>OW679203.1:50623836-50840262 GCA_940337035.1 Agriotes lineatus | reverse complement strand
GGTTTTTTTGCCTCACCTTTATTCTGACTCTTTGGTTTCGGCTATGGTTATAACAAACTAGCCTATGTATAAATAATGTCTTTCTGTTTCAGGCAAATTCAGTTAAAAAAGTATTACTAAAAGCTATTTTAAATAGCCAGGACAGAGTTCTAAGGAAAGAGGTAGAGTCAATGTTAACTGATTATTATTAGATAATCTGTAATTAATTCCTTTAATTTGTAGATTAACGCCCTTTCATTGCAATTTTTGCACTACGACTTAAAAGTTACAGCCAGGGGATTCTTCACGATTGATTTTACTTTAATATTCACCGTTTGTTATTCAGTTATTGCAACTGAAATTTTATTGATATTTTCTTTTCAGATGATCAGTGCAATTACTACATATTTAATCATATTTGTCCAATTTGACATAGCATGGATACGTAATTAATCTCACTAGATCAAACCTGCCACCAAAGTAAATGCTTAAGTTATCGATTTTATAATAAATTCCATAATGTGATGTTGAAGCTATGTAAGTTGGTGTGAAATAAATAATTAAAGTGCTTTTTCGCGTACTCCTTGTAAGAAACACCTTTAAAGCTTTACTCCATTTCTACAAAGCTAACAAAAGTTTGGTAGTTTCCAATTTCTTTTCCATTAAGTAATACAGGAAAAAATAGCATGATCAAAGCTTGAAAAAAGTGGATTTTCCAGCTCGTCTAAATTTAATGCACTGGCAACTCAAACTCTCGCACATTAAACTTTTACACTCGTTAAAAAACTACCACCTTTTTTATACTTGGTAAACAAACTACTATTCTTTTCATTGATCTTGTTTTGCTTTAACAAAACTAAATAGTAAAAATTGGGTATCCTGCGATTGTGTTTTATAACATCGGTAGTCTTTTTATTGTCGCTCCATTGTTATATTCAGGAATGTTACGCAGGTAAGAGCATTAGCGTAAGCTAGTATGCGCGGTTCGTATCAGAATTAGAACAACCATAAAGCCGCTGTACGAATTATTGAAAAAAAGAGTTAACATTCGTATGGGATTGAAAGTGTGGGCAAGCTTTTGAAACATTGAAAAATAAGATTGCTTCAAGAAAAAATAGTCGTGCGATTCAGAAACATTTGTAATGCGGTGCACTGGCTGCTTTTTACAATTAGATATTCGCATATAAGTGCATTTGGTGTAGGTCAATAGTCAAGAGTTTGTGGATATCTTTGAGTGATTATATTAAGAACACTTTAGAAATATTAAACATATTTCTCTTGATAGTACTTGTCAATTTTGCAAATAAACTTAAGTATAAATCGTATGTATAATGTAATAGTATATTACACAACGAGAGCTGTAGGAAGCATATTACACGCGAGTTGGAAAAGTTACGCACAAGCCGCGTAGCGGCGCGTGTGTAATTCCACGAGCGTGTAATTGCTCTATAGCCCGAGTTGCGTACTATACTTTTTCTACGGTCACACTCATTTCGTTAAACGAAAAAGAAATATTTTATTAACTGTCAAATCATCTGTCACACCATCTTAAAAATTAGGAGGCTGCAGTCACATCCCTACACCGCTTCGTACAAACAACAGAAGCTAACTGTAACGTAATAAAAAAAATTACGTGTTAGTCATTATCATTACGTAACACTGTTTGTAACAACGAATTTACTAATCAAGTAAGCAGTGCTTAATGAGCAATTTACTAATAAAGGAGTAGAAAAATAAAGTAAAACAAGTTATGAGATGCCGGCCAAACGCCTAAGGAATATGCAACCCGTGCGGTACACAAGTGAAGAAGGTTCGCAGGTGTGAGAGCTTACAGTCACTTTATATAAACAGTCTGGCATATGAAATGTCACTTATGACATAAGACACAAAGTGGCTGACTCACGTAGCCAGTCAAAACTAGTGGCGGGGTTGGGGTTGGAAATTACTAATAGATTAATTATTTAAATGTTCAGTATAAGTAAATATACGACTAAATAGTAAAACAAACCATGTCGTATCAACGAGAAACTATAAATTTTATTTACAATTTGTGCTCATATAAATAATAATACAGAACTTAGTGTGATCCCAAAACTATTAAACAGTGGGTATATAGTCTAAGACGCTTAAAATTACTTTTCATAGCTTTCCACTTAAATTTTATAGCCTACATTGTGCATTGCCACCGACTTACAACTACATTTACTTTGTTGTGTATTTTGCTTTTTCGTTTTCGTTTCAGTTATTCTTAAACGAACATCGAGAACATTGGATATAATAAACTTTTCTAATTGATGGAAAGTTGCAATATGTTTTAGATCAACAATATGCATTTTATTTACATAAAATGCTTTTTTCTTCAAGCGGCAGTAACATGTGCCATTATACTGCTGGATCGATGATGCTAAACTGTCACTTCATTGCCATGGCATCTAAAACACTATATCTGACGCTCGTCAGCGGCAGATAAAGTTATTATCTGCCGTTGACAACTTTATCTGCCGCTGGTCAGAGGCAGATAATATTATCTGCCGTTGACGAGATCAAGTAGTTTTCTTCGAATTTTGTTCACAAAATTGTAAATAATTTGTTTTAAAAACGTTTGAATAAAAAATACTATATGTTATCCGGAGCAAAAGTATCTCTATGTGGCTCGGCTGTACGCAAGCTCGGCAGATAAACCGTCCAGCCACGCCACATAAAGTATAACTTTTGCTCCGAATAACATAAGATACTATTATATTCCGATCTTTTATGTTATTCTTGTAGGCGCGATTGACCTGCTTGCCACAAACCCCTCTTCTTTTACTTATAGAGAAGCTTTTCATCTTAATACCATGTTTAGACCTATTTTTGCATTCAAATACACAAGAATCCATACCGAAAAGTGTCACTGTAAATGATATTTTAAAATTTGAACAGTTGTTTATAAAGACATTGGTATTTTCAATGGCTGTAGGCTCCGAAGTAGACGATGATAAAGTAAATAATGTCGGAGCAACGTTATCCTTAAGTCTTTTTGCCATCAACTCGTTCTTTCTCACACATACAATCTGCAAAATGCTTCGGAGAGATTCTTGAGTTACTATTAGGGTAGCAATGTTCTCTACTAATTTTTTTTTTCACAAGTCCCTCCTGTCCCTATTCCTAAGGAAAGTTTCTATTAGCACGCATTTTTCAGATTTGCTTTTGCATCCCACTGCATACCAAAACCCCATATCTGACGCAAAAGTTTTAAGATCTACAAATTTCTTTAAACCTAGTCAGCTTGCCGTTCTAGCTGTTTCTAAAAATTATGATCGGTTTTAACTATGTACTCGCGTTTTAAACAATTTGTATTGATTGGATGTCCAATCAATATTTGAATAAATCTGGCGTTGAAATTTTTGATATTTAAATGCTATTGTCGTCGGGCTCCGTAGCTCAGTGGTTAAGTATTCTGGCTACTGATCTAAGGGTCGCGAGATCGATCCCCGGTTCATGTAGTTTTTAAAATAAAAAAATGCTGATGAAAACCGCTACAGAATGCCATCATTTGGAAGTGATGTAAAGCCATGGGTTCCATGTTGCTACGATGTGTAGCATGTAAAAGATCCCCTGCTAGGGTTGTAACTCCTTAGTTTCAGAAAAATTCTAAGTAGGACTTTGACCATATGACCATATCAGTTGGTGCCTTAGGTACCTGGTACTCCGCATGCCTAGATCTTGTCCATTACAAACAAACAAACAAATGTTATTTTCAAAATAAAGTAAGATATAAAATGTCGGCAACAATTGGAATCGTGGCCATATATGACCAAATTGTTAACGTGAGTGTATATAAAGCGACTGTAGCAGAGCTTCGGTAACGGCGATGCCCCTCGTTGTGGCTGGAACTAAAAATAATGTTACATTGCGGTGCGTGCTTCGAAGTGAGCACGTATAGTTATCCAGAGAGAATAATTCCTAAATGGTCATTTCTCGATGTCGGAGGTGCAGTGCTAGTACTATCTGGCGTCTGACGCCAAATTGTGCTGGTCTGAGGACGACTCATTGGGTTAAATTTATCTTTGACAATGCTAGGGCGAGCTCGAATTTTTCGCCCGGTGCGCTGGCTATAAACTGGCTGCCGGTTTCGGACTCGGTGCTGGGGCTGTAATTTTGTCTGGAAACGTCGCAGGTTTTTGCTGATGGCCTGGAGGAGGTTGCCGCCCACGTAAGTTGGGCTTTTAGATAGCTACGGTGGCGGTTAGGCTTGGAATTCGCTTATCAGGCAACCCTTCAGGGGCCTAAAAGTCTTCTTTTAACGCCGTAGTTTTGGGGCACTGGGTCGGTGGGATACATTCTGATACCAACATCGACGGAATAATATCGATTTAATGGCTGATTTTTAGGAATGCTTTTTGGTACCGAGAACGGCAGCACGGAGAACGGCAACCTGGAGAACGGTTTCGAAAAGGGTTCTATTATCTAGTTGCTTATTAATTGAAATTTTATTCTAAAAATGACTTTTAATTGTTTAATGACATGAACTGTCACCTTGCACATCAAACAGTGCTCCACGAACACTTGTAATCAAATATGACAAATATAAACCCTATTCACCTCTCATTGACTCAATATTATATGGTAAGTACTTGATTAAAGTTAATTACACTTTTTTAATTGTCTCATATTTACTCTAGCTTCGATAGGACAAACTAAAAAACCCACCTGAAACTCCTTACACTTTTACTGCTTCAATGTTACCTCCAAAACAGTACTCCTCCTGATGTCCACAGCCTGGATCCCTAGATAGTCCTGCTGCGATGCACTGCTTAATGACAAACAGCTGTCAACTTGTCAAACCCTTGGCTGCTAACAGGCATGGTCCCGTTCTACTTCACCAACACTACTGTCATCTTCCAGAGCTTCCCTCGTTTTGACGGCTTTACGGCAAGTTTACTACTATCACTACTGATCCCTAATTAATATTCTGCTTCCTTAGCTCCTACTTTAGCAATCTCTGTCGTCAGTAACCAACAGAATTACCTGAGTCTAGTCGTTCCTCTGCTATCCTCCGTTGACTAATCCACACGTCTTCAGTACTCCCTCAACAGCAATCGACAACTTTCCAACCAATGTAACTTCTTATTAATTGTAGTATTCTAAATAAACCAATTCGATCCAAATCTTATTATATTCTTGCCTCTTATTCTTGCTTGTATCTAGTTAAACCTTATTCCAAATTCTCTTCAGTAACTGCTATCTTGATCTTCTTAATATTTCATTTTTATTTTTCACCTCGTAGATTTAGTTCTTGCCCCTTTTTCCTTTTCCAAATAAATTTAAGTAAACAGGATCAAAATTCCACTTCTGATTACTACCAAAATACGAAATTACATGTTTTTAATTTGTTATTTTTCAATAATCATAACGAAATCTGCTTAGATCCTATTTTACAATTATTCATGCCTTCCACAAATTAAACTTATTTCAGTTCTACCTACTTCATCATATTTAATAGAAATTATATTTGTCACAACATGTAATATGAGCTTGTATTTACCTTATAACTTTCAAAACCACTACAGAATACTCAAGTGCTATACCTTTCAACTTAATTTGCATCAAATTCAAATTCTATTAATAACTTTCATTCAAACCGCGAATTCTTTTTAAACTTTTCTAAGTTGATTGTATTGATCTCCCAAATTTTATATTTACATTAGTCTTCATCCAAAATGCTCTTTATGTATCATAACAATATATAGAGTGAGCACCTTAGAAAAATTAATTATGTGTATTTGTGCTTTAGCTCGAGAATAATTAGTTAAGTAGAAGTAGTATTTTACACACAAGTCAGGTGTTTATCTTTGACGAAAATAAGCATACTTTGAACCCATAAGGATAGACTGTATGAATGGATATTTACTGTTTGTCTTGTAACATGTGTAGGGACTCCTAGATGTAAGAAGCCTTGTTTATAATGTATGGCGAAAAATCCAGCCAAATACGTCAAACCGTTTTTACAGATTAGGATTTGAATGCATATACGAGACGATGTGCTCATATTATCTTCAGAATGTACATTGTCCTCTGTTGGTGAAGCATGATTTCGGATTTGCTTAGTATCGGCTCGTTTTAAAAAACTGCGCATTACAAATTCTTCATTATCTTATTCGCTATTTCTTAAACTATTGGCATCTATATCGGGATTTTTCCAACAAGAAGCATTCTAATTCTGTACAAAGCATTTAACGGTGATATATGGTCTTAAAAGCCACCTCTTCTGGGTATGTAACAGGGGATTTTTGGCTGCATGCACATATAAATTTGATAAACATTTCTGGTTTAGATGGTGTGTCAATATACAAAATATCGTATTTTATTTTTAAGTCCTGATAGAAACTCTGCAATGACTTAGGCGATAGCACTGTAGGTAACATCCTGTAATTTTTAAAAAATATTTTTTGAAATGCATCTCATACCAATAATGGTTTCTTTTGTTTGTATTAATATTTTATTTTGTGTTACATCCTGTCTTATGTCTACTTCATACGCACTCCTTGCCGAAAATTTTGTAATAACAGCTATTTTCCACGTTGGGAATCAAAACTTAGATACAGTATAGTTTTCTACTGTTTTAGCCAAGTATCTCCTATTCACTTCCTCGTGCTACCATTTGCGCACTCGATTGGCGCCTCGTGCGAAAATCCCGCACTCGATTAAAATGACCTACTTTACACACTAGTTTCTTGATAATAACTATTATTGTAATAACATGCCAGCTGATTATTGTCTGCTATAGATGGGTTATAAAAATGCTATTTTTGTACTCACTGCTTAGGAAATGACATTCTGCGCACTCTAGTGGCAAAGCGAAACGTCAATTGTCCGATCTACTTAACCAGGAAAAAAAGCAAAAAGTACTGAACCTCTTATGAATTTTTCAAAATAATCGTCTTTACAATAATAAAATTAAATTTATAGAGTACCATGTCCTCGATTTTCATTTATTAAATGTAACAAATTGAAGACTAATCATTAGTAATAAAGTTTAAATATTTCCTAGCGCCATCTACTGGTAGCGCATCGATTTTTTTTTGATAAATAATTTGCATCAGTTTCTGATTGATTTCAATCAAAACAAAAACATGATAGAGAAATTATTTCAAATTGAAATTAGTTTATTTAAAATAAAGTAAGTGCTTTTGAACTACACTATTTTATACCATTTTATAACAATTTCATTACTATTTTAGGTTATGACAAAATGTAAATCTAACAATACAGTTGATAAGGAAATAAATATCAATTACAACGTGAACATTGATAAGTAATAGACATTTATCGGACAATTTGTACAATTTGAAATCGAAATGCCAGGATGAGTTTGATTTGCACATCGACAGAAGTTTCAGCTGTCTTCTTTTCGCTGCCTTGAATAGAGTCCTCTACGTAACCTTCAGCTACAGCTGAAGACTTCCATCTCCCGAGCCTTTTGACTGACAATAAATCGCCACCATGGTTCACAAGCAAAGTGGCTAAACTTCTTCGGAAGCAATGTCCTGTATATTCAGCAGGACTGTCTAACCTGAGATATTCAGCTATTTTTGATGGAATTTTGGCGAATGTTTTAAGACCAACTGGTAAATTAATACATTTACTATCACGGTAGGTTAAAAAAAACGTTTATTTGTCAGTGGTCTTAAATTATTATATTTTAGGAGTAAGGCAATCCAAGAAACGCTATTTTAGACCATAGTAAAATCGCAACGCTAATTACAAGGCGCGTCTAGTTAGCGGTTTGATTTTACCGTGATGGGTTGCTGATAAATAAGCAAGCATTTTGATATCAAACACTAGTTTGAAATTTCCGGAGCTTGTTGCGCCGAGGGTAATATAATTCTTGAGCATTTTTTAAGTCGCGTGTAATTGGTTTATCCGGTTCGGCATCGGGCTGGAGTTTATCGCCTCCTTTGCATTTTTGCGCATCTATCGGTACTAAACACTTGATAGTTTAATTGAACGCTAAGCAATTACTAAAATTAAATGGAGACTAGTGGACCCGTTGCAAAATATTTTGCAAGTTAGAAAACTTCTTTGTAACCTGTGGCAGGATCCATTAGGTAAAATTTAAAGTTTAAGTTTATAAAACTACTCACACGTGATATTGCTACATATACTTGACCATCGCTAAATACTGGTTATGGCAAATACGATATATTCCCACTTTATCCATAGTTTGTTCTTGTGATTTATTAATTGTTATCGCAAATGATAGGCGTACAGGACAATTTCTTTTGCGAAGGTAAAAAGGTAGTGAAATATTATGTGTTAATCTATACACAGTAATAATACTCTTGTGCCTGGCTTGTGGCTTGTCCATTTAATACCAAATCTAAGCAGTTATAAATAAATTGCGTACCATTAATCTTACCTCATCTATTTAACCAGTACACACATTTAAACTTTTCAAAGGAATATCTATTGATCCTATTTTTAGTGTTAAGCAATGTGGATATATTCTACTGAAATTTAACGAATCTATTCATTCCATAGAAGATTATAAAATGTCAATATGTGATACAATTATATTTACACTCAAATATTGCTTTTCATATTCAGGCAAGGGAGATATAATTTTGTTGCACTTCACGCGAGAGCGGACAAAACTCCAAATTAACTCGCCCCAAGAATATGGGCCATGTGCACGAATTTTTTTTGAAGCTTTTTTGCAACTAAGTCCGTTAATCGACGCGGACTTAAATGTCCAAATATTGGCTTGTACACCAAAACTCCGCCAAACGGCATGGGGCACACAAAGCATCAAAAGCAGACTAACTCCCCATCGTATTATAGAATCCGAAAAACCGTGTAAGCTGCTAGCTTCGCTGTAAAAATGAGACGAAGGCCTAAGTGCCATGAGTTTGCAAAATCCCAGCACCACAAAAAAAAAACAAAAAATCGCCAACCTAACAAATTTCGAAGGGCGCGAACCGAATATCGGCACTAAAGGTTTGTTCACACAGTATCAACCGCTAAGAGATCATTTACACCGTAGCACCCTTTGGGGGTGAATTCCAAAAATCCCTGGAAAGGATTTGGTCTATTTGGAAGACGATCTGATATGCAAAATTTGAACTTTCTATCTGTAGTAGTTGGTTCGTTAAAGTAACAAAACAGATCTATCTCATTTAACTCTTTTAAGGAGAGGCATTCTGCAAAACCCTGAAAATGGTTTGACATGATTTGTAAAACGAACTAATATGCCGAATTTCGACTTCCTACCTGTATCTATGTCGTGACGATCTTTAGAAAAACACATCTACCCCATTTAATCCCTTTGAGAGGATACATTTCGAAAAACCCTGACTTGACTCGATGTGTAAAACGAACTACTGTGCCGAATCAACTTTCTACTTGCAGCAGTTACCGTATTATGGCGATCTTTAGAACCACACATCTACCCCATTTAATTCATTCGGTAGTTAATTTCGAAAAGCCTGAAATTGATTTGACCTAATTTGTAACACGATTTAATATGCCGAATTTCAATTTCTTGCCTGTCATAATTACTTTGTGGCTATTTTTAGCAGAACACTTCTGGTCTATTTAACCAGTTTGAAGGAATGTATTTCGAAAAACTAAAAATTATTTCCGATTAGTAAAACGATCTAAAATGCCGAACTTCAACTTACTGCCTGTAGTAGTTTTCCCGTGACGATATTTTTACAAACACATTTGTTTTATTTAACCCCTTTCGGGGACGAATTCTCCAAAACCCTAAAACTGATTCGACCCGATTTGAAAAATGTTCTAATATGCTCAATTTTAACTTCTTGTACTTGTATTAGTTTCCTTGGAGCGATATTTAGAAAAACATATTTGTCCCATTTAACCCCTTTCGGGGATGAATTTTGCAAAACCTTGACATTTACTTGATCTGATTTGTAAAATGAACTAATATATCAAATTTCAGCTTCCCACCTGTAGTAGTTTCCTTGTTGTAGATCTTGACAAAAACAGATCTAACACGTTTAGCTCCTTTGGAGGAATGAATTTCGAAAAGCCTTGAAAATGGTTTGACCCTACTTGTAAAAAGAACTAATATGGCGAATTACAACTTCTTACCTTTCCCCAGATTCTATTATGTAACGATCTGTGAAGTAGAAGTCAATCCCGTCGAATAGAGGGTAAAAGAACTTCTTTGTAGACGATATTGGATGTTTTCCCTTCTGGTTTGAGCACCACTAAGTTGTTTGGAGAACTGACCCCTAAACAGTCTAGATAAAGTTGATCAAGAAAAAAACAGTCTTCCCTCAAGTCGACCCCAGCCTGATTCAGCGACTGTCCCTGCACCTTATTGATTGTCATGGCAAAGCAGGTTTTTACGGGAAATTGCACTCTCTTAAATGGAAAAGAATAGTCTGAAAGAGTAAGGGTTATTCGAGGAATGAAGACTGTCTCCCCTTCTCCAAAACCTATCAAAATTTTAGCCTCAGTGGCGTTACAATGCGGAGATTTCACCAGCAGTCTTCACGTTTCTCAGTAGTATAAGTGCTCTAACTTTCAAAGGCAGGCGATTTGGAAGAAGTCCGGGAGGGGGTCGAGAGTGTGGAGAAAGTCAATGTGGTAGTGCACTGTGTAATCTGCCTCCACCACAGTGTTAATCGATTAATAGATTTTTTCCTACAAATGAAAGGCCTTAGAATATACTCTCAGGTGAACCCTTATGTAAATTCAAGACAATATGTCCTTATTGTACATATACTGCATTTTTAAAAATCACTATTATAACACGTATTTGAGCAACTCCCAATTAAATATCATCGTCGAGCTGATAAAACCACAGTAAATAAAAAACCACTAATGGAACCCCTTGAAAAATATTTTGCAATTTACAAAACTTCTTTGTAGACAATGTTTAATGCATCCATCAGGTAAAATTTGAATTTTTAAGTTTTAATAACTACTCTCACGTGACATTGCTACATACACTTGACCATAGCTAAATACTGGTTGTGACGAATATTATATATTCCTACTTTATCCAGAGTTTGTCTTTGTGGTTTATTAAATGTCATCGCACATGCTAGGCGCACAGCGAAAATGGGAAGGGTACCAGAAAGAAGAGCTAGGAGAAAGCCGAATAGAATTTTAAAATAATAGATTACAAAAGCGATAACTGAATGCAACTAAAACGAAAGAAACTGTGAGGATGGAAGAGTATGAAAAACATGTGTCGCACAACGTCCATATACGTTTTAAAAATATACGTATGCTTGTACCAATAGGGAAAGCAATGAACCAGTGTGTAAATAAGTACATCCACATAATCATAATAAGCAGAAAAAACACCTTACAGCGTATGAGCAATACCGATTTTCGTTAACTGTCATTTTACATGTGTTGTGACGTTTGCCCCACGAATCAGCAGACCGTTGATTTCAAATAAACATTTAGTATTTACAGTAGTCCATTGCAAAAAATCAACAAAACGCCGCAGGCTGACTTCGAGAATACACTTGGTTTACTGCTACTGCATGGCCGGCTACAGCCACTTGACAATTACAATATGTTGGTTTTACTCTTAAAATTACCAATTTGCTTTCAATTTAGGACTTTTGTGCACATCTACACGGTAACGGCTTTTATTTAAAAAAAGAATTATCGAAATCGGTCCGGTGGAAGTCTCAAAATAGATGTCGAAAGGAAACGCTTCACGATTTAAATATATAGAAGATACTTCTGCATATTTTAGGTAACGGTTTTTCTTAGCTTTGGTGGCCCACAGGTGGTTTTAGGCCTGCGAGTTTAATTTACGACCCCGGCCTTTCCGGGGTAGTTCACGAGCTGTCCAGCATTTTGTTTACATTGCAAGCTGACTTATAATTACGAGGGGCCTAGCCTACTTCCCAGAATTTAGACTGCGCACTGCCTGTTTCGATTCCCCTTTTCCAATGAATCCAAATACGACCCCTTTTGGACCAGTAATATATTTTTTATTTTGCTTTTTAAATTAACGGCTTTTTATAAATGAAATTTGAATATTTCTTAAAGGCCGCGTTTTAGATGCTGCTTGCGACGGTTGACCACATCTGTCCCTTGGATGTTAAGGATTGACGACTGGGCGGAGCACATCTGGGCCGTTGCACCGCAGTGTCCCAGTTTGAAGTTCTTATCGATTTGTTGCTCTATATTTTTATGCTTTAAAGTGTAGCTTACTCTTTCGTACCAGTTTTTAAATAACAAAATTATTATAACATGTTTTCTATCAAGACAAACCTGTACTTCGCCAAAACAACTATTAAGGAGCATCTTTAGTATTGTAAACAGATCCTCTACTCTTTTATTTGGAATGTTTACCATTACAGTTTATTTTCACAATAGTTTACTGCTTTTACTATAATTTATTGCATAAGCTATATCCATCATTTAATAATTTATTTCTGTTTGTATTTTTTGTAAATAATATTCGTTTCCACTAGTTTTTCCATTTTTTATTATCTACAAATCCAGCCATGTCAACTTTCTACCTTATGGATACGTGCACTACAATCTTCTATTACACTTTTTTTTTGTTTTTTTTCTATAGAGGGTGTGTTCCTAATGTTTTCCATAAATATTTGCTTGAGCTCAGAATATTTTAAATTGTTCCTAGCTGGACGCTTTCGATTTTGTGGTATTTCTAGATGTCTTATTCTTAGTAAATTCTTTCAACTTTTCTTGCACTTTTAAACCCTCTAGTGTATTTTTTTGTACGTTATGATTATCTTCGTTTTTTAACTAAATCAGCACCTCCTTCATGCATATTTAATATTATTTTTGTCTATCTTCAATTTTAATAAGCCGCTTTTTATGTGCTTTATCTTTATTCTGACACTTTGGTTTCGGCTATCACTACAACAAACCAGACTATGTATAAATGTCTTTGTGTTTCAGGCAAATTCAGTTAAACAGGTACTCATAAAAGTTACTTTAAATACCCAGGACAGAGTTCTAAGGAAAGAGGTATAGTTAATGTAATTATTATTAGATAATCTGCAATTAAGTCCTTTAATTTGTAGCTTAACGCCCTTTCATTGCAACTTTTGCACTACGACTTAAAAGTTACAGCCGGGGGATCCTTCACGATTGATTTTACTTTGATATACACCGTTTGTTTTTCAGTTACTGCTATTAAAATTTCATTGTCATTTTCTTTGTAGATAATCAGTGCTATTTCTACATATTTAGTCATACTTGTCCAATTTGATAGAGCCTGGACACGTAATTAGTCTCACTAGATCAAAGCCGCTATTAGAGGATGCTTAAGTTCTCTATATTAATGTTAAATTCCATAATGTGATGTTCAACTGATGTAAGTTGGTGTGAAATAAATAATTAAAGTGTTTCTTCGCGTAATCTATGTAAGAAATATATTTCCACTTGGTAACACCTTTTATCCTAGAAACACCTTTAAATCTTTATTCCACTTTTATGAAATAAAAAACAACTCGGTAGTTTCCAATATCTTTTCCATTAAACAATACATGAAAAAATAGCACGATGAAGGCTTGAAAAAAATGGATTTTTAAGCTCAGTTTGGCAGTTAGGCTTAGAATTCGCTTATTGGGCAGCCCTTCAGGGGCCTGAAAGTTTCCTTTTAACTACGTAGTTTTGGGGCCCTGATTCGGTGAGATGCAAGAAAGGGTGGTATACATTCTGGTATCGAAAGCGGCGGAGTAGAATCCATTTAATGGCTGGTTTTTAATAATGTTTTTCGATACCGAGGACGGCAGCCTGGAGAAGGGCTTCGGAAAGGGTTCTGGAGGTATTTTCTGGTATCAAAAACGGCGAATTCGAGAATACGCTAAGAGCTGGTTTTGTGGAATACTCCGACGCCGAAATCGGCGATATGTAGGATACATTTCCTGGATTAGCGTTCAGAAAGGTACTTAAGGCTCTGAAAGGCTTCTCCTGGCTGCGCTTTGGGTTCAGGTGCCTCGGATTGAAGTCGACTTGTGTAGGTCGGTTCGGCGGACCCATTTCGCTAGAGGAAGCTTCGGGGTTCGGCTCTGAGGAAGCTCGCTTGGCAGAATCAAATGACGGTTTTAGGCTCGACTAGAAGGCTTCCCCTGGTTGCAGGCAAATTTGCCTAAGCTGAGGGCTGTTGACTCCCCCAGGTGGAGCTGAACTCGACTGGTAGCAGGACTCAAGTGTTTTAAATAAGCCGATCGTGTTCTTTTTATACCATGCAAGTCCTGGAGAAATTCAGGTAGAGATGCGCTGTGCTTAGTCATACGAGAAGTTGCATATCCCAAATCCGTTGCCGTCATCGAAAAACTAGGCGTTAATTGTGACTTGACTTCGCGGCAGTCAAGTTCTAACACATGTATACGTAATTTTTTTTGTACAGGTGCAAACGTCACACATGCACATTGAACAAAAACCGAGAACGTCAGTTGAACACTTGTGAAAGGAATATACTGAGGAGCATCTAGTAAACGAAAACGGGCAATGAGGAGTTCATTAGTTGACTTATTGATAGCTTTGCTTAAATCTTCCCATTCGTTATATTTGTTTATATTGATGGTAGTGTGTGTTGCTTCTTCTGTAAATTTTTAGATAAGCATATTACAATAAACACCCTGTAGCTGATTGTTATTTATTATCAGCTAAACTTTAATAAGAAGTTAAATTAGGGCAAATCCCAATGGCACAATGCTCAGATTTATAATTTTACTGCTGTGCCCAAACTTGTCTGTCATAAATTATAACCTGGTTAGAATGAAATGTATTATTTAATACCCAAATCAACTGGTTGAATGCCCCTCTTTCTATTTGATTTAGTTGCAATATCAATCAAGCTAGCTCTCAGCAAAAACACAAGCTCTATTCTCAGGGCGAGTTCAGAAATGTACTGTACTATATTCGTAAACTTAGTAGCTCTAATGCACTGTTCTTAGTAGATCATATAATTCGCAATCTGACAGATGACACAAAAAGTCCGCCCAGTGCAAACAGCGACTCTTTGAACGTTCTAAACGTAAAAAATTACGAGGAACTGTCAGGTAAATAATTCAAATATTCCTGCTTGGCAACAACACAATTTGCTATTGTTTTAGGATGAGGTAGAACCGACGCTAAAACTTGCATTTGTTTCTGGCAACTTCCTCCAACTAGAAGGCGCTTCCGCTGATTCACAAAATTTACTGACGCTTTGCGGATTATGGAATTTACGGCGTAGCTGGACCCTGAGGTATGCGCGAAGGCTCCTTAGCAAGGTTTAATCTAGTAGTTTGATGCGTTTTCCAAACTTTAACCCTCAAATCGCAGGCACGCTTGCCTTTTAAAATTTTGGTCGAGCTAGAGCGGGGAAGACGCCGTTGGAATTTCTGCTTCTGGAACAACTTCCTTGGCCGCAAATGTTAAAGGCGACGTTTTTGCAAAACCGGCTGATACCCTGGACTGCTGGTATCTGGTTTAGGATGCCTGTTTTTGTCGTAGATGGAGTCCTCGGAGATAGGATCGTTGAATTTTTAATTTTAATGTGGCGGAAACTTCCACAAGCACTGTCACAGGTACTCTGAGATGGGCACAATAAAATTGAACCTTGTAATTTACGTCATAGTTAATGTATATAAATAGGAAATATTCTAGTCAATAAACAATACAGTTTTAACATCTGTTCTGCATTCACCCAACTTCTGGCCAACGGAAATTAAGTCTTTTAAATTCATCTCGTGTGAGACTACACGAGAACGTTGGTTCACAACCCTTTTTAATTCCTGCACCCCTAAGAAGGTATCCTGTAAATTGTCCAAATTAAAATCATACAGTCCACTATAACCTCCACCCTGAACATTTGGTCCTTCGATCCATTAAAACGTTCCTGCCCTTAGCATCTGATATTTCGAGTCTTTCAACGTTCCTGCCCCTAGCATTTGACCCAGTAATCCCTTAAACGTACCAGCCCTCTTCGAATAAGGCCATTACGATGGCGCAGCGACGGGAGATTTTTAAAGCCCAAAAAGTTGAAGTGAAGAAGGATAGCCCATCAAGAAAAAATTCAGCATTATAATGTAGCGGTTTGCATAAAGCTTCCTTATAATATTGCAACTTGACCCAGTAAACTGACGCTAATGCCGAGTTTTGTATACAAATAGTTTAACTGGCATATGTCGTGAACTAGTTTTTATATTCTAATTGAAAGTCCTTTCGAGTCCGTATGATTTCAGTTAATTCTACTAAATTGTCTTGTCTCATGTTCAAAAATTAGTTTGAACAGTTGCTAAAGCAGTTTTACCAAGTCAATCAGGTAGGGAGGTTTCAGGTCAGGTAAAGGTCCTCAGGCAGTTGCACTTTTTGGGAAAAAGCAATGAATGGAAAAACTTAATGCGATTCGCAAAATGAAATAATAACGCGATCGCTTTCAGGTTCTTGTTACTGTATAATGGCCTTCTCAGGTCCTGAACTAATAGTTCCTCGCTTACCAATATTAAGTATTATTTATCGTAAGCCCTGTAGGGTGAAAACGATTGATAAAGCCTTTGGGCACACCTGGGACCAAGGTAGCTCGCGGCTGCAGCTCAGATTTTTTATTCGAGTGTGAAAGCAACGAGTTAAGTAAGTGGACGTCACTGGCTAAAATTTGCTGTATTATACTGTTTCGTGGTCTCTTCCCACGTTGCTTATACAAGAGAAATTAAGTGGTGCGAAAAGGGGTTTTCAAAGACCCGCGTGTTGCTGACCCCCACCTACAACACCTGGTGTCAACTGTAACCCCTTAAGGGACCAGGTGGCTCTTGTGACGGAGATAGCGCCGTACAAATTGCAACATATGTCTACCACATCTTTAATCTAATTTGTAGGTAAGCGAGAAGTCTTAACACTAGCCGCAGTTGTCCTGTTTGATGTGTATTCTTTATATTTTTCAGCTCATTTGCGTCGTGGTTCAACGGAACCTGAAGTAATAGGTTACTGAAGCTGAAGACCTTATTGGTTTTCTCAATATTGCATATACTCAGTGGTGGATTAATAAATTATATTACGACTTTGATATCGGAAATTTTCGTTGGTTTACACTTCCCTTAATAACTATCTAGCTGATTTGCTAAAATTGGTGTAACAAATGACATCACTGATTTTATATATTTTCCTATATTCTAGGCAGTTACTCTCCGATCTCTGCGATTATCAAGCCTTTGTAAAATCGTATTATAAGTAAATCTATAGGAAATCATACCCCGCATCTTCAGTTTTTTCTAAAACAATAGGACGTCGGAAAATTAATTCCGGCTGTTATTTATATTAAATTTTTTATAGTAATCAATAATTGGGTTTGAAAGCACTACTCGATTTAGCAGCCGTTGATGTTGATCTTCTTAGGCGTATATCGTTATCGCCTGTCAGTGGTTCCTAGTAGATTTTGATTATCTTGCTAAGCGCCGAGATACTAAAAAATGAGACATTTTAAACCAGCTGCACTGCATAACAAAGCCTATTAATCACCCAAACTTAATATCCAAACCACACATTATCGACACTCAATAAAGAAGTATGATTAATATTCTAGCTAATCAAATTAACCAAATAAAATATTACTTCAGGTAATATAGCCTTGTTGATCTATTTTTATTTTGCTTAGTTGCACCAGACGCAGAGAGAAACCTAGTTGTACGGTCAGAATATACATAAATTCTTAGTATTTAAACAATAAAATGGGGCAGTTGGTATTTAAACCTGAATTAGAGTGTTTTGAAGATATTTCTATATCAGATTTTCCTTTGTACGTATTACAAAAATGGTTCGGGGCCGCCCCCTTTCTTCTAAAACGACACACAGACAGTCGGATACAGACGAGATGCATCAAAAGTACAACTTGGAGCTTAATTGTGTATATAGGGTCTCTTATTTCCATATTGTCCTTTATTTATACACTATATTGGATTAACGATTTGCGAAAAATAGACTTGGTGCTGTGGTTTTCAGGTATTGGCACTGCAATTCTTTTGGTCTTTAAACTACAAGTGTATGTATTAGTTCAAAAATTGTTTGAAAAGGAATGGATTAGAGCTCATCGAACCATTGTTAATATTAGTAATCAAGCATGTCGGCCTGGAACTATAGACTGTAGTAATCCTATCAGACAATTTACAATTACTTGGATAGTGATTAAAGTGTTATGGATGGTACCATATTATGTAATATCAAATATTATGTGCGAAAGAGCTTTAACTCAATATTTAATGATTTGGACATATTTCATAATAGATGTCTATAACACAGCAATAATCACCAGCGCATATACATGGCTGTATACCATAGGCGTTCATTTTATGGTAATAAACGATGGTATATATCAGAAGGAACTAAATTGTTCATTATCCAACCCAATTCAGTCTATTGTAGGTCTTTCAGAAGCATTTCGAGATTTATGTAAGGTCACCAACGCTATTAACTGCATCTTTTCTCGTCTATTTTTAGTTGACATATGCTTTGATTCTACAATAGTAGTATTGCATATTTTCTATTTCTTTGTGGACAAATATATTAACAAAGTTGATCCTCCAGCTATAGTACGTTTTACTGAAATTAATCAATTGGTGGTTAATCTATTCAATTTGATGACTTTAGCATATCTATGTACTATACTTTCTTGCAGGGTAAGTGAATTGCGTTGTTTACTATTTTCCCAAACGTTAATTTAGTTTTTTGTGGATGTGTCCTATTTGTTTATTTTGTGAGAGGTAGAAAGAGTGTGCAATAAATAGGCGGTATAACGCAAAAGTGACATAAAACTAACGGCATGGTAAAATAAGAATGTAAAACTAAAGAAACGGTTTTGGAAGCAGTACTTGAATAACAACAACAATTGAAAAAGTTATGGAGAATATAAAAACAGATAACATAATTGAAGGAAAAGCGCACGTGACAAGATTTAGGTAAAAGGCAGTGTAAACAAGATAAATTTGGGCAAGATATTAGATTATGACCATGCGTCGGCAAAGATCTTAAACATTATGGTACGAAAAGCAACAAAAAAGTCTCTTTCTTCTTCTTTTTCGTTTATATAGGTAATCAGACCTACATTATACATTTTAATTTGGTGGTTGTGGGAGTTTTCATTATTCTAGTACGAGACATTCTCGATATACACTGGTTCCACTCAATTTTCTTCTGTCTAATCCGTTGCACTATATGTAAGACATTTCACTTTTCTTTGACGCCTGTTGCATCTATACTCAAAAATGCATAATTTCTTGTGTCTCTGAGGACTAGTGATATTCTACCCGCTTTCTATTTTACTTCTTTTACTCTGATATGGTTTTAAATAATTTTCACACCCTTTCCACAACCGTTTTCACAACTGGATTTTCGACTTTGGTCGGATATTTGAAAAATTATACCGTCCCACATGCATTCTTTCCGCAACAACCTCATAGAACGACCCACTAAAGTACCGCAGTCTGATCTTCACGTTTTCCAGTATACAGACGCTTATTTACAAAAAACCGTTGTATCTTATGGATTCTATTTTGAACGTTGTTGCAGCCCAAATACCATTCTTCAATTGAGACTGACTTTCATCACTCATGCAGCCCTCCCGGCATCGCTATCGACAGTTTTCTGCGGGATATCCGAGCAATGACACCTAGATTTTGCATTCACTACAGTTGTGACCGCCGGCGCCGCACAGTGAGAGAAAATAAAATTCTAACTGATCAAGAATTATATAACATTGATATTTGGATCTTATAATCTACAGAATTTGATGTTGAGATATATTTCTCTCCAAAATTTCACAGATTTAGAATAAAAATGACAAAACTTGCAATATACTAGTTATGATATAAAGTATTTTGTTACAAAATATTTTAATTAAAGGAATGTCTATTTCGACAATTTTAGCTAATGATTAACTAAGAAACAATATTTATTATGTGCATTTGGTGGTAAATATTTAGATACCTACGAACTTCTTAACGTTTCGAATAGCTTTTTATTTTATATTTTCATAATATCGACTGAAAAGTAAAAATTCGTGTCCGTTCTTTTTGCAAATAAAGTATTATACCCCATTTCATAAAAAAACATGTCAATGCATAATATAAAAGCAACAACCAAGATCTAACAGGCTCTTGTAGCTTTTGATAGTCTAATAAATTTAGCAAAAGTTTTACATAACCTACTACTTTTAAAACAAGGTGTTTATGGCTTGGAAACAAAATAATTAAGGATGAATATTGTATAGCTTCTGTAGCTAAATTTATTTTCGTAGAAACGTGTTAAGTGGTATAACTTCCATTTAATTAAAAAATGTAAAATACGCACAACACGCTTATGAACATAAATTAGTACTCGCACTTTGACAGTAACCTAGTGCTGTATGGATTCGCAAATCAGTTAGTTAACTTGATAGCATCTTTCAATAGGTCATACAAAATATATATAAATATATGTTATGAAAGATGCATTTTGGGATTTTTTAAAATTTTTGCCCACTTCGAGTTTTAACTTCTTCCACTGTGGCACCGGTCAGATTACCTCATGGCAAAGCTGAGTTACATAGGTTATGTTAATTCAGATATGTATATTGTGAATTGTCGGCTTTCAGAATACGTAGTATGCTATTCAGGAAACAAATCAAGGTTTTGAGCACATTCCCGCTGGAAGCTTTGGAGTGCCTTACTCGAGTCTGTTATCAGGCTTTCGATATTTGTTTCTCGTGAAGTTACACCACCATTCTAGGAACCTAATATGTAAAGCAACGTGACGTCACGACCCTCAGGTTTGCCTATGGCGATCTAGCCCTCGATAAGTGTACTTGTGAATTCAATGTACCCGTTCTTGGATATAATACGTTCTAATGTATTTATGAAATGAAATAGAGTTACACAACTTTTAAGCATTTTAGCAACTAAAATTTACGTTATTTTTTTGGAATGACAAACCCTGTTCTCTACGTCATCACCCGGTAAACACAACAAGTTGCGCCTAATAATTGCCCAAATTTCACTACGTATCTTTGAACCACTTGTTTTAATACAAGTTAAAAAGCGTTTCAGAGAGCCAAAATCCCACCCCTACTCCACTGAGCTGATGGGGAAAGGTTGGTGCGTTGCTGGGTTGTAAATCCCATTCCAGTAATTTTGTGGAACTGTGAAAATTAAAAAACTTAAGGAAGTGGCTCCTGGTGGAATATTAAGCTTTCTACTTCGGGTTTATAGAATGAAATTACTTCAAGTTGCAATGTAAGAACTCATTGGGCGCATAAGTCTGAAACCAGTGTGTCTAACTGAAGCTTTTATAAATGTTTGCTGTTAACAGCAAAACATTTAAATAAAAACAGCATAACATTGAGGTGGTGAGCACGAGGTAAACAATGGGAAAAAGCAAATAAAAATTGGTAAAACTAAAGTAAAATGTGTGCCAAGGAAACCCCTCTCAGGAAACGCAAATTTAAAACCAAAAGCTGAAATATAGCTGAGTATAGGCTGGAAACGCAATCAGTAACCGACAAAATCGAAGAAAATTAACTTACATAGATTAGACATGTTATTAGAATAAAAGAAGAAGAAATACCCATAAGAGTGTAGCAGTAGAGACGATAAGACACCAGCCACATAAAGGTATAATATACTAAAAGAATTGGAGGAAATGGTACAATTGTTAATAAATGTTTAAACCTTTTATAAGTACCACAAAGGCAAAGAAGACAAAAAAGAAAAAAGGAAAGAAGGAGAAATGCTGATCTGCAGGTCGAGATCTCCTTGATGAAATGGTTTATTTTTAGATGTTTGCATATATTATAATCTTCTTTACAAGTTAGAAAAATACATTTTAGAAAATTCTAATATGAATGAAATGGTATGTTACAGGCTAACTCTGTAAAAAGGCAGCTCTTTAAATTAATTGCTTCACCAAACCATCAACAGTTCAGGAATGAGGTATTTTTCATGTATTGTAAAATGCCTTTTATAATTATTTGTGTTTGTAGGTCAATGCGTTCTCCATGCAATTGCTTCATGATGATGTTAAGATTACAGCTGGCGGTTTGTTTACAATTGACTTCGCATTAATATACGGAGTAAGCTACTTCAAAGTATCAAATCCAGTACTTTAGAAAATCGTGATCCCTATAAATACGATTCACATTTTTTTTCTTTCAGATTATTGGCCCGACTGTAACATACCTACTGTTCTTGATACAGTTTCGATTAGCAATCGCAACGGAAAGCGAACAAATAATGTCTTAGTTTCTAGAAAATTGCATTGAGTGAAATTTGTGTAAAGTTGTACATTCGAAAAGTATAGAAAAGTGATGTAAATTTTATTTCGTTACTTTAATAAACAAACTAGAATATTTAATTGCATAATTTTTTATGCATACCTATAATTGTTAATTTGTTAGTTACTTCATCATGTAGAAAGCGATAGCTAGATATAATAATAGTAACCACATTATTCTGTGTTCGTTTTACTCAAAACAGTTCAGAAAGTTATTATTGTATAAACTGGCAACTGTGTAGTCATGTAATAAAAAAGAAGATAATTCAGAAGTTAAATTATTAGAAACAAACAGCGAAATTACATCTAGTTGCAGCATTATTAGGCACTTGCTAAAATTTAATTCGTTGCGTGACGTTTATCGCAGAAGCCTCGTACGAATGCTGTTACGGATCAAAAGTAATTATTAAGGTACCTACGTAGTTAATTACCCTATTATTGATAAATCAGGTTATTACCTACAATATAATTTAGATAATATGTCAGGTTTCATATGTTAATGTATTATTCCCCAATAGTTTTAACAGTAATTTGTACAACTAGTTTTGAAAGTCATACTTTTTTTCATGAATTTGCAGTTTGATAACGGGGGCGAAGCTCGAGTTAATCAAGCAAATAAATGAAAAAAGGACTTTCAAAACGTGTTGTACACATAGTTTTTTTGGATAGTGATCTCTTGGTCGAAATTTAGTCGAAAAGGACTTCGGAATTGACAACTGTCAAATTGACATTTCACGTTTAGAAAAACAAAATCCCCGAGTCATTGGAAATACTATAAACAGTTAAGAAACTTTACAAATTCAGCAATTCGCCATGAAAAAAACAGTTTTGATTTCTTACACCGCAATAGCAATACCCAAGAGTTTTGGAAAAAGCTTGAGACCCTTGATTTGCGTTCAACCAAAGAAGTTTCAATACCATCGCATTTATGTGATGCTAATAAAATTAATAACTATTTCATTGGCTGTGTACCTGCCAGTAACACGACTGGTACTACTCATTTAACTAATTCTGACATTGGTAATGGCAAGAGTAGATTTAAATTCTCCTTTAGAACGGTGGACTGCAAAACAGTTTTAAAAATAATTAATGGCTTTCAATCGAATGCTGTTGGATAAGACTTTATCAATATAAAAATGATTAAGCTATGCTGTCCTTTAATACTGCCTTTCATAACACATTTAATTAATAGTTGTTTACTGCATGGTAAATTTCCATCTAGTTGAAAACATGTTGTAGTTAACCCTCTCCCTAAAACTAAAAAACTAGTACACTTGAAAGATCTCAGGCCTATAAGTATTTTGCCCACGCTGTCTAAAAATTCTAGAAAAAGTAATTTTTAATCAATTAATGAGTTATGTAACCACTAATCATATTTTACCTGAAGTACGGTCTGGTTTTAGGGCTGGGTTTAGTTGCACAACGGCACTGTACAAAAGTAACAGACGATATTCCCTCTGCTACTGATAAAGGTGAAATGACAATATTGGTACTACTCGACTAGAGTAAAGCATTTGAAGTCGGCAACTGTCCTTCAACGTGTTAATTAATAATAAAACTAATTAAATTACCTTTAATTATAATATTTATTAATCATGTATTACATATATTTCTAAACTTAATGAATACTCTACTTTGTGTATTAACCATTTCGATGAGAATGCTCTAAAAGTACTTGACAAAAATACTTGTTTGATTAAAAACGCTACACCAACTGGAACTGTAGTAATACATATTTTTTATCAAATTAATTAGAAGTACTATTATGTACATTTTTTAGCAAATTTTACCTAATTTTGAAATTAATTAAGAACAAGAATATTTACAAAAACCATTCAAAAGAAACCCAAGCTGAACTTATATCTCCAACCCAAATTGCAGATCTTCAGTATATGTACCTACTATTAAAATGTTGACTTTAAAGCTAAAGCGGATTAGTGTTAATTATTCAAAGTTTATTAAAAATAAAACAACTTAAAATGATATATAGAAAAATTGGGGCAAATTAAATGTTTTCCATAAAATATTCCAAGATGCTGACGATGGAGACAAAAGAGCAGAATTTCTTGCAAAAATTGTTCTTAATTATGATAAAAAAAACTCCTCGTTAGTCAGAAGTTTCGATTCATATGTGTACAGTATGGAGATTTCACTCTCCCAAAGGATATCAGCACTGCAGAAACCATTTAGCGAGTTTACCATCAAAAACATTGTTATGGTATCTTGGTGACTGTAATTGTTCAAATGAATTAATTAAGCAACGTTTAATGGCTAAAGTCGTCTAATTAACAGTTCCAGCAGGAAGAATTTGCTTCTTAATTCTTGACAATATGTCAATTAAGGAGAAAGTGCAGTATAGCAGATCTGAAGATCGCATCTATGGTGTAGATAATACTCAATAAACAACCGTTTGCAATAAACCTCAAATAGCAAACAAAATGTGTTGTTATGTTATATGTAAGTACATGGATTGTCAACAAGATACATTATTCCAGCACGATATTTTTTTCATTCTTCTTTGAGAATTAATTACTTTTACTCGTTAACAATGAGAGTACGTCAGTCTTCTGACTGTGGTTTCGTTGTTCTAAGAA
Organism: Agriotes lineatus; assembly: GCA_940337035.1. Classification (NCBI taxonomy): domain Eukaryota; kingdom Metazoa; phylum Arthropoda; class Insecta; order Coleoptera; family Elateridae; genus Agriotes; species Agriotes lineatus. The sequence continues at coordinate 50,815,453 of OW679203.1, read as the reverse complement.
TTGTTGCAAATAATTTTTACTTCCTTTTACAATAAAGGAAGTATTGGATTCACCCCAAAAATTCGAAATTGAGTTTTCAACAGATCTTCACGTTTTAGAGTCCCCTGAACCCAAAAAACATATTTTATTTTCATTGGTCTGTCTGTCTGTGTGTGTGTCTGTCTGTTTGTCTGTGAACAGAATATCTCAAAAACGAAAAGAGGTATGGCGTTGAAGCTTCATATATAAGTTTTGTGTACTATTTAGATGAGACAGCAAGCTTTTGAAGAACATCGCATAACCGGAAGTAGGTGTTTACACTTGTGATTTTTTAGTTTTTTCCGATTTTTTCAAAAACGGCTTCAACGATTTTTTTTTAACTTTACATTTTTATTAAATTTTTAATATGTATTGATGTGAGATAGGTGATTTTCCAGTTTAATACTTCTAAAGTGGGTTTCTTTTGTTTTTCTTTCTATTTTTTTTATTAACTCCTATTTTAAATAAAACACCCGGTATATTATTGCATTTTTGAATTCACCTTAAAATTCTAGAGAAAATTTGTCTCTTCAACTAACGCTCTATTTTGTACCGTTTTTGTAGAATTTGTAATTCTTGAAAATTTTTGACAAATGGTTAAAAATTAAAAATGAAATTTTTTACTAATTATAAGATCACTGTAAAAGGAAGTTGTGTGAGTGTATCACACCAAATTTTTAGATTTAGATTTTTTGTGGTGGAATTCTAAAAAACTACATAGAACATCCTTTTCTGGAACCTGTACATGATCTGCAAAATGGACTACCTTTTAAGTAAGCTTGTACGGTTCTTAACGAAAAAGAATTTGTACTCATCAGATTTTGAAAAAATTTATATTTTACATGCTGTTCAGATTTTTTCACCCACCGCCACTGCCTCTTTACAGTTTTTAAAAGAAGCAGAACAAATTGAATTTTAAAATGTTAACAGCATCTACTGTGAAATGTTTAGAAAGCATATACGACTGTTTCATAATGTGTGTAATAGAACAATATCTGCAAAAATTAGATAGCAGCACTGCACCGTTTGTTCATGTTTCTGACGGAAGACTATTGATTGGACGTAATAGTTCAGAACTATATCGATCCTATGCAAAATTCTTCTGCATCTGTTGGTTTGCAAGGTTTATACAATGAAAGACTCACGTCTTGAAATTGACTGCTAAAAGTACATTATTATACATCACATTTTTACTTCAAAAAGCTGGTTTTTACTATGTATTAACAGGTTCATTTAGTTCGGATGCAATGGAGGCAATGATTGCTGATTGCACACATGCGATAAAAAGTTGCTTCAAATGACGCAACAGTGCTCGAATTGCTGGGCATGCTCTTCGTCTGCTATTACGCTGTGGCAGTGCTGCCAATCTGCGGGTAATTACCCGAAATGCGGGTATTTCAGACATTTACGGGTAATTTCCGGTATTATGAAGCTGAAGCTACCCTTCAAACGTAAAAATAGTATATTATTATACTAGTTTAATAAGAAGGAGAATTGTAGCACGTCTACGCTACGCTCGTCGTGCCCCAATGGAACGAGTGCTACACTTCCTCTTATTAAACGAGTATAATATACCATTTTATCTACTTTGCATAAAAAAATAATCACAAACTGTTAATTTTGACATTTCATTAATGTGACTATCTGCCAGTTATGTGAAACAAGGTAGGCTGTTTCCATGTTTTTCATATGAAAAAAATAGCAATGCAAAAACAGTGTTCTAATCTTAGAACAGAAAATAGACTAAGGTTCTAAGGTTCTAATAGACTCCATTGTAGCACTGTTTTCGGTGTTATAATAATCATATTGTGACACCAAAGTAGATAAACAATATTAAATAAACTGCTCAAGTACAGGTCTAAAGAGTAGCTTCAGATCGCCAACGGTTGACCTTTCGCCAAAACCAAATAGCGCATGAAGGTGCTCGGGACCTTAGCAACAACTTTGCCCCCTTTCAAAATTTCGATATCTGTAGCCGTTCTAAAGTTACAGGCGATCCAGACAGACACACGGACACACAGACAGACGGACGGACAAAACGTTCGCATAAGTACGCTGAAGCTACTAATAAATATCAATAGCTTTGATTCTAAAATGAACATTTTAAATTTTTATTGCTTTCTTAATGTGTACTGATGTGAGATAGGTAATTTTCCAGTTGAATACCTCTAAAATTTGTATTATTTTATACGGTTACTGTAGAATTTGTAATTTTTGAAAAAATTTGAAAAATGCTTAACATTAAAAATCAAATTTTTGGCTAATTATAAGATCACTGTAAAAGGAAGTTGTGTGCGTATATCACACCAGATTTGTTTTACTTCAAAAGATTTATGTTGGATTTTTAATAAATAAACAGAAAAATAATTAAAACTGGAGTTTTATTAAGTTATGGAGTATTAAAATAATAAACATAAAAAATAAAATTATTTGAATTCTGTTGTTTTGCACTTGCGGGTAAAATCGGGTATTTTCGGCATCTGTTGTGGGTATTCGGTAATTTTACGAACGGTAGCGCTGCGCTGTGGTATTATGAAGACTGCCATCCTCAAAAATTGCACAACTTTACTAGTTCTGCTTTCTGCAGCATTTCGAACTACATCAAGCATAACTGAAAACGAAGATGTCAAATTACCTGCACATTTAACAGTTAAAATTCAAGATCGTGCAGACTTAAATTATCCAAATTCCATTTTTGTAGGTTTTACAAACATTTATTTTAAAACCGTTTATAACCTAAAAAAATATCTTTAGTAAAGACAACAACCAGAACCAGATTTAGTTGCTGTATTTCACCACCTGATGGCGCCAAAAACCAGACGCGTTTACAGTGTCTATATACATATGTATATAGACACTGTAGACGCGTTGGCAATTGTCACAAGAACATTTTACAACAATGAAAGTGACACTTATGGAATAGCCGTGATAGCTTTGTTATATAAATTTTAGTTAGCCATGATTATAGTTGCCTTATAGCGTTGTGACGTTTTGTTTGACAGTTATAATCGCACTGTGAAAAAATCTTGGAAAAAATGCACGAATACAATTGTAAATGCTGTTTTGTGAGCTTTGTGCTTCTATTCTGATTAAAAATGGATAATAGTACGAACGACAATGGTTTTCTTCGTGTTAACCAAGTGGCAGACATGGCATCTTATCAGTTGTAATACATGCGGGATGTAAGTAATTCACTTCTCTAGGGAAGTAAGTACATTGTCATGGAAACTGTAACAATTTTTGTAAATGTAGCCTACATCCCTCAAACTCGGTAGTGTAAGGATCACTTACAAAAAAGCTAGTAAAAAAAATTCAATTTTGCCTAAATTAAATATTGGTATGCACTGCAATTGAATGTGATACCAATTAAATTATTATAACTAGTGAGGTTTGTGTCAAAACTGCTAAAGGTTTCAATTGTGTGTGCGCGAAATCTAGTTGAATTAAAAGGAGTCGTTTTTAAAAGAGAATTTGCTGAATAATATGAGAGAAAGTGGTGTATTCTGCGAAAGGAAAGAAGCTATTGTTGGGGCAAAGTCCATTTACCAGTCCTTCTTCTTCTTCTTCTTCTTCAGCGTAGAGAATCCCGCCATATATCTCCTCCCATTGCAATTTCAAGTGTGCAATCTTTTCTATAACATCTGTGACCTCTAATCTACTTCGTATTTCTATGCTTAGTATTCTGTCCCGTAAGCTTACGTCCAGCACTGCTCTTTCCATGGCTTGTTGTGATATTCTCAGCTGTGCGGCACTTTTTTTCGTGAGAGCTACAGTTTCCATTCCATAAGTTGTTACAAGGGAGAATGCAGCTGTTATATAATTTACCAGTTACAAGTAGGAAAATATGATCTCGAAAAAGGAAGATAAAGTCATAATGTAAGTGTACACAAAAAGTTATAGATAATAACCATATCTGAGAATTTGAAGGCAGTAAATAAAAAAAATTAAACAAATTGCTATTTATAAAATAAAAGTACATAATATATTTTTTATTATACCTGCATCAGAATCGCCGTTTAAAGCACGCCTGAGCGTGCGAATACCGGCGATTAAAGCTCGCTGAGCTTTAAAGGTTGTCAAGGAAACGACTAAATGCAACAACGGACATGGAAAATACAAAAACGTAAATAATTCTCGTAACTATAGTAGCAATATTATTATGCCCTCTCGATTTATCACGACAAAAATTATTTCTAAGTTTTTAGTGCGTAATTTATTTCCAGTATTGGAGGTATAATAAAAAATAGCGTAAAGTATTAGTGGATAACTCGTCTTTAAAACACTTGCTCTATTTCGAGCACTCCAGCTACGCCGTCGTGCTCAAAAACTCGCGCGTGTTTTAAAGACCTTGTTATCCACTCATACTTTAATATACTATTTTATACAGCCGTGATTTTAAACTGTTTCCAAGGGTCATATGCGGCTTTATGTTGTCTATAAAACACGCCATTCGATTTAAAGCACGGAGTACTTTAAGAGTTTATAAAACCTTATTTGTGAAGATTAAAAGTACAGTTATTATATCGGACCGATTTGTATGCGGAGCCCCTAGTGCCCGATTGGAGAGGGGCGGAGCAGGATGGCCCCCTTGGAGAGGGGCGGAGCCCCGAGGGCACCCTTAGAGAGGGGTGGAGCTCCAAGAACCCTCTTGGAGAGGGGCCGAGCCCTGATGGCCCCCTTGGAGATGGGCCGAGTCCCGAGGGCCCTCTTGGAGAGGGGCGGAGCCCGATGGCCCCCTTGATGAGGGGCGGAGCCCCGAGGGCACCTTTGGAGAGGGGTGGAGCTCCAAGAGCCCCCTTGGAGAGGGGCCGAGCCTGAGGGCCCCCTTGGAGAGGGACCGAGCCCGAGGGCCCCCTTGGAGAGGAGCGGAGTCCCGAGGGCCCCCTTGGAGAGGGGTGGGAGCCCTGAGGGCCGCTTTGGAGAGAGGCGAAGCCCCGATGGCATTTAAGCTAACAAACTCCTCGGCTGTAGAAAGAATATTGAAGCCAACTCTTGTTTTACAGTTTAAAAATCTCGGTCGATCATAAAATTCTCGCTTCGCTCTAATTTTAAACATGGATCGACCTCGATTTTTAACCCTCTGTAAAACACTAGTTGCCTTAATAGCTATTTTATTATACCTGCATCAGAATCGCCGTTTAAAGCACGCCTGAGCATGCGAAAACAGACGATTAAAACTCGCCGAGCTTTAAAGGTTGTCAAGGAAACGACTGAATGCGACAACGGACTTGGACGCTACAAAAACGAAAATAATTTTCGTAACCATAGTAGCAATGTTATTATGCCCTCTCGATTTATCACGACAAAAATTATTTCTAAGTTTTTAGTGCGTAATTTATTTCCAGTATTGCAGGTATAATAAAAAATAGCGTAAAGTATTCGTGGATAACTAGTCTTTAAAACGCTTGCTCTATTTCGAGCACTCCGGCTACGCCGTCGTGCTCGAAAACCCGCGCGTGTTTTAAAGACCTTGTTATCCACTCATACTTTAATATACTATTAATCGCATTTTGGAAATTAATGAGAAATACACTTTAAAATAAAAGTTGTTCAATAAAATAAGGCCTTTTAACAACATAAATAAAAACAAAATTTGTGTATAGCATAATAACGCATATTAATTATGTAAGCATGCAGTATCACCAATTCAAAATGGAGTCTGTTTCTAAACAGTAATTACACTAATACTTAAAGAAACTGAATGGATATTCTAATTCCACAAACTTCTAATGCCGCTTCGCTTATATTTCTGTGTAACTTTTTCCATGCTTTGTTAACCGGATTATTTCGTTCTATAGCTTTACTTCTCATCTTATGGCCGAGTCGTTATACATATAGTGTAATGACTCACCCTTTAATAAAAGGCAATAGTAAATAAAAATATAATTAATCAGTGCTAATCACCACAATTTAATAAATTAAATAGTTTTAATATTTGAATTTTCATGTCAAACTCAGGGTTAATGAAAAGATGTAACAATTATTACTTCAATAAATGGTTTATTGCTCTCTGTATTTTATTTATTTGCAATCAAATAGGGCTTAGCTCCGGTACAACATGAAATAAACTCTTTCTCAGGGTAGGTTCATTGACGTTGTATTATTATAATTGCTTTGCTGTATGCTAAATTAACCAGTATGACAGATGCGTGACTGTATTTGACAAGTCTCTAGCCTTAAAATTTAGTATACACAGAATGCTTTGTTCGTGAAATTCAGCGTAAATTGAATTACAAAAACACCGAAAAAATGCAAGATCACATCAGCTAAACGCTGCTATATGTGTGAAGTGGCTTCCGGCTAACTTGTTTGGTTTCAGATTACGCAAACAGACGCTTTGATGTTCAATTGTCTTATTTCCGGCAAAACTGTAAAAACGGCTTCAAACCGCAAATCAAAAGAACGCTACCTTGATTATTCGAATCTGGACGGATCTGGACCGCTGGAATCAGGTTCAGCCCCTCGGAAAATGTCCAAACTTGAAGTACCCTAAATTCTACGGGAATGCTCCACCTGCTTTCTATGAAATTTAAATTTTTTTGGTGGTTCTCCGATGCAGCTCGCACAATGAAGTGACGCCACGGCAATTACACGCTTGTTAACTGCTTCCTCCTCCTAATTTCTTCACCGAGGCACTCCAGACGAACAACTCCAACAGTAGCACACAAGGCTGTCCGAACTTCATGCTGCTCGGAAAAGGGGCCCCAAAGTTGGCCGCACTTGGATGATTCTTGCAGTTGGCTATTATTCTTTACTGGGCGCTGCTATCATTTTAAACTTTAGCCACAAAGATGGACTACACCCAGGTGACTATAATAAACACAAATTTGGCTCCACAAATAATTTTCTTTATTATTAATTTCAAACAAACTGGGAGCTCCACTAGCACATAGCCTAATTGTTACAAGCTTCTATTCGATCTCCCTTTGTTAAAAACAATTAACATTTTCGTTTCCTTGCTATAATGATTTACATTTGTTTAAAAGAAAAAAAGATTGATTTATATGTTTATTTACGGGATATAGTATTGATAAAATGTTCTTGCATAACTACTAAAATGTCTTTTTCCTTGGAATTGTTCACGTAGTACTTTGCTCTATTTTTAATTCACTTAGTTTTTAATTGCACTTAATCACATACGTTTATTTAGTACTTTATCAACTGCCTGTCTTCCGATAGGTTGCCTTATTGCTTTTTGCAATCTTTTCTTCCTCGTTCTGCTTTGCACTGTTCCTTTCCGTTACCTTGCCGTTTGTGGCTTATAAACCTTTAATAGTTATAACGCTCATACAATTTCTGTACTTTACAAAGTATCTTGTATTATTTTAAAATTCCTATCATTGTTTGAAATTGTTCAAATCAACCCTGTCAGCTACATAACTCAAGCTACATTTGCCATTCCAAACATTAATTATAAATGACACTCGGAACGTATCCTTTCTGAAATCTAACTTATCCCATACCAACCTTTCTTACTCAAATCATAATTGCTACTGCTCATATCAACTGCATTTATTAGTGTAAAATTACTGATTTTCTTGCAATGTATAAAATTTTTAAATCAGTGCTCATTTTTGATAATATTCATTTTTTCGTTAACGAGACAATACGAATAGATATTCATGTAGGGTTATAGAGTCTAGTTGATTAAGTTTTAGCTATAGTGTATTATATACTTATTTTACATAGCACTAGATCGTGGTCGCTTCCGATATTCGCAGAGTTAAGAGTTCTTACACCTAATATCTGGTTAGACATAAATTCTCGCTTGGATATTATATAATCAGTCACTGACTCTTGGCCTTTTTTGTTACTCCATGTGTACTTGTACTGTAGTGGATGTGGGTAAAAGATGTTGTTGATGCAAAGGCTATTTTGAGTGCAGAAATTAATTATCAGATCTTCATTGTCGTTTAGTATTTGTTTTACGCCGGGAATAATCGAATTGGGAATTATGGCATTTACACCAAGAATTTGGAAAGCGATGTATACGGAGCACAGGGAAAATTAAAGCGAATGTTTCGAAATAGGAAAGCGGAAATAAATGAGCTCGTGTAAACAACGATCTCCAAAGAAAAGTTGACCAATTACTTTAAAGAATTGTAGAATAACGTGAACACACCATAGTTTTAAGTATAAGAAACAATAGCGAATAACTTCAAAATTACAAGGGAAAACATAGTAGCGGCTACAAGGAAACTTAAAAATCATAAATGAGCAGGACTAGATGGTGTGTGTAATAAACTCATAAAAGGAGAAGGAGAAACCACTTTAAGTAACGAAATTCAACTATTGTGTAAAATAATCACACCAAGGAGAATACCCTTTGAATGGAAAACAAGTATTACTATACCCGTGTTCAAAAAGTGCGATAAAACACTATAGGGGTATAGCTCTTCTAAGCACAATGTCAAAATTATTAACGCATCATTATACGAAAGGCTATACCTCTTTATAAACACAAATGAGAAACAGGTAGGATTCCGTGGAAACGGATCGACAATAGACGCCATATTTATCCTTCGGCAGATATAGGAAAAATTTATAGACTACGATAACCCCGCATTTCTATGATTTGTTAATCTAAGTAAAGCTTTTGATGGAGTGAGACGACCAGACGCTTTGAACGTGATAACTGAAAAGGGCGTACCGACAGAAACAATAAAGTTTATTAAAGCTATTCACAGCAATAGAAAAACAAGAATTAAGGTAGATAACGAATACTAGGCAGACATAAATATTAACACTGGAATACGATCAGGGGTTTCAATAAACCTTGCACTTTACAATATAGTAATGGATAAAATAATTACGGCTACGAAAAATGCTTAATAATGGCTACAAAATGGGAAATTAAAATTGAAACATTACATGCTATGCCGATAACTTGTCATAATAACTGAAAACGAAGATGATCTTCAGATACCAAGTACACAAATAAGAGCAATATGTGGCACAATCAACATAGTCAAATGGACAAAAACAAGATGCGAAGAGTGAATCAACACACGTCCAAAATGGAGACAAACAAGGATAGCAAGAGACGGTAGGCCAAAGATAGTTGGATATCCTCATCACAAGTGACACCAAAAGGAAAATTAAGCATTAATGAACAAACAGGAAAATGCTTAATTAACGATGATGAAGAAGAAGAACAAATATTAAAAACAAATCGATGTTAATAAATGACAATCGACTTTATAAAAGTCTTATTATTGTATAATGGGATTTTATTTGTTTGTGTCCTAATTATTTACTACAGTAACCCAAAGAGAGAGGGAGAGTCAAACAATTAACTTGTTCTCTTTGCATGCCGGGCCGTGAAAAATTAAGGTACGAAATAGAATTAAAGGTCATAAAATCATGAGATCAATAATTAAATAAGAGTCATGTCATATAGACCATAGCCTTATTTTGTTGCGGTAACAAGATCTAAAAGTTAGCCACCCCTGCAACAATGACCTTTTAAATTGTGGAAGATACTCTATATACAAACTGACTTTATTTGCATTAATAGTAATTTATTATACAAGACGATAAAGTTAAATTTTATCCACGAGTGAATCGTTTAACGTCGAGACGAAGTCGAGACGTTAATGATTCAAGAGTGGATAGAAACAACTTTATCGTCGTGTATAATACAATATTTTTTTCTATAGCAAGAACTTTAACAATTTCAAAAGATAATAATGACAGTCAATCACATTGCAAAATGTCAGTAGCTAGATTGGGTTGCTACGATAATACGAAGCTGTCATATTTAATTTAAACAAAAGTTAGAAAATTAAATTACTTTATCTATCCTTGATGTTAAAGTGCTACTTTATCTACCCTTGCTGTTAAAGTAAAACTTGACCTTTTGTTTTGAGTTGATAAAAGCACACTTTAACATGTGCTATAGAAAAAAACTATAATTTGCATGGTCTTCTCCGCACGGGCCTCAGGTGATTCATTCATCCCACAAGAAGATCCAAGTGGATGGAGTCTCAAACGGGTATAATGGTACCATACCTCTACAGTGCAACTCACTTATGTGTTTATCTCCACACCGGCGAAGCAACCAGACCATAAGCTCCTCCAAAGAAGCAGGCAAGCTCAGTTTTGCTTCGAAAAGTGAGCGCCCCGCCAGTCTGATACTTTAGTACAGAACTCCACCTCCCACCAGAAAGAGCTTTCCAGTACGCCATAACATTCCTGAAGAACTGAACCTCTGGTTAAACCAATATTCTCTTGAAAAACTATCCTTCCAACTTGCACTCCCAGGGGCGGAACCGTCCTTAACTGGCACTCTTTCTCTCTCCGTCGGTCTGATATTCGGTGACAAAACCACACCTCCCTCTATAAGCAGACCCGATCACGACGTACTCTCGGCCTAACGGCCTCTGTAATCAAACAAAGGTACAATTTACGTGGGGAGCCGGTGAAAATATCAGGGCGTCGCGCGCAGCCGGTCTCAAGAATGTATTCGAGTTTCGCCCATGTAGGAGTGAAATATAGCATTAATAGTCATGCAGGGTAGAACGTGTAAAACCTTTACACGCGAAATTTGGTTCCAGGAGTACAAATAAGCACGAAAGCACTGTACGTTTTTGCATCATAACATACACCGCTGGTAGCTTTTAACAGCTTAGTTACAAAATTTTGCTTCAGGAGCTGTGATGTAGATTGCCTTTAAGTGTCATTACCAGTGAGCTCAACTATCTTCGTCGTGGTGTACGTGAAATTTCGGCGAACCAGGAGTTTGGAACTCAACATTCGAAAATTATTTATAAAAGCCTGTTTTACTTATTTGCTTTACGGCACAAAGCTTTCTCATTTAATACACTATTAAGTTTAGTAATAGATACAGTAATAGTGGTTAATAAACAAGTTTATATAATATTTTCTTAAGCTAATCAATCATGCTCTTGGTACTAAACTACCTAAATGCATTTTCATTAAAAAAAGTCAGTTGTGATGCACACCTACAGACAAAACTGCATATAATCACTTGCGCAACAGATTCAAACTTAAACTGACGGAAGCACCGCAGTCGCTTCGACAACGAATTTGATCACATCTGAAAAGTGGCTCTGTATATTCTTTTAGCCGTATTTCAAGATTTGTGATTACACCAGCAGGAAATCTTTTTAACCACAGCATTTGTGAACGATAAAAGAGCTGAGGAATATTACGGATGATTAAAAGCATGAATTGACAAGTATTATTTATAACGAACGAACGAAATATGAAGGACATTAATTGACAAGTGTTATTTATAATGGAAGCAGCAGCCCAATTGCTGGCAGTACCGAGGATAAGGATAGAGGTAAAATCGTAGGATTTGGAAGAAACAAAGCTGAGAAATCCTTAGAAAAAGTTGGAGTGGAAATAAAACCTATATTATCCAGCAACTGTGAACTATACGTGAACTACTAATATTACAAATTAACAAGCACATTGCCAAAAAACGCTATATCCGATAAGGCAAGAGTGTAGGCGAATACTAGTTACCAGCCGAATTCACGTACAACGCACATAATCCAATAGACATCCTGATAAAAGCTGACTTATGCAAGAACATATCCTTAGAAGAAGTATAGAATACAAACAATGGATAAATTACATCTTTCAATCTACAAGAATATCACCAAGTGCATGGATTGTCCCAAGTTCCTATTTACAAGGTTGCCAGATATAATAAAAGGAAATCGCATTCCACGAAAAAGTAATTAGAAATCATCAAAATAATTCTAAAGCAGCTCCCAGCCGTCTATGGAGTTCAGAAATTGCAGAAACGCTGACAAAAATGCCGGTAATAAATTAGCACATAGTCGGGATACACTTCAGAATTGACGACACGGACAGCAGCCTTTCGAAGTATTACTGCGAAAGGAAAGTGCGCCCACATATACAGCGATAAGAACACCAATTTCGTGGAAGCAAACAAAATGCAGGTTGTCAAGATCAAAATAACTTTTGAAGTAAAAACTGCACAGTGGTAGTTTATACCTTCCCAACTCCGCACTTCGAAGGCTTATCGGAAGCGGGAGTACAATCAGTTAAGTAACATATGGAGTGCATAAATAAACAAGACAACGTTACACAATCAGCAAAAGTAGAAGATCTAGAACCTATCTCGAATTTGTATAGACGAAAGTACAACATAAAACTACTGACAGCAGTCAGCAACTTATCAGTCTGCATGGTAAGTATGAGGCAGTACCGATACAACTGTAATACTTTCTAGTGTATTTATAGTAGATTAGAATTCATTGATTTTGCCGTATAAATGGTAGCTTTGACTGGGCCAGGTTCGCGTTATATTTATAACGTGACTGATTTAAAGCAGGTACTTCAACGTCAATAACATTTATTGTACAGTTATGTTTCAGTTGGAAAATAACTAAACAGATAACTCATAAATATGTACAAAGTAAATTTTAATTTAACATAAATCTCTTCGGTCAGCCCGCGGAAAAGCAGGCAACCTCAATTTCCTGCGTGCTCGTCCGGGATCTACGGTTTGGGTGGTCGCTAGAACCAACGGGGAATTTTTCTAGCGTTGGTAGACCTGTAAAGTAGTAATCTATTATTGACAGCTGGCGATGTTGTAAATAAACTTGAATAATTATGGTTTGTTTTAATTACCAAGAACTAACTGAGGCTTTTATATCGTTACCATATATGTGTTCGAGGTGCAAGTGTAGGTCCGTGTCGCGTTCTGATAAGCCGAGGTGATAATCCTAGACCTTGTGCCAGGGGTCAAATTCTTCCGCGTTGTTATCTACAGGTTCGCGCGTGACGAGTTTAACCTTCAGTACGGGCAGACTAATTCCTACAAGTACATAGCCCTCTTAAACCTGGGGAACTGCATACTTTGCCGGGAAGTTTGAGCGGCTTGTCGGCCAAAAAGGTGTAGGTGCCGCCGGACTGTGGATATACAGCCAGGCTTTGAATTATTTAAAATAGCGCAATCCGATTCTCAGATTTGCGATATTCCAAACTAAGAAGTTATGGGAGTTTCGGAATTTTTAATTAATTAAAATAGCGAAATCCAATTTTCAGATTTGCGTTATTCGAAACTAAGAAGTTATGGGAGTTTTGGAACTTTAAATTATTTAAAATAGCACAACCCGATTCTCTGATATGTGTTATTTCAAAGTTAATTTATCCACAGGACGGATAGTAACTTTCGACAGCCGGACAGGTTATCTAATATTTGGTTCTTCGGGAATCTAACTCGAGGTTTTCTCAAATAATTCTCGCGCAATTCTGGTGGCCCAGTTGAGGTAGGAGCAAAGTTCTTCCCCAACTGAGGGGAACGGGGTCGGCCTGGAAAACCGAAGATCGCTTTATCGGAATAATTCTCTCTGCGTTCGGCGGAATAATTTCATTTTATACGTTGTTGTCGAGTTACCTCTCGGGCATCAAAGCGGTACTGAAAGTGCGTGGCGGACGATCTATCGTGTCGTTCGCGCATAGCGGTTGTTAAGTCATTTTGCTGTCGCAGATGCTTAATTGCATTTCACGCCTTTATTCAGGTCATTTTGGTATTTTAAATAGCCACCTAGGCTTTAGGGCAGCGTGCCCGTATGCTAAACCCTTTTAGTTCTTTATTTGGCTTCATCGCCTAATTCCAGAATCATGATTTCGCACATATTTGACCCCAAACGCAGCATTTCCCGTCGGTTGGAGCTCCCCTCTGATGGCGCTATGGCAGCCGAGCGTATCGCCCGCAAGAATTCCGAATCTTCTAGAAAGCACGCCGCTGAGGCGTGATACCATTGGTGCCGGCATTAAGTTGTTTCATTTTATCGCCCCGCAATTGGCTGCCGAGGTTTAGTCACGTGGGGACGCGACCAAGGTGACCTTTGCCAACGCTTCCTCTGGGCATTCAGCCGAGAGCCGTCGAACAAGTAAGAGGTCGGATAGTGTGTGTGAGTTCGTGCGGCGCTCTCGCCCTTGGCGGGGGCGTCAGCCCTTTTCCCGTCGAGTGCTGCTTCAGCATTTATGTGACAAACGTTTTCGCCTTAAGTGGCAGTCAACCGCAGTCCGTTGCAGAGAACGCTTGTGTGGTGGTTGTGTGTGAGAGTTTTCGAATTGTCTTCGGCGTAGCGTGGGTGTTTTTGAGCCCAGTTCCTGCTTCCGTAAGTAAGGGGTCGTGCCCCCTTCATCTCGACCTACGAGGATCTGTCCCGCAGAACGAAAGTGGCCCATTTTTCGTCGTCCCGTCGTACGCGTCCTGACGCGCTTCATGTCGCCATTAAGGCGGATGTGCACTCATCCCTATAGCCGTCGAACATCGAAGGTACCTGCCACCTACGACTGCAGCCTGTCGCAACTCGACTGTACCAGGCTCCCTAACCGCCTACATTATTAAGGTATGTGTCTTTGAACTGATTACCGCTGTGAACGCGAGCGAGCCGTCACATCTCTGGTGCCTACAGGCACTGTCGTCATCTTTGTCCATGTCGCGAGTGCTAATTTGATCTTTGCTGTTCGCTGCATAAGGCGTCGCGCCAGCATATTTGTGCATTCATTCAGACTTGCAGACTGTCCATGTCGCGAGTGCTAATTTGATCTTTGCTGTCCGCTGCATAAGGCGTCGCGGCAGCATATTTGTACTCATTACTGCTCATTACTGCTCATTACTGTTCATTACTGTTCATTACTGTTCAACATCTGTCGCTAAGTTTAGAGCGCGCGCGCCAGCTGGTGCCCCTAGTTATAATCTAGTTTAGATATAGGGCGACGCACTCTGCTGCCCCATTGTAACCCGTTAGTCAATACATGATTTGTTAGCTAAGGGAACTATTGTTTTGTTTCGACTTGTGCATGTTCTGTTACAGATAAAGGCCCCCTTCATTGTACTGATTATTGTGCGACGGAACGAGGGAGCTTTGAGCGTACAGGTGGGTGAGACAGCTGCGTAGTCGCGGTCGGATTGACACCTAATTACAATCCTTGCATAAGGCAATCCCGAAATTGTTATTTGACCCTGCAATTCTTGAGTAATCCTATCGGCGGAGTATTTTGCGTGCTTCCCTCCCGTCTAACCGTCCAGGCCCGGTTAGCCGGGTTAAGACAGGCTTGGTGGCGCCCTCATGATTTCGACATACCCTATATATATATTATGCAACAACACGCTTGCCCAGAACGTATCGTGTGACTCACGCCCGACTCCCTGAGCGTTCCAGCCGTGGCCTATTAGCCTATTTCGAACCTATTTCAGGGCAAGTGTGCCAGTTTTTCAGGACTGATTCCGTGGTGCGATGCTCACCTTGGGTGGGTGTCGTAAAGTTCTTTTAATACCGTAACACGGTGAACCTACTGCTTTTGTAAAGTTGAAATGCGAAATTTTAAATGACCAAAATATTGTATTTTAATTAATTTGGATTAAAAATAGGAGCGAAACGTTACACAACGATGCTGACGTACAGACACCAAACCCAATTCATTGTAACATCAAGAGGCCTACTCACGCTCATAGGGCGAAACTACGCAATTTCAATGCAATTATTTGTTTCCAAAGAAAGACGCAGTAATGCAGTAATTCAAATCGCCACAGATCCAAAGCAACTGATTTTAAAGACGTCAAATGAAATCTTAGTGTCACAGAAACTTGCCAATGACCTATCCACTACCAACTAGCATTACATTTCTATAGCAGCAGGGTCACTCAGCAGGTTAGTCACCGCAAGCGGTCTGTGCATTATCAGCGGCATTTGTTTTCTGGCCTGGCGATGCAAACGCAGGTGTAATAACCCCACTGAACAAAAACTGCCCCAGACGAGGCGTTCGTGTTGCAGCTCCTTTGTGTTGATCCATGTATTCCTGAGTCAACTGCCCTCTGAGGGAGCAAGATATTTAAACTACGTTGAACCATACGTAATTTAGGTTTATTTTAGTTTAGAAATTGTAAGTGCTGCTACCAACTTTAATGTAATCGTAGCATTTCTTACTCACTATTATTAGGTCGAGCTGCAATAGCTTAACTCTATTTTTAATTGTAATGTGTACGAAGTGCCTGCAAATTAAAACCAGTCCTGTCGGTTACGCTGAATTAACAAAAACCACAAAATAGAAATTTACTCTTAGATATGTAAATACAGCTTTTGTCATTAATTTTAGTACAGTTTTAACATTCACTGTGTTCATTTCTATGTGAATTAGCGCAGACTACAATTGCTAACAGAAGAGGTGCTGGCCTGTCATTCTTGCTTACATAATTTACTTTAACCGGTCTTATAAAGACCACTAATCTGACGTTAACTTTAATTCGCTGTTAAAATAAACAAAAGCGCATCAAAACATCAGTGATTATGACGTTTTATACATTAGTAGAAAAATTTTGATACGCTTTTGTTTATTTTAACAGCCAATTAAAGTTGACGTCAGATTAGTGGTCTTTATAAGACTGGCTGTAAATGTTCTATAACAAGCTCCCAAACCTTCAGTAACTACCAAATATAATAGTCTGGTCCTCCCAATCAACATACTACGTTTTCGGAATTACTTTCCAAAGTGCAATATTGGAAAACTTCAGTCATTACCCCTTCACATATGACAACTACCACTATCCTGCTTTAAAACAAGCCTTGCGGCATGTGTCACCTTTTTACTTAAATTGAAGATGCCATGCATGGACCTCCAAGCTTTCAATCTCTCAACACTATTTGTTTAATCATGCCTCTTATGCTTTCGTCATCTTCCTTCTTACCATCTTGCAAGTAGTTTCCTTTATATTGTGTTTCATTTTTGTTGTTATCTCCTTTTGTCTTCCATGAGGTTAAGAATTGCGTCTTTTATCTAGGTATTCGTGCTTCTTCTTGCATGTTGTTAATTTAAGTTTAGACTTATCCGGAACCTGTATTTTGATAGTTTTCATATATTTCATGAATATCGTTATTCTATACGGCATTTAACTAATACTTTGATAATTTTTTTTGGTCTGGTATTGAATGCCGACATGTAGTATACAAGCATTAGAAAAGTGGTGTGCTGTACTAAATACTTTTCCTATGAGGGTTTTTACGAGGTAAAGATGGCTCTAAATCCCCCTGGAAAGAAGCGTTAATTTGAAACTAAAAACGTTATATTTTCTTAACTATACTCGTAACAGTTTATTCACTAAGTACTGTTCTTTTATTTTTCCTAATCGCTTAGACACTGATAAATGTAATAACGTAGTATAGTATAGTGTAATTATGGATATCCATCATGCAGAATTTTTGGAATTTTTAAATTAGTAAGTCAATTTGTAGTTGCATTGTTATCTCTGTTTCTCTCCGTTTTCGTAATTATTATAATATTATTTCTATTTTCCTGGCCGCTTTATGTGGTTTTTCTATGAATAGTGCGTTTGTACTATTAGTGTTATTATAAAATTTCAACGTTACGTAACAGAAACACCTCATCATAAACTGCCAAGTGCCCCCCCCCCCCCCCCATTAGTGTATTATCAAGTAAACGTATAAAAATACTAACTCAATTTTAATTTTTTTGCAAAACGAAATATAATTATGAAAACAAATTAAAAAGTAAAATTTAATTAAAAATTTTGACTAACGGACATACTACGTAAACAGAAGTGTAAATCATAGTTTACATATATCTACATCAGTAAGGAACAAGTAAATGTTAGATAACAAAAAACAAGGTTAAAGTAAATAATAATTAATTTTTTAAGCTCTTCATTTTCGATAGATAATATGGCTAAATTCGATAATAGTTCTTATGTCATCATATTCCTTAAGTAGTTTAATTTTGAAAAGCTGATTTCTGCTATTGGTACCGTAACAGAAATTGTCAAAAACAGTATACAAATAGTTATTACCTCGGTAAGGTTTAAAGTCATTCTATTAAATTTTATTAATATTAATTCTATTAATGGTTTAATTGTATGAATCTGTTCAGGAGACTGCGGCTTTGCAAGCATCGAGCGCATTCTATTCGTGATTGGATGGGGAGAGGGAAGTCAAAGACCTTCCAGCTATATACTTCTAAGTTCTTAAATGTGCCCTGCGCAAAAGTTTCCACATTAAATGTATATGATATATATATATATATATATTTGAGAGCTTAGGTGCTGATGGGGCCCCTGGCTCGTGGACCCTGTATCATTGATACGGCAGATATAGCAGCAGCTACCCCCCGCACCATAGCCTTTGGACTTGAATCCTAACATCAAATTTAGAACAACATAACTTAAATTGAAAAAGAATATGCATGAACGAAGGCAAGGTACGTAGACATAGCTGTCTTTCTTCCGTGGCTAAGCTCCACCCAACAAGGTCGTGAAAAAGATGCAAATGCAATTCATCCTTTTTTTTCTCTTTTACAACATAAATCACAGGTGGCTACAGATAATTTAATTGAGAAGAAAAGTTTGCCACGAAAAAAGAGCCAACCTGCGTCAAATCAGCTAGAGTAGTTAAACTGGTAGCTGCTAGAAAGCAGATTAACTGATCTTTTGCGCTTACCACCAGGAAATTTCCTAACACTTACCGCGTGGACCGAACTAGCTCAAATCGGCGCTTTTTGGATTGTAGATTCTAATCAGCTGTGCACTCTGCAAGTAGCTTCAAAACACAAAGAATGAGTGCACCAGGAATCAAGATGATTCCGATAAGAATAAATAAACCACAATTAAATAGGGTTTATTAAAGGTTTAAGATTTGGTGGTCCACAAAAATAGTGTAACGGGTTTGTAAAATATTTTAAATTTACAGTATTATGCAGCAAAACTTTAAGATAGGTTTTCACACGCCTTACTCGAAAGAACCCCTTTTGTGCGTTTTTAATCAATTAAAATCGTCAATTAAATCTAGAGAGGTGCACATCGCTGTCAATAAAAAAAACTTTAATTACAGGTCACCGATTGCATGAAATCTGAATGCGCCTTTTACAACAAATCAGAGATTACACTTATAAAAAATGCTGGAATTATAAATACAAAAGTTATTTAAACCCGGATATTGGACGAGATATCGTAATTACAATAAATTTAATATTCTGCATACAAAGCATGTATTCGGTTTTAATGATACATAACCCGTCATATACACCACACTGACCTCCTATTGCCCTCAATATCCGGAAGATAACGCCGGCCGTGAGTCGCCATACGATTGTGGGTTTTTCCAAAATCAGACAAGATATTTGCACTTGAAGCTGTCGATTATTGAGCGGCTGACAGAAGTGGAGGAAGGCTGCCCGCCGCCGAAGCAAGGCAAAATGTGGCGAGATATTCGCTCGGAAAGTATTTGATGGGACAAAAACTACCTGCCACCAATCACTACAATAAAAGAGCTAAGAGCGGCCAATTAATATAGGAGTAACAAAAATAGAAGATCCATCATTCCTGATTTATTGTCAGCTCTCGAAACAAAATGCTCGTAACTTTCATTAAGCACAAGCTGGGTCCTTCGGAATTAGCGTGTTGCTAGTTCGAATCGCCGAAGAAAAATGCGTCTCGCGCCGCAAAAAGAGATAAGACTAAGGCTGCGCTCCAAAGATAACGAGCGGAAATTTTGAGTATTCTGATACAGGTACAAAATGAGCGCAACTGGAAAACTGAACAATTCGAAATAAAAACTGATTATAATGCAAATAAAAACATAGAGGTTAGGCATGATATAATTTTAGTAGATTGAGGAAACAATTAAGCGGAGCGAAAAGTGGTTTCAAGTTAGTTATCAAATTCACAATATAAGCCGCAAAGCATGAAGAAAACAGAGTAATTGTTTACCATAGTATATCCTTTTTACATCGTTATACCTGTTACACGAATACCTGCATTATTTCTTTATTTCTACAGAATAATAGATTTTGTTGAAACTACGTTAGACCATACATAATTTGGGGTTTACTTTCCAATTTGTAATGGTTGCGGCCTACCTCTATGTAAACGTCACATTTCTTCATCAATGATTTTAGATGGGGTTGCAATATCTTTACTCTATTTCTAATTTTAAATATATTTATATGTAAACAGTGCCTATAAACCAGTTCAGTGGGTCACGCTGAATTAGCAAAACCCACAAAATAGCGTAAATTAAATATTGGTTGCATATCATTAAATTCAATATGTTTTTAGCATCCACAGTGTTAATTTTAGTGAAAGAGTTAGCGTAGGCTACAGATACTATTAAAAGAGGATTGGCCTTATTGCTCACACAACATTTCAACCCTAACAACCTGAAACTTTCCCTCGACAAGTTTCTAACCTTTCAGTTATTATCAAACGTATTGACCTGGTCCTCTCAATCTAAATTTCTTCTTAAAGTGCAATAATTGGAAGACTTCTGACAATATGTTCAGTTGCCTTATATGGAATCTAATAGGTAAATGCATATGAACTAGATGTAGTCCTACTCGTTACACTTTCGCTATAATTTAATTCAGTTTAAGTCAAATATACAGGAAAATTAAAATGTTTTGTATAATTAATATAAGTAGATGGAAATAACACTATTTCCGTTTTTTGCTCATCGAAATAATGGCATAAATTTGTTGTCACTAAAAAAGCTACTTTAGAGTTAGCCGTAATTTGTTAGGCAAGGTGAAAAGCATATACGCAATTGGTGTTTAGCACTTAATTCCTTGTTGTATATCGATACACCGTATGCCTGTAAGACGTTTGTTTTTAAGGCACGCACATTGAGCAGATTTTGAAAATCAAAGTAAACAATGACGGACTTTTACAATGAAGTATATTCATCTCTGTTCTTATCTAAGATCGTAGGATTGGCGTCTTTTACAGTCAAAGGTCCTGCAGATGACAGACATCCTATACCCCTAGAAAAAACAAGTCTTTACAAGTTGCTATTCTTTGTATTACAAATACTAGTATTTTGCGTATTGGTTATTAACGATTGCATCGGAGATTTTAAAAATCTTCACGGAATCGCGCAATATTTAGTCATATACGAACTAGTAACTTCTAGAGTTTATTTTTTGCTGCTAATTGTATGCAATGAATTATTTTCCCCAGAGTTCATCAAAATATGGACGAAAATTATAGAATGCGATACCATTCTTAAACAATTACCTTCACATCGCAACAGTAAAAATATCTCAGGGATCACTACTGCAATTATTATTTTGGGGCTGTTAATGATCACCACAGTGTGTTTCTTTCTAGTGTGGCTACGCTGTACTAATATTAATGACGTTATTGGAATATCAGCTTACGGGATTATTACATGTTATGGATGGACTATAAAAATGATATTCTGCAGTCACATTATATCGTTACAACGTCGATTTCACGCATTAAGTATACTTTTATTGAAGTATTCATCTTCGGATCTTCCTGGATTTTCAAATAATACAAATGGCGAAGTACTATTTGTAAGAAGAATTGGGGAACTGTATCACATCTGGAATGATATTGTGACTGGCATAGCTAAAATTGACACCTTACCTATTTTGTTTGGAATGGGTGTAAATTTCTACATGATTGTATCAATATTATTTCAATTACAAGCTCATCTTTATTTAGACATCGAAAGGGAAGATCTCTATTTTATTTCGAGCCAGTTAGTCTTCTATACATTCCAAGCTATGACACTGATTGTATCGTGTGGATTTTTGAGCAAACATGTAAGTGGCTTTCACAAATGGTAAGTATACTGTTACTTGTGTTTTTTGTTCACTTTTCATCTTAAGCGTTGCGGTACGTCATATTCTACTAATTGTCTTCATTTTTCTTCTTTTTTATTTTAGCATCTGGTTATCCAATACTGGAACATGCCTTCTCCAATATTTTCCATTCATCTCTGCTTCTCATTGCTCTCACCCAATCTAATCAAGACGTTCTTTTCATATCATGGATTCAACGCATTTGTGATCTTCCTCTTCCATACCGCTGTCTGCATTTATTACTGTACTACGATATTTCATCCGCTATCAGTATTTGTCGCATTATGTCCTGTTCATCTCCACTTCTGAAGCAATTGCTCCTACGATGTGAAAAACTTGACTTCGATTCCTTAGTGGTTGTGATTTATTTGTTATATGATACGTATCTCAGAGGTTACTCAAGAATTGATCTTTCCATGTCGCTCTGAGCTTGAACTAAATTATTCACATTCCGTTTCGAAAACATTCACGCATGCACTCTATAGGGGAGAACTGGTAAAACGCACATACTAAACACTCTCATACCTACGTTTGCTCTATATTCCTGTTCGTTAAAATGTAGCTTACTCTTTCACTCCTTTTTTAAATATCGAAATCAGTATAGCTTCAGTCTTTTGCCTGAAACTTGTGCTTGTGTAGCACACTGATTAATGAGACTCTTTACAACTCTCACCAGTTCGTATCCTAATTCCTTCAACATTTAAATCTTCATAGCATATTTTCTCGGTGCTATATAACTTAATAATTTCCATATTTGATTTTCCAATATATGGTTTATTCAACGCTATCTTTTTTGTACAACAATTACCTTTGATGCATCCAATAATTTAACATCAGCTATTGTTTTCCACCAGCGCTATTATAATATTCTTCATAACTATTTGTTTGAGCAGAGAACATTTCAAATTGTCCCTAGATGAAAACATAAATAGCTATTTAAATGAACAATAACTTTCCAAAATGGGTATTGCAGCTCTAGTGATTTGAGGTTCTTCATGGTAAATTGTTTCATCTTTTCTTGCAGTTGCACTACAGATGTTTCTTCTACGTCATGAATCCAATGTATTTCTGATCTTCCTTGTCGCCTCTTCAGTATTGCTGTCTGCATTCATTATTACAAGGTTCCATCTGCTATTAATATATCTGCGATTCTATCCTACCCATTTCTATTTCTGACGCATTTGTTTGTACTACGTCATAAACTTACCTTCGATGCCTTATGAATTCGTATGTTATATGATAAGTAAGAGATGTCTTTAGATGGATCGTTCCATGTCTTTCTGAGCTTAATTTAAGTTATTCACATTCCGTTTTTCAAACATTCACGTTTGTATTTCATAGATGAGGACTGGTAACATTCACATATTAAACACTCTGCTATTTAGGCGTTGCTCTATATTTTTG
Organism: Agriotes lineatus; assembly: GCA_940337035.1. Taxonomy (NCBI): domain Eukaryota; kingdom Metazoa; phylum Arthropoda; class Insecta; order Coleoptera; family Elateridae; genus Agriotes; species Agriotes lineatus. The sequence continues at coordinate 50,792,404 of OW679203.1, read as the reverse complement.
TTCCTTAAGGTGTAACTTACCTTTCGTTTCAGTTTTTAAATAACAAAATTGTTATAACATGTTTTCTATTACTACAAACTTGCACTTCACTTGTACTTCGCCAAAACAACTATTAAGGAGAATCTTTAGTATTGTAACCAGATCCTCTAATCCTTTTTTTAGAATGTTTACTATTACTGCTTATTTTCACGATACTTTACTGTTTTTACTATAATTTATTGCATAAGCTATATATATTATTCTTTCTTTAAACCACTTAACAGTTTATTTTTGTTTGTAATTTTTTGTACTTAATATTCGTTTGTACTAGTTTTTCCATTTTTTTTTATCTATAAATACAACCACGTCAACTTTCTACCGTATAGATACGTACACTACAATCCTCTATTACACTTTCTTCTTGTTTCTTCCATAGTTTGACATTAGCTATTGTTTTCGGAGAGTGGCCATCTAGTGTATTTTTTCGTACGGTATCATCAGCTTCGTTTTTCAACTAGATCAGCCCTTCTTCATGCATATTTAATATTATTTTTCTATCTGCAATTTTAACAAGCACGCTTTATGTGCTTCATATTTATTCTGACACTTTGGCTTCGGCTATGACTACAACAGACTAGACTATGAATAAATAACGTCTGTGTGTTTCAGGCAAATTCAGTTAAAAAAGTACTCATAAAAGTTACTTTAAACATCCAGGACGGAGTTCTAAGAAAAGAGGTATAGTCAATGTGGTTATTATTAGATAATTTGCGATTAAAACCTTTAATTTGTAGATTAACGCGCTTTCATTGCAACTTTTGCACTACGACTTAAAAGTTACAGCTGGGGGATTCTTCACGATCGATTTTACTTTGATATACACCGTTTGTTTTTCAGTTATTGCCACTGAAATGTAATTGATATTTTCTTTTTAGATGATCAGTGCAATTACTACATATTTAGTCATACTTGTCCAATTTGATAGAGCCTGGACACGTAATTAATCTCCTAGATAAAACCCGCTATTAAAGGATGCTTAAGTTATTGACATTATTACTAAATTCGATAATGTGATGTTAAAGTGATGTATGTTGGTGTGAAATAAAAAATTAAAGTAGATTTTCGTGTACTCTAAATATGAAACACTTGTTAACATTTTTTTCACTTGAAATACTTTGAAATACTAATTCCACTGTTACAAAATTAACAAAAATTCGGTAGTTTCCAATTTCTTTTCCATTAAGTAATAAACGAAAAAATAGCATGATGAAGTCTTGAAAAAAGTGGATTTTCAAGCTTCTCTAAATTTAATGCACTGGCTATACACGCGCATTAAACTTTTACACACGCTAGAAAACTACCACTTTTCTATACTTGGTAAACGTTCTACTATTTTTATCATTGATATTGTTTTGCTTTAGCAAAGCTAAATTGTAAAATATTGAGTACCTTGCAATTGTGTTTTATAAGATCGGTAGTCTTTATTATTGTCACTCCATGGTCCTATCCAGGGGTGCTACGCAGGGAAGAGCATTAGCGTAAGCTATTATGAGCGGTTCGTATTAGAACTAGCACAAACCATAAAGCCGCTGTGAAAATGTGGGCAAGCTTTTGAAAAAACTAAAAATGAAATTTCTTAAAAGAAGCAGTCGTGCGGTTCAGAAGCATTTATAATGCTGCCTGTTTTTTTTAAAATCAGATATTCGCATATAAGTGCATTTGGGGTAGGTAAGAAGCTAAGAGTTTGTAGATTGTTTAAAGTGATTAGAATGAGAGCACTTTAGAAATATTATGTATATTGCTCTTAACAGTACGTGTCAATTTTATAAATAAACTTAAGTATAAATCATATGTAAAAGAAGCCGCGTAGCGCAGTTGGGTAGGCGCTAGGGTTGCATTAAGCAAGTCCTCGGTTCGAATACCGTGGGGGCCGGAATTTTTCCGCAGCCTTGGCGATTGGAATCGGGCTGGATAAGACCATTCGCAGTTGGGTACCAAATTAACTGTGCTCTACTCAGAACCACAGACCTAAGAAATAGAGTAACAAGGTCAACACATCACCATGACACACACCTCACACAATGGTTGCTGCGCAACCACAAACGGCGCCCCCCAACTTTGCATCCCGAATCCGGGGCAAGTTGAGCATTGTACCGCCTGATGCAAGCGCATAAAGCACCAGCCTCTACACCGCAAGATAAAATGAGGTTGTCGGTAATACATACATAAATCATATGTATCCTGTCAATTAAATAAAACGAATTTAAGTTAAGAGATGCCGGCCAAACGCCTAAAAGATCTGCAACCCATGCGGCAGACAAGCTAAGAAGGTTCTTATGTCGGGGGGCTTTGGTAACGGTGTTGCCCTTCGTTGTGGCTGGATCTGAAAGAAAAATGTTAAATGGCAGCGCGAGCTGTTTGTTTACAATTAGAGAGTGCACGTGTAATTATTTAGCGGGATAACCACTAGATGGTTATTTATCAATGTCGGGGGTGTAGTGCTAGTACTCTCTGGCGTCTGACGCCTAGTTGTGATGTTCTGAGGTGCACGTATTGTGTCAAGTTTACCTTTGAAAAAGCTCAGGCGGGCTAGAATTTTTCGCCCGGTACGCTGGCTGTAAACTGGCTACTGGTTTCGGATTCGGTGCAGGGACTGTAATTTTCTCTGTAAACATCGCATGTTTTTGCTGATGGCCTGGAAGAGGTTGTTGCCCACCTTAGTTGGGCCTTTAGTTAGTTATCTTCAGTGGCCTGAAAGTTTCTTTTTAACTACGTAGTTTTGGGGCCCTGAGTCGGTAAGATGAAGGGGAGGGTGGGCTACATTCTGATATCGAAAGCGGCGGAATAGAATCGATTTGATGGCTGATTTTTAAGAATGTTTTTCGGTACCGAGAACGGCTTCGAAAACGGTTTTGGGGGTGTTTTCTGGTATAAAAAACGGCGAATTGGACAATACGTTAAGAGCTGGTTTTGCGTAATACTTCGACGTTAAAATCGGCGACCTGTAGGGTAAATTTCCTGGACTAGCGTTTAGGAAGGCACTTAGGGCTCTGAAAGGCTTCTTCCGGCTGCGCTTTGAGGTCAGGTGCCTTGGACTGGCGACGACTTGTGTCGAATGAGTTTGGCGGACCCGTTTCGCTAGAGGAAGATGCTGCTTCGGGGGTCGGTTTTGGCGGAAGCCTGCTTGGCAGAATCCAACGGCGGCTTTAGGCCCGACTAGAATGCCGCTCCTAGTTGCAGGCGGATTTGTTAAAGCTTAAGGCTGTTGGCTCCCCCTGGTGGAGCTGAACTCTACTGGTCTCGGGACTCAAGTGTCTTAAATAAGCCGATTATCTTCCTGTTATACCATTTGAGTTCTGGAGGAATTCAGTTAGAGATGCGCTGTGCTTAGTCACACGAGAACTTGCATATCCCAAAGCCGTTGCCGGTATCGAAAAACCAGGCGTTAGTTGTGACTTAACTTGGCGGCAGTCAAATTCTAGCACATGTATACGTAAATTTTATTTGTACAGGTGCATACGTCACACATGCACATTGAACAAAAATGAAGAACGTCAGTTGAACATTTCTAAGAAGAATATACTGAGAAGAATCCAGTAAACGAAAAGGGGCAATGAGGACATCATTGGTTGCCTTAATGATAGCTTTGCTTAAATCTTCCCATTCGTTATATTCGTTTTTATTGATGGTAGTGTGTGTTGCTTTTTCTGTAAATTTTTATATACACATTATTTAATCCATCTTGGTTCTATATTACCTCCCTCGTCGAAAGAAAAGGAGATATTATAATCGTGAAAAGTCACCTTTCAACAGCTCTTCATATGTTCCAAGGTCCCTAGATGACTAAAAACATGTTTTCTTAACTCCGTCTGTCTGTCTAGCCGTCAGACCGTCTGCCGGTCTGTTCGTTTTGCTGGTAGTGGTATAGCTCAAAAACTATTTGTTAGAGGAAGACGATATTGTGCATGCCGATTAGATGTCTATCTAGCTCGAAACCGAATATACTTTCGATCAAATATACCGGGTGACCACGAAAGTTGTAACCCCCCTAGTTTTTCCCATGGTTTTCAAAATAAATATTTCAAACTTTTAGGGTGGTACAACCTGAGACCAACCATTTTAATGTTTCCATAGCCTACTATCTAACAGTTATGTTGCTTTAACGAATTTACTGCCATCTTTGAGATTTGTTAAAAAGTAACTTAAGAGGCCATTTTTTAAACAAATGATAATGTGTGATACGTCATTGAAAAGGTAATTTTTTGCACATTTCAAATATTGAATCAAAATGGTAGGTTTCTATTTAAAGTAAAAAAGTTGCTACCACTTCCGGTTGAACCGGAAGTGATTTTAAAATGTCAAGTGCATTTTACCCTAAAAGTTTGAAATTTTTATTTTGAAAACCATGGGAAAAACTAGGGGGGTAACAACTTTCGTGGTCACCCGGTATACAGATTTTTGGCAGAATAGGCGGTGCTGGAATAAAGTTTATAGGGTTTGTGTGCGTTAGACAGAAATAGACCTATATGCGATTAACATCTAGCATCCGCAGAATGGTGTTTTGTTTTCATAAAACACTGAATCTTAGGAGACTAGATTTTAAATCGTATATGTCTATTTCTGTCTAACGCATGTTCGCATTTTCCGCCACCAATCTGTATAAGGTGATCACCTTAAAAAAAATAACTATGTGTATTTGTGCTTTAACTCGAGAATAATTAGTTAAGTAGAAGTAATATTTTACACATAGCTCAGATGTTTATCTCTGACGAAAATAAGCATACTTTGAACTCATAAGGATAGACTGTATGAATGAATATTTACTATTTGTCTTGTAACATGTGTAGATACTCTTTGATGTGAGTAGCCCTGTTTATACTGTCTGGCCAAAAATCCAGCCAATTATATCAAACCGTTCTTACAGCTTAGGATATGAGTGCATATACGAGAGACGATGTGCTCATATTATCTTCAGAATGTGCATTGTCCTCTGTTGGTAAAACGTTATTTCGGATGTGCTTAGTATCGGCTTGTTTTAAAGTACAGCCCATTACAAATTCTTCATTATCTTATTCGCTATTTCTTAAACTATTGGCATCTGTATCGCGATTTTTTCAACAAGAAGCATTCTAATTCTGTACAATGCAATTTTAAGACCATATATCACCGATATGGTCTTAAAATTCACCTCTTGTGGGTATCTTACAGGTGATTTTTTAAAAAGGCTGCAAACATGTGAACTTTGACGTAAATGTAAAAATAAATTTTATAAACATTCCTGGTTTGGACGGTGTGTCAATATATACAAAATATCGACGAAACCACTGTAACCTTCTGTCATTTTTAATGAATACTTTTTGAAATGCATCGCATACCAATAATTTGTGTTAATATTTCATACTATGTTACATCATTTCTTCTGTCTAGTTCAAACTCACTCGTTGTCGAACATTTTGTAATAACTCGGCCCTGTACGCTTGGAATTCTGAGCTATTTTCCACGTTGGGAATCAAAATTTAGATAAAGTACAGTTTTCTGTTGTTTTAGCCACGTATTTCCTAATTACATCACTTCTTAATAGCTTTCGACTTTAACCTGTGACGTGTCGAAAACATGATGCAGATTGTTCAGTAGTTTTCCCCCATAACTCATGCCGAGTGGCCGTTGCAGATGTTATAATATAAGCGTTTGTTAGACCCGTAATTTATCACAATTTTTTTTTCAGCTGCGGCTGGAACAGAGAACGCTGAAGATGTAAAGGAGAGTTAGCTATAAACGCGTCCCCGGCTCCGCAGGAGAGTGCAGACGCACTTCGAAACAGCTCAGTAGCGTTATAACACAGGCCGTCGGGGTGTTGAGTGAAGTGCTTATTGGCTGGTACGAGAACTTGCGGCCATAAATTACCATACCGTTCAATGATTAAAACCACTCGTAGTAATATTTTCAATATATAAAAGGGCATCAGTTCCTTGTGTTCAAGTTACCGAGCATTGAAAGCATGCTTCTTTTTAAAGCGGATTCACTAGCAACCTACTTTGGCGGTGGTTATAAGCCCCGGGGAGTGTAAAATCGTCCAGAATACTTGTATGGTCGCTACCTGTGTTTGGCTAGTTCTGTTTAACACGTCGCAGAGGTGTCCTTCTTTTAGATTCAGCTTGGACCTGCCCTCAAGGCGGAGTTACAGCAACATAATTTTTCCTTGTGACGTCACCCCTTCTAAGGTATCGTAGAATATTATTATTTATTATTTATTTATTATTTAATTATCAAGTTTTTAATTCTTGTTTCTCTTGTACGTGGTGTTTTTTTAAAGAAGCATTTGTTCACGCTATAAAACTGAATGAAGCAAGAGTAATTTTTATTTATACACGATTACATAAATTAGCAACGCCGTTGCATGTAGGCTTGTTCTTTAATTCTGTTAATCAGCGACAATGTTGGTTCCATTTTTGTATGCAAAAAAAATTTCAAATCGGTTTCACTAATAACAGCCACCCCGATTTGCACCAGCAGGTGAAATTAGCTTTATATGGGTTTTTATAGGAATTGTATTTTAGTAGCTGGCTGGATAATTTATATTTTAATGATTTCCCAAGGAGACTGCAGCTAGTGATGTTGATTCTTTCTCGATATCAAACAAAAATTAAAGTAAAAAGTTGAGCAATATATTTCGACACCTTAGTGCCTTCTTCAGTTGCATTGTGACATTTCAACCCTCTGATAAGGGTGTCAAAAATACTGCCAAAATTACTGCGAACGGGTAGCTCTAGTCGGAGTTAATTCTGTTCCCTCAGCTATAATAAGGTCAGCAAACAAACACCAGGATAATACCTTAGCTAGTTTATTCTGTTTTAATGTATTTACAAACAATAAGATGTATATTATAATAAATACATAATTCATTCGGGGCGTTGTGCTTCGTAATTCTGGCTCAGCTGCAACCTGTCATACGTCAATGCATAGGATGCGTCCCTGGGACAGACCCTCTTGTTTCCTGGTCGGCCCTGCTGTACGCCATTGCCTGGGGCCTTGGGCGGTTGAAATTGGGCCAAACGCGCAGCCGGTTAACCTCAAAATTCGGCCTGGGCTCGAATGCACGTGCTGCTGTAAACATAGAGACAGTTTTGGCTATTTCAAGGGTTGCTTACACTTCAGGAGCGTTAGTAAACGTCGCCAAGTTTCATCGAAGGTTGCGGCATTGTTGTGAATTGTGCGGGTAATTGGAAATCAGCTGGTGTGCCGGCTGGTGATCTCGAGGTGTTTGCGGACACTCATGGTCTGCGGGGATGATTGCCACGGTGCAGCTTAGCCTTGCGGTGTTACGGACGATTCCCCAAGTCCCTAGAGAAGTCTGGCTGGCAGGTAAATGTCTGTGGTTAAAATAATTAGCACATATTCAAATGGCCACGAAGTTTTGCAATACGCCGGGCTTTTGTAATATGAAATCTAATATGTTTACTTCGAGATCAATTACGCCGAGAGGTCGGCTTGCGTAATTATTAGCAGAAACGTGTGAAGCGGCCCCGCGAAAGGGTCTTCGCTTCAAAAACAAGTTTCCGGGTGAGTTTACAAATATTTGGAGACGGGAAGTGGGATGGTTTCGGGCTATAATATTGTAATGAATAAATCAGGAAACGGTCCCTTTTTAAAAGGAGCTTAATTTCAAAAACTGATTTATGGACAAGAATATATTCAGGTTTAATTATCCAGAAACACGGCCTCCTGGTGGAGTCCTCTGTTCAACTAGCTACAGGTAATTTGGAACGGGGGTGCAGGACTTCAAAAATGAAATGGGTGCAAGTGAATTCCTATTAATAGGTCAGGACAGGAACAGGATGGGACAGGAACCTGGGAATTCTCGGAAACGAATGAATAAAATGAATGCCTGGATGAATGAATGCGATGAATGGCCTCGTGAATCGGTCGCGAAGCTGCTTCTATGTCTCCTCCTCGTGCTTCGGACATCTTACCAACCACTTCGGACGTCTTAAGTGGTAGAGCGGCGTGTAGCTGTACCTACGACTCCTCGATGACGTATTTGACCTCGCGGGCCAAAAATTCAAACTCCGATACGTACGCTGGGCGAAACGTTACAGCATTATACAATTTAAAAACATTTAAAAAATCTGTTACAACGTTGCCATTAAGGAAATTATTAATTATTTACGAAAAGATAAACTAAATTCCTTAGTAAATATTGTCCTCCATTTCCTTTAATTGATTAAAAGAGCGTATCAAAATCTTTTCCCACATGCTATATGAGGTATTGAATTTATTTACTATTATTTTACTTTTTAGAAAATCACTTATTGTAGTCAGGATTTTTATTTATTAAATTTGGAAGTTGTCAGAACAATAGAAGAATGATAGAATAAATGTCCTTCAATTATGTTAACATTTTCTGTACGTTAATGTGAATGTTTCATTAAAGACGTCTCAATAAGGAGTCTCCTGTTATAAAAATATAATGCAATGTCATATTTAAATAAGCCCTTAAATCTGTTATTCCTTTTCCATTATATCACATTCATAGGATTTGGAATTTTTAATATTCACTTATGTCTGCCTTCTCATGTTTTGATACAATTTTGATATATTTAAAATAATTAATTCGTCGAGTATTAGTGGAGCTTCTTACTAAGTTAAAACAGCCATGACAGAAATGTGCTTTTATATATTGTTTATGGTATGCACTATAGAACCAGTCATGAATAAATCTCGTTACTGGTTATTATGTTGGTTTGCTTGGTATATCTCTACCTTGAAGTTGTCCGATCCAAGGATTTGTCTGGGTCGAGGGCTTGGCGCTCATTCCCTTAGTATATCTTTCAGCTTTGCTGGAACCCCGACCATCACGACAAGTTAGCCAACCTAGGCTGATATTTACCAGCTGGCAAAATACTCAGTACAACTTTCGCCAACAAATAAGGGCCGCCCTTTGCCATTCTTCGTTACAATTTCTTTATGGAGGCTAGTGATGTTCTCCCATTGGTCGGATATTTTGTTGGTTTTATACTCATAGAACATTTTTGTTTCGGCTTGTTCCAATGCTAAAATTGCATCGTTAAGTACCTCGCTAAATAACTGCATTTCAATCTCTTGTTTGTTAGGTCTGCCTTCTTGTTCGTCGGGGTTTTTCATTTTCTCGATTTCTAGGCCGCTATTCTCCTCGCTGGCTGGATTTAATTTCTTCATTCGTGTATATAATTTGCTATCACTTGATATATTTCTTTTACCTGATTGTAGAAATCCTTTTTAATGTAATCGTGATCTGCTGGAAGTCGCTTCTGTAGTTTTATGACACCGTTCTCGAATGCCACCCAGAATCCTTCCAATTCATCTTCTCGCTTGGTTAGGTACAATAAATTTTTCCTGTTTCGGAATCCTTGATATTTGTGAGCAACTGGCTCATTTAGTCTTCCAGCTGCTTTTGTTCCTTTACTATTGGTTCTATGTCGTCGCACCTTCTTTACTGGCGTTAGAACTAACCTGATCTAGTTAAGTAGTATTTTACCACTCTCCACTTTTCCGGTTCCAATATCCAAAATGCTTAGCAGGAGGTATGCTGCTAAAAACGATTCGCACCCTTGTGGCAGAAATCCTCTGGTACTGAGTCGTAGGATGCTTTTCTTTGGCGACGGCTCAATTCGTTCTTCTCCGCGATCTGTTCACAGAAAGGTACATACCAATCTAGCTGTGAGTCTACCACAAATGTTCGTATGGAATTATGGAAATGGCAGATTCGGTCCAGTTGCTCAAAGTTTGTATCCGTTCTGCGTGTTCCAGGACTCTTGATGGATGCACCAGTGTATGTTTTCTCAAATTAGTCCAGTTTCCTTGCAATCGGGGAGTTGAAAGCTCGAAGGACGAATGTTCGCGATGCTCCTTGAATTTATGCAAGCCTTCAATTTATGTAGTTCCGGGAATTACTTTTATTGTAGAACCAGGTTGTTTTTGTGAAAGGAGATAAAGTTTCTTGGTTGCAAAAGATGTGACTAAAGTGGCCAGGCCAAACCATCTTTTTAAAGACAATTTTAGCCTGTGTCTTCGTCACTAATAAATACACTTCAGCGTTTAGAGGTACATTGAATTATTTAACAAATACAAGTCCTTATATATAATTGAATGTGTGTCGTGTTTGCTGTTTTTGAACTCATAACCTATTATTGGCATAAGCCCAAAAACACGACGTTTGCATAATAATACCTCGCCGGTACATAATGTGTGTCTGCCCAAGCAATAGCATTATAATGTAGCGGTTTGCATAAAGCTTCCTTATAATATTTCAGCTTGACCCATTAAATTGACGCTAATGCCGAGTTTTGTATACAAATAGTTTAACTGGCATATGTCGTGAACTAGTTTTTATATTCTAATTGAAAGTACTTTCGTGTCGGCATGATTTTACTTAATTCTACTAAATTGTCTTGTCGCATGATCAAAAATTAGTTTGAACAGTTGTTAAAGCAGTTTCACCAAGTCAATCAGATAGGGAGGTTTCAGCTTAGGTAAAGGTCCTCAGGCAGTTAAACTTTTTGGAAAAAGGCGATGAATGGGAGGAATTAATGCGATTCGCAAAATGAAATAATAACGCGATCGCTTCCAGGTGCTTGTTACTGAATAATGGCCTTCTCGGGTCCTAAATTGATAGTTCCTCGCTTACCAATATTAAGTATTATTTATCGTAAGCCCTGTAGGGTGAAAACGATTGATAAAGCCTTTGGTCACACCTGGGACCAAGGTAGCTCCCTGCTGGAGCTCAGATTTTTGATTCGAGTGTGAAAGCAACGAGTTAAGTAAGTGGACGTCACTGGCTGAAATTTGCTGTGTTATATTGTTTCGTGGTCTCTTCCCACGTTGCTTATACAGGAGAAATTAACTGGTGCAAAAGGGGGCTTGCAAAGACCCTCGTGTTGCTGGCCCCCACCTACAACACCTGGTGTGAACTGTAACCCCTTAAGGGACTTATATGTCTTTGTGTCGCATCGCAACCAGGTGGCTCTTGTGGCGGATATAGCGCCGTACAAATTGCAACATATGTCTACCACACTTTTAATCTAATTTGTAGGTAAGCGACAAGTCTTCACACTAGCCGCAGTTGTCCTATTTGATGTGTATTCTTTATACTATCAGCTTATTTGCGTCGTGGTTCAACGGAGCCTGAGGTAATAGGTTACTGAAGTTCAAGACCTTATTGGTTTTCTTAATATTGCATATACTCAGTGGTGAATTAATAAATTATGTTACGACTTTGATATCGGAAATTTTCGTTGTTTTACACTTCCCTTAATAACTATCTAACAGATTTTCTAAAATTGGTGTAACAAATGACATCCCTGTTTTTATATATTTTTCTATATTCTAGGAAGTTACTCTCCGCTCTCTGCGATTATCAAGCCTTTGTAATATCGTATTCTAAATAGTTCTATAGGGAATCTTACCCCGCGTCTTCAGTTTTTTCTAAAACTATAGGACGTTGGAAAATTAATTCCGGCTGTTATACTTCTACTACCTAATCTAAATAGAAATTAACAAGTAATAAAGATACATACAGCCCTGTCTCGCTCTTTAGTTATGCAAGGAATTTAGCACTCTTTGTTATTGTCTTTTGTATTCCTCTGTATAGTAGAAACGCGTTATTTATATTAAATTTTTTATCGTAATCAATAATTGGGTTTGAGAGCACTACTCGATTTAGCAGCCGTTGATGTTGATCTTCTTAGGCGGATATCGTTATCGCCTGTCAGTGGTTCCTAGTAAATTTTGATTATCTCGCTGAGCGCCGAGATACTAAAAAATAAGACATTTTAAACCAGCCGCCCTGCATAACAAAGCGTATTAATCACCCACACTTAATATCCAAACCACACATTATCGACACTCAATAAAGAAGTATGATTAATATTCTAGCTAATCAAATTAACCAAATAAAATATTACTTCAGGTAATATAGCCTTGTTGATCTATTTTTATTTTGCTTAGTTGCACCAGACACAGAGAGAAACCTAGTTGTACGGTCAGAATATACATAAATTCTTAGTATTTAAACAATAAAATGGGGCAGTTGGTATTTAAACCTCAATTAGAGTGTTTTGAAGATATTTCTATATCAGATTTTCCTTTGTACGTATTACAAAAATGGTTCGGGGCCGCCCCCTTTCTTCTAAAACGACACAAAGACAGTCGGATACAGACGAGATGCATCAAAAGTACAACTTGGAGCTTAATTGTGTATATAGGGTCTCTTATTTCCATATTGTCCTTTATTTATACACTATATTGGATTAACGATTTGCGAAAAATAGACTTGGTGCTGTGGTTTTCAGGTGTTGGCACTGCAATTCTTTTGGTCTTTAAACTACAAGTGTATGTATTAGTTCAAAAATTGTTTGAAAAGGAATGGATTAGAGCTCATCGAACCATTGTTAATATTAGTAATCAAGCATGCCGGCCTGGAACTATAGACTGTAGTAATCCTATCAGACAATTTACAATTACTTGGATAGTGATTAACGTGTTATGGATGGTACCATATTATGTAATATCAAATATTATGTGCGAAAGAGCTTTAACTCAATATTTAATGATTTGGACATATTTCATAATAGATGTTTATAACACAGCAATAATCACCAGCGCATATACATGGCTGTATACCATAAGCGTTCATTTTATGGTAATAAACGATGGTATATATCAGAAGGAACGAAATTGTTCATTATCCAACCCAATTCAGTCTATTGTAGGTCTTTCAGAAACATTTCGAGATTTATGTAAGGTCACCAACGCTATTAACTGCATTTTTTCTCGTCTATTTTTAGTTGACATATGCTTTGATTCTACAATAGTAGTATTGCATATTTTCTATTTTTTTGTGGACAAATATATTAACAAAGTTGATCCTCTAGCTATAGTACGTTTTGCTGAAATTAATCAATTGGTGGTTAATCTACTCAATTTGATGACTTTAGCATATCTATGTGCTATACTTTCTTGCAGGGTAAGTGAATTTCGTTGTTTACTATTTTCTCAAGCGTTAATTGAATTTTTTGTGGATGTGTTCTATTTTTTTATTTTGTGAGAGGTAGAACGAGTGTGCAATAAATAGGCGGTATAACGCAAAAGTGACATAAAACTAACGGCATGGTAAAATAAGGATGTAAAACTAAAGAAACGGTTTTGGAAGCAGTACTTGAATAACAACAACAATTGAAAAAGTTATGGAGAATATAAAAACAGATAACATAATTGAAGAAAAAGGCACACGTGACAAGATTTGGGTAAACGACAGTGTAAACCAGATAAATTTGGGCAAGATATTAAATCATGACTAAGCGTCGGCAAAGATCTTAAACATTATGTTACGAAAAGCAACAAAAAAGTCTTTTTCTTCTTCTTTATCGTTTATATAGGTAATCGGACCTACATTATACAATTTAATTTGGTTATTGTGGGTTTTCTCATTATTCTAGTACGGGACATTCTCGATATACATTATTTCCACTTAAATTTCTTCTTTGTAGTCCGATGCACTATATGTAGAACATTTCACGCCTTTGACGCCTTTTGCATCTATATTCAAAAATGCATTATCTCATCTGTCTCTGAGGACTCCTGATATTCTAATTCTACCCGCTTTCTATTTTACTTTTTTTTACTCTGATATGGTTTTAAATAATTTTCACACCCTTTCCACAACCGTTTTCACAACAGAATTTTCGACTTTGGTCGGATATTTGAAAAATTATACCGTCCCACATGCATTCTTTCCGCAGCAACCTCATAGAACGACCCACTAAGGTACCGCAGTCTGATCTTCACGTTTTCCAGTATACAGACGCTTATTTACAAAAAACCGTTGTATCTTATGGATTCTATTTTGAACGTTGTTGCAGCCCAAATACCATTCTTCAATTCAGACTGACTTTCATCACTCATGCAGCCCTCCCGGCATCGCTATCGACAGTTTTCTGCGGGATATCCGAGCAATGACACCTAGTTTTCGCATTCACCACAGTTGTGACCGCCGGCGCCGCACAGTGAGAGAAAATAAAATTCTAACTGATCAAGAATTATATAACATTGATATCTGGATCTTATAATCTACAGAATTTGATGTTGAGATATATTTCTCTCCAAAATTCCACAGATTTAGAATAAAAATGACAAAACTTGCAATATACTAGTTATGATATAAAGGATTTTGTTACAAAATATTTTAATTAAAGGAATGTCTATTTCGACAATTTTAGCTAATGATTAACTAAGAAACAATATTTATTATGTGCATTTGGTGGTAAATATTTAGATACCTACGAACTTCTTAACGTTTCGATAGCTTTTTATTTTATATTTTCATAATATCGACTGAAAAGTAAAAATTCGTGTCCGTTCTTTTTGCAAATAAAGTATTATACCCCATTTCATAAAAAATATGTCAATGCATAATATAAAAGCAACAACCAAGATCTAACAGGCTCTTGTAGCTTTTGATAGTCTAATAAATTTAGCAAAAGTTTTACATAACCTACTACTTTTAAAACAAGGTGTTTATGGCTTGGAAACAAAATAATTAAGGATGAATATTGTATAGCTTCTGTAGCTACATTTATTTTCGTAGAAACGTGTTAAGTGGTATAACTTCCATTTAATTAAAAAACGTAAAATACGCACAACACGCTTATGAACATAAATTAGTACTCGCACTTTTACAGCAACCTAGTGCTGTATGTATTCGCAAATCAGTTAGCTAACTTGATAGCATCTTTCAATAGGTCATACAAAATATATATAAATATATGTTATGAAAGATGCATTTTGGGATTTTTTTAAATTTTTGCCCACCTCGAGTTTTAACTTCTTCCACTGTGGCACCGGTCAGATTACCTCATGGCAAAGCTGAGTTACATAGGTTATGTTAATTCAGATATGTATATTGTGAATTGTCGGCTTTCAGAATACGTAGTATGCTATTCAGGAAACAAATCAAGGTTTTGAGCACATTCCCGCTGCAAGCTTTGGAGTGCCTTACTCGAGTCTGTTATCAGGCTTTCGATATTTGTTTCCCGTGAAGTTACACCACCATTCTAGGAACCTAATATGTAAAGCAACGTGACGTCACGACCCTCAGGTTTGCCTATGGCGATCTAGCCCTCGATAAGTGTACTTGTGAATGCAATGTACCCGTTCTTGGATATAATACGTTCTAATGTATTTATGAAATGAAATAGAGTTACACAACTTTTAAGCATTTTAGCAACTAAAACGTACGTTATTTTTTGGAATGACAAACCCTGTTCTCTACGTCATGCGTCATCACCCGGTAAACACAACAAGTTGCGCCTAATAATTGCCCAAATTTCACTACGTATCTTTGAACCACTTGTTTTAATACAAGTTAAAAAGCGTTTCAGAGAGCCAAAATCCCACCCCTACTCCACTGAGCTGATGGGGAAAGGTTGGTACGTTGCTGGGTTGTAAATCCGATTCCAGTAATTTTGTGGAACTGTGAAAATTAAAAAACTTAAGGAAGTGGCTCCTGGTGGAATATTAAGCTTTCTACTTCGGGTTTATAGAATGAAATTACTTCAAGTTGCAATGTAAGAACTCATTGGGCACATAAGTCTGAAACCAGTGTGTCTAACTGAAGCTTTTATAAATGTTTGCTGTTAACAGCAAAACATTTAAATAAAAACAGCATAACATTGAGGTGGTGAGCACAAGGTAAACAATGGGAAAAAGCAAATAAAAATTGGTGAAACTAAAGTAAAATTTGTGCCAAGGAAACCGCTCTCAGGAAACGCAAACTTAAAACCAAAAGCTGAAATAAGTATAAGCTGGAAACGCAATCAGTAACCGACAAAATCGAAGAAAATTAATTTTCATAGCTTAGACATGTTATTAGAATAAAAGAAGAAGAAATACCCATAAGAGTGTAGCAGTAGAGACGATAAGACACCAGCCACATCAAGGTATAATATACTAAAAGTATTGGAGAAAATGGTACAATTGTTAATAAAAAAAAAGGAGAAATGCTAAGTTGCCGATCTGCAGGTCGAGATCTCCTTGATGAAATGATTTATTTTTAGATGTTTGCATATATTATAATCTTCTTTACAAGTTACAAAGATACATTTTAGAAAATTCTAATATGTATGAAATGGTATGTTACAGGCTAACTCTGTAAAAAGGCAGCTCTTTAAATTAATTGCTTCACCAAACCATCAACAGTTCAGGAATGAGGTATTTTTCATGTATTTTAAAATGTCTTTTATAATTATTTGTGTTTGTAGGTCAATGCGTTCTCCATGCAATTGCTTCATAATGATGTTAAGATTACAGCTGGCGGTCTGTTTACAATTGACTTCGCATTAATATACGGAGTAAGCTACTCCAAAGTATCAAATACAGTACTTTAGAAAATCGTGTTCCCTATAAATACGATTCACATTTTGTTTCTTTCAGATTATTGGCCCGACTGTAACCTACCTACTGTTCTTGATACAGTTTCGATTAGCAATCGCAACGGAAAGCGAACAAATAATGTCTTAGTTTCTAGAAAATTGCATTGAGTAAAATTAGTGTAAAGTTGTACATTTCAAAAGTATAGAAAAGTGTAAATGTAAATTTTATTGCATTACCTTAATAAAAAAACTGGAATATTTAATTGCATAATTTGTTATGCATACCTATAATTAATTGTTAATTTGTTAGTTACTTCATATTGTAGAAAGCGATAGCTAAATATAATAATAGTAACCACATTATTCTGTGTTCGTTTTACTCAAAACAGTTCAGAAAGTTATTGTTGTGTAAACTGGCAACTGTGTAGTCATGAAATAA
Source organism: Agriotes lineatus (assembly GCA_940337035.1). Classification (NCBI taxonomy): domain Eukaryota; kingdom Metazoa; phylum Arthropoda; class Insecta; order Coleoptera; family Elateridae; genus Agriotes; species Agriotes lineatus. Next base: position 50,775,583 of record OW679203.1, on the reverse strand, counting down.
AAAAGAAGATAATTCAGAAGTTAAATTATTAAAAACAAACAGCGAAGTTACATCGAGTTGCAGCATTATTAGGCATTTGCTAAAATTTAATTCGTTGCTCGACGTTTATCGCAGAATCCTCGTACGAATGCTGTTATGGGTCAAAAGTAATTATTAAAGTACCTACGTAGTTAATTACCCTATCATTGATAAATCAGGTTATTACTTACAATATAATTTAGATAATATGTCAGGTTTCATATGTCAATGTATTATTTCTCAATAGTTTTAACAGTAATTTGTACAACTAGTTTTGAAGGTCATACTTTTTTTCATGAATTTGCAGTTTGATAACGAGGGCGAAGCCCGAGTTAATCAAGCAAATAAATGAAAAAAGGACTTTCAAAACGTGTTGTACACGTAGTTTTTTTGCATAGTGATTCTCTTGGTCGAAATTTAGTCGAAAAGGACTTCGGAATTGACAACTGTCAAATTGACATTTCACGTTTAGAAAAACAAAATCCCCGAGTCATTTAGAATACTATAAACAGTTAAGAAACTTTACAAATTCAGCAATTCGCCATGAAAAAAAGGGTTATTTTGATTTCTTACACCGCAATAGCAATACCCAAGAGTTTTGGAAAAAGCTTGAGACCCTTGATTTGAGTTCAACCAAAGAAGTTTCAATACCATCGCATTTATGTGATGCTAATAAAATTAATAACTATTTCATTGGCTGTGTACCTGCCACAACTGGTACTACTCATTTACCTAATTCTGACATTGGCAATGGCAAGAGTCGATTTAAATTCTCCACTGTTCATCATGATGCCTTAGTTCGTATATTAGAAAGTTCAGGCCTGGATAATAATTCTACAACCGTAATAGCAGATTATTTTAGCAGTCGTTTACAAAGTCTCCAGTTAAATTGCAAGCTGTCAGATGCTTTACTAGTAGAGCGAGGTGTTCCACAAGGTTCCATTCTTGGATCCTTATTATATTCCATCTATACCTCTAACCTGAAAAAAACATTACGAATTGTAATATCCATGTCTATGCAGATGATACGCAACTGTACTACTATTGTAAACCGTTTAATTTACAGCATGCTATGGAAGTGGTCAATACTAACTTACAATATATCTATGCTGCTTCCACTGAATTATCTCTCCTAATCAATCCTAACAAGTCAGTGTAGTATTATTCTGCAATAAAAATGAGTATAAAAGACTTTATAAAAATGTTGAAATTAGAATGAACAATACTAGAATCCCACTAGTGGACAAAGATAAAAGTTTGGGCATAACCCTCGATAACACATTTCGTTATAAGGATCACGTATATAAGAGTATTACGCGTGGTTATCATAACTTAAGAAAATTCTACACTCATAGATAATACTTCAACATAAATATAAAAAGAAACCTTTGCGAAGCCTTAATTCTCTCTCAGTTAAACTACTGTGTACCAGTTTACCATGCTTCTATTGATGTAGCTACCTCCACTCGTATACAAAAACTTTAAAATTCCTGTCTAAGGTTTATTGATGGAATTAAAAAGTTTCAACATATTTCACATAAATTAGCGGAATGTGGTTGGTTATCAATGCAAAATAAACGAAAATTACAATGTCTATGTCTGTATCACAAGATATTATCAGAGAAAACTCCTCCGTACCTGTACAATAAGATCACGTTTCGTACTGACATCTATAATGTAGCAACTAGATTTAGGGGGATAATTTCTTCTCCACAACACAAAACTTCTCTCTTTGAGACATCCTGTCCTTATCAGATATATACCATGTACCTACAATAATATCAAGGAATCTCTTAAGGGTTATTCATGAATACTTTAAGTTTAGTTTATGTAAATAATTAAAATTACCTTAGAAATTAGGCAGGTTGCTATTTATCTAGTTTTCTCTTACCCATCAAGGTGAAATGGTAGAACAAACACGGTTTTTGAAAAAAACCCGATTTGAATTTATCCTTGAGATTAAACAATCAAACAATTAAATACTTGTATTAAGTTTAATTGTACATTTATGAACTACTTTGTTAACTGCGACTTTTATCAATTACGTTTTGATCTGTTAATTATTCTATGGATTCTTGTATGTCTGTTTGTATATTGTTGCAATTGTTAATATTGTTGATATTGTAATTGTTAATATTGTTTAATAAATTATTATTATTATATTATTAATAAAATAGTTAAAAAAGTGTAAATTTTTTGACGATTTTTACATTAAAAAAAGTGGGACTTCTAATACGAGTTTTCGTTAAAAAAGACGACTTTCACGATCACTATGCAAAAAAGTTATTTCCTACAACATTTCAATTCCATGTATTTTGGTTGTGTATCCTGAATTCTCAAAATTTTTCCAACATTTTTGGCAAGCTGCTTATCCTTTCGGCCATTTGTCAACCTGTGCTGCTGCAGGAAGGAATATTCTGTGAAATACATTTGTGAAGTCAAATGTCCCATTTATTTGGGATAGTCGCTTCATCCTTGTTTGAGAAGTTTATGTTGTGTTCGTCTCTAGGATCGGACTATGTAGCTGGAAGAAGTACCTTTGAGTTTTGCTCAAAAACAAACATATTCTGAAATTGTATCTAAGCCAGCGCTTGGTATCACTTTATTGGCAAACGGGGCAAGACACCACAATGGTAGGTCCTAGATTTAGTTGTATTATTGGTTTTGTTTTTAAGCGTCCAAAATTTTCAGCTTATTTTAGTTACGATCAAAAGCATCCTGTCCTAATAGGAAACGCAGCCTTTTGCAAGAGGTTCGATGTTAGTTCACTCTTGCGGCCCCGTCGTTGAGCTATACATTGCCTGCAACCGGATGAAATACGGAGCAGCCGTTCAAACTTTGCACAAGCACCTGCTTTTTCTCGAGGCTTATCGACACGGGTTTGCTTCTGCTCAGCTTCTGATATACCTGTATTCCACTTGGTGACAAGCAACAGGTCTGCCTTTAATTAACTTATTCTCTTGCTTTAAGGAATTGCACCACGGTGTAGCTTGCGATCTGGACGTAACCTGCAATATGGAATTCTTTGTAACTTGTTAGCGTTTGTAGAAAGGGGCGAGAAATCCCCCACCACTTTTAATTGATTGACCAATTAAGTTGATCGGATGATTGACAGGTGCTCCAATTAAACCGCGGATTGAGTGACCTAATTAAATTGATCTAATTAATTTTCGCTGATTGATCTAATTAATCACATATGAAATTTGATTTTACACATATGAAGTTTGATATTTCATTTTTATATGTGCTACTGATTAAATTACGCGGCGGCCATCTTGTTTTTTCTGGCGCGAATACTTGAATTTTAAATTTTCAGATTTTTTTTTCTAAGTTCAATTTTTTTAATTTAAATCTCCCGGGTGTCGGCCATCTTGGTTTTCTGCGCGCGCACTTCTCACGGCTGTCGTTTTTAATTTTCGCGGAAATATTTGAATTTCAAACTGATAGATCTATCTCGCTCTTCTACTCCTTGGTTGTCTCTCTCTGGCATTCACTCGCGGAAATATTTGAATTTAAAAAAGCTGTTTGCGTCGGGCCCAAGTGGGATTCGAACCCTAGTTTTCTGGCCAGCAGCCTTAGGCCCCTACCGTTGAGCTATCGAGGCCTGTTGAATATAAAGGATTTGCACAAAACGTCATTTCACAGCTCTGCCGTCACACCGCTCGAATTTAAACAAACTATTTTTCAAAAATTTAGATTATAAGAATAGGGGATGTGTAGCTTATTGTGTTTAAAGGTTGATACAATTTAAAAAAAATAGATTTGTAACTGGATGTACTAGAAATAATTATTTTTATAATTTGCAATATTCTCGTTGTTTCACCCTGCTGGAAATTTCCGTGCGATTTTTCTAAGTTCCCTTTTTAAAACAGGTCGGTGCCTGTGTTTTGTTTGGTTTTAAAGGTTTGAACATTGTACCACTTAGCTGTTCTGACATTACACTTCCATATTCATATTATAAATAAATTTTAAATGTTATTTTCGACTGAGTTTTAGCCGCTTATAAATTACAACAGCTAGTTTAAAAATTAAATGGGCGATAAGAGGTAAAGGCTGATCGTAATATAAAACGAGTTACAAATTTTATTTTAATATATTCCTGAAATACTGATAATACGTATTGCTTGAATAAGAAAGAGATAAACATAAAATGCGTAATTATTCGCAATGGTTTTTGCCCCGGGCGCGTTTTCAGTTAACTTGATTGTTAGCACAGACAATGGAATTTGCTATGATATCACCGAATCTGCAGGGGTCATCTTGTCTACGCTCATCTCGTCCGCATTTATTTAATTTAAAAAAAAATATTTTTGCGGTGGCCCAAGTCGGATTTGAACACTAGCCACATGTGAATAATTATTTTAAATCGCGAAAAGTGTTGAGTAAATAAATGCAACGTATTATAAATACGTAAAACTTTTAGTTATTGTGCGTTTATAAGATGGGTCTTTTGACAAAGTGGAAGAATCAAACTGTGCTATTGTAAATGTACAGATTTTTCACGGTCAATTTGTATATAACAACTTAATGTAAATTGGTAATTTAGAACATTTTAACGAAAACAGCGACTTCTTTCGGAATAAACTGATTCTTCCCACCACGGAACCCTATTTTATAAGTAAACGTCTGAAATTGTGTCATTATATCGATAAAAACTGAATTTTAGTTTAAAAAATTCCAGTATAAATGCAAACGGACGAAAATAAAAACGCAATAGACCACAAATTAACATAAATTTGAATAAAACAGAAAATTTCGTTGAAAAATGTTCTGTTTTAGTTTTAAAAATTCCAGTATAAATGCAAACGGACGAAAATAAAAACGCAATTGACCACAAATTAACATAATTTTGAATAAGAACGCTCAATTTCGTTGAAAAAATGTTCTGACACCGTCATTTCACTTAAAATTTTACAAAAACTGACATGTCACTTGCAATTATACAAAAACGACATTTTTATCCAATAAGCGATAAAAAATACACCATCCCACATTAGTTCAATTAAAAAATGATCACAATTTGTTTTATAAATCGTTTTGTAAAACGAAAATGATGTCAAAGCAGTTTTTAGAGTTATTTCACAGCATAATTTTGCAAATGTTTTACACTTTTTTCTCTAACTTGTTGCAATTTTAGCAAGATTTGAATAAAAAACAGCTATTTCTGCAGCAATTTTAGTAAGATTTGAATAAAAACACAATTTCGCTGAAAAAGTTCTAACCAAAAACGACAAAATCAATATTTTTATAGAACTTTCATTGAAAAATCTCTTACCATAAGCATTTCTAAAAGCAAAATTCACGCACTTTCGCTGAAAAACGTTCTGTTCCACATCATCTCACATAAATTTTCACAAAAATCGACATCATGTCACATAAATTATACAAAAACTGTCATCACGTCACTTGAAATTATACAAAATACGATATTTTTATTCAACACACGATGAAAATTGAACAAAAATTACGCAATTACACGCCATCTCACATAAATTTTTACAAAAAGCGACATCATGTCACATAAACTATGCATAATTTTGCAAATGTTTTACACTTTTTATAAAATGCATCGCTCAAAATTAAAAGAAATAGCAATTTTGTTGAAAAAATCTTTTACCACAAGCATTTCGATAAACAAAATTCAAAAATTCTTGTACTTTTGATGGAAATACACACAATTTCGTTGAAAAATTTGCAAATGTTTTACACTTTTTTATAAAATGTATCGCTCAAAATTAAAAGAAATCACAATTTTTTAAATTATATCACACCATTATGAAATCGTAGATTGATTTTTTGAAATTTTACAATTTGTAGCTGTAAAATAACTTCAAATACTAATATTTTAGCTTTAGATTTTGTAATTATTTCAGATTCGTGAAAAACAAAAGCAGAGTAGAAATAAAAAAACACAAACACTTTGTAATAAACAAATATATTGTTCTTCTTTCGTATAATACTTAATAATATAAATATAAATGCACAGCTGAATGTCTTATTTTCTAAAAATTTGCTAGCAATTTACAAAACGGTAGTTTGAGGTGCACAGCATTTCAAATTAAAAAGGCTGCAAGTAATAAAATCAGAATTTCATTGTGTCATTTTAAAGTTTAAGATGCACCCAATCTAGAATTCCCTTCGTTTTTGGTGTTGATGACATCTGCCTTAGAGGCGTTTTTTTAACGGCCCTGTTTTGGAGGCGTTTCCTTATCGGCGTTCTTCTGACTGAACCTTTTTGATGTGGACTTGAATGAGTAGCTGGTGTTTTTAATTTATATTCTAAATCGGACTCGCAGTTATCAGTTTCCATTTCGGTTTTTCCTGTAGTACCAGTCGGGGTTGGCTTCTTTTGCTGTTTAGGTTTAGCTAGCAGCACATTAGCAACGTTAAGGTCTTTGATGTAATCAGCAAACTGTAGGCGTCCGGGTGGATTAATAGTTTTTCGAGGCCGCAGAGTGTCGTGAACTAAATCGACTATGTTAGACGCCGGTAAAATTTCACCCTTTATAGTAACGGTACCCTTGTGATCCCAGCTCACATCGTTTGAGGCACTCAAAATGCGTAGGAAAACTTCAGCTTTTTTCTTAAAAGTATTGGGAAGTGTAGATAAAATAATGGAATTTGATAGGCTGTTACTGGTTGTTTCAATGGGTATTTTGATTGGCTGCCGTGCCTGGTTTGTGAAATGAAGGTACCTTTGTAAAACCTGATTGTACTGGATCCATTTATCGTGATCAGTTAATTTGGACTTTAAAACTTTTTGCATTTCGTCATCAAGCTGTGATAATATATTTTTCTCCGCATTCTCGCCAGACTTAAGACGTTGGACAAATTCCGGCGATACAATCAACATCTTCCGCTCTTGGTCCATTTTAGTCGAAAAGGAGCTCAGTCGTTTGTTCTGGTAGAGCCGTCGTGAATAAACTAGCTTAAAATCAAGACTTTCATAATAAATATATAAAAAAATATGACAGGTACGGGAATCGAACCCGTATTCTCTCTCGAGATCAGAGCTTGAATCTGACGCCTTAACCATTCGGCCAACCTGCCTCCCTATATAAACGAGCACTCTCTGCATAATTAAGAAAACATATAGTTTAAAAAGCCTTCTACATGCAATTTCATACAATATTTCATATAAATTAAGTCATATACAAATTTCTAAATCGGTTTTGATTTACATTTTATCGAAAGACTTGACCCTCAGCTGCCGTTTTATTATTTGTCGTGATGTGTCATCGTTGAATTTACAAGAGCCATCCTGTCTGCTGTGTGACTCACGCAGTGTTTCCATACCTTTTTATTTTAAAATTCTATAAAATCAGAGGTCCAAACTGCTGCCGCATCAGGTAACAGAGTACATTGGTTTAAAACGTGTTAGTGCGGCATCAGTCGGGCCTCTGGTTTTATCAAATTTTAAAATAAAAACGGATGGAGACATTGCGTACGTCACACAGCAGACAGGATGGCTCTTGTAAATTCAACGATGACACATCACGACAAATAATAAAACGGCAGCTGAGGGTCAAGTCTTTCGATAAAATGTATATCAAAACCGATTTAGAAATTTGTATATGACTTAACTTATATGAAATATTGTATGAAATTGCATGTAGAAGGCTTTTTAAACTATATGTTTTCTTAATTATGCAGAGAGTGCTCGTTTATATAGGGAGGCAGGTTGGCCGAATGGTTAAGGCGTCAGATTCAAGCTTTGATCTCGAGAGAGAATACGGGTTCGATTCCCGTACCTGTCATATTTTTTTATATATTTATTATGAAAGTCTTGATTTTAAGCTAGTTTATTCACGACGGCTCTACCAGAACAAACGACTGAGCTCCTTTTCGACTAAAATGGACCAAGAGCGGAAGATGTTGATTGTATCGCCGGAATTTGTCCAACGTCTTAAGTCTGGCGAGAATGAGGAGAAAAATATATTATCACAGCTTGATGACGAAATGCAAAAAGTTTTAAAGTCCAAATTAACTGATCACGATAAATGGATCCAGTACAATCAGGTTTTACAAAGGTACCTTCATTTCACAAACCAGGCACGGCAGCCAATCAAAATACCCATTGAAACAACCAGTAACAGCCTATCAAATGCCATTATTTTATCTACACTTCCCAATACTTTTAAGAAAAAAGCTGAAGTTGTCCTACGCATTTTGAGTGCCTCAAACGATGTGAGCTGGGATCACAAGGGTACCGTCACTATAAAGGGTGAAATTTTACCGGCGTCTAACATAGTCGATTTAGTTCACGACACTCTGCGGCCTCGAAAAACTATTAATCCACCCGGACGCCTACAGTTTGCTGATTACATCAAAGACCTTAACGTTGCTAATGTGCTGCTAGCTAAACCTAAACAGCAAAAGAAGCCAACCCCGACTGGTACTACAGGAAAACCCGAAATGGAAACTGATAACTGCGAGTCCGATTTAGAATATAAATTAAAAACACCAACTACTCATCCAAGTCCACATCAAAAAGGTTCAGTCAGAAGAACGCCGATAAGGAAACGCCTCCAAAAAAGAGCCGTTAAAAAACGCCTCTAAGACAGATGTCATCAACACCAAAAACGAAGGGAATTCTAGATTGGGTGCATCTTAAACTTTAAAATGACACAATGAAATTTTGATTATATTACTTGCAGCCTTTTTAATTTGAAATGCTGTACACCTCAAACTACCGTTTTGTAAATTGCTAGCAAATTTTTAGAAAATAAGACATTCAGCTGTATATTTATATTTATATTATTAAGTATTATACGAAATAAGAACAATATATTTGTTTATTACAAAGTGTTTGTGTTTTTTTATTTCTACTCTGCTTTTGTTTTTCACGAATCTGAAATAATTACAAAATCTAAAGCTAAAATATTAGTATTTGAAGTTATTTTACAGCTACAAAGTGTAAAATTTCAAAAAATCAATCTACGATTTCATAATGGTGTGATATAATTTAAAAAATTGTGATTTCTTTTAATTTTGAGCGATACATTTTATAAAAAAGTGTAAGACATTTGCAAATTTTTCAACGAAATTGTGTGTATTTCCATCAAAAGTACAAGAATTTTTGAATTTTGTTTATCGAAATGCTTGTGGTACAAGATTTTTTCAACAAAATTGCTATTTCTTTTAATTTTGAGCGATGCATTTTATAAAAAGTGTAAAACAATTGCAAAATTATGCATAGTTTATGTAACATGATGTCGCTTTTTATAAAAATTTATGTGAGATGGCGTGTAATTGCGTGATTTTTGTTCAATTTTCGTCATGTGTTGAGTAAAAATGTCGTTTTTTTTGTATAATTTCAAGTGACATGATGGCAGTTTTTGTATAATTTATGTGACATGATGTCGATTTTGTGTAAATTTATGTGAGATGGCGTGTAATTGCGTGATTTTTGTTCAATTTTCATCGTGTGTTGAATAAAAATATCGTATTTTGTATAATTTCAAGTGACGTGATGACAGTTTTTGTATAATTTATGTGACATGATGTCGATTTTTATGAAAATTTATGTGAGATGATGTGTAACAGAACGTTTTTCAGCGAAAGTGCGTGAATTTTGCTTTTAGAAATGCTTGTGGTAGAAGATTTTTCAATGAAAGTTCTATAAAAATATTGTTTTTGTCGTTTTTGGTTAGAACTTTTTCAGCGAAATTGTGTTTTTATTCAAATCTTACTAAAATTGCTGCAGAAATAGCTGTTTTTTATACAAATCTTGCTAAAATTGCAACAAGTTAGAGAAAAAAGTGTAAAACATTTGCAAAATTATGCTGTGAAATAACTCTAAAAACTGCTTTGACATCATTTTCGTTTTACAAAACGATTTATAAAACCAATTGTGATCATTTTTTAATTGAAATAATGTGGGATGGTGTATTTTTTATCGCTTATTGGATAAAAATGTCGTTTTTGTATAATTGCAAGTGACATGATGTCAGTTTTTGTAAAATTTTAAGTGAAATGACGGTGTCAGAACATTTTTTCAACGAAATTGAGCGTTCTTATTCAAAATTATGTTAATTTGTGGTCAATTGCGTTTTTATTTTCGTCCGTTTGCATTTATACTGGAATTTTTAAAACTAAAACAGAACATTTTTCAACGAAATTTTCTGTTTTATTCAAATTTATGTTAATTTGTGGTCTATTGCGTTTTTATTTTCGTCCGTTTGCATTTATACTGGAATTTTTTAAACTAAAATTCAGTTTTTATCGATATAATGACACAATTTCAGACGTTTACTTATAAAATAGGGTTCCGTGGTGGGAAGAAACAGTTTATTCCGAAAGAAGTCGCTGTTTTCGTTAAAATGTTCTAAATTACCAATTTACATTAAGTTGTTATATACAAATTGACCGTGAAAAATCTGTACATTTACAATAGCACAGTTTGATTCTTCCACTTTGTCAAAAGACCCATCTTATAAACGCACAATAACTAAAAGTTTTACGTATTTATAATACGTTGCATTTATTTACTCAACACTTTTCGCGATTTAAAATAATTATTCACATGTGGCTAGTGTTCAAATCCGACTTGGGCCACCGCAAAAATATTTTTTTTTAAATTAAATAAATGCGGACGAGATGAGCGTAGACAAGATGACCCCTGCAGATTCGGTGATATCATAGCAAATTCCATTGTCTGTGCTAACAATCAAGTTAACTGAAAACGCGCCCGGGGCAAAAACCATTGCGAATAATTACGCATTTTATGTTTATCTCTTTCTTATTCAAGCAATACGTATTATCAGTATTTCAGGAATATATTAAAATAAAATTTGTAACTCGTTTTATATTACGATCAGCCTTTACCTCTTATCGCCCATTTAATTTTTAAACTAGCTGTTGTAATTTATAAGCGGCTAAAACTCAGTCGAAAATAACATTTAAAATTTATTTATAATATGAATATGGAAGTGTAATGTCAGAACAGCTAAGTGGTACAATGTTCAAACCTTTAAAACCTAACAAAACACAGGCACCGACCTGTTTTAAAAAGGGAACTTAGAAAAATCGCACGGAAATTTCCAGCAGGGTGAAACAACGAGAATATTGCAAATTATAAAAATAATTATTTTTAGTACATCCAGTTACAAATCTAATTTTTTTAAAATGTATCAACCTTTAAACACAATAAGCTACACGTCCCCTATTCTTCTAATATAAATTTTTGAAAAATAGTTTGTTTAAATTCGAGCGGTGTGACGGCAGAGCTGTGAAATGACGTTTTGTGCAAATCCTTTATATTCAACAGGCCTCGATAGCTCAACGGTAGGGGCCTAAGGCTGCTGGCCAGAAAACTAGGGTTCGAATCCCACTTGGGCCCGACGCAAATAGCTTTTTTAAATTCAAATATTTCCGCGAGTGAATGCAAGAGAGAGACAACCAAGGAGTAGAAGAGCGAGATAGATCTATCAGTTTGAAATTCAAATATTTCCGCGAAAATTAAAAACGACAGCCGTGAGAAGTGCGCGCGCAGAAAACCAAGATGGCCGACACCCGGGAGATTTAAATTCAAAAAATTCCAATATTCGCGCTAGAAAAAACAAGATGGCCGGCGCGTAATTTAAGCAGTAGCACATATAAAAATTAAATATCAAACTTCATATGCGTAAAATCAAATTTCATATGTGATTAATTAGATCAATCAGCGAAAATTAATTAGATCAATTTAATTAGGTCACTCAATCCGCGGTTTAATTGGAGCACCTGTCAATCATCCGATCAATTTAATTGGTCAATCAATTAAAAGTGGTGGGGGATTTCTCGCCCCTTTCTACTAGCGTTTCGAGTTAATTCTAACAAATTCTCCAAATACCAGATTTTCTTCATAGTTAGATAAATATACTCGTAGAGTAGCTTAGAACTTATTTAGGGTAAATATTTTGAATGATTAAAGTCACCGTTCAAGTCGGTTGAATTAAGTTTAATTATTTCCCTTCTTCCGACTAATTTCAACTGACTATGATTTTAATTAATTAATAAGCGTATTCTGTGGTGTTTAGTGTGCCCAACCCAAAACCAAATACTGCAAATCTGTAGGACCTCTCTGTTGATTATTAATAACGTGAGAAGGTTCTTGCATTTGTAGGTTTTGGATCAAATTCAATCAGAACCCAAAATGTAACCTCTACTAACGCTATTCCTGTTATGTGTTATTACTGAACATTTGAGCATATCGTGACTTCATTATACGATACCGAGCAATTTTTTGGTGATGTGAACTACTCACTCTAAGATCAATCTTTGTACGATTTATTTTGCCTAAATTTTAATAACTGTTATTTATTATACTGATGCCTTTTAAAACGATTCTCTTTTACTATTGTGATCTTCATTGTGATATTTGGTCTGGTGTACCGTGCTTTGTGTATGTACTACCGAACACTCTTCCTTATTTATGCCTGCAAATTGTATTTGTGCCCTTAGCGTTCTCTCTCCTTTTCAGCTTTTGGTCTAGAAGAGCCTTTCGACGTGTACCCTTTTTGATTAACAAAGTGCTTGGGTTAGTAGCTACTTGGTGCCCATATTTTATACATTTTCGAGGTTAAAGTCTCTCGTTTAACCCACAACCAGCTTCGGCAGACCGCGACCGTCGCATATTGTCCTATAGAGAGGCAAGTCCCTTGCCCTAGTTTTGCATGTGTATCAGCTCAGTAATTCTGAATGTTTGAACGTTTGGAAAGTTTGAACTTTGGCCTGCAAACTGAGACTGCAGTTTTGCAACCGCCTGCAACGTAAGTTTGTGTGCACTCCTTGAACGTGAAAGAAGAAGAAGAAACGCGCGTTCACTCCATAGAGTGGAAAATTTTAGTGCATTGCCAGAATGAATTATATCCGAATGTATGCTGAAGAATATTCCGTAATAATATTTTGAAGGATCTGCAGGTCGAAACCGCGACACCGCCTTGTCCTGTAGAGTGCATGTGTATCACATATGTATTTTTCTCCGCCAAAATAACCTGACTGAATATAAGTTAAAACCGCAACCTCTGTATTCAGCTAGGTGAAAGTTTAGAGTAAACAAAATTTTACTCAGCCGGTATATAACTCCCGAGGAAATGCCTGTTAATATTCTAGCACCCTCGCGTTTCCCAGTATGAATGTTTTCTGTGTCCCGTCTGGTTAACCACCAGATCAGCAGGTGTTTGCTGTATTGTTTCACAAACCTCTTTGATGAAGATGCCTACCGAGCTCCCGTTTCCTCCGATGGGAACTGCATATGTAACGCTAGCTTCCGTATGAATTTGGTTAAACAAATATTAAATAATATATTGAAATTTATACGTCGCCGACCTCAGCGTTATCACAAATCACCGTGTATCAATGGCCCAGAAGATAACGAGCGTGGACAATGGCCGCATCCAGAAATAAAGGGAGGCACACAAAGGCGAGCCGCGTGCCGTTCCTCCTTCACCTATAAACATCCAAAGCCGTATAAAAGCAGTTGCAGAGCTCATTTAGACGAATTTTCCACCGAGATTTCCGCCGACATATTTCCAGATCCCGATTCCAGTACCCGAACCCGAAGCTTGAGCTTGGCTCAGGTTTACCCGTCCCCTTCCTGTTTTACCGTCCTGTCCGAGGAGATTTTTCCTGGATCCTCTGCGAGGATCACTTTTCCCGTAAAACTTGTAGAAATCCGAAGCCAATTGCGACCTGGTGATTTGAAATAGAATATCTAGGTCATTGGCTTAAACTTTCTTATTAAAATTTGTTAGAACCCGAAGCCAATTCCGACCTGGTGATTTAAAATAGAATATCTATGTCATTGGCTTAAACTTTCTTATTAAAATCTGTTAGAACCCGAAGCCAATTCCGACCTGGTGATTTGAAAGAGAATATCTAGGTCATTGGCTTAAGCACTCTTATTAACTGTCAAAGCCCATGGCTAGTTTCGACCTGGTGATTTGAAAGAGAATATCTAGGTAACTAGTTTCACGACTCCAGAAAACCGGAATCCCTCAATCCGTTTGGGGAGCCGACCACTATTAACAAAGCTGCAAGTTCTGAATTTTCCCCTAGCATTGTAAATTCCGAACTTCAGCCTATAAATCCAATATATAAAGCCGCAGGCTATGCGAGTCGATTTGCTTTACTAATTACTGGGATTACAGCTAGCGACTTACCCAAGCACTCTCTAAGACCTGGGGAAATACGAGCGGTGGGAATCATCCTCATAGAGCACTGCGAACATATAGATATTTGGAGGTTAATCGGCGAACCAGCTTTCGGCTACAACGCAGGATTTTCCTGCTCCGTGTCACATCTCCATGGAGCGTGTTGATAATAAGTGTAGCCGCACAAACCGGGTGAGAAATCGTGTAAACAGTTTTAATTTGTTATTTGTTTACAGTAGCCGAAATCTGAAGCCGGCCAGAAATTGACAGTTTCCACAGCGCCGTCGCAACCGTCCCGATATACCACGAATTAGAAGCCCGAGCGATCACGACCTTCCAAGACAGATCCAACACGAGGCCAGTAGCCACGCGTAGCACGGGTGTAGACCTGGTTGCAGCATCCGTAGGGACAAGCAACTCCGTTTTATTACACGAACGCTAATTTATTCAATATACATTTCATTTTCGTTATTACATGAATATTTATTGTGTATTATAGCTAAATATAATAAGTTGTTATACAGGATACTCCGCTGGTGTTTGGCTGCTTATTTACGTATGTCTGAGTGAACAATTGAACCCACCTCCGATTTATGAGCTATCCCGTGGTGAATAAATATTCATATCCTTATAAGAAGGGTTGGATATTACACGGCGATATATCAACATGCAACCACTTCAAAGAGGACGGTGGATTGGCGACAAAAGTTACTCATATACATTTTAATATAGTGGAAATTCAGAATTCGTACGATACCTCAAGCCATAAAAGGAAAAATCAGTGTCCAGCAGTTTGCTCACCAAATATGTACGATACAAGTAAAACAATCGAAAGAAGACGTCATGCCAAGGTCAGCGAGAGATGCTCTTAAGTGATGATGCACAAGAAGCGGTCTGGCGGCGTGGAATGTAGTCAACTCCATGGATTAACTTCACAAGCGTGTGCTATTCTGGTTCGATATAAAATGGATATTTGGTGGACCGACGATAGAAGAGACGGTATAAGACGGAAATCTCCAATTGTTAATATGGATAGCACAACTTAATGAATCCAATTAAATCACGTTGCCTTGCGGCCGGTAATGTATTGTTTGGAAATACCACAGTCACGAACCATAGTAGCATTACATTCTGCAGAAATTTTTATCTCGACACAACTTTGCCACCCGCTTAAAAGCTAAAGCATAACTAACGGCCAAAGGTCTGCGCTGGCATTTAAGCGACCTCTTCTTCAACGACATTCTGCTTCCAATGTGACGGATTGACTGCCGGTAAAAAAACAAAATTTGCATTGGAAAGGATGGATTTCTGGCGTGGGGCATCACGCCAGGGCAACATAGGTAATTCCTCATGAAGTTACACGAATGTTAATCCTAGGTAACATAATCTCCGTAAGTGCGGAGTGTATCGGTGAACAAACAGTTTTGAGAACGATGCAATTTCTGCAGACTACACGCATTCTTTTCAACGTAAAGCCCCCGTGTTTAGTCAGCGGTCTAGTCTGCCCAATGCCATCTAGCAGCAAGCAAAATTACGCTTACAACTTCAGGAAATGTCTTAGGTGTCCCGCAATTCCGGATTGTGTATTTAGTTGCATACCCTCATTTTTCATTTTTGTGACATTTTTGGAAATCCTTGATCTTTAAGGGATTCTACTGGTTTTTCAAAATAGAATGTTAGTATTATTTCCGGCGGCCATCTTAAGGCATTGATTCGTGATATTGGTCTTGAGTGCTGTGCCTACTTTTTCTGGGATTTTGCTTCATGCAGATTACAATTCTAGAATTATGCTGAAAATCGTTGCTCCCGTTTAAGAAATTACGCGTGAAATTGCTAGAATCATTTTGGTTAAACTGGGATACGAAATTATTTATGCAAAATTACCTAGGTGTGGCCTTCCAATTTTGGTACGTTTCTGTCGTCCGGTTATGAACATCGATTTCGATGTTGTGTGTTATTTTAGTTCTTTCTTTCTCGTACCCTCTTGTGGCTTGTTAGTGCAATGCTTTGCATGTGTTTCCCCTTGGGCTCTGATTTCGCCTTCTGTAAGACCTGGAAGACCAATTCCTACACACTTCTGAGCCCCTCGGTTACTCTAACTGCTTCCGAGCCACACCCTATGATCCACATTTGCTTGGAAGGCATCTCATCCCCAACCCCATTACCCTGCACAGTTTCTCTGACGGCGCTTTTCTGTTATACATTCACCAAGATACCTTCAGCGTATAACGCATGCGTGTTTACAGTCATACGAGTTCTTAGACCGATAATACTAATCCTTGTAGTATCTGTGATACTGGGAGCGGTTTTTTACTTACGGTTACGCTGGGGAATCTCTAGCCGATGATACAGAGAATTTAAGAATTCTATCGCCACGATGTATTCACCTCGAACGCTCATGTTGTAGTTAATTACTTTAGTTCTCTTTATATGTATTATATACTAGAGTGGCAGCTCTTTTTACGCTTTCGGTATCGTTCAACTCGGAAATTACCACGTCGCCGAACGATTAAAATTAATACTTATGAGAGTGACTACTGGAGTCAAACTAGAAAACTAAGTCTGTTATAGACCCTGGGCGAATGGTACCATTCGCGAAGTTTCGTGTTTTAATAATTGACGATGTTAAGCGATTTGATGAGACTCTTGTTTTTAGATATCGCTGTGCTTTTATTTTAAGTTATCCTATAGTTGTGTTACGTGTGTTCGAGAGACAATTGCGAGTAAAAATCGTAGAGTTTATTTTTCACTACATTTATTAAAATTACAATAAAGTTAGTTGTTTTTACAATATTCAAAACTACCTAAGTTAAACTAGTTAATTTAATGCTACAGTGGGCTAACTCATAACCATACAATTGTTGAAATATTGCGATTTTGTTTCTGTCGTACATTATTCAAGTTTTTCATGTTTTGTTAAGAATCGGGTTGCCGTTGTCAGGGATATGTTTACAGCATGTCAATTGTTTCCGATAACTGTCAGTATTAACTGTTAATTCTCACTTCCGTGCCAAAATGCTGATATCTCCAGTAAGATGTGCAAAAATGATCGATTTATGTTGTTACAATCTTTAAGAAATCGCACTGCAACAGCTACAATTACTGCTAATGAACTGGCTGCTGTCAGAAATGTTCAAATATCGTCACGTACAGTTCAGCGACGACTTCACGAAAACAATCTGAAACCATATCGGGCTGCCATTGGTCCAAAACTTTCAGTACGCCACAAACATAATCGACTAAATTTTGCTAAAACTTACCAGAACTGGGGGGATCCCGAATGGAGATGCGTGTTATGGATAGATGAGTCTCGATTAGTTTGGATGCTCCAGATGGTCGTTCACGGGTATGGAGAAGACCAAGAGAACGCTATGCTGCTTGTGCTATGGCCACAACTTCAAATTTTTTTGGAGGTTCGGTAATGGTATGGGGAGGAATTTCTTCAGATGCGCGCGCAGAGCTTCACATCTGTGATAAAGCAGCCCTCAACGCAGATAGGTACATTAGGAACATTCTTGAGAAATATGTTGTTCCGTTTAGTCATTTTGTTGGTGACAACTTTCGTTTAATGCAAAATAATGGACGGCCACACGTAGCCAACGTTACTCTGCAATATCTAAACGAAGTTGGAATTACACTTTTGGATTGGCCAGCCTGCTCACCAGACCTGAACCAGATAGAACACGTGTGGGTTCAACTGGGAAGAGCAATTCGCACTCGCCCTAATTGGCCTCGGACATTAGGATAGGTTACCACAAGAAAATCTTGCACAATTGATCAGCAGTATGCCTAGACGTCTAGAATGTGTAATTAGAGCTCGTGGCGTAGAATTAACAGTTAATCCTGACAGTTATCGGAAACAATTGACATGCTGTAAACATATCCCTGACAACGCCAACCTGATTCTTAACAAAACTTCATCAAAAACCTGAATAATGTACGACAGAAACAAAATGGCAATATTTCAACAATTGTATGTTTATGAGTTAGCCCACTATAGCACTAAATTTGTTTATTGATACGTAAACATCGACATCAGAACATGGAACGTGGAAACGAACAAATACTACCATCAAAACGAAAGTACGCTTATACCGAATGCTGATCCTTCCCATTCTTCTTTATGGATCGGAAACGTGGACATTGCTCAAGCCGGACCTTGACAAGCTTGAGGTCTTCCAAATGCGATGCTTGAGGCGACCGCCTTCGAAACGAAACAATTACAGGAAGATGTGATCAACAAACACTGATAGGAGAACAAATACAAAAACGTCGACTACGATGGTTCGGACATGTCTGCCGAATGGATGATAACCGTTTGCCATGTAAACTTCTTTGGTAAGACCGTCCGGCAGACTGGAGAATTCAGCGATTGACACCGAAGAAAACCTGGCTAAAGAATATCGATTACCAAGACGTCGTCAAGAATGGAAATGCATCGTAAATGGAGTTCAAGACCCAGCGGCACCGACAGCAGCGTATTCGTTGCGGGGACAACCCGCCCGGACCGCCAGCAAACGGACCAAAGAAGAAGAAGAAGACTAATAACAATAAAGAGGGAAAAATACATTCGACGCAAAATCACAATTAATTTTTTCAGGTGCTTACTGTGACAGTTTCTTTACAAGTTTTAATTGCTTTTGTTTTAAGATACAAGGACAGTTGGCGGTCACAAATAGAGAATGGTGAATCATATTTTAGGTTACAAGGATTGTCACAGAAAGAACACATTTTCTCTAAAGGGACAATATGCAACAAAATTAAAATGTCTGTTGTCATGGTATTCGTAAAATAAGTTCAAAGACTGCTAAATACCGATGGGGCCACAATTATATACAGAGAGATAAAAAAAATAAACCAATTAGGGCAGGCTGTGATATGTGTTATACGTTTGGCAGTACTGAAGTGTATTGTCAGTCTATGTCAAATTCGAGATTAGCAGGTTAGGTTTTGTTCGTTGTTTGACACAGACTGACGTAAAACTTAACCTGCAAATCTTGAATTTGACATAGACTGACAATACACTTCAGTACTGCCAAACGTATAACACATATCACAGCCTGCCCTAATTGGTTTTTTTATTGATTTGTCTGTATACAGTGAAATCTCGCTTGGGCGGATACCAACGGGACCGACTGAAAGTGTCCGTTCAAGAGGGGTGTCCGCCTAAAAGAAATACGAAAAAAATAAGTTTTTTAATGAAAACTGTAATTAAAGAAATTGGGACATTTAAAACGTATATGTATGTAAATGTTTTTAAAATAAACAAAAAACTTAAAACTTAAGGAAAAAATAAGGATTTGTTACCTTACAAAATACTACTACATACAAAATACTTTCTTTATGTTTAATTATATCAGCAGTAGTGATGTAAAAAAACGCGTTTTTTTTTAATCGAATAAAAAACCTAGAAAAAAACAGAAAAAAACGTTTTTTTTTTGTTTTTTTTTTGTTTTTTATTCATTTTTGTAATTGGCGGCATGTTTTGGTAGGTACCCACCCCTATTGGAAATTGCTTTAAGCTGGACCCAGCTCTGAAACTGTCGACCTGATCGACGAATCAAGTTACGTTAGCGATTCATCAGACAGTGACATGGGCGACGTAAACTGCATGGATATTGACTCCGAGTCAGTTGAAGAGTCAGCCATGTCTGTTAGAGAGTAATTTCTGCATTATTATAATTTCTACAGGGCGTTAGGAAAGTCGACGGAAAAATTTCTAGGGATGAATCCTTGTCCCAAAATATAATGATTTAACTCAACTTACCTATATACAAAGTTGCTTAGTTTAGCCGCTAGAGGGCTTTAAAAATTATTAATAATAATAATGATGAGGCACTAACACCCCATGAAGGAGCTTGGCCTGCAAGGCGGAAGGTCAGAGCTTCCATATTCTCGCTCTCACACCCGGCTGTCGCGTGTCAAATTCATGACACGTGGTGATGTGGTGAGCATCACGCATTAGACAACCGCATTATTACCCATTATTCCTTCAAACGCAGGTCCCCAATATTTAAAGCGACTAGCTTTTTTAAATGCTTTAACGCCTTGTATAATCACTACCAATTTTTTTCTGGACAGTTACTTTAATTTAGAAGCTATTCACTCTCTTAAAAAAATTTTAGTTGGGTAAACGGTTTAGCCACAAAAAAATATTTTCTAAATCTCTACAAAAGCCTAGTGCTAAGTTAAAATTACTGATTCAGCCTTGTAGGGATTTAGAAAATATTTTTTGTGGCTAAACCGTTTACCCAACTATTTTTTTTAAGAGAGGAAATAGCTTATAAATCAAAGTAGCTATCCATAAAAAACCATTAAATGGATAATTAATTGTGACAAAGTTTTTAAACACCCTGTAATTTTTGAAATTAGGGTTTATGCCACAAAATGCTTAAGTTTACTGGTAAAAATGCATGGAAAAAAAATGAATAAAATTCATCAACGATGTTTCGACTTATTTGAAAAAATTTAAAAAAGCTAATCATCTTTAAAGCCCTCTAGCGGCTAAACTAAGCAACTTTGTATATAGGTAAGTCGAGTTAAATCACCATATTTTGGGCCAAGGATTCACGCCTAGAAATTTTTCAGTCGATTTCCCTAACACCCTGTATATCCACTTTGGCTATGTTTCTATTTTTCTTTAGAAATTTTTGCTTTTTTTTTTGGTTATTATAAATTCTATAACTCACTTTACCTACGAAATGTATTATTTTTATGTAAAAATATCTGTTTTTTGTTTTTCCAAACAAATTACTTGTTGTTATTCACTACACTTTAATTCTGAAAAAAAAAACGCATTTAAATAAAAAACCAGACCGCTTGGTTTTTTTACAAAAAACAGGTTTTTTTAAAAAAAAACGAACGGTTTTTTTTTAGGTTGCATCACTAATCAGCAGCTTGTGTTTTTCTGATATCAAAACGCTTGGATAAGTTCTTTACACTTAACTTTTCCCTCTTGTGAACTTCAACAATCTCAATTTTTTGTTTAATAAGAGTGAGAATTTTTATATTTGGTGCCATTTCTACAATGAATGTGTCCCCCACTGTGTCTTTTCCTCATACACGTCAGACTAATCCTAAATCCCCGTATGTACCGAAAGATTGAAGTCGGTGAATCCCCGGTTAACTCGGGAAAGTTTCTCAGTGAAGGCAGGCAGCAAAGTTGGTGCGCCGCACTATTGAGAAATGCAACAGCGACACTTGCGACAGAAAAATGAGACAAGGCGTTTATTTTTTTATTTTGTTTTTTGTCTGTTTAAGAGAACATTTTCTTGTGTCCGCGTCCGTTCAAGAGAATGTCCGTCCAAGAGGGAGTTAACACAATGCAAATTATATGAGAGTCGGTCGGGACCATGAGAAACTGTCCGTCCAAGGGAGGTGTCCGTGTATCCGCAAAGGTGAATTTTACTGTAATAGCAATAAGACAACATGAACAAAAAAATAACCCGTATTGCTCGAGTAAGAAAGAGATAAACATAATAGCAAATATTCGAGTAGGCCTGGCGCACATTTAATTATGACAGATGTCAACCACACATGCCTACTAAAATAATTTTTTTTCGTATGGTCATCTCTTACATACTCAAGCATTCTATTTTGTTGTTCATGTTATCTCATGCTGTTATATATAATTATGGCCCAATCCGTATTACAGGATAATTTTCATTTAGAGTAATGAAATAGTATATTGTATGTTAAGAGCTGAAAGTGCATTCTTGCCGCTTGCGCATGAAAGCCGAAACCAGCAATCATGCAAAAGCGGCAAGCGCACTTTTAGCTCGAAACATACATACTATTTTTTCGACGACTGAGCAATTATTAATGGAAAATATCATATTTCATTTTATTGCAAATATTAATTGACAATCAAGTTAACATTACTCGCGCAGTCTATTAGACATGTGAAGCGATTATTTCAACAAATGACGGGCATTGTCAAGGAAACATTCGGACGTGGCTACCTATTTTGTTCACGCGGAAACCCAAAACGCTCGGCGAGCGGCAAAAAGATGAAAACGCACGCTCAGCGGCAAATGTCAACTTTCTGTTGTCAAATGACAGTGAGAAAAATCTACTTTCGATGTCAGTCGTCGAAAAATATGTTTCTTATGGTTCTGATCCTGGCGGTTGAAAAAATTGTATATACACGGCAGGGCAGAACACCATTTTTTCCCTCTGTGTATTTGTAGTGCTTGACATCGCCCTTGAGCTGCAAACTCACATCTTGGGAAAAATTATGCTTTTCTCTTTCTTATAATGTATTATTTTTTCACATTGCCATTGGTGACATTAAAAAAAGTGACGTTTTGATAATTTTCATAACTGCTCACAATCATATTGATTTCACCTAAAAATGAACTAAATGAATTAATAACAGATTCATCCATTTTCAAGTAAGCTCTATTCTATAATGTATAATGGTTAATTTATACAGGGTCCGGCAACGAAGCGGGGGTGGAAGATATTTCTAAAACTATGAGAGTTGCATAAATATTGTGTATATAAAAGTTGTAGGTACTAAGGTGGTGCACATTATTAAAATAGTTTTGATTATACAGGGTGTCTCTAAAAAGTGTGGCGGATCAAACTTACCTTTTTTTAAATAGATTGCCGTATATTTAGGTAGCTTAAAAGTTTTGTATTGAAATACTCTTCATTTTCATATAAAGTTGTATGGATCTAACGTCAACTGTTTTGGAGATATTAACAATTTTATGCAAAAATTGCTGAACTTCAGGAGGCTGCTGTAAGCGACAGAAAACAATTGAATGAAGGAAAACGTTACCAAAAAATTATGATTTTTGTAAACTATCTTTCAAGTGTAAAATGGTGGATCTGGGTATTAATGTTATACAGAGTGCTGAATATTTGCAAATTTAATTTCGATTTTTTTCAAACGGAACGCCTTATATATTTTTGTATTTCTGAAGAGCTCTTTTAATGAACTTTCCTTTCGATATGTTACTTCATATCTCTTAAGTTCCAAGTGTTTTTCAGATATGCGAGTTTAAACATAAAAAACAATTTAAACCCCTTAAGATGCTTTATTTCAAGGGATAAAAAACAAACGCCTTTAAAATAATGATTTAAACACTTTAATTATTCAAACAAAAAATAAAACCAAGCTTAAAATACAAAAATTGAACAAGAACTCAAAACTAGAAGTAACCAATACGACCGAATTTTGAGATAGGAAATGAAGTGGAAGAAGAAAGCAAATTAAAAGTACTTTTTAAAAATACAGGGATATACAGGGTGTTCCATTTAAATAAATCAAACTAATTATATTTCAGATTATGAATTCTCTGTACAGCTTTAATACTCAGAGCAGGAAAGGAGAACTATTTGAACATTTAGTGTAATTCCCTATAAGCTTTTAGTGTATTGGCTTTTATTTTTTTTATCTGATTTAATTTGATAGTGGAATTAATTTATTCCTGCATTTATCGTTTTTTTCGTGTTTATTTCCTGTATCAACACTGACTGAATTTATATTTTCTAAACCTGGTTTTGTGCTTTTATTCTAAGAGAGATCATGCGTTTAAATCACTATTTTAAGGGCGTTTGTTTTTTATCCCTTGAAATAAAGCTGGAGAACGACTATGAATACGGGTGTCATAGTTTTAGAAATATCTTCCACCCCCGCTTCGTTGCCGGACTCTGTATTTATACAGTACAGTAAACATTGCGCTTCCTTTGACCAAAATTATTTAAAAAGATATTTTTGTCAACTACACGGAAAAATTGCATGTACAACACATTGGAAAAGTGATTCTTCCATGCTCACGTAAAACTTTTACATTCGCTGGAAAACTCTCACTTTTCTTAACTTGTAGGACAATCTACTATTAATTCACTAGTGATTTAAGAGCAACTCGCTAGCATATAAACATTATAAACAGTTACTTATGGTTGCTATTATAGAGATAATAATAATAATGCCAGTTTAAAATGACAAAGAAATAATAATTAACCGAGTTATTTAACAATAACGGTAATGGCGTAACTGGAGACTTGAGTTACCGCATTTATATTTTTATGACGCTCAACGGCTTAAACCTGAAAAGAAACACAGATTGCAAGCAGCTGAAAATTATTTCGGTGGCACAAATAATTTTCACATATAATCTCATAAGAGTATTAATTCTTTCCTGATTTTTTTTGATTGCATCCAACAACGTCGTATTAATTAGGACGCCTTCCAGAGGCGAGCGTTTCCTTTCCAGAGACTTTCCATTTGAAAATATATTTTTTGAAACTTTTCCTTTCTGCCAATCTCGAGCGTGCTTTTAAAACTTTCTGTTGTGCAACAAAAGTTATTACATTCGTCGTACATTTTAAATGCGGCATATGCCGCGGGTTTCAGCTAGTTCAAATAGAAGTAAACCACACTGCAATAAGTGAGCAAAATAATAGTCCCAGGTTTTATAATTTTAAAAAATGCGACTTTCTTCTTTTAGCGTTTCTAATTAGAGACGCCAACTGGACACATGTGTTTGAAATGAAAGATGTAAATGCTGCGTTAAGCAAATTTTACGAGATACTATATCACATTTTTGACAACTGTGTACCGAAAATAAAAAGAAGAAGAAATAAGTATCCTATATGGTTTGATGAGGAGATAATAAACTGCTTAAAATTAAAAACGAAACATTACAAACTCAGGAAACTATCTGCATCATATCAACAAGCATATAAAGAACACAGAGCTAGATTGAAGTCTCTTATTAACACTGAATACAAAAAATACTTAAACGATATTGAATCTTGTATTAAACAAGATACTAATCAGTTTTGGAACTATATAAAATATACTAAACAAAACGATACCTCAATAGATTCCTTTATTGTAGGGGATAAAATTATAAGTGGATCCCAAGTAGCGGATGAGTTTGCAAATTATTTTCAATCAGTTTATTCAAACATCGTGTCATCTTATGATATTGAACATTTATCTGGAGATGTGGTCAGTAATGAACTGTTTTACTTTACCGAAATTACAGATGCAGAGTATAACTTAGCTATAAAAAAACTAAAACCCAAAAGATCTGCTGGACCAGACAACATTCCACCCTACGTCTTAAAAGGCTGTGGCGACTGGCTAAAAGATGTTCTGCTGTACATATTCAATCTCTCAATACACACTCAAGTTTTCCCAGAACTGTGGGGGAAATCTTTAGTAACACCTATTTTCAAAGCGGGGGATAAAAAAATAATAGAAAATTATAGACCAACAGCGATATTGTCTGCTCCAGCAAAATTGTTTGAGCAACTAATTTATACTAAATTATCTTGTCACATCATGCCACACATATCTAATTGTCAACACGGATTTGTTCCCAAAAGATCTACTGTATCTAATTTGTTAACTTTTACAAACGACGTAGTGAACGCATTTGAGTCTAAACTGCAAACTGATGCTATTTATACAGATTTCCGAAAGGCATTTGACACTGTGGATCATGATGTATTGTTAAAAAAATTATTTACCTATGGTTTACATCCTGTATTAAAATTCTTTGCGTCCTATCTGCAAATCGGCAGGTATGCTGTTAAATATGGTGGAAACACCTCAGGAAAATTCACTCCGAATTCTGGGGTACCGCAGGGTTTCAATTTGGGACCTTTATTATTCCTAATATTTATAAACGATTTGCCAGAAGTACTGAGGTTTTCAAAATGTTTACTTTTTGCTGACGATTTAAAGTTTTTTAGAATTGTTAAGGATGATCAAGATGCCGAGGGACTCCAAAAGGATTGTGATGCTATATATGAATGGAGTATGCTAAACAAATTACATTTTAATATAAATAAATGTCAAATTATTAGTTTTAATTCCAGGGGCGTTTCCATTATGTTTGACTATAACATTGGTGGAGCTGTACTCAGACGCACTGATAGTGTGAAAGATTTAGGAGTAACTTACGATTGCAAATTGTTACAACCAACACATATCAAACATCCATGTGGGTGCTTTTCGTACTCTGGGATTTATTATGAGACAAACGTATAAATTTAACAATATTGCTACAATAAGAAAATTATATGAAACACTAGTCAGACCTCAACTAGAATATGCCTCTGTTATTTGGAATCCACTTTTTATATATCAGTCAAATGAAATAGAAAATAATCACGTTCATCTTCTCGGAAAATGTCCAAACTTGAAGTACCCTAAATTCTACGGGAGTGCTCCACCTGCTTTCTATGAAATTTAAATTTTCGTGGTGGTTCTCCGATGCAGTCCACACAATGAAGTGGCGCCACGGCAATTACACGCTTGTTAATGACTTCCTCCTCCTAATTTCTTCACCGAGGCACTCCAGAAGAACAACTCCAACTGTAGCACACAAGGCTGCCGAAGTTCCTGCTACTCGGAAAAGAGGCCCCAAAGTTGGCCGCACTTCGACGATTCTTGCAGCTGGCTATTATTCTTTACTGGGCGCTGCTATCACTTTAAACTTTAGCCACAAAGAAGGACTACACCCAGGTGACTATAATAAAGACAAATTTGGCTCCACAAATAATTTTCTTTATTATTAATTTCAAACAAACTGGGAGCTCCACTAGCACATAGCCTAAGTGTTACAAGCTTCTATTCGATCTCCCTTTGTTAAAAACAATTAACATTCTCGTTTCCTTGCTATAATGATTTACATTTGTTTAAAAGAAAAAAGGATTGATTTACATGTTTATTTACGGGATATAGTATTGATAAAATGTTCTTGCATAACTACTAAAATGTATTTTCCTTGTAATTGTTCACGTAGTACTTTGCTCTATTTTTAATTTACTTAGTTTTTAATTACACTTAATCACATACGTTTATTTAGTACCTACTTTATTAACTGTCTGTCTTATTGCTTTTTGCAATCTTTTCTTCCTCGTTCTGCTTTGCACTGTTCCTTTCCGTTACCTTGTCGTTTGTGGCTTATAAACCTTTAATACTTATAACGCTCATACAATTTTTGTACTTTACAAAGTATCTTGTATTATTTTAAAATTCCTATCATTTTTTGAAATTGTTCAAATCAACCCTGTCAGCTACATAATTCAAGCTGCATTTGCCATTCCAAACATTAATTATAAATGACACTCGGAACGTATCCTTTCTGAAATCTAACTTATCTCATGCCAACCTTTCTTACTCAAATCATAATTGCTACTGCTCATATCAACTGCATCTGTTAGTGTAAAATTACTGATTTTCTTGCAATGAATAAAATTTTTAAATCAGTGTTCATTTTTGATAATATTCATTTTTGTGTTAACTAGACAATACGAATAGATATTCATCTAGGGTTATAGAGACTAGTTGATTAAGTTTTAGCTATAGTGTATTATAAACTTATTTTACATAGCACTAGATCGTGGTCGCTTCCGATATTCGCAGAGTTAAGAGTTCTTACACTTAATATCTGGTTACACATAAATTCTCGCTTCGTTATTATATAGTCAGTCACAGACTCTTGGCCTTTTTTGTTACTCCATGTGTACTTGTACTGTAGTGGACGTGGGTAAAAGGTGTTGTTGATGCAAAGGTTATTTTGAGTGCAGAAATTAATTATCAGATCTTCGTTGTCGTTTAGTATTTGTTTTACAATAATAATCGAATTGCGAATTATGGCATTTACACTAAGAATTTGGAAAGCGATGTATACGGAGCACAGAGAAAATTAAAGCGAATGTTTCGAAATAGGAAAGCGGAAATAAATGAGCTCGTGTAAACAACGATCTCCAAAGAAGGGTTGACCAATTACTTTAAAGAATTGTAGAATAACGTGAACACACCACAGTTTTAAGTATAAGAAACAATAGCGAATAACTTCAAAATTACAAAGGAAGACATAGTAGCGGCTACAAGGAAACTTAAAAATCATAAATGAGCAGGACTAGATGGTGTGTGTAATAAACTCATAAAGGGAGAAGGAGAAACCACTTTAAGTAACGAAATTCATCAACTATTGTGTAAAATAATCACACCAAGGAGAATACCCTTTGAATGGAAAACAAGTATTACTATACCCGTGTTTAAAAAGTGCGATAAAACACTATAGGGGTATAACTCTTCTAAGCACAATGTCAAAATTATTAACGCATCATTATACGACAGGCTATACCTCTTTATAAACACAAATGAGGAACAGGTAGGATTCCGTGGAAACAGATCGACAATAGACGCCATATTTATCCTTCGGCAGATATAGGAAAAATTTATAGACTACGATAACCCCGCATTTCTATGATTTGTTAATCTAAGTAAAGCTTTTGATGGAGTGAGACGACCAGACGCTTTGAACGTGATAACGGAAAAGGGCGTACCGACAGAAACAATCAAGTTTATTAAAGCTATGCACAGCAATACAAAAACAAGAATTAAGGTAGATAACGAATACTCGGCAGACATAAATATTAACACTGGAATACGATCAGGGGTTTCAATAAACCTTGCACTTTACAATATAGTAATGGATAAAATAATTACGGCTACGAAAAATGCTTAATAATGGCTACAAAATGGGAAATTAAAATTGAAACATTATATGCTATGCCGATAACTTGTCATAATAACTGAAAACGAAGATGATCTCCAGATACCCAGTACACAAATAAGAGCAATATGTGGCACAATCAACATAGTCAAATGGACAAAAACAAGATGCGAAGAGTGAATCAACACACGTCCAGAATGGAGACAAACAAGAATAGCAAGAGACGGTAGGCCAAAGATAGTTGGATATCCTCATCACAAATGACACCAAAAGGAAAATTAAACATTAATGAACAAACAGGAAAATGCTTAATTAACGATGATGAAGAAGAAGAACAAATATTAAAAACAAATCGATGTTAATAAATGACAGTTGACTTTATAAAAGTCTTATTATTGTATAATGGGATTTTATTTGTTTGTGTCCTAATTATTTACTACAGTAACCCAAAGAGAGAGGGAGAGTCAAACAATTAACTTGTTCTATTTGCATGCCGGACCGTGAAAAATTAAGGTACGAAATAGAATTAAAGGTCATAAAATCATGAGATCAATAATTAAATAAGAGTCATGTCATAAAAACCATAGCCTTATTTTATTGCGGTAACAAGATCTAAAAGTCAGCCACACCTGCAACGATGACCGTTTAAATTGTAGAAGATACTCTATATACAAACTGACTTTATTTGCATTAAAACTATAATTTGCTTGGTCTTCGCCGCACGGGCCTTAGGTGATTCATTCATCCCACAAAAAGATCAAAGTGGATGGAGTCTTAAACGGGTATAATGGTACCATACCTCTACAGTGCAACTCACTTATGTGTTTATCTTCACACCGGCGAAGCAACCAGACCATAAGCTCCTCCAAAGAAGCGGGCAAGCTTAGTTTTGCTTCGAAAAGTGAGCGCCCCGCCAGTCTGATACTTTAGTACAGAACTCCACCTCCCACCAGAAAGAGCTTTCCAGTACTCCATAACCTTCCTGAAGAACTGAACCTATCGTTAAACCAATATTCTGTTGAAAAACTATCCTTCCAACTTGCACTCCCAGGGGCGGAACCGTCCTTAACTGGCACTCTTTCTCTCTCCGTCGGTCTGATATTCGGTGACAAAACCACACCTCCCTCTATAAGCAGACCCGATCACTACGTACTCTCGGCCTAATGGCCTCTGTAATCAAACAAAGGTACAATTTACGTGGGGAGCCGTTGAAAATATCAGGGCGTCGCGCGCAGCCGGTCTCAAGAATGTATTCGAGTTTCGCCCATGTAGGAGTGAAATATAGCATTAATAGTCATGCAGGGTAGAACGTGTAAAACCTTTACACGCGAAATTTGGTTCCAGGAGTACAAATAAGCACGAAAGCACTGTAAGTTTTTGCATCATAACACACACCGCTGGTAGCTTTTAACAGCTTAGTTACAAAATATTGCTTCAGAAGCTGTGACGTAGATTGCCTTTAAGTGTCATTACCAGTGAGCTCAACTATCTTCGTCGTGGTGTACGTGAAATTGCGGCGAACCAGGAGTTTGGAACTAAGCATTCGAAAATTATTTATAAAAGCCTGTTTTACTTATTTGCTTTACACCACAAACCTTTCTTATTTAATGGGGTCCCGAGTGGTGTAGCTTGAACAAGCGTCCACGTTCGATCAGCAGAGTTAAGCAACGCTGTCTCTGGTCACAACTTGGATGGGAGTTCCACGGCTGCATCTCTCGGCGCCTCGTGGTACGGCTATCACGGAAAAAAGTTGGTCCCGGCGGTCATACAACATCATGACAGTCGTTAGTGGGGTTGGAAGTCCTCATAACTGCACAGCGACGCCTATAATTGGCCTAACGGCTGTTGGCTGAGTGCGACTTAAATAAATAAAATAAAATAAAATACATTATTAAGTTTAGTAATAGATACAGTAATAGTGGTTAATAAACAAGTTTATATAATATTTTCTTAAACTAATCAATCATATGCTCTTTCTACTAAACTACCTAAATGCATTTTCATAAAAAAAAGTCAGTTGTGTTGCACACCTACAGACAACTACTGCATATAATCACTTGCGCAACAGATTCAAACTTAAACTGACGGAAGCACCGCAGTAGCTTCGACAACGAATTTGATCACATCTGAAAAGTGGTTCTGCATATTCTTTTAGCCGTATTTCAAGATTTGTGATTACATCAGCAGGAAATCTTTTTGTGAACGATAAAAGAGCTGAGGGATATTACGGATTATTAAAAGCATGAATTGAGTAGTATTATTAGTATTATTTATAACGAACAAACGAAATATGAAGGGCATTAATTGACAAGTGTTATTTATAATGAAAGCAGCAGCCCAATTGCTGGCAGTACCGAGGATAAGGATAGAGGTAAAATCGTAGGATTTGGAAGAAACAAAGCTGAGAAATCCATAGAAAAAGTTGGAGTGGAAATAAAACCTATATTATCCAGCAACTGTAAACTATACGTGAACTACTAATATTAAAAATTAACAAGCACATTGTCAAGAAACGCTATATCCGATAAGGCAAGAGTGCAGGCGAATACTAGTTACTAGCCGAATTCACGTACAACGCACATAATCCAATAGACATCCTGATAAAAACTGACTTATGCAAGAACATATCCTTAGAAGAAGTAGAGAATACAAACAATGGATACATTACATCTTTCAATCTACAAGAATATCACCAAGTCCATGGATTATCCCAAGTTCCTATTCACAAGGTTGCCACATATAAGAAAAGGAAATCGCATTCCACGAAAAAATAATTAGCAATCATCAAAATCATTCTAAAGCAGCTCCCAGCCGTGGATGGAGTTCAGAAATTGCAGAAACGCTGACAAAAATGCCGGTAATAAATTAGCACATAGTCGGGATACACTTCAGAATTGACGACATGGACAGCAGCCTTTCGACGTATTACTGCGAAAGGAAAGTGCGATCACATATACAGCGATAAAAACACCAATTTCGTGGAAGCAAACAAAATGCATGTTGTCAAGATCAAAATAACTTTTGAAGTAAAAACTGCCCAGTGGTAGTTTATACCTTCCCAACTCCGCACTTCGAAGGCTTATCGGAAGCGGGAGTACAATCAGTTAAGTAACATATGGAGTGCATAAATAAACAAGACGACGTTACACAATCAGCAAAAGTAGAAGATCTAGAACCTATCTCGAATTTGTATAGACGAAAGTACAACATAAAACCGCTGACAGCAGTCTGAGGCAGTACCGATACAACTGTAATACTTTCTAGTGTATTCATAGTAGATTAGAATTCATTGATTTTGCCGTATAAATGGTAGCTTTGACTGGGCCAAGTTCGCGTTATATTTATACCGTGACTGATTTAAAGCAGGCATTTCAACGTCAATAACATTTATTGTACAGTTATGTTTCAGTTGGAAAATAACTAAATAGATAACTCATAAATATGTACAAAGTAAATTTTAATTTAACATAAATCTCTTCGGTCAGCCCGCGGAAAAGTAGGCAACCTCAATTTCCTGCGTGCTCGTCTGGAATCTACGGTTTGGGTGGTCGCTAGAACCAACGGGGAATTTTTCTAGCGTTGGTAGACCTGTAAAGCGGTAATCGATTATTGACAGTGGGCGGTGTTGTAAATAAACTTGAATAGTTATGGTTTGTTTTAATTACCAAGAACTAGCTGAGGCTTTTATATCGTTACCATATATGTGTTCGAGGTGCAAGTGTACGTCCGTGTCGCGTTCTGATAAGCCGAGGTGATAATCCCAGACCTTGTGCCAGGGGTCAAATTCTTTCGCGTTGTTATCTACAGGGTGGCGCGTGACGAGTTTAACCTTCAGGACGGGCAGACTAATTCCTACAACTACATAGTTCTCTTAAACCTGGGGAACCGCATACTTTGCCGGGAAGTTTGAGCGGTTTGTCGGCCAAAAATGTGTAGGTGCCGCCGGACTGTGGATATACAGCCAGGCTTTGAACTATTTAAAATAGCGCAATCCGATTATCAGTTTTGCGTAATTCTAAACTAAAAGGTTATGGGAGGTTTGGAACTTTGAATTACTTAAAATAGCGTAACCCGATTCTCAGATTTGCTTTACTCCAAACTAAGAAGTTATGGGAGTTTCGGAATTTTGAATTATTTAAAATAGCGAAATCCAATTTTCAGATTTGCGTTATTCGAAACTAAGAAGTTATGGGAGTTTTGGAACTTTAAATTATTTAAAATAGCGCAACCCGATTCTCAGATTTGTGTTATTTCAAAGTTAACTTATCCACAGGACGGATAGTAACTTTCGACAGCGGGACAGGTTATCTAATATTTGGTTCTTCGGGAATCTAACTCGAAGTTTTCTTAAATAATTCTCGCGCAATTCTGGTGGCCCAGTTGAGGTAGGAGCAAAGTTCTTCCCTAACTGAGGGGCGGAATAATTTCATTTTATATGTTGTTGTCGAGTTACCTCTCGGGCATCAACGCGGTAGTGGAAGTGGGTGGCGGACGATCTATCGTGTCATACGCGCATAACGGCGAACTTACAGTCTCGGACGGGTTGAAGCTTTTGTAAAGTTGAAATGCGAAATTTTAAATGACCAAAATATTGTATTTTAATTAATTCGGATTTAAAATAGGAGGGAAATGTTACAAAACGATGCTGGCGTACGGACACCAAACCCAATCCATTGTGACATGAAGAATCCTACTCACTCACATAGTGAGGGACTACGCAATTTTAATGCAATTATTTGTTTCCAAAGAAGGACGCAGTAGTGCAGTTATTCAAATTGCCCCAGATCCAAAGCAACTGATTTTAAAGACATCAAATGGAATCTTACTGTTACAG
This sequence comes from Agriotes lineatus, assembly GCA_940337035.1. Taxonomy (NCBI): domain Eukaryota; kingdom Metazoa; phylum Arthropoda; class Insecta; order Coleoptera; family Elateridae; genus Agriotes; species Agriotes lineatus. The sequence goes on along the minus strand of OW679203.1, from coordinate 50,742,104 downwards.
AAACTTGCCAATGACCTATCCACTACCAACTGACATCACATTTCTATAGCAGCAGGGTCGCTCAGCAGGTTATCCACTGCAAGCGGCCTGTGCATTATCAGCAGCGTTTGTTGCCTGGCCTGGCGATGCAAACGCAGGCAGGTGTAATAACCCCACTCAACGAACAACTGCCCAAGACAACGAGTTCGTGTTGCTGATCCATGTATTCCTGAGTCAACTACCCTTGCAGGGAGCAATATATTTAAACGAGCAAACGTAATTTAGGTTCATTTTAGTTTAGAAATTGTAAGTTCTGCTACCAACTTTCTTACTCACTGTTATTAGGTCGAGCTGTAATAGTAGCTTAACTCTATCTTTAATTGTAATGTGTACGAAGCGGCTGCAAATTAAAACTATTCTAGTGGGTTACGCTGAATTAACGAAAACCGCAAAATAACAAAATACTCATAGATGTATAAATAGAGAATCCGTCTTTAATTTAAGTACAGTTTTAACATCTACTGTGTTCATTTCCATGTGAATTAGAGTAGAATACAATTGCTAACCCAAGAGGGTTTGGTCTGTCATTCCTGCTTACATAATTTACTCCAACTGTAACTACTTTAAATGTCCTATAACAAGCTGCCAACCCTTCAGTAACCTGGTCCTCCAGTCAACATACTACGTTTTCGGAATTACATCCTAAAGTGCAATATTGGAAAACTTCAGACATTATCCTTTCACATATCACAACTACCACTATCCTGCTTTACAACAAGCCTTGCAGCATGTATCACCTTTAAATTGAAGATGCCATGCATGGACCTCCAAGCTTTCAATATCTCATCACTATTTGTTTAATCATGCTTCTTATGCTTCCGTCATCTTCTTTCTCAACACCTTGTAAATAAGTTCTTCTGTATGGTGTTTTATTTCTGTTCTTATCTCCGTATGTCTTCGATGAGGTCAAGAATTGCGTCCATTATCCATTCGTACTTCTTCCGGCATGTTGTTAATTTAAGTTTAGAGTTATCTGGAACTTCTAATTGTGATAAAATTTCATATATTTCATGAGTATCGCTATTCTATACGGCAGTTAACTAATACTTTGACCATTTTCTTTTGATCTGGTATCGAATACCGACATGTAGCATACGAGCATTAGAAAAGTGGTGTGCTCAACACTTTTGCTATGAGGGTTTCTACAATGTAAAGATGGCACTAAATCCCGCTGAAAGCCTTACTTTAAAATTAAAAGCTTTCTATTCTATTATCTATAGTCGTAATAGTTTATTCACTAAATATTGTTCTTTTATTTTTCATAATTGCTTAGACACTGATAATTGTAATAACGTAGTATAGTATAGTGTAATTATGGATACCCGGCATGCAGAATTATTGGAATTTTTAGATTAGTAACTCAATTTGTAATTTTATTACTTAGTTGTACTGTTCACTCTCTTTCTCTCCGTTTTCGTAATTATTATAATATTATTTTTATTTTCCTGGCCGTTTTATGTGAAACACCTCATATTATACTGACACCATAGCCTTTGGTCTTGCATCCTAACACCAATTTAGAACAACATAACTTAAATTGAAAAAGAATATGAATGAATGAAAGCAAGATACGTAGACACAGCAGTTTTTCTTCCGTGGCTAAGCTCCACGCAACAAGGTCGTGAAAAAAAAAGTAAATGCAATTCGTCTTTTTTTCTCTTTTACAACATAAACCATAGGTGGCTACAGATAATTTAGTTGAGAAGAAAAATTTTCCAAGAAAAAAGAACCAACCTGCGTCAAATCAGCTAAAGTAGTTAAATTGTTAGCTGCCAGAACGCACATTAACTGATCTTTTGCGTTTACCACCCCGAAAGTATGAAATATCCTAACATCTACCGCGTGGGCCGAACTAGCTCAATTTGGCGCTTTTTGGATCGTGAATTCTAATCAGCTGTGCACTCTGAAAGTAGCTTCAAAACATAAAAAAATAAGGGCGCCACGAATCAAGATGATTCCGATAAGAATAAATAAACCACAATTAAATAGGGTTTATCAAATATTTAAGATTTGGTGGTCATCAAAAATAGTGTAACTGGTTTGTAAATATTTTAAATTTATAGTATTATGCAGCAAAACTTTAAGATAGGTTTTCACACGCCTTACTCGAAAGAACCTTTTTTGTTCGTTTTTAATCAATTAAAATCGTCAATTAAATCCAGAGATGTGCACATCGCTGTCCATCAAAGAAACCTTAATTTCAGGGCACCGATAGCATGAAACGTGGCTGCGCCTTTTACAACAAAGCAGAGATTACAATAAAAAAATTCTGGCGTTATAAATACAAAAGTTAATTAAACCCGGATATTGGACGAGATACCGTGATTACAATAAATTTTATATCATGCATACAAGGCATGGATTCGGTTTTAATGGTACGTAACCCGTCATATACTGGCGTCGTAATCAGATTAGATTTACCACACTAACCTCCTATTACCCGCAAGATCCCGAAGATAACGCCGGCCGTGAGTCGTCATACGATTGTGGGTTTTGCAAAGTCAAGCAGGATATTTGCACTTGGAGCTGTCGATTATTGAGCTGCTGCCATTCGGGACGTGGAGAAAGGCTCGAATTCACCGCCCGCCGCCGAAGCAAGGCAAAATGTGGCGAGATATTTGCTCGGAAAGTAATTAATGGGACTGTCTGTCACCAATAACTGCAATAAAAGATCTAAGAGAGGCCAATTAATATGGGAATAACCAAAATAGAAGGTCCATCATACTTGATTTATTGTGAGCTGTTGAAACAAATTGCTCGTAACTTTAATTAAGCACAAGCTGGGTCTTTCGGAATTAGCGTGTTGTTAGCTCGAGTCGCCGAAGAAAAAAGCGCATCGCGCCGCAAGAAGAGAAAATACCAACGATGCGCTACAAAGAACGAGCGGACATTTTGACTTTTCTGATACAGGTACAAGATGAGCGCAACTGGAAAACTGAACAATTAGAAATAAAAACTGATTATAATGCAAATAAAAACATAGAGGTTAGGCATGAAATAATTTTAGTAAATTGAGGAAACAATTAAGCGGAGCGAAAAATGGTTTCAAGTTAGCTGTCAACTTCACAATATAAGCCGCAAAGGATGAAGAAAAAAGAGTAATTGTTTACCATAGTATATCTTTTTTACATCCTTATACCTGTTACACGAATACCTGCATTAATTTGTTATTTCTACAGAATAATAGATTTTGTTGAAACTACGTTAGACCATACATAATTTGGGGTTTACTTTCCAATTTTTAATGGTTGCGGCCTACCTCTATGTAAACGTCAATTCTCTTCATCAATGATTTTAGATCGAGTTGCAATATTTTTACTTTATTTGTAATTTTAAATATAGTTATATGTAGGCAGTGCCTACAAACCAGTTTAGTGGGTCACGCTGAATTAGCAAAATCCACAAAATAGCGTAAATTAAATATTGGTTGCATATCATTAAATTCAATGTTTTTAGTATCCACCGTGTTTATTTTGGTTAATGAGTTAGCGTAGGCTACAAATACTATTAAAAGAGGATTGGCCTTATTGCTCACACGACATTTCAGCCCTAACAACCTGAAACTTTCCCTCGACAAGTTTCTAACCTTTCAGTTATTAACAAACGTATTGACTTGGTCCTCTCAATCTATATTTCTTCTTAAAATGCAATAGATTGGAAGACTTCTGACTATATTTTCAGTTGCCTTATCTGGAATCTAAAAGGTAAAAGCATATGTACTAGATGTAGTCCTACTCGTAACACTTTCGCTATAATTTAATTCAGTATAAGTCAAATATACAGGAAAATTAAAATGTTTTGTATAATTATTATAAGTAGATGGAAATAACACTATTTCCGTTTATTGCTCATCGAAATAATGGCATACATTTGTTGTCACTAAAAAAGCTACTTTCGATTTAGCCGTAATTTGTTAGGAAAGGTGAAAAGCATATACGCAAGTGGTGTTTAGCACTTAATTCCTTGTTGTATATCAATACACCGTATGCCTTCAAGACGTTTGTTTTTAAGGCACGCACATTGAGCAGATTTTGAAAATCAAAGTAAACAATGACGGACTTTTACAATGAAGTATATTCATCTCTTTTCTTATCTAAGATCGTAGGATTGGCGTCTTTTACAGTCAAAGGTCCTGCAGATGACAGACATCCTATACCCCTAGAAAAAACAAGTCTTTACAAGTTGCTATTCTTTGTATTACAAATACTAGTATTTTGCGTATTGGTTATTAACGATTGCATCGGAGATTTTAGAAATTTTCACGGAATCGCGGAATATTTAATCATATACGAAATAGTAACTTCTAGAGTTTATTTTTTGCTGCTAATTGTATGCAATGAATTATTTTCCTCAGAGTTCATCAAAATATGGACGAAAATTATAGAATGCGATACCATTCTTAAACAATTACCTTTACATCGCAACAGTAAAAATACCCCAGGGATCACTACTGCAATTATTATTTTGGGACTGTTAATGATCACCACAGTGTGTTTCTTTCAAGTGTGGCTACGCTGTACTAATATTAATGAAGTTATCGCAATATCAGGTTACGGGATTATTACATGTTATGGATGGACTATAAGAATGATATTCTGCAGTCACATTATATCGCTACAACGTCGATTTCACGCATTAAGTATACTTTTATTGCAATCTTCATCTTGGGATTTTCCTGGATTTTCAAATAATACAAATGGCGAAGTACTGTTTGTAAGAAGAATTGGGGAACTGTATCACATCTTGAATGATATTGTGACTGGAATAGCTAAAATTGACACCTTACCTATTTTGTTTGGAATGGGTGTAAATTTCTATATGATTGTATCAATATTATTTCAATTAGAAGTTCAGCTTTATTTGGACTTCGAAAGGAAAGATCTCTATTTTATTTCGAGCCAGTTAGTCTTCTATACATTCCAAGCTATGACACTGATTGTATCGTGTGGATTTTTGAGCAAACATGTAAGTGGCTTTCACAAATAGTAAGTATACTGTTACTTGTGTTTTTTGTTCACTTTTTATCTTAAGCGTTGAGGTACGTAAGATTCTACTAATTTTCTTCATTTTTCTTCTTTTTTATTTTAGAATTTTGTTATCCAATGCTGGAACATGCCTTTTCCAATATTTTCCATTCATCACCCAGTCTAATCCAGACGTTCTTTTCATATCATGGATTCAACGGATTTGTGATCTTCCTCTTCCATACCGCTGTCTGCATTTATTACTGTACTACGATATTTCATCCGCTATCAGTATTTGTCTCATTATGTCCTATTCATCCCCATTTCTGAAGCAATTGCTTTTACGATGTCAGAAACTTGACTTTGATTCCTTAGTTGTTGTGATTTATTTGTTATATGATACGTATCTCAGAGGTTTCTCAAGAATTGATTTTTCCATGTCACTCTGAGCTTGAACTATGTTATTCACATTCCGTTTCGAAAACATACACGCTTGCACTCTATAGGTGAGAACTGGTTAAACGCACATACTAAACACTCTCATACCTACGTTTGCTCTATATTCCTGTTCGTTAAAATGTAGCTTACTCTTTCACTCCTTTTTTAAATATCGAAATCAGTATAGCTTCAGTCTTTTACCACAAACTTGTCCTTTTGTAGCACACTGATTTTTGAGACTCTTTACAACTCTCACCAGTTCGTATCCTAATTCATTCAACATTTAAATCATCATAGCACATTTCCTCGGTGCTATATAGCTTAATAGTTTCCATATTTGATTTTTCAATATGTGGATTGTTCAACGCTATCTTTTTTGTACAATTATTTTTGATGCATTCAATAATGTAACATCAGCTACTTTTGTTCCACCAGCGCTATTATAATATTCTTCATAACTATTTGTTTTAGCAGAGAACATTTCAAATTGTTCCTAGATGAAAACATAAATAGCTATTTAAATGAACAATAGCTTTCCAAAATGGGTATTGCAACTCTAGTGATTTGAGGTTTTTTATGGTAAATTGTTTCATCTTTTCTTGCCGTTGCACTACAGATGTTTCTTTTACATCATGAATCCAATGTATTTCTGATCTTCCCTGTCGCCTCTTCTATATTGCTGTCTGCATTCATTATTACAAGGTTCCATCTGCTATTGATATATCTGTGATTCTATCCTACCCACTTCCATTTCTGACGCATTTGTTTGTACTACGTCATAAACTTGCCTTCGATGCCTTATGAATTCGTATGTTATATGATAAGTAAGAGATGTCTTAAGATGGATCGTTCCATGTCTTTCTGAGTTTATTTAAGTTATTCACATTCCCTTTTTCAAACATTCACGTTTGTACTCCATAGATGACGACTGGTAACATTCACATATTAAACGCTCTGCAATTTAGGTGTTGCTCTATATTTTTGTCCCTTAAAGTGTAACTTACCTTTTCGTTTCAGTTTTTAAATAACGAAATTATTATAACATGTTTTCTATTACTACAAACTTGTACTTCGCCAAAACAACTATTAAGGAGAATCTTTTGTATTGTAACCAGATCCTCTTTTTTTTAGAATGTTTACTGTTACTGCTTATTTTCACGATATTTTACTGTTTTTACTATAATTTATTGCATAAGATATATCTATTATTCTTCCTTTAAACAACTTAATAGTTTATTTTTGTTTGTAATTTTTTGTACTTAATATTCGTTTGTGCTAGTTTTTCCACTTTTTCTTATCTATAAATCCAACCACGTCAACTTTCTACCGTATAGATACGTACACTACGATCCTCTATTACACTTTCTTCTTGTTTCGTCCATAGTTTGACATTAGCTATTGTTTTCGGAGAGTGGCCATCTAGTGTATTTTTTCGTAAGTTATTATCAGCTTCGTTTTTCAACTAGATCAGCCTCTTCTTCATGCATATTTAATATTATTTTTCTATCTGCAATTTTAACAAGCCACCCTTTATGTGCTTCATCTTTATTCTGACAGTTTGGCTTCGGCTATGACTACAACAGACTAGACTATAAATAAATAATGTCTGTGTGTTTCAGGCAAATTCAGTTAAAAAAGTACTCATAAAAGTTACTTTAAACATCCAGGACAGAGTTCTAAGAAAAGAGGTATAGTCAATGTAGTTATTATTAGATAATCTGCAATTAAAACCTTTAATTTGTAGATTAACGGGCTTTCATTACAACTTTTGCACTACGACTTAAAAGTTACAGCCGGGGGATTCTTCACGATCGATTTTACTTTAATATACACCGTTTGTTTTTCAGTTATTGCAACTGAAATGTAATTGATATTTTCTTTTTAGATGATCAGTGCAATTACTACATATTTAGTCATACTTGTCCAATTTGATAGAGCCTGGACGCGTAATTAATCTCCTAGATAAAACTCGCTTTTAAAGGATGCTTAAGTTATTGACATTATTACTAAATTCGATAATGTGATGTTAAAGTGATGTATGTTGGTGTGAAATAAAAAATTAAAGTAAATTTTCGCCTACTCTAAGTATGAAACACTTGTTAACACTTTGTTCACTTGAAATACTTTGAAATATTAATTCCACTTTTACAAAATTAACAATAATTAGGTAGTTTCCAATTTCTTTTCCATTAAGTAATAAACGAAAAAATAGGATGATGAAGGCTTGAAAAAAGTGCATTTTCAAGCTTCTCTAAATTAATGCACCGGCTATTCACGCGCATTAAACTTTTACACACGCTAGAAAACTACCACTTTTCTATACTTGGTAAACGTACTACTATTTTTGTCATTGATATTGTTTTGCTTTAACAAAGCTAAATTGTAAAATATTGAGTACCTTGCAATTGTGTTTTATAAGATCGGTAGTCTTTATTATTGTCACTCCATTGTCCTATCCAGGAATGCTACGCAGGTAAGAGCATTAGCTTAAACTATTATGCGCGGTTCGTATCAGAACTAGCACAAACCATAAAGCCGCTGTGAAAATGTGGGCAAGCTTTTGAAAAAACTAAAAATGAAATGTCTTAAAAGAAGTAGTCGTGCGGTTCAGAAGCATTTATAATGCTGGCTGTCTTTTTAAAATCAGATATCCGCATATAAGTGCATTTGGGGTAGGTAAGAAGCTAAGAGTTTGTAGATTGTTTTAAGTGATTAGAATGAGACCACTTTAGAAATATTATGTATATTGCTCTTAAAAGTACGTGTCAATTTTATATATAAACTTAAGTATAAATCATATGTAAAAGAGGCCGCGTAGGGCAGTTGGGTAGGCGCTAGGCTTGCATTAAGCAAGTCCTCGGTTCGAAGCCCGCGGGGGCCGGAATTTTTCCGCAGCCTTGGCGATTGGAATCGGGCTCGGTGAGACCATTCACAGTTGGGCACCGCAGACCTAAGAGATACAGTAACAAGGTCAACACCTCACCATGACACACACTTCACACAATGGTTGCTGCGCAACCACAAAGAGCGCGCTCCAACTTTGCATCCCGAATCCGGGGCAAGTTGAGCGTTGTACCGCCGGATGCAAGCGCATAAAGCAGCAGCCTCTACACCGCAAGATAAAATTAGGTTGTCGATAATACATACATAAATCATATGTATCCTGTCAATTAAATAAAACGAATTTAAGTTAAGAGATGCCGGCCAAACGCCTAAAAGATCTGCAACCCGTGCCGCAGACAAGCTAAGAAGGTTCTTATGTCGGGGGGCTTCGGTAACGGCGCTGCCCTTCGTTGTGGCTGGATCTGAAAGAAAAATGTTAAATGGCAGAGCGAGTTGTTTGTTTACAATTAGAGAGTGCAAGTGTAGTTATTTAGAGGGATAACCACTAGATGGTTATTTATCAATGTCGGGGGAGTAGTGCTAGTACTCTTTGGCGTCTGTCGCCAAGTTGTGCTGTTCTGAGGTGCACGTATTGTGTCAAAATTACCTATGAAAAAGCTCAGGCGGGTTCGAATTTTTCGTCCGGTACGCTGACTGTAAACTGGCTGCTGGTTTCGGATTCGGTGCAGAGACTGTAATTTTCTCAGTTAACATCGCATGTTATTGCTGATGGCGTGGATGAGGTTGTGTTACGGTCTTAAACGGTCTCTACGACACCGCACCGGCTCATACAATAACGAAACGGCCGGCGCGGGCCGTAACTGACGAAATCGGGACGAAATATCTTCTAGGCCGCCAACCACGCCGCAACAAGTTAGGCCGAGCTAGACTTTCAGTGGAGATGGGCGGGTCCTTTAACGAGATTATCTGAGGGTAACGGCCAGAAGGTCGGTAACTAACGGTAAAATAAAGAGGGCGCCACCAAGCCTGTCCTAACCCGACTAACCGGGCCTGGGCGGTTAGACGGGGGCGAAGTATTCAAGATACTCTGTCGATAAGGATTCTCATGAGCTGCAAGCTCAAATAACAATTTCGTGATCGCAAATACTGGAATGGTAGTATTGGGATACTTTGGGCCGAGACTGCGCAACCACTGGACCTACCTGCACGCTCTGAACTCTCACGTCTCGCCGTACACCAATCTTTACACTGTAAAAGGCGCTATCTGAAACAAAGCATGCACAGGTCGAATAGGAATAATACGTCCCTTAATTAGTTATGCGTCTATTGGTCGATAACTACATCTGGGCAGCAAATCGTGCCGCCAAGCTTATGTTATTTCTTACGCTAAGCACCAGCTGATGGACGCGCTATGCTAATAAACAACACACTATGGGTGGCCGGCAGCAGTGGGCTCGTCCCTTTACATATTAGAGTACAGCTTAGAAATACGCACTCCGGAAAAGGGCGCGTTAGTTCGCGATAACAGACGCCGACCTGCAAAGGCAACGGGAGCAGTGTAGCTAGCAGCAAAGCACGACGCCGCACAAATGCGCGACGATTTAATTAAAGGCCTAGCTCGTTAGGCAGCGGGGCAGCGTGACTGCAATATTTGACCAGGAAGAGGGGCTAACATAGCCTCACCAAAGCATGCGAACTTGGAATAGTTGCCAGCCCCTGCTACGTCGCCCACGCAGTCGTTGGCTGCGGTTAACACCTGATAAGCAAAGCACAAAGCCCTCGCAAACATAAACAAAGAGCTCGAACAGATTAGGGCGCGCCAGGCTCAGCACGGCGAGGCGTTGATTCCATTTATGTATTAATCGGTACAATATAGCAAAGCTCGCGCACCTAACGTTACTGAATTAAAAGTTAGCACAAACGTAACACCAAAACATAGGCGCAGAGTTCTTTAGCTATTTAGGCGATGAAACGCGAAACTCGCGCACATGAACTTACTAGTAGGCTACCAAAGTAGCGTCTTGAAGCATGGTGGCCTCAAACCGGCATTAAAAGCCGCGACAAGCAAGCAAGGGGGCATGCATCCGCCCACACAAAGTTGAGCACGAAAGCACCACCGCTCGCACAAGCGACAGTTAATATGGTTAGATGGTTGTAATTACAAATACCTTAGTCCGTAGACGGTCTATGAGAGTTGCGTGCAGTCAGTTGGTAGAAGGCGGCAGTCTGTGGCAGCTCAATCGCCAAAACACGGCATCTGGATTAAACGGGCTGGAATCCGCCAAGATGGCGGCGTTAGGACGCTCTCCTGAGAGCACACTTACGGCGGCAAAGAGGCTTACTTCGTCCTGCCTAGAAAGATCCTCGAAAGCAGCGAGTTGAAAAGGGAAAGCCTCCTTTCTCACAAACGCAGAACTGGCCCCGTGAAGCCCATCACACACCCACGCTTTGACGTAAAGACTTGCCACTCGCACAATCACATGCGACCTCTTAAAGGCGAAACAGTTTATGGCATATTCGCTGAAACAGCACGGGAAATAGGAAGGCTTCCACAGCAACGGTACTAACAAACAACGGCAATTTACACAACATTCGCTGAAACAGCACGAGACGGGAAAAACAGGCTGGCGTCCCCGCCATGGCGGGAACGCCGCGAAACGGCACACTCTGCGACTTCTTCGATCAACGGCGTGAGCTGAACTCCCAAGCAAGCAGTGTTACGACCCCTGCAGTGGCGTGAGCCAAAACGGCGTTACCACGTGACTCTCGACAGCCAATGGCGATGCGCTCAATAAAACAAATAAGTTCCGGTAACAAAGACAGCCAATGGCGATGCGTCCAATAAAACAAATAAGTGCCGGTGACAAAGATAGCACGAAGCCTCGCAGTCGCCTCAACGGCGTGATTTCTAGAAGGTTCGGAATTCTTGCGAGCGATAACACCCGGCTGCCAAAGTACCAGCAAAGGGGTGCTCCAACTGACGATAAATACTGCGTTTGGGGCCAAATATGTGCAAAATCATTATTATGGAATTAGGCGATGGAGCCAAACAAGTAACCAAAAGGGCCCAGCACACGGGTAAGCCGCCCCAAAGCCCAGGCGGCCAACCAAAACACCAAAATGACCTGACAGTTGTTGTCCACCTAAGTTGGGCTTTTAGTTAGTTATCTTGGTAGTTAGGCTTGGAATTCGCTTATCGGGCAGCCCTTCAGTGGCCTGAAAGTTTCTTTTTAACTACGTAGTTTTGGGGCCCTGAGTCAGTGAGGTGAAGGGGAGGGTGGGATACATTCTGATATCGAAAGCGGCGGAATAGAATCGATTTAATGGCTGATTTTTAGAATGTTTTTCGGTACCGAGAACGGCTTCGAAAAGGGTTTTGGGGGTGTTTTCTGGTATAAAAAACGGCGAATTGGACAATACGCTAAGAGCTGGTTTTGCGTAATACTTCGACGTTAAAATCGGCGACCTGTAGGGTAAATTTCCTGGATTAGCGTTTAGGAAGGTACTTAGGGCTCTGAAAGGCTTCTTCTGGCTCGCTTTGAGCTCAGGTGCCTCGGACTGGCGACGACTTGTGTCGAGTCAGTTCGGCGGACCCGTTTCGCTAGAGAAAGATGCTGTTTCGGGAGTCGGTTCTGGCGAAAGCCTGCTTGGCAGAATCCAACGGCGGCTTTATACCCGACTAGAATGCCGCTCCTAGTTGCAGGCGGATTTATTAAAGTTTAAGGCTGTTGGTTCCCCCAGGTGGAGCTGAACTCTACTGGTCTCGGGACTCAAGTGTTCTAAATAAGCCGATTGTCTTCCTGTTATAGCATTCAAGTTCTGGAGGAATTCAGTTAGAGATGCGCTGTGCTTAGTCACACGAGAACTTGCATATCCCAAAGCCGTTGCCGGTATCCAAAAACCAGGCGTTAATTGTGACTTAACTTGGCGGCAGTCAAATTGTAGCACATATATACGTAAATTTTATTTATACAGGTGCATACGTCACACATGCACATTGAACAAAAATGAAGAACGTCAGTTGAACATTTGTAATAAGAATATACTGAGGAGAACCCAATAAACGAAAACGGGCAATGAGGACTTCATTGGTTGCCTTAACGATAGCTTTGCTTAAATCCTCCCATTCGTTATATTCGTTTATATTAATGGTAGTGTGTGTTGATTTTTCTGTAAATTTTTATATACACATACTTCTAATTTAGTTACCACTCCTCATTATTTAATCGATCTTGGTTTTATATTACCTCTCTCGTCGAAGGAAAAGGAGGTATTATAATCGTGAAAAGTCACCTTCCAACAGCTCTTCACATGTTCCAAGGTCCCTAGATGACTAAAAACGTGTTTTCTTAATTCCGTCTGTCTGTCTAGCCGTCAAACCGTCTGCCCGTCTGTTCGTTTTGCTGGTAGCGGTATAGCTCAAAAACTATTTGTTAGAGGAAGACGATATTTTGCAAGCCGATTAGATGCCTATCTAGCTCGAAACCGAATATACTTTCGATCAAATATACCGGGTGACCACGAAAGTTGTTACCCCCCTAGTTTTTCCCATGGTTTGCAAAATAAAAATTTCAAACTTTTAGGGTGGTACAACCTGACACCAACTATTTTAACGTTTCCATGGCTTACTATTTAACACTTATGTTGATTTAACGAATTTACGGCCATCTTTGAGATTTGTTAAAAAGTAGCTCAAGAGGCCATTTCTACTTCCTTTTACAATAAAGGAAGTATTGGATTCACTCCAAAAATTCGAAATTGAGTTTTCAACAGATCTTCACGTTTTAAAGTCCCCTGATCCCAAAAAACATATTTTTTTTATTGGTATGTCTGTGTGTCTGTCCGTCTGTCTGTCTGTGTGCCTGTGAACAGAATATCTCAAAAACGAAAAGAGGTATGGCGTTGAAACTTCATATATAGCTTTTGTGTACTATGTAGATGCGACAGCAAGATTTTGATGAAAATCGCATAACCGGAAGTAGGTGTTTACTCTTGTGATTTTTCAGTTTTTTCGATTTTTTTAAAAACGGCTCTAACGATTTTTTTTAAATTTTACATTTTTATTACATTTTTAATGTGTATTGATGTGAGATTGTTGATTTTCTAGTTGAATACTTCTAAAATGGGTTTCTTTTGCTTTTTTAATTTTTTTTAATTAATTCCTATTTTAAATAGAACACCCGGTATATTATTACATTTTTAAATTCAGCTTAAAATTTTAGAGAAAATTTGTCTCTTGAACTAATGCTCTATTTTGCACCGTTTTTGTAGAATTTGCAATTTTTGAAATTTTCTTACAAATGCTTAAAAATTTAAAATCAAATTTTTGGCTAATTATAAGATCACTGTAAAAGGAAGCTGTGTGCGTGCATCACACCAGATTTGATGACTGATAATGATAATGTGTGATACGTCATTGAAAAAGTAATTTTTTGCACATTTCAAATATTAAACCAAATTAATGGTAGGTTTCTATTTAAAGTAAAAAAGTTGCTACCACTTCCGGTTGAACCGGAAGTGATTTTAAAATATCACCCTATAAAAACCAAGGGAAAAACTAGGGGGGTAACAATTTTCGTGGTCACCCGGTATACAGATTTTTGGCAGAAAATTCGAAGCTAGGCAGTACTGGAATAAAGTTTATATGGTTTGTGTGCCTTAGACAGAAATAGACCTATATACGATTAACATGTAGCATCCGCAGAATGGTGTTTTGTTTTTATAAAACATTGAATCTTGCCTAACGCATGTTCGCATTTTCCGCCACCAACCTGTATAGGGTGAGCAGCTTAAAAAAATTCATTATGTGTATTTGTGCTTTAACTCGAGAATAATTAGATAAGTAGAACTAATTTTACAAATAGCTTTGACGAAAATAGGCATACCTTGAACCCATAATGATAGACTGTATGAATTAATATTTACTATTTGTCTTGTAACATGTGTAGAGACTCCTTGATGTGAGTAGCCCTGTTTATACTGTCTGGCCAAAAATCCAGCCAATTATATCAAACCGTTTTACAGGTTAGGATTTGAGTGCATATACGAGAGACGATGTGCTCATATTATCTTCAGAATGTACATTGTCCTCTGTTGGTAAAATGTTATTTCGGATGTGCTTAGTATCGGCTCGTTTTAAAGTACTGTCCATTACAAATTCTTATTCGCTATTTCTTAAACTATTGACACCTCTGTCGAGATTTTTTCAACAAGAAACCTTCTAATTCTGTACAACGCATTTAACGGTGATATATGGTCTTAAAAGCCACCGTTTGTGGGTATCTAACAGGGGATTTTTTAAAAAGACTGCACACATGTGAAGTTTGACGTAAATGTAAAAATAAATTTTATAACATTCCTGGTTTGGACGGTGTGTCAATATATACAAAATATCGACGAAACCACTGTAACCTTCTGTAATTTTTAAAGACTACTTTTTTAAATGCATCTCATATCAATAATGGTTTCTTTTGTTTGTATTAATATTTCATACTATGTTACATCATTTCTTCTGTCTAGTTCAAACTCACTCGTTGCCGAACATTTTGTAATAACTCGGCCATGTACGCTTGCAGGCGAATTCGCAGCTACTTTCGACGTTGGGAATCAAAATTTAGCTAAAGTATAGTTTTCTCTTGTTTTAGCCACGTATCTCCTAATTATATCACTTCGTAATAGCTTTCCACTTCAACCTGTGGCGTGTCGAAAACATGATGCAGACTGTCCAGTAGTTTTCCCCCATAACTCAGGCCGTTGCAGATGTTATAATATAAGCGTTTGTTAGCCACGTAACTTATCACATTTATTTTTCAGCTGCGGCTGGAACAGAGAACGCTGAAGATGTAAGACAGAGTTAGCTATAAACGTGTCCCCGGCTCCGCAGGAAAGTGCAGACGCATTTCGAAACAGCTCAGTCGCGTTATAATACATTCCCTCGTCGTGTGGAGTGAAGTGCTTATTGGCTGGTACGAGAACTTGCGGCCATAAATTACCGTACCGTTCAATGATTAAAACCTTCTTCTTCTTAGTTAGCTTCTCCGACGGAGGTTGCTTATCAAAATGGCTATTCTTATCTTCGATGTTACTGCTCTAAACAGTTCAACTGATGTCATGCCATACCAATCTCGTAAGTTCCGTAACCAGGAAATTCGTCGCCGGCCTACACTTCTCTTTCCTTCGATTTTTCCTTGCATAATTATATGTATCAACTGATATTTGTCATTGCGTGTAATATGGCCCAGGTATTCAAGTTTTCGCTTTTTAATTGTAAATATTAATTCCATTTCTTTATTTATTCGGTGTAGCACTTCAGTATTTTTTATTTTGGCGGTCCAAGGTATTCGTAGTAATCGCCTATAGATCCACATTTCAAAACTTTCTATTCTTTTCATTGTTTCTTTCTTAAGTGTCCAGCTTTCTACTCCATATAATAGAACCGGGAATACATAACACTGAACCATTTTCAGCCTAATTTCAAGTGACAGATCAGGCGCTGTTAACATATTTTTCATTTTGAAACCACTCGGAGTAATATTTTCAATATATTCGAATGGTATGCTTAATTAGTGTTGTAATATGTTATTAATTGAATTTTTAAAAATAAGGGTACCACGCAAATATTTTCGTATTCGTGTTATCAAATCCTAGGTTGATTAAAAGTTACTTGTAAATTGATAGATAAAAATAAATAGTTGTATGCCCTTTATAATATTTTATTTATCTGGAATTAATCCAATACGCTAGCTCAAATCGATAAAGCATGGACTCGTCTCGGTTGGGTCCACCCTGAATGCATAATTTATTAAAATTATTAAATACGGATCTGTCTCCGCATACGCTTAACTGCGCACAATCGAAACTGAGAATTGGGTCAAATATAAGCCAAGATGGATTCCGTTTGCAAGATCGCGTCAAATTAAATAAACAAAACAAATGAAATCGATCACAGTTCTATTGGTAACTATTTAAATTAGTTGGTTTTCGCGGCATTAATCCTCATTGGTTTCTAGCATTTGTTTATGGGGCCCGCTTCTATCTCCCAATTGTTTCTTTTGGCGTCGGTTTGAATCTCACCAACGAATAACCTCAAATAATGGAGTTTGGGCTTTTTGGCATACTAGATTCACTCGTACGGCGATGAAACTGGTCTGGATTGCCTTGAGTATTGCTCTTCTTGCGCATGCATAAATTTCCCGGTGCTCACTTAATTATTTCTAGGATTAACACTACCTGGACTGGCCGATCTTATATCACAGTGTTCGTAGGCTACTCTGACCTTGTTATGGGGCTGCTATGGCCCGGATCGTGTTGTTTAGGCACGGGCACGTATCCCCCGGGCTGCTGAATGGCACTGGTGTCTTCCCCAATGGGCTGGCTGGACTGGTAGACCTCCTCATAGCTGTCGGAACTAAGGCTGCTTCGGATTGAGGTTATGTCAAAGAGCATCGGCCACCTCAACAATTTTTGGTGGCATATTTTGGAAAAAATAATACTATAATGACACAAAATTTTACTCAATACACTGGTAAAGTTTCAGACTTGTATCTTTATTTTTAATATCTGAAATTTAATTTTTAATACAGAGCACAATTTCACACGTCAAGCCATCAATTTATTCATTTCTCTTCCTCTATTATTTTGTTATCAACAAAAGCTAGTTAGTTTCAAAGTAATTGCGGATGTTAACATGGTTCAAAATACTGACTTTTAACAATAAATTCTACTTAAAACTACGATTTTGTACACTAATATTACATCTAAAATAATTGTTTACATTTATACTAATTTTGCGTGTCTATTTGTCACTGAACGCCTTTTTAATTTGCGTTTAAATATTCACATGTCACTGCACTGATTAGAGTATTTAATTCGCGCATTTCCTGCACTGGCTTTCTTTGAATTCACTGCCTTTTGATTTTTACGGTTTCCTTCAAATGCTTTAATGCCTTCATTCTTATCTGCTCGTTGCATGTTCATAATCTTATCTATCCTTCAACTACCTTTCTTATAAAACCCTGACTGGATTCCACTATCAAACTGTACCTGACTTCTACGCTTCATCCCCTTGCGTTTGCGATCTATCTTGTAATTATTAAATTTTATTCGGCTTGGCATTTACTTTAGCACAAACCTAATCAATTAACTGAACTTACATTCAACCTAGATCTCCGTGCGAATTGAGCTTTGCTTACTGCGATCATTAATTAATTATTCTGCAATTACTGGCATCTCATTACAAATGTATTCATTCTGGCGAATATTTTAGCTTTGCAGTTATATAAAATATTTCACTCTGAGCTTTCATGATATGTCCATTAATTTGGCAATGCTAACAGAGTTGATTGGTATGGCTTAAAACCATAGCAATATAAAAGGGCATCAGTTCTTTGTGTTCAAGTTACCGCGCATTGAAAGCATCCTTCATTTTAAAGCGGATTCACTAGCAACCTACGTTGGCGGTTATTATAAGCCCCGGGCAGTGTGAAATCGCCCAGAATACTTGTATTGTCGCTACCTGTGTTTGGCTACGTCTGTTGTACACGTCCCAGAGGTGTCCTTCTTTTGGATTCAGCTTGGATCTGCTCCAAGGCAGAGTTACAGCAACATAATTTTTCCTTGTGACGTCACCCCTTCTAAGGTATCGTAGAATAGTATTATTTATTATTTATTTATTATTTAATTATAAATTATATATAAATATAAATTCCTGTTTCTCTTGTACGTAGTGTTTTTTTAAAGAAGCATTTGTTCACGCTATCAAACTGGATGAAGCAAGAGTAATTTTTATTTATACACGATTACATAAACTAGCAACGCCGTTGCATGTAGGCTTGTTACTTAATTCTGTTAATCAGCGACAATGTTGGTTCCATTTTTGTATCCAACAAAATTTCAAATCGGTTTCACTAATAATAGCCACCCCGATTTGCACCAGCAGGTGAAATTACCTTTATATGAGTTTTTATAGCAATTGTATTTTAGTAGCTGGCTGGATAATTTATATTTTAATGATTTCCCAAGGAGATTGCAGCTAGAGATGTTGATTCTTTCTTGATATCACACAAAAATTATTATAAAAAGTTGAGCAATATATTTCGACATCTTAGTGCCTTCTTCAGTTTCATTGGGACATTTCAACCCTCTGATAAGGGTGTGGAAAATACTGCCAAAATTACTGTGAATGGGTAGCTCTAGTCGGAATTAATTTTGTTCCCTCAGACATAATAAGATCAGCAAACGAACACCAGGATACTACCTTAGCTAGTTTATTCTGTTTTAACGTATTTACAAAGAATAAGATGTATATTATAATAAATACACAATTCATTCGGGGCGTTGTGCTTCGTAATTCTGGCTCAGCTGCAACTAGTCATACGGCGATGCATGGGATGCGCCCCTGGGACACGCCCTCTTGTTTCCTGGTCGGCCCTGCTGTACGCCACTGCCTGGGGCCTTGGGCGGTTGAAATTGGGCCAAACGCGCAGCCGGTTAATCTCAAAATTCGACCGGAGCTCGAATGCACGTGCGGCTGTAAACATAGAGACAATTTTGGCTATCTCAAGGGTTGCTTACACTTCAGGAGCGTTCGTAAACGTCGCCAAGCTTCATCAAAGGTCGCGACATTGTTGTGAATTGTGCGGGGAATTGGAAATCAGCTGGTGTGGCTGGTGATCTCGAGATGTTTGCGGACACTCGTGGTCTGCGGGGATGTTTGCTACGGTGCAGCTTAGCCTTGTGGTGTTGCGGACGATTCCCCAAGTCCCTAGAGAAGTCTGGCTTGCAGGTAAATGTCTGAGGTTAAAATAATTAGCACATATTCAAATGGCCACAAAGTTTCACGATACGCCGGGCTTTTGTAATATGAAATCTAATATGTTTACTTCGAGATCAATTACGCCGAGAGGTCGGCTTGGGTAATTATTAGTAGAAACGCGTGAAGCGGCCCCGTGAAAGGGTCTACGCCTCAAAAACAGGTTTCCGGGCGAGTTTAAAAATATTTGGAGGCGGGAAGTGGGCTAATTATTTATGCTGGTTTCGGGCTATAATATTTTAATGAATAAACCAAGAAACGCCCCCTTTTTAAAAAGGAGCTTTGCTTGAAAAACTGATTTATGGACGGAAATATATTCAGGTTTAATTAGCCAGAAACGCGGCCTCCGGGTGGAGTCCTCGGTTCAACTAGCTACAGGTAATTTGGAACGGCGGTGCAGGATTTCAAAAATGAAATGGGTGCTAGTGAATTCCTGTTAATCGGTCAGGGCAGGAACCTGGGAATTCTCGGGAATGAATGAATAAAATAAATGCCTGGATGAATGAATACGATGAATGCCCTCGTGAATCGGTCGCGAAGCTGCTTTTATGTCCCCTCCTCGTGCTTCGAACATCTTAGTAACCACTTCGGACGTCTTAAGTAGGAGAGCGGCGAGTAGCTGCACCTGCGATTCCTCGATGACGTATTTGGCCGCGCGGCCAAAAATTCAAACTCCGATACATAACGCAGAATACGCTATGGGAGAACGCGCGAATTAATTTCTAATTCAAAAATTGCGTTCACGCTGGGCGAAACGTTACAATTTAAAAACATTTTAAAAATCTCTTACAACGTTGTCATTAAGAAAATTATAAATTATTTACGAAAAGATAAAAACTAAATTTCTTAGTAATTATTGTCCTCCATTTCCTTTAATTGATTTAAAGGGCATATCAAAATTTTTTCCCACATGCTATATGAGATATTTAATCTATTTACTATTATTTTACTTTTTAGAAAATCACTTATTGTAGTTAGGATTTTGATTTATTAAATTGGAAAGTTTTCAGAACAATAGAAGAATGATAGAATAAATGTCCTTCAATTATGTTAAGATTTTCTGTACTTTAAGGTGAATCTTTCATTAAAGACGTCTCAATAAGAAGTCTCCTGTTGTAAAAATATAATGCAATGTCATATTTAAATAAGCCGTTAAATTTGTTATACCTTTTCCATTATATCACATTCATAAGATTTGGAATTTTTAATATTCATTTATGTCTGCCTTTGAGGATTCCATTTTTGAGATTTTTTTTACTAAGATTTTTTAGGCCATGCGTTTTAAGAAAAAACAAGGATTATTTCCTTCTCATGTTTTGATCCAATTTTGATATGTTTAAAATAATTAATTCATCGAGTATTAGTGGAGCTTCTTACTAAGTTAAAACAGCCATGACAGAAATGTGTTTTTATGTATTGTTTATGGTATGCACGATAGAACCAGTCATGAATAAATCTCGTTACTGGTTATTATGTTGATTTGCTTGGTATATCTCTACCTTGAAGTTGTCCGATCCAAGGATTTGTCTGGGTCGAGGGCCTGGCGCTCATTCCCTTAGTATATCGTTCAACTTTGCTGGAACCTCGACCCTCACGACAAGTTAGCCAACCTAGGCTGATATTTACCAGCTGGCAAAATACTCAGTACAACTTTCGCCAACAGGCAAGGGCCGCCCTTTGCCATTCTTCGTTACAATTTCCTTACGCAGGCTCGTTATGTTCTCCCATTGGTCGGATATTTTGTTGGTTTTATACTCATTGAACATTTTTGTTTGGGCTTGTTCCAATGCTAAAATTGCATCGTTAAGTACCTCGCTAAATAACTGCATTTCAATTTCTTGTTTTTTAAGTCTGCCTTCTTGCTCGACGGGGTTTTCATTTTCTCGATTTCTAGGCCGCTATTCTCCTCGCTGGCTGGATTTAATTTCTCCTGCCATTCGTGTATATAATCTGCTGTCACTTGATATCTTTCCTTTGCCTGATTGTAGAAATCCTTTTTAATGTAATCGTGATCTGCTGGAAGTCGCTTCTGTAGTTTCATGCCACCGTTCTCGAATGCCTCCCAGAATCCTTCCAATTCATCTTCTCGCTTGGCTAGGTACAGTAAATTTTTCCTGTTTCGGAATCCTTCATATTTGTGAGCAACTGGCTCATTCAGTCTTCCAGCTGCTTTTGTTTCTTTACTATTGGTTCCATGCCGTCGCATCTTCTTTACTGGCGTTAGAACTAACCTGGTCTAGTTAAGTAGCATTTTAACACTCTCCACTTTTCCGATTCCAATATCCAAATGCTTAGCAGGAGGCATGCTGCTAAAAACTATTCTCGTAGGATGATTTTCCTTGACAACGGCTCAATTCGTTCTTCTCTGCGATCACAGAAAAGTACATACCAATCTTGCTGTGAGTCTACCACTAATGTTCGTATGGAATTATGGAAATGGCAGATTCGGTTCAGTTGCCCAAATTGCTCAAAGTTTGGATCCGTTCTGCATGTTCCAGGACTCTTGATCGATGCAACAGTGTATGTTTCCTCCAATTAGTCCAGCTTCCTTGCGATCGGGGAGAAAGACGGCTCGAAGGACGAATGTCCGCGATGCTCCTTGAATTTATGTAGTTCCGGGAATTACTCTTTGCACTAATTCAGTTCTCACCGCGAAACATAAATTGTATAATATTGTAGAACCAGGTTGTTTTTGTGAAAGGAGATGGAGTTTCTTGGTTGCAAAAGATGTGACTAGAGTGGCCAGGCCTAACCATCTTTTTAAAGACAATTTTAGCCTGTGTCTTTGTCACTAATAATTACACTTCAGCGTTTAGAGGTATATTGAACTATTTAACAAATACAAGGCCTTATATATAATTGAATGTGTGCCGTGTTTGCTGTTTTTGAACTCAGAACCTATTATTGGCATAAGCCCAAAAACACGACGTTTGCATAGTAATACCTCGCCGGTACATAATGTTATACTGTAGCGGTTTGCATAAAGCTTCCTTATAGTATTGCAACTTCACCCAGTAAATTGACGCTAGTGCAAAGTTTTGTATATAAATAGTTTAACTGGCATATGTCGTGAACTAGTTTATATATTCTAACTGAAAGTACTTTCGTGTCCGCATAATTTCACTTAATTCCACTAAATTGTTTTGTCCCATGATCAAACATTAGTTTGAACAGTTGCTAAAGCAGTTTCACTAAGTCAATCAGGTAGGGATATTTCAGGTCAGGTAAAGGTCATCAGGCAGTTGAACTTTTTGAAAAAAAGTGATGAATGCAAGGAATTAATACGATTCGCAGAATGAAATAATAACGCGATCGCTTCCAGTGCTTGTTACTGGATAATGGTCTTCTCGGGTCCTGAATTGATAGTCCCTCGCTTATCAATATCAAGTATTTATTTATTTATTTATCGTAAGCCCTGTAGGGTGAAAGCGATTGATAGAGCGCTTGGACACACCAGGGACCAAGGTAGCTTTCGGTTGCAGCTTAGATTTTTTATTCGAGTCTGAAAGCAACGAGTTAAGTAAGTGAACGTCACTGGCTGGACTTTGCTGTCTTATACTGGTTCGTGCCTCTTCCCACGTTGCTTATACAGGAGAAATTAGGTGGTGCGAAAAGGGGTTTGCAAAGACCCGCGTGTTGCTCCCCCACCTACAACACTTGGTGTCAACTGCTACATCTTGGACTATTTGGATCTATGTAACCCCTTATGAACAACCAGACATAACAATGGAAGAAGTACAAGCAGCAATAAAAGACATGACAACTAAGAAAGTCACAGGCGATGATGATATATCAATAGACATGATCAGAAAAGGTGGAGAAAATTTAATTTCAAAAATAACAAAGCTGCTTAACAGGTGCCTGAAAGAAGCTGAAATACCTAAAGCTTGGAAAAACTCCAATGTCATACTACTGTACAAGAAGGGTGAAAATACAAAACTGGACAATTATATACCGATCAGCCTGCTATCACATATATACAAGCTGATGACAAAAATAATCAATAATAGATTGGTAAGAAAATTAGACGAATATCAATCACAAGAGCAGGCGGGATTTAGAAAAAACTACAGCACCAGAGACCATCTATTAACAATGAAAATAATCATTGAAAAATCGAATGTATATGGATTCCCCTTACACCTCGCTTTTATAGACTATCGTAAGGCATTCGACAGTGTAGAGCATTGGGCTATATACAACTCGTTGGCAAATAGCAGAATTGACCACAGAGATATCCAACTCATAAAACAACTGAATGATGAAACCACAGCAACATATATTCTACATGAGAAATCCAAACAAGTCCCGATCAAGAGAGGAGTAAGGCAGGGTGATACGCTCTCCCCGAAACTCTTCACTTTAGAGCTTGAAGATATATTCAGGAAAATGAATTGGACCAAGAAGGGAATAAACGTGAACGGGGAACGGTTAACTAATATACGTTACGCCGACGACATTGTCCTTATATCACAAAGTAAAGAGGACCTAGAAGAGATGATCATCGATCTTAATAGGGAATCGAAAAAAGTAGGACTAACTATGAACTTGGACAAAACGAAAACAATGTACCCTGGACCAGAAATACAAATCAATGTGGAGGGAACTCAAATTGAAAGAGTAACAGAATACATATACCTGGGGCAGAGATTAGAACTAGGAAGATGTAGTGAGAAGGAAGAAATAAAAAGAAGAATACGAGCAGGATGGGCTGCCTTTGAAAAATTGTCGTACATCCTAAAAAATAGCAAAATAGCCCAAAGTCTGAAAACTAAAGTGTTCGATTAGTGTATTCTGCCATCTATGACCTATGGATAGGGTGACCACTTTTCAATTTATATAAACCCTTAGATCCTTCGTCAGTAAAAAAAGGTTTTCTTCAATGAGAAATACAGGATGTTTATAGAAAACAAAAAGTAAGCAAATAAAAACAACGTTTTCATTCCTTACTATTCTTCTTCTTCTTCTTCTTCTCCAGCCTATATTGATATCTACTCCTATTAATGGTTAGCAACTATAATACAGAGTGTAACTCAAATATTTGCCCATATCGTACGTCACAAATTGGCCAGAAAAGTTCAGATAAGCATAGTTTCAATTCTCAACCTTTACGGTTTTTATTAAAAATTCTTAACGTAAAAAATTTTGCGTAAAATGATTTGGAAAACCTGTTTTACTTGAAAACGTTTTAGCTCGCAGGGAGGTGATCCATAATGCTAATAGTGGAGGTGTCTTGATAAGAAGCAATAAAACACAGTAGTCTTCTACACGTACACGTAATGTACGTGGAGAAGACTACTGTGTTTTATTGCTTCTTAACGTATTAGCTCGTTTTAGTTTTTTACAAAACAAATACATTATGGGTTGTCAGTTTCAACACCATAAAGCCATATACATTTTTTTTAAATGTTAAGGAAGTCTGCTATTGGTAGAAAATATCTCCCTGTCTGAATGAGCAATGTGCTGTTACAAGAGGCAATTTCTTTTCTTAAATTTATATTTCGAAGAAACTGGTGTTTTTTTTACTATTCAATTTTCACTTCTATTAATACTTTTTTTGTCACAAATACCGCGGAAATATTAATAACGTTTTTTGTAGTTAAAAAAAATAATAAAGGTATTAACAATAATTTGAGTATACCCAATTTTCAATAGTAATATAACAAGGGCGAGACATACTTACCGATAATTTTGCGCACGCCAAGGGTCGAGTGCTGGTTGCAATGAAAACTGTCCCGAGGGCTTGCCCGAGGGCAGTTTTCTAAGGGCAACCAGCACGATGACTCTTGGCACGGGCAAAATTATATGTAAGTGTGTTGCCCGCGTTTATATTTTGAAGATTATTACACCAAACCCGTATACAAATTATGATTTAAAATTGATCTAATAATGCCAAAAAATTCAAACTGCTTGTTTCCTGCAATTCTATTTCTAATTATGGCACCATCCACGGGCTCGATAATCATCCCTAGGGAGCTTATCGCTTGGTAAGCAGCCCACGGGCGCTTATCAGCTAATCAGTTCGGGATTGGTCGATTTTCAAAAAATGCATGGTTTTCATTGGCTGCTATCAGTCATGTGACAGTTGTGTGTAATAATCAGTAAAATGACAAAAATGCAATTTCAACTCCCGCTCCCCCATATCTCCCTAAAGGTTGAAAATTGAACCTATGTTTAAATAAACTTTTTTTGTCAATTTGTGACGTAAAATCCGCCCTTAAAATAATGCCAAACATTTCAGTTACACCATATACATACAGGGTCTTGAAAAGATGCGGGGGTGGAAGGTATTTCTAAAACTATGAGAGTTATCTGAAAACCGCTTAAATTGAAGGTACTAAAATGGTGCACATTAATGAAATGTCTTTATTCTATAGGGTGGCTCACAAAAGTGTGGCGGGCCAAACCTACTCTTTTTTTTAAATAGAATGCTCTATAGTTAGGTATAATATACAGTTGTATGGGGATTCTCAACCAGGGGTAGGCGTACGTGTAGAGGTACACGGGGTCGTTCCAAGGGGTATGCCAGGTTGTTTATACAAAATGGCGGACTTAATTTGTTGTTTTCAAAAAAATATTATTTAAATTATAGAAAATTATATGTGGATAATCAACCCTTTTTCTAAAATGCGAAGCAATTCTGTCGTATCCACAAACGAAGAAATGGGACTGATCGATGTTTCTTGTGATATGACATACAAAGAAAAATATAACCGATAAAGCAGTGAGAAGGCTTTTGTCATTTCTAATTAAGTACGGACTTATGCGAGTGTGGCTTTGCCAAATATATTGCTACATATTGCCGTAATCATTTACACTTCAGTTTGCATTAAGTGCCAGTTTACTTCGTGACAACCAAATTTTTTAAAAATTGCTGATAACTTGACAAGTGTATTATTAAATGTAGTGGTATTATCCATATATTTTCTAATTTAATGTACCAAAAACTATAGTATACAATCATAGTACGTACTATTAATTTCATAAATTGTTAGTTTGATTTATCGGTTTTATAAATATTTTTCTATTGTTTTTGTTTTCTGTTTGAATACGAGTATTGTTAGTATTTTTGTCATTTAAATTACTAAAAATGTAAATAGTATATGTATTATTTGCATCTTTGTTGTCATTTTTATAAAATACTCCCTCAATCATTAATGAAGATCTTCTATTTTGTAATAGTAAAGCTTATGCTAATATTATGCACACAATAGTCTTCTGGCGTACTTGAGAAACAACAAACATGCTAAGAGATGCGTCAAGAAAAAGGGTTCAGAACCGCTGTTCTAAAGTTAACGGTTATGGAAATAATAAAAAAAAACTCAACGTTACCTAAAAATTATGTTTTTTTCTGAATTACTTTACGAGTGAGAAACAGTGCTTTTTGGCGTTAATTTTTTATAGGGTGCTCAAAATTTTAAAATTTAGTAATTATCATATTGCTAAATTCTACGGCTTAGTATATTATATACGAGTTAAAACATAAGTCTCTCTTGAGTTGCCATTTTAAAAGGTACTGGGTGGTGTAGCTTGAACAAGCGTCCACGTTCGATCAGCAGAGTTAAGCAACGCTCTTTCTGGTCAGAACTTGGATGGGAGTTCCACGGCTGCATCTCTCGGCGCCTCGTGGTACGGCTATCACGAAAAAAAGTTGGTCCCGGCGGTCATAACAACATCGTGACAGTCGTTAGTGGGGTTGGAAGTCCCCATAACTGCACAGCAGCGACGCCTATAATTGGCCTAACGGCTGTTGGCTGAGTGCGAAATAAATAAATAAATAATAAATAAATAAACACATTTAAAATGAATACTCTGAAGTGAACAGACAACGAGATTTGAAAAGAATAATTTAACCATTCTTGACTCAAAAGATAGGAATCACGAAAGAATGAGAAATACAAAAGTAAATTACTTCTAGAATCAAATGAAAGTAGATTAAAAATAAAACGAATACTCAAAAATTCTGTACCTAATTATATGAAATTTCCAAATATTTCTCCTTATCTGCGGCTATTATATGAAACGTATTTTATTTTCATTAATATAGGTAACTAAAGGTGAAGTTAATTTTAGACATTATTACAAAATTAGTGCAACCCGGAGAAATTATTACAAAACCCCGAGCCCGGAGACGAGGTGTCTAAACCCTGAGACTCCGGGTGAAACCCTGAGAGGTGGTCAGCCTACCTATGGAGCGGAAAATTGGCAACAACGAAAGGAAATATCGAGTCAATAAAGGTAGCTCAACGAGCAATGGAAAGGGCATTGCTGAACATCACAAGGAAGGATAAAGTCCGAAACGAAAGAATTAGAGACATCACCAAAGTGACAGACATAGGAGTTAAAATCGCCCAACTGAAATAGAGCTATGCAGGACATGTAGCTAGAAGCAGCACAAGCAGATGGAATCGAAAAATAATAGAATGGAGACCATATGAACACAAAAGGGGAAGAGGACGTCCACCCATGCGCTGGTATGATGACTTTAAGAAAACGGCTGGATTAAACTGGATTCAAATAGCACAAAATCGAGATAGATGGAAAACGTTAGGGAAGGCCTTCATCCAAAAATGGATTTAAAAGGCTCAAGAAGAAGAAGAACCCCTTATGGGACAACATAAGTGTACCACATTTCTAATCCAATTTGTAAGTAAGCGACAAGTCTCAACACTAGCCGCAGTTGTCCTATTTTATGAGTATTCTTCTTTCAGATTGTTTGCGTTGTGGTTCAACGGAGCCTGAGGTAATAGCTGAGGACCTTATTGGTTTTCTCCATATGGTCTATACTCAGTGGTGAATTAATTATGTACCTCTTGATGCCCATGACGCCTCCCCGGCATTTAGTTGTGAGCTAGTTTGCAAATAAATTATGTTACGACTTTGATATCGGAAATTTTCGTAGTTTTACCCTTCCCTTAATAACTATCTAACTGATTTGCTAAAATTGGTGTAACAAATGACATCACTGTTTTTATATATTTATCAATACTCTCCGCTCTCTACGATTATCAATCCTTTGTAATATCGTATTCTAAGTAGTTTTATTGGGAATCTTACTCCGCGTCTTCAGTTTTTTCTACAACAATAGGACGTCGGAAAAATAATTCCGGATGTTAATACTTCTACTACCTAATTTAAATGGAAATTAACAAGTAATAAATATACATACAGCCTTGTCTCGCTCTTTAGATATGCAAGGAATTTAGCACTTTCTGTTATTGACTTTTGTATTTTTCTGTATCGCAGAAACGCGTTATTTATATTAATAATTGGTTTTGAAAGCACTACTCGATTTAGCACCCGTTGATGCTGATCTTCTTGGGCGGATATCGTTATCGCCTGTCAGTGGTTCCTAGTAAATTTTGATTTTCTTCCTAAGCGCTGAGATACTAAAAAATAAGAAATTTTAAACCACACTAATTAATGACCAAACCACACATTATCGACACTCAATAAAGAAGTATGATTAATATTCTAGCTAATCAAATTAACCAAATAAAATATTACCTCAGGTAATATAGCTTTGTTGATCTATTTTTATTTTGCTTAGTTGCACGAGACGCAGAGAGAAACATAGTTGTACGGTCAGAATATACATAAATTCTTAGTATTTAAACAATAAAATGGGACAGTTGTTATTTAAACCTCAATTAGAGTGTTTTGAAGATATTTCTATATCAGATTTTCCTTTGTACGCATTACAAAAATGGTTTGGAGCCGCCCCCTTCTTTTTAACACGACACACAGACAGTCGGATACAGACGAGATGCACACTTGGAGCTTAATTGTGTATATATGGTCTCTTATTTCCATATTGTCCTTTATTTATACACTATATTGCATTAACGATTTGCGAAAAATAGACTTGGTGCTGTGGTTTGCAGGTATTTGCAATGCAATTCTTTTGGTCGTTAAACTACAAATGTATTTATTAGTTCAAAAATTGTTTGAAAAGGAATGGATTAGAGCTCATCGAACCATTGTTAATATTAGTAATCAAGCATGCCGGCCTGGAACTATAGACTGTATTAATCCTATCAGACAATTTACAATTACTTGCATAGTGATTAAAGTGTTATGGATGGTACCATATTATGTAATATCAAATATTATGTGCGAAAGAGCTTTAACTCGATATTTGATGATTTGGACATATTTCATAATAGATGTCTATAACAGCAATAATCACCAGCGCATATACATGGCTGTATGCCATAGGCATCCATTTTATGATAATAAACCATGGTATATGTTAGAAGAAAGTAAATTGTTCATTATCCAACCCAATTCAGTCTATTGTAGGTCTTTCAGAAGCATTTCGAGATTTATGTAAGGTCACCAACGCTATTAACTGCATCTTTTCTCGTCTATTTTTAGTTGACATATGCTTTGATTCTACTTTACAATAGTAGTATTGCATATTGTCTATTTCTTTGTGGACAAATATATTAACAAAGTTGATCCTCCAGCTATAGTACGTTTCGCCGAAATTAATCAATTGGTGGTTAATATACTCAATTTGATGTCTTTAGCATATCTATATACTATACTGTCTTGCAGGGTAAGTGAATGGCGTTTTTACTATTTCCCCAAACGTTAATTTAGTTCTTTGTGGGTGTGTCTTATTTGTTTATTTTGTGAGAGATAGAAAGAGTGTGCAATAAATAAGCGGTATAACGCAAAAGTGACATAAACCTAACGGCATGGTAAAATAAGGATGTAAAACTAAAGAAAAGCTTTTGGAAGCAGTACTTGAATAACAACAACAATTGAAAAAGTTATGAAGAATATAAAAACAGATAACATAATTGAAGGAAAAGGCGCACGTGAAAAGATTTGCGTAAAAGACAGTGTAAACAAAATGAATTTGAGCAAGATATTAGATCACGACCAAGTGTCGGCTAAGATCTTATTCATTATGGTACGAAAAGCAACAAAAAAGTCTTTTTCTTTTTCGTTTATATAGGTAATCGGACCTACATTATACAATTTAATTTGGTGGTTGTGGGTTTTCTCATTATTCTAGTACGAGACATTCTCGATATACATTATTTCCACTCAAATTTCTTCTGTCTAGTCCGATGCACTATATGTAAGACATTTCACTTTTCTTTGACGCCTTTTGCATCTATATTTAAAAATGCATTATCTCATTTGTCTCTGACGACTCTTGATATTCTACCCGCTTTGTTGACTTTCTATTTTACCATTTTTACTCTTACATGATTTTAAATAATTTTCACGCCCTTTCCACAACCGTTTTCACAACTGGAGTTTTGACTTTGGTCGGATATTTGAAATAGTTTAAACCGCAGTGGGATCTTCACGTTCGCCCGTATACAGATGCTTATTTACAAAAAACCGTTGCATCTAGCGGATTTTATTTTGAATGCTGGATTTTTTAATCTACAGAATTTGATTTTGAGATATATTTCTCTCCAAAATTTCACCGATTTAGAATAAAAGTGACAAAACTTTCAATACACTAAATTATGATATGAAGTATTTTGTTACAAAATATTTTAATTAGAGTAAAGTCTATTTCGCCAATTTTAGCTGATAATTAACTAAGAAACCATATTTATCATGTGCATTTGGAGGTAAATATTTAGAAACCTACCAATTTCTTAACGTTTCGAATAACTTTTTATTTTTTATTTTCATAATATCGCCTGAAAAGTAAAAATTGGCGCCTGTTCGTTTTGCAAGTATTTGCAAATAAATTAGTATACGCCATTTTATAAAAAACATGTCAATGTATAATATAAAGACAACAACAAAGATATAACAGCCTCTTATAACATTTGCTACTCTAATAAATTTAACAAGAATTTGATATAACCTACTACTTTTAAAATAAGGTGTTCATGGCTGCGAAACAAAAGAATTAAAGATCAATAGTATGTACCTTCTGTAACAGATTCATTTTCGTAGAAACGTGTTAAATGGTATAACTACTATTTAATCCAAAAATGTAAAATACGCTCAACACACTTATGAACATAAATTAGTACTCGAGCTTTAACAGTAACCTAGTGCTTTATGTATGCGCATATCAGCTAACCAACTTGATAGTATCCTTCAATAGGTCATACAAACTACATATAAATATATGTTATTAAAGATGCATCTTGAGAATGTTTAATTTTTTTTCCACTTCGAGTTTTAACTTCTTCCACTGTGGCGCCGGTCAGATTACCTTATGGCAAAGCTGAGTTATAGAGATTATGTTAATTCAGAAATGTATGTTGTGAATTGTTACCTTTCAGAGTACGTAGTATGCTATTTAGAAAATAAATCAAGTTTTGAGCACGTTGCCGCTGGAAGCTTTGGAGTGCCTTAAGCAAACTATTGCGAGTCTGTTACCAGCTGGCTTTCGATATTTGTTTCCCTTGAAGTTACACCGCCATTCTAGGAACCTAATATGTAAAGCACCGGACGTCACGACACAGGTAGAATTCTCAGGAGTATCTATCGCGGTCTAGCCCGCGATAAGTGAACCTGTGAATGCAATTTACCCGTTATTGAATATAATCCGTTCTAATGTATTTCTGAAGCGAAATAGAGTTACACGATTTTTAAGCATTTTAGCTACAAAAAGGTACGCTATTTTTGAAACTGACAATCCCGTTCTCCACGTCAGTACCCGGCAAATACAAAAAGTGCGCCTAATAATTGCCAAAAATTGACTAGGTATCTTTAAGGTGCTACTTTTTATAAATCCAAGTTAGAAAGCGTTTCCTAGAGGCAAAATCCTACCCTACTTCACGGAGCTGACTGAAGCAAGGTTGGTGTGTTGCTGGGTTGTAAATCTGTTTCTAGTAATTATGTGGAACTGTAAAAATTAAAACACTTAAGGAGATGGCGCATTGTGGTAAATTAAGTTTTCTACTTCGTGTTTATGGAATGAAATTACTCAAAGTTGCAATGTAAGAACAATGAAACTCAACATTGGGCACATAAGTCTAAAACCAGTGTATCCAACTGAAGCTTTTATAAACGATTTGCTGTTATTATAATAAACTTAAATAAAAACATCAGCACATAGAGGTGGTGAGCATGAGCTAAACAATGGGATAATGCAAATAAAAATGGAAAAACTAACGTAAAATGTGTGCCAAAGGCCAAAGACAAAATCGAATAAAATTAACTTACATAGCTTAGACATGCTATTAAAATAAAGGAAGAATAAATACCCAAAACAGTGTAGTAGTGCGGACGATAAAACACCAGCCACATCAAGGTATAATATACTAAAACAATTAGAGAAAATAGTAATATTGGTAATAAACATTTAAACCTTTTATACCACAAAAGCACGAAACACAAAAAAGAGAAAGAAAAAGAAGAAGAAATGATAAGTCGCAGATCTGTATGTAGAGATTTCCTTGATGACCTGGTGTATTAGTATTGCATAGAATAAATATTGAATTTTTTTTGCCTCTATTATCTTTAGATGATTGCATATAATACTCTTCTTTACAAGTTACAAAAATACATTTTATAAAAAATTCTAATATAAATAAAATGGCATGTTACAGGCTAAATCTGTAAAAAGGCAGCTTTTTAAATTGATTGCTTCACCAAACCATTGGCAGTTCAGAAATGAGGTATTTTTCATGTATTGTTCAAATGTTGTCTTTTATAGTTAATTGCGTTTGTAGGTCAATGCGTTTTCCATGCAGTTGCTTCATAATGATGTTAAGATTACAGCTGGCGGTTTGTTTACCATCGATTTCGCGTTAATATACGGAGTAAGCTATTTCAAAGTATCAAATAAATTACTTTAGAAAATCGTGATCCCTATAAATACGATTCACATTTGTTGTTTCTGTCAAACTATTGGCCCGACTGCAACATACCTACTGTTTTTTATACAGTTTCGATTAGCGATCGCAAAGGAAAGTGAACAAATAATGTCCTAGTTCCTAGAAAATTGCATTGAATTGTGAAATTGTATTAAATTAATTTAATTCCTAATCGAGCGATAACGATAACACGAAGGCTTCTGCTATGCGCAAAGTCGCGCTGAATAAATCTTAGCGCCGCCTCCCACTCAACGATTCCGGAAGCGGCTGTTTCGATAAAACCGCTAGAAAAGTATATAGGAAGCTCCGCGACTAGTTTACTTGACTTGAGTCCATCCCACTTCTGTCCACCAGTTCACCGATCCTGACCAGTCCACTTGAGTCGCTGGACTATGTCCGTCTCCTAGCGTATCCACCTGAACCTTAACCTGATGTTAGATTGAGTGGGTGACTGCCCGTCTTCTAACGTATTTACCTATAAATTGAAAGCCCCATGACCATACTCAGCAAGAATATTTCAAATATATTATTAACTTTACCTATAAGAATCGTATTGCATGTTCCGCCTGAATGCGGGTCGGGCCCTATAGTAGCATGTATTAATTTAGCTGGAAGATCCGCCCTGAACGTTTAAATACTTTATCCAGAAGCCCGAAGACCAGACCCACCTTTCGAGTTCGATCGCCGATAAATTCACCGAGAGCGCACGTCGAGCTGTCAACTCCAGTTTGGCTCGCTAAAATTAGGCGAATTAAATCAGGTCCAATTCCACCGTCACTCCAAGAACAACGCCTGGTAATCCCGAGGCAACCACACGTTCAGCACGAGCCCCTATGCACCCATAGAGCCACAGTTATTTTCTACATTTGAGTAATCCGTGATATAAATGCAGAACGCCTTTCACAGGGACAGATAAAGTTCGAAACGCTACAGTACATATGAAAAGTATAGAAAAGTGATGTAATTTTTTTTGCACTTTTGGGACTGAAGTTGAGACTTTAGTCAATTATTTCAGGGACTAAAGTAGATCATTTAATCTCTAGGGACTTAAGTAATTATTACTTTAGTCCCTAGGGACTAAAGTAAAAATGTTACCATAACTATGGGAAATTTATGTACACATCATTCTTAATAAAATTTGTATTTAAAATTAATCAGTTAGCAGTACTAAAGTGCATTGTTAGTCTATATCAAATTCAAGATTAGCAGGTTAGGTTTTGTTTGTCATTTGACACACACTGTCGCAAAACTTAAGTTGCTAATCTCGAATTTGACATAGACTGACAATACACTTCAGTACTGCCAACTGATTCAGGCTATCCAGGGCCTGCTGCAATTCAGTTTTTAAAAAATCACTGTACACAACTTTCTTAATAAAATTCATATTTACAATTTAATTCTAATTGTCAGTTTCCAAATTGACAGGTTCAAAGTTTTTGAAATTTTTGATAATAATGTTCCCAAAAGTGCAAAAATAGCGTATATCACACGGGACTAAAGTGCCTAAATCCCTTGAGTGATTATTTTAATCACTCGCGGGATTTGATGATGCACGTTAGTCAGTCATGATATAATATACTATATTACGTTGCTCTGATTAACAAAATGGAATATTTAATTGCATAATTTTTTATGCATACCTATAATTGTTAATTTGTTAGTTACTTCATAATGTCGGAAGCGATAGCTAAATATAATAATAGTAATCACATTATTCTGTGTTCGTTATACCCAAAACAGTTCAGAAAGTTATTATTGTATAAACCCGCAACAGTGAAGTCATGAAATAAAAAAAGAGATAATTCAGAAGTTAAATTATTAACACCAAACAGCTAAATTACATCGAGTTGCAGCGTTATTAGGCGCTTGCAAAAATCTATATCTTGACATAAAACACGTTGAGCGACTTACATTGTATGAAACAGACTCTCTATTGTCTAAGAATGCTTACCTGGGAACCTTGAAGAACAAGGAAGTTATTGTTTAAAGTGCTGACTTTGTAACCTTGTATGCACGCGCATCCTGTCACGAGGCATACTTGGAAGATAAGCTTATCTTAGCTGATTAGAAATACTATATAAGCTAGTGCATGATGTTTTATCTTTGGCTCTTAGAATACGAAGCTCTTAGGTATACTAGCTCCTAGTTACCTAGTTTCTAGGTCATATGTTATATGTAAGAAATTGTTTGCTCCAACGTGTAGCATTGCTGTTGTAAAGTAAAACTGTTTATTAAAAAGTCGTTTCTACGGTCTTTTTATTTAACTAGCGACTCTTATCGCAGAAGCTTCCTACGAACGCTGTTACGGGTCAAAAGTCATTTATAAGTACTTACGTAGTTAATTGCCTTGTCATTGATAAGTTAGGTTATTACCTACAATATAATTTAGACAATAAGTCAAGTTTTATATGTCAATGTATTATTTCTAAACAGTTTTAAAGTTTTGTTACATCAGTTCAAACTTTGTCGTATTTTAGTTGCCTATCCTGAATTTTCAGTGTATTTCCAACGTTTTTTGTAAATTGCTTATCTTTTCGGCCACTTGCCAACCTGTGCTGCGGCAGGAAGAACTTCTCTGTGGAATACATTTGTGAAGTCAAATGTCCCATTTATTTGAGCATATGCCTTTGGGCTATAGGTTTTTGAGAAAATAGAACACTTATGATGTTAAAAATTAAGTCTATTGAAAGTAAATAAAAATCTGTACATCTACATCCTCTCAAGAATTCCCTGTTGAAATTTCTTGCGTACAGTTTTAGGCAAAATAAAACAGCTTCGGAATGATTGTAACAGTTACACTTAAGTTACCATTTTGTTACACCCTGGAAGAAAGTTATAAGTAGAGCAACCCCTGCATTAGGTTTGTTAATAAAAACCATAATTTTCTGACCTGAATCCCGTGCCGACAGATAGTTGAAATGCTTTAATTTTTACGTTACACGTCGCCACGGATATATTAAGGAATCGAAAATGTTAGGCTGAATTTTGAGAACGGCTGGGCTTCCTTTGCAATTGATCGTTGTTGGCTGGCACTTGTCACATAGTTTTAAAAGAGAATTTTGAACAAATTCATCTCTCACGCGAGGTTTTGCACGGAGGATACCTTTGTTAATTAGCGGCTTCAGAACCCGGGTAGAACTGCCGGCTGTCTTTCGCCCGCTCTCCCAGCAAACCTTCGAAAAATTTTCATTGGCTAGTGCCGTTCGTATTTTGTGCTTAGCCGATTTGCAAAATTGCATAAGGTTGACTTTTAATTCGCGGCCTGCAAAAACTTTGCGTAGACATTTCTCACCGATCGCTAGCAACAAAAATGCAACTTTGCTGTTTCCAGCTTACTTCTTTGAAATCTTTTGCCAGCAAACTAAGATCGAATTTCTTTGACTTCCTTCACGTGCCTGCGGTCTAGCCGGATGCAATTCAATATTTTGTGATTGTTACATTTTAACCTTTTGCGTTCTGATTATATCAATTTTGATTGCTACTACGTATGCCTGTCTTTCTTACAATTTAGTTTAATTACAATCTTATGGGGTTTATTATAAGCGCAAATTTTTGCGGTTTGTTACATATAAGTACCTACGTAGTTAATTGCCCCATCATTGATAAATCAGCTTATTACCTACAATATAATTGAGACAAAAAGTCAAGTTTCATATGTCAATATGTTATTCCTAAATAGTTGTAAAGCTATTTGCTACAACAATTCAAACTTTGTCATATTTTGAATGGCTACCCTGAATTCTCAAGGTATTTTCAACATTTATGTAAGTTGCTTATCTTTTCGGCCATTTGCTAACCTGTGCTGCTGCAGGAAGGAATTTTCTGTGAAATACATTTGTGAAGTCAAATGTCCCATTTATTTGGGATCTTCGCTTTCATTCTTGTTTGAGAGGTTTATATTGTGTTTGTTTTTGAGATCGGTCTACGTGCCTGAAAGAAGTATCTTCGCATTTTTCTCAAAAACACACATACTCTGAAATTTTACCTGAGTCAGCGCTTGGTATCACTTGATTGGCAAAAGGGGCAAGACACCTCAATGCTAGGCTCTAGATTTGTTTGTATTATTTGTTTCGTTTTTAAGCGTCCCAAATTTTCAGTTCATTTTAGTTACGAGCATTCTGTCGTAAAAGCAAACGCCTCCTTTTCGCAAAAGATTTGTATGTTGAGGATTCCATTTCTGCAAGAGGTTCGATGTTAGTTCACTCTTGAGACCCCATCGCTGAGGTATACATTGTCTGCAACAGAAGGATGAAATGTGGAGTAGCCGTTCAAACTTTGCACAAGCACCTGGTTTTTCTTGAGGCATATCGACATGGGGTTGCTTCTTGCCAGCTCCTGAAATGCCTGCTTTCTACTTGGTGACCAGCAACAGGTCTATCTTTAATTAACCTATTTCCTTGCGTTAAGGAATCGGACCACGATATATTGTTTGTAACTTGTGTTTCGCGTTCATTTTAACAAATTTACCAAATACCAGATTTTCGTCATATTTAGATAAATATAGAATAGCTTAGAACTTATTTAGGGTAAATATTTTGAATTATTCAAGGCACCGTTCAACTCGAATGAATTAAGTTTAATTATTTACATATTTAGAAGATATTGCGTTAATAATTCCCTTCAGCTGACAAAGTAAAATTGACTATGATTTTAATTAATTACTAAGCGTATTCCGGGGTTATTAATGTGCCTAACCCAAAACCAAGTACTCGAAGCCTGTAGGACCTATCTGTTGATTATTACTAACATGAGAAGGTTTTTGCATTTGTAAGCTTTGGACGAAATTCAATCAGAACCCAAAATTCAAACTTTACTAACGCTATTGCTGTTATGTGCTTTTACCGGACATTTGAGCATATCGTCACTTCATTATGCGATAAAGAGTAATTTTTTGGTGATACAAATTACTCATTCTGAACAACCTGTGTAACAATTATTTTCCCAAAATTTTGGTAACTGTTAATTATTACACTTGACTTGACTTTAAAACGATTTTCTTTTACTATTGTGACCTTTCCTGTGATATTTGGTCTGGTTTGCCGTGCTTTGTCTATCTACTACGGAGTACAATTCATTATTATAACGATACTGACACGTTATTTATGCCTATGAATTTTATTTGTGCTCGTGCCGTTCTCTTTCTTTTGCAGGGTTTGGTCTAGTAGCGCCTTTCGATATGTACCCTTTTTGATTAACCAATTGCTTCGGTTAGTGGCTACTTGGCGCCCATATTTTTTACAGTTTTGAGGTTAGAGTCTCTAACCCACGATCAGCTTCCGCTGAAAAGTTCGCTGTTTTTGCAATTTTTTAGTTAACTGTCAGAGTGACGTAACAACGCATTCCTAATTAATTCAAATTATCCGTTCCTAAAAATTTCTTTTCGCTGGACTCTATGGACGCTAAATGAAATGAAACCCGTCTATTATTTTAGCAATTAAATAAACAATGTTAAGTAAACTCCAAAATTGCGCACCTATATAAGTTTAAAATGTTTAGTTTTAAAAAATGCTTCTATTTTCTTAGGGATGTAAAGACGTTCCAGTTAATTAGGTTTTAATAAGGTTATGGTTTTGATATCTGTTTAATTTTTTACACGCAATTATAATGGTTGATTCTTTTTTATCAAACGCTACCATACTAGTGGATTATGTTCAAAAAGCATCATTTTCAAAAATAGAACAGGTCGAAGACCTACCAATACGCAAGGAGCAAAAGTTCACATACATTGCCATGGATAGGGAGAAATAGCGCAGGATTTTTACGGCCCAAAATCGTTACTAACACAAAACAAAAACAAAGCCCTACAGATAGGAGTTATTTCGTACAGCAAAAATGGCATTTAAAACAAATAAACCAACCCGTAGCAATAATTTACAGTTAGTTTTTATCCGGGATACGAGCGGTTCGAAGTACCTAAAATGGGTTTCTTGGTACTTAAAAATAGGGGTAACTCGAGAAGCAATTAACGTGAGGACGCCACAAGGTTCAAATCAACGGCAAGGTCTTCATGGCGTCTCTAATCTTGAAGAAACATCAACGAAGTCGCAGGAGATGGTGAGCTAGACCTCGGTTACTTACCCTTACTTTCAGCTAATAAGTTTGCTATAAAAACGCGTCTACTTTGCTATAGAATAGAACAAAATACCCAATAATGTTTAAAATCTAAGTGAACAAATAAAGTTGCAAACACTCTGGTGCAGTAATCTTAAGAGTAATTTCAGCTAAGTATTTTTCTTTCTGACGTCACGAGAATACAAACTATGAACAGATTGACATCAAATACGCAAACGACAGCCAAGAAGGTATTCAAATTCCCTGAAAGGGTTACCTAATACTTAAATAGAGTAATACATAAATTTAGATTGTAACACTTGGAACAGAAACCGAAATATAAGCTAGTAAGCACTTCAACAAAGACGGTGAATTAGCCATACGAAACAGAACAATTTTCACCTCAATTACATATAGATTTTAATATAGCGGAAATGCAGAATTCGTTACGACACCTCAAGCCATGGAGGGAAAAAGCAGTGTTTACCAGTTTGCTCAGCAAATATGTACGATAAACGTAAAACAATCGGAAGGAAGCGTTATGGCCATGTCAGCGAGGAATGCTCACAAGGGACGATGAATTGTATCTGAGCGAAGCTACAACAAGAACTGGTCTGGCGGCGTGGAATGTAATCAACTCCATGGATGGACTTCGCAAGCGTGTGGTATTCTGATTCGATATAAACACGATATTTGGGGGACCGACGATAGCCGAGACGGTATTAGAAGGAAATCCCCAATTGATAGTATGCGTAGTACAACTTAATGGATCCAATCACGTTGTCTTGCAGCCGGTAATGTTATGCTTGGAAATACCACAGTCTCGAATCACAGTAGCATTACCACTTGCGCAAACTCTTATCTAGACAACACTTTGTCATGCGCTAAAGGCCAAACCGTAACTAACCGCCAAAGGTCTGCGCTGAGACGTTAAGCGGCCGCTTCGTGAGCGCCACTCTGCTTGTAGAGTGAAGGCCAAACTACCGGTGGTAACACAAAATTTGCATTGGACAGCATTAATTTCCCTCGTGCGGTGCGTAACTGCGAAAACTGTAATTCCACGCTAAGCTACACAGACGTTAATTACGTGGAACACAATCTCCATAAGCGGGGAGTGTATATAAAAAATAATTTCGACGACCATGCAATTTCTGCGGTCTGCAAGCATTCCTTTCAACATAGAGCCCCCTTGAGTAGTCAACGGTCTAGTCTGCCCAATGCCATCCAGCAGTAAGCAAAATTACGCTTATAGGAAATGACCAGGGGAGGAATCGCTCAAATTCTCTAGAACACAAGCATTGATTACAAAAGCTGTACAACTTAAAATTAACAATGCAGTCTAACCAATATGAATACATACAATTATGCTACCAGGATGGTTGAATCGGCCGAGTGAACATAGGGTTTATATTTTATTATGGTAGCAAAAACTAAAAGTAGGCCATACCTGCAACGATGACCTTT
Organism: Agriotes lineatus; assembly: GCA_940337035.1. Lineage (NCBI taxonomy): Eukaryota > Metazoa > Arthropoda > Insecta > Coleoptera > Elateridae > Agriotes > Agriotes lineatus. Next base: position 50,701,686 of record OW679203.1, on the reverse strand, counting down.
TAAATTGTAGTAGACAATCTATATTAAAACTGACTTTGTTAACATTGAAATTATAATTTGTTTTGAAATAGTTGTGTAACCCGAATTGGCAATATTGTCAAACGATACATTTGTAGAAATTAACATTTTTGATGTATGAAGTCAACCTCTGCAACTCAACGCTTCCGAGGATTATTGAACGCGGGAGTACAATCAGTTAAGTAACATATGGAGTGCATAAAGAAACAAGACGACGTTATACAATCAGCAAAAGTAGACGATCTAGAACCTACCTCGAATTTGTATAGACGGAAGTACAACATAAAACCGCTGACAGCAGTCAGCAACTGAGCAACATATCAATCTGCATGGTAAGTATGAGGCAGTACCGATGCAACGATACTGGTGTACGGAACAAAAACCCCAATCCATTGTGTCATCTCGCACATAGGGTGGGATTACGCAATTCCAATGCAACTATTTGTTTACAGAGAAAGACGTAGTGCTGCAGTAATTCAAATCGCCCCAGATCCAAAGCAACTGATTTTAAAGACATCAAATGAAATCTTAGTGTAACAGAAACTTGCCACTGACCCATCCACTACCAACTGGCATCACATTTCTATAGCAGCAGGGTCACTCAGCAGGTTAGCCAACACAAGCGGCCTGTGCAGTATCAGCGGCATTTGTTGCCTGGCCAGGCGAGGCAAACGCAGGTGTAATAACCCCACTCAACAAACAACTGTCCCAGACAACGAGTTCGTGTTGCAGCTCCTTTATGCTGATCCATGTATTCATGAGTCAAATACCCTTGGAGAGAGCAATATATTTAAACGACGTTTAACCATCCGTAATTTAGGTTTAGTTTAGTTAAAAATTGTAAGTGTTGCGAAAAACTTTAATGTAATTATAGCATTTCTTACTCACTGTTATTAGGTCGACCTGCAATAGCTTAACTCTATCTTTAATTATAATGTGTACGAAGCGATGGCAATTTAAAACCAGTCCTGTGGGTTACGCTGAAATAAAAAAAATCGCAGAATAGCAATTTACTCCTAGATGTGTAAATACAGAAACAGTCATTAATTTTAGTACAGTTTTAACATCTACTGTGTTCATTTCTATGTGAATTAGCGTAGACTACAATTATTGCTAACCCAAGAGGATTTGGCCTGTTGTTCTTGCTTACATAATTTACTCCAACCGTAACTACTTTAAATGGCCTATAACAAGCTTCCAACCCTTCAGTAACTACCAAATATACTAACCTGGTCGTCTTAATCAACATACTACGTTTTCGAAATTACTTCCCAATGTGTAATATTGAAAAACTTCAGACATTACCCTTTCACATATGACAATTACCACTATCCCGCTTTAAAGCAAGCCTTGCGGCATGTGTGACTTTTTAATATAAATTGAAGATGTCATGCATGGACCTCCAAGCTTTCAGTCTCTCAACACTATTTGTTTAATCATGCCTCTTATGCTTCCGTCATCTTCCTTCTTACCATCTTGTAAATAGATTCCTTTGTATTTTGTTTTATTTCTGTTCTTATCTCTTTCTGTCTTCCATTAGGTCAAGAATTGGGTCCGTTATCCATTCATGCTTCTTCCTGCATGTTGTTAACTTAAGTTTAGACTTAACCGGAACTTCTATTTGTGTAAGTTTTCATATATTTTATGAGAATCGCTATTCTATACGGCATTTACTTAATACTTTGATCATTTCCTTTTGATCTGGTATCGAATGCCGACATGTAGCACACAACTATTAGAAAAGTGGTGTGCTGTACTCAACACATTTTCTATGAGAGTTCTTACAACGTAAAGATGGCACTAAAACCCGCTGGAAAGAAGCCTTACTTTGAAACTAGAAACGTCTTATTTTATTAACTGTACACGTAATAGTTTATTCACTAACTACTGTTCGTAGACATTGATAATTTCAATAATGTAGTATAATTATCGCAAAACCGGACATCTCGGCGCAGCCATCTCGGCGCCGCAACTTTGGCGCCGCCATCTCGGCGCTAGACCAGCTCGGCGCCGGGACAACTAGGCGCGGAGCCATCTCGGCGCCAGCCAACTCGGCGCAAGACTATCTCGGCGCCGAATTAAAATTCGCAAACTAAAGTGTGCACAAAAGAAAATTATTATAAACAAATAATCAATAAAGTCATCGCCAAAAAGGTGGCATCAAATGAAAATAAAATATTTAGAATTTCTCGGAAAATTAAACACTTACGACCAGAGGTGGTTGCAAAGTGATTACAAATGGGCAAAACGTAAGTTGTCACGTGAATTCCGTTATCAGTAGAATTTTACAATTTTTAATAGTAATTTACAATTCAAGTAACGTTATCAATCTATTTACATTACGAGAGAATAGTTTGAATGAACGAGCGACGTTAGGGGCGAGTTCTTTAAAATTCTCGAGTAATGTAGAAAGCAGATAACGTTACGTATATCGTAACACGGCTTATTTTATCCTAAAATACTAATCTCTTTCAAAAAATAGAAAAAACTGTTATTAGATTAATGACATAACAGCGAGACATATATCTGCTATAGCTATGGTGGTATCACTCAATACTGTATTGTTGGTAGCGCTGGCAGGTTATGTTAAATTCTAGATTAGCAGGTTATGTTTTGCGTCGGTCTGTGTCATATACCAAACAAAACCTAACCTACTAACATCAAATTTGACATAGATTGACATTGTCACTAACAATACACGTCAGTACTGCCAACATGTGATTAAATGCTAATCTAGTATCGTTATATTATTTTTCTTAACAACACTAGTGCTGTTAAATGCATCTTAACGCACCTCGTTGCTAAGGAGTTATTATCATAATAACATAATAGGATAAAATATGAATAATTACGAAATATACATTTACTAGTCAAGATAGAGACACATTTTACGAAAAAAAGTTTTTAGGCCTTAAGACTGTTCAGTCAGCTAAAACTTGCACACAATAAACGATCTCATAGAAATCGTGCTTAATTTATGAAAAATGGCACTTTTTGGATATATACAATTTCGAAAAACGTCATTTTCTAACTAAGTGAAGTGCCTTTTATGTGACAAATATTTCTTTAATGTTATTTTCCAAATAAAAGAAGTTTATTGTTAAGAAAGTTTTTTTATAATGAAATAAAAAATTTATTAAAAATATTTGTTTTTCCATAGCAGTCTTTGTTGAAAGTAAAATTCTTTGATATAGGACCTAAAAGAAAATGCGAGAGATCAAAGTTGGCCCAGGATTTTGAAATTTGGTATAGGAGCCTAGATGTTGATTCTAAACAACTTCTCTTAAGAACTTTTTGTCGTATTTGCTACATAAAGGGCACGCTACTCTACAGTAAAATAGGTTTTTTGAAAATTCCCAAGACATACTTGATTTTTGAAAAATGAACTACTGTTAGATATTCGCCTTTAACCAAGCAGGGCTGAACCCCAAAAAATGAAAATTTATATCGAAAACTTTTTACCTTTTACAAGAGTCGCTTTACCTATCCGGGGACACACTGTATATACAGGGTGATTTTTAAGTTGATTATTTTCTTTTACCAGGATATAAAGCTAAAAAAAGTTTACCACTTTTGTGAAATATCAAAACTAACGGAGCTACGGGGTGTTAAAGTTTCAAATTAAGAACTAAAATTACTTAAGGAAAATTAAACTAAACTTAAATGATATGTTCAAAATTATCAGCATTCGCTACTTAATGTAACAATAACATTAAGAAAATTACAATGGAAAACTAGTTGACAGGTCATTGCTTGGCAACAGAGATAAACAAAAATAAAATTGTCTAGCCGCCTTTGCGCCAAAGTTTAGTTTTTAATTTGAAACTTTAACTCCCTGTACCTCAGTTAGTTGTCACAGTTCGGAAAAGTGGTAAATAAAAAAATTGCTTATTTTTTAGCTTTATTTTGTGGTAAACGGAAAGAATCCACTTAAAAATCACCCTGCTTATAAATATATAAAAAAATAATGGTAATGTTTACCTTTTACTTTATACAGGATGACAGCTTGTCCGAAAACCTATTTCGCCCGTATTAGATATATTGAGTGATTTCTACTTAGTTAAAAAATGGCGTTTTTCGAAGTTATGTAATTCAAAAACGTACAATTTTTCGGGAATTAAACAAGATATCCATGCGATTTCTTATTGTGTGTTAGTTTTAGCTATCTCAACAATCTCAAGGGCAGAAAACAACTTGTTTCGTACATTTTGTCCCAATCTTGGCTAGTGCATGTTTCGTAATTATTTATTTTGGTGATCACTTTATTTATTATTTGTTTATAATAATTTTCTTACGTATTGCACACTGTAGTTTGCCAATTTGAATTCGGCGCCTAGATGGCCTTGCGCCGAGTTGGCTGGCGCCGAGATGGTTCCGCGCTGAGTTGTCCCGGCGCCGAGCTGGTCTCGAGCTGAGATGGCGGCTCCGAGATGTCCTAGACCCAATTATGGGTACCCACCATGGAGATTTTTTTGTATTTCTGTATTAGTAACTCAATTTGTAATTCTATTACTTAGTGGCATTGTTCTCTCTCTTTCTCTCCATTTTGGTAGTTATTTTAATATCATTTCTATTTTTCTGGCCGCTTTATGTGGATATTCTATAAATAGCAGTTTGTGCTATTAGTGTTATTATAAAATTTCAACGTTACGTAACAAAAATACCTCATATTATACAGGCACCATAATCTTTGGGCTTGAATCCTAACGTCAAATTTAGAACAACATAACTTAAATTGAAAAAGAATATACAAAAACGGAGGCAAAGCACGTAGACACAGCTGTCTTTTTTCCGTGGCTAAGCTACATGCAACAAGAACGTGAAAAAAAATTAAATGCAATTCTTCCTTTTTTCCTCTTTTGCAACATAAACCATAGGTGGCTACAGAGAATTTAGTCGAGAAGAAAAAAAAACAGGGTAATTGGTTACTATAGAATAATAGTATATATAATAGTATATTATGGGACAAGTGGTTGATATAACTTCATTCGTTGAAAAAATTACTCTCAACATTGAAATTTTATCAGCCATGAGTTGTTTATACTATTTTTTCTACGAATTCTTAAAATAAACATGAATAAACCACTGAAAGTCTATGTCAAATTTGAGGTTAGCAGGTTAGGTTTTGCGTCAGTCTGTGTCAATTGAATGTCAAGCAGTTTGAAATTCCAGTAGTCCGAACATATCAATCTCTAGTGGTTGAAATGCGATTTGAACCACCGGAATCAATGTCAAAATGACTGACTTCAATGTCACGAGTAAAAAAAATTTGCATCCTTAGACCTGTTACACTAATACCTTCATTAATTTTTGACTTCTACCGAATAATATATTTTGCTGAAACTAGGTTAGACCATACATAATTTGTGTTTACTTTACAATTTATAATGGTTGCGGCCTACTTCCATGTAAACGTCACATTTCTTAATAAATGATTTTAGGTCGAGTTGCAATATCCTTAATCTATTTGTAATTTTAAATATAGTTATATGGATGCAGTGCCTACAGACCAGTTCAGTGGGTCAAGCTGAATTAGCAAAACCCAAAAAAAGGCGTAGACGAAATGATGTATAAATACATTGGTTGTATGTATATAATTAAATTCAATATATTTTTAGCATCCGCCGTGTTCATTTTGGCCTTCTTGCTCGCGCAACATTGCAACCCTAAACACCCGAAAATGTCCCTCAAGTTTCTAACTCTTCAGTGCAGTAATTGGAAGACATCTGAAAATATTTACAGTTGCCTTATTTGGAATCTAATAGGTAAAAGCATATGCAGTAGATGTAGTTCCACTCCTAACACTTTCACTACAATTTAATTGAGTATAAGCCACATATACCGGAAAATAAGACATTTTGCATAAATAATATAAGTGGATGAAAATAACAATATTTACGTATATTGCTCATCGAAATAATGAAATAAATTGGTTGTCACTAAAAAAGCTACTTTCGATGTAGACGTAATTGTTTAGGCAAGGTGAAAAACATGTACGCAAGTGGTGTTTAACACTTAATTCCTTGTTGTATATCGACAAACCGGAAGCCTGCAAGGCGTTTGTTTTTAAGGCACGCACATTGACTAGATTTTTAAAATCAAAGTAAATAATGACGGACCTTTACAATGAAGTATATTCATCTCTTTTCTTATCTAAGGTCGTAGGATTTGCGTCTTTTACAGTCAATGGTCCTGTAGATGACAGACATCTTATACCCCTATCAAAAACAAGTCTTTACAAGCTGCTATTTTTTGTATTTCAAATACTAGTACTTTGCGTATTATTCTTCTACGGATCTTCCTGGATTTTCAAATACGAATAACGACGTGCTTTTTGTAAGAAGGATTGGAGAACTGTATCACACCTTGAATGAGATTGTGACTGTCATAGCTAAAATTGACACATTACCAATTTTGTTTGGAGTGGGTGTAAATTTCTACATGATTGTAACAATATTATTTAAACTACAAAGTCATCTTTATTTCGACATCGAATGGAAGTACCTCTATTTTATTTCGAGCCAGTTAATCTTCTATACATTCGAAATTATGATACTGATTGTATCGTGTGGATTTTTGAGCAAACATGTAAGTGATTTTCACAAACGACAACTATGCTGCCACTTGTTTTTTGTTCACTTTCTATCTTAAGCGTTGCCGTAGCTAATGTTGTATTAAGTTTCTTCATTGTTCTTCTTATTTATTTTAGTCTCTCAGAATGCAATACTGGAACAAGCATTCTCCAATATCTTCCATTTATCTCTCTCTCTCTCTCTCTCTCTCTCTTTCTCTCATTGCTCTCATCAAATCTAATCCAGACATTTTTTTCATATCATAGATTCAACGCATTTGTGAAGTTCCTCTTCCATACATCTGTCTAATTTATTACTGCACTACGATATTGTATTTGATATCATTATGTCTCTCATTATGTCCTACCCATCTCCACTTCTGATGCAATTGCTCCTACGATGTCAGAAACTGTACACTACATTCCTGTTCTTTAAAATGCATTTCACTCTCTTTTGAAATATCGAAATCATTATAACACCATTCTTTTAACTAGAAACTTGTCCTTGGGTAATATACTGATTAAGGCAAATCTTTAGAACTCTAACCAATTCTTATCCTTCTTCCTTCAACATGTAAACCACCATAGCATATATTTTCGGTGCTCTATAGCGCTCTTTTTTGTACAACAATTCTCTTTGCTGCATTCAATAATTTTACATCAGCTATTGTTTTCGATCAATTTGTTTCTAATATTCTCTTTAACTATGTGTTTCAGCAAAGAACATTTAAAATTGTCCCTACATGAAGGCTTTCATATCTTTGGTATTTCTAGGAGGACCTTCTTTCAATAGCATCGTCAGCTGTATTGTTGCAAGAATCGCCAAAACGCTTGTTGTCAGTCAGTTTAAAACATAAACAGCTATTAAATGAACAATAACTTTCCGAAATGGGTATTGCAACTGTAGTGATTTAAGGTTTTCCTTGTTAAATTCTTTTATATTTTCTTGAAGTTGCACTACAGATTTTCTTTTTACATCATGCCAAAGTATTTGTGATCTTTCCTTTCCCCTCTTTTATTCTGCTGTCTGCATTTATTATTCCATCTGCTATTGGTATATCTGTATATCTCTTATTATGTTCTACCCATCTCAATTTCTGACTCATTTGCTTTTACGATGTAATAAACTTCCATTCAATTTCTTATGAATTCAAATGTTATATGATTCTAAGATTAATTTTTTCATGTCTTCTTGAGCTTTATCCAAGTTATCCACATTCCCTTTTTTAAACATTCACGTTTGCAGTCGACAGTGTTTAAACAACGAAATTATTATAACATGGTTCATATCACTACAAATGTATCCTCCTCTAAAACAACTATTAAGGAGAATCTTTAGTATTCTAACCAGATCTTCTACTCATTTCTTTAGAATGTCTACTGCTACAGCATATTTTCAAGGTGCTTTACCGCTTTCACTATAATTCATTGCATAAGCAATATACATTATTCTTTCTTTAAACCATTTAATGGATTATTGTTGTTTGTATATTTTTCTACTTGATTTTTTTTGTACTAGTTTTTCCATTTCTTCTTATCTTTAAATCCCGACCACGTCCACTTTCTACTGGTAAAGATACGTACACTACGATCTTAATGTCTTCTATAACTATTTGCTTCAGCACAAAACACTAATTTGTTTCTAGCTGGACGCTTTTGATCTTTTAGTATTTCTAGAGGTTTTTCTTTCAGTAGCATCGCCAAAACGTTTAAATACTGTGAGAAAGTTACAAAATAAACATCAATTTAAATGAACAATAACAAATTTTCCGTATTCATTTTAATTGTAAGATTTTTCTTTGTAAATTCTTTCAACTTTTCTTGCGCTTTTACACTCTTCAACTTTGCTTCCGTACGTTCTCCTTAGCGTGGTTTTTCAACTTGATTGGTCCCTTCTTCGCACATATATTGCCAAACAATTTTTTTCTAACTGCAATTTTAATAAGCCAGGTTTTTTGTGCATCACCTTTGTTCTGACTCTTTGGTTTCGGCTATGATTACAACAAACTAGACTATGTATAAATAATGTCTTTCTGTTTCAGGCAAATTCAGTTAAAAAAGTACTAATAAAAGCTATTTCAAATACTCAGGACAGAGTTCTAAGGAAAGAGGTAGAGTCAATGTCAACTGATTATTATTAGATAATCTGCAATTAAGTCCTTTAATTTGTAGATTAACGCCCTTTTATTGCAACTTTTGCACTACGACTTAAAAGTTACAGCCGGGGGATTCTTCACGACTGATTTTACTTTGATATTCACCGTTTGTTATTCAGTTATTGCAACTGAAATTTTATTGATATTTTCTTTTCAGATGATCAGTGCAATTACTACATATTTAGTCATATTTGTCCAATTTGATAGAGCATGGATACGTAATTAATCTCACTAGATCAAACCTGCCACCAAAGTGAATGCTTAAGTTATCGATATTATAATAAATTCCATAATGTCATGTTGAAGTGATGTAAGTTGGTGTGAAATAAATAATTAAAATGCTTTTTCGCGTACTCCTTGTAAGAAACACCTTTAAAGCTTTACTCTATTTTTACAAAGCTAACAAAAGTTTGGTAGTTTCCAATTTCTTTTCTATTAAGTAATACACGAAAAAATAGCATGATCAAAGCTTGAAAAAATTGGATTTTCAAGCTCGTCTAAATTTAATGCACTGACAACTCTCGCCTATTACATTTTTAGACTCGCTAAAAAACCTTTTTTATACTTGGTAAACAAACTACTATTCTTTTCATTGCTCCTGTTTTGCTTTAACAAAACTAAATAATTAGGTATCCTGCGATTGTGTTTTATAACATCGGTAGTGTTTTTATTGTCGCTCCATTGTTATATTCAGGAATGTTACGCAGGTAAGAGCATTAGCATAAGCTAGTATGCGCGGTTCGTATCAGAATCAGAACAACCATAAAACCGCTGTACGAATTATTGAAAAAAAGAGGCACCATTCGTATGGGATTGAAAGTGTGGGCAAGCTTTTGAAACATTAAAAAATGAGATTGCTTCAAGAAAAAATAGTCGTGCGATTCAGAAACATTTGTAATGCGGCGCACTGGCTGATTTTTACAATTAGATATTCGCATTTAATTGCATTTGGTGTAGGTCAATAGTCAAGAGTTTTTAAATTGCTTCGAGTGATTAAATTAAGAACACTTTAGAAATATTAAACATATTTCTTTTGATAGCACTTGTCAATTTTGTAAATAAACTTAAGTATAAATCAAATGTATAATGTAAATAAAGTAAAACAAGTTATGAGATGCCGGCCAAACGCCTAAGGAATCTGCAACCCGTGCGGTACACAAGCGAAGAAGGTTCGCAGGTTTGAGAGCTTACAGTCACTTTATATAAACAGTCTGGCATATAAAATGTCACTTATGACATAACACACAAAATGGCTGACTCAAGTAGCCAGTCAAAACCAGTGGCGGAGTTGGGGTTGGAAATTACTAAAAGTGTAATTAATTAAATGCTCAGTATAAGTAAATATATGACTAAATAGTAAAACAAACCATGTCGTATCAATGAGAAACTATAAATTTTATTTACAATTTGTGCTCATATAAATAATAATACAGAACTTAATGTGATCCCAAAACTATTATACAGTGGGTATATAGTCTGAGACGCTAAAAATTACTTTTCATAGCTTTCTACTGAAATTTTATAGCTTACATTGTGCAGTGCTACAGACTTACAACTGCATTTACTTTGTTGTGTATTTTGTTTTTTCGTTTTCGTTTCAGTTATTCTTAAACGAACATCGAGAACTTTGGATATAATAAAGTGTCACTTCATTGCCATGACATCTAAAACACTTTATCTGCCGCTGACAGCTTTCTCTGCTGCTCGTCAGCGGCAGATAATATTATCTGCCGTTGACGAGATCAAGTAATTTTCTTCGAATTTTGTTCACAAAATTGTAAATAATTTGTTTTAAAAACTTTGAAGTAAAAATACTATATGTTATCGCAAGCTCGGCAGATAAACCGTCCAGCCACGCTACATAAAGTATAACTTTTGCTCCTAATAACATCCTTTATCTAATAGACTTGTCCGTCCGTCCGTCCTGTCCGTCCGTCCGGGACGCTGTTTCAGCAGCCAAACCGTAAGAGATAGAGAAAAAAGTTATGAAAGTTATATGTTTGGAATGGTGATGTCAGCTCAGGAACCGAATTTCAGTCACGTGACACTTCCGGTTTTTGAGAAATCACAAAAAAGACCGTTTTTCAAATAGAACGCGTATTAAATAAAAATGTTTCAGCAGCCAAACGGAGCTGCGACCTTCTGCGCCTTAAAACGTCGATCGGTTAGGCAACCACTTTGACACTTTCCAGATTTGGGTACAGTTTTTATTTAATACGCGTTCTATTTGAGAAACGGTCTTTTTTGTTTTTTTAAATCTCGGCGCCGCCACTTCGGCGCCGCCATCTCGGCGCGGGGCCAGCTCGGCGCCGGGACAACTCGGCGCGGAGCCATCTTGGAGCTAGCCAACTTGGCGCGAGGCCATCTCGGCGCCGAATTTAAATACGCAAACTACAGTGTGCACTACGTAAGAAAATTATTATAAACAAATAATAAATAAAGTGATCACCAAAAAGCTGGCATCAAATGAAAAAAAATATTTAGAATTTCTTGGAAAATCAAACACTAACGACCAGAGGTAATTGCAAAGTGATTACAAATGGGCCAAACAAAAGTTGTCACGTGACTTCCGTTATCAGTAAAATTCAAAATTTTTTTAAAATAATTACGAAAAATAAATTTACTGCCCAAGATAGGGACACCATTTACGAAACAAAGTTGTTTTCTGGCCTTGACATTGTTGAGTTAGCTAAAACTAACACATAATAAAAATCGTATGGAAATCTTGCTTAATTTCCGAAAAATCGTACTTTTTGGATTTACACAACTTTGAGAAACGCCACTTTTAACTAAGTAAAAATCACTCAATATATCTAATACGGGCTAAATAGGTTTTCGGACAAGCTGTCATCCTGTATAAAGTGAAATGTAAACATTACCAATATTTTTTTTATATACCTATATATTTATATACAAGGTGATTTTTAAGTTGATTCTTTCCGTTTACCAGGAAATAAACCTAAAAAAATAAGTATTTTTTTTATTTACCACTTTTCCAAAATATCAAAACTAATAGACTACAGGGTGTTAAGGTTTCAAATTAAAAACTAAACTTTGGCGCAAAGGCGGCTGGACAATTTTATTTTTGTTTATCTCTGTTGCCAAGCAATGATCTGTCAACTAGTTTTCCATTGTAATTTTGTTAATGTTATTGCTGCAATAATGGCTCATGTTTATGATAATAATGAATGAGTGAATATGCTTATTATTTACTGGGAGTGTCGTCAAAATGCCGCTGCCGCATCGCTCTTATACGCGGAATGTGTGTGTAGAAGCGAATGCTGATAATTTTGATCATTTAAGTTAGATTAAGTTTAGTTTAATTTTTGTTAAGTAATTTTAGTTCATACTTTGAAACTTTAACACCTTGTACCTCCGTTAGTTTTGATATTTCGCAAAAGTGGTAAATGGCTTACTTTTTTTAGCTTTATATCCTGGCAAAAGGAGAGAATCAACTTAAAAATCACCCTGTATATAGTGTGTCGAAACGAAACGACTCTTGTAAAAGGTAAAAAATTCTCAATTTAAATTTTAATTTTTTGGGGTTCAGCCCTGCTTGGTTAAAGGCGAATTTCTAACTGCATTTCAGTTTTGAAAAATCAAATATGCCTTGAAAGTTTTCAAAAAATAGATTTATGCATAAGGGAGATATGAATATGTTTTCTCCCTGAGGTTGACATGTGTTACAGACCGAGGGCCTCTGGCCCGAGGTCTGTAAGTTAACCGAAGGTAAAGAACATGAATATCTCCCGTGGTGCATACAATATTTTATCTACTAGCATATTCGTAAAAATAGTATGAAATTTCAAACTGTCATAATGACATTTAAAATTAGAATATGTAAGTAACATCAAGGATTGCCTCATTGTATGATTGCTAAGACGTTAATTGTAGTTGCATTGTTACCATGAGTCATGTTGCTAGTAGATAAACTATTTTTTTATTATACCTGCATCAGAATCGCCGTTTAAAGCACGCCTGAGCGTGCGAAAGCAGGCGATTAAAGCTCGCCGAGCTTTAAAGGTTGTCAAGGAAATGACTGAGCGCAACAACGGTCATGGACGCGACAAAAACGTAAATAATTCTCGTAACTATAGTAGCAATATTATTATGCCCTCTCGATTTATCGCGACAAAAATTATTTCTAAGTTTTTAGTGCGTAATTTATTTCCAGTATTGGAGATATAATAAAAAATAGCGTAAAGTATTTGTGGATAACTGGTCTTTAAAACACTTGCTCTATTTCGAGCACTCCGGCTACGCCGTCGTGCTCGAAAACTCGCGCGTGTTTTAAAGACCTTGTTATCCACTCATACTTTAATATACTATTTATTATACCTGCATCAGAATCGCCGTTTAAAGCACGCCTGAGCGTGCGAAAACAGGCGATTAAAGCTCGCTGAGCTTTAAAGGTTGTCAAGAAAACGACTGAATGCAACAACGGACGTGGACGCGACAAAAATGTAAATAATTCTCGTAACTATAGTAGCAATATTATTATGCCCTCTCGATTTATCACGTCAAAAATTATTTCGAAGTTTTTAGTGCGTAATTTATTTCCAGTATTGCAGGTATAATAAAAAATAGCGTAAAGTATTCGTGTATAACTGGTCTTTAAAACCACTCATACTTTAATATACTATTTTATACTCATGACTTCAAAATTCATATTTCCCGGTCATTCCCGATACGCCGAAAGTTACTTTTCCAGCACTGCGGTGTTTTTTACTTTTCAACAAAAACTAAGGGAATTGTATTTTTTGGTCCCTTGGGCTTCGCCCCTCTCCAAGGCGGCCCTCGGGGCTCCGCCCATCTCTAAGGGGGCCCTCGGGGTTCTGCCCCTCTTCGAGGGGGTCCTCGGGACACACACTTCTGGATCGTTCTCCTTTATTATAATAATAATAATAATAATGTATTTATTGTCTAACAGCATATAGCCAATAACAAGACAATATTAGATATATAGAGGATTGTCCCTCGTTGGTTTAATTGCGCCTGCAAACACCAGAGGCGCTGTAAACGTCAACAAAAACTAACAGGTGCGTAGGATAGGTATAAAAGTTTAGTGATTTGTGCTGTCAACTCAGTAAATTAGTGAAACACTTAGGGCCGATTCTACAATGCAAGTATATACCTGGAATAAGCTATGCGAGGTATAATTGTCATAGTTTTCTTTGTAACAACTATCGTTTCTAGGGTATTTATTTCCCGGATAACTTAATCCTTGGATTGTAGAATCGGTTCTAAATAATTATTTTTTTTATTTTTTAAAATAATTTCAGTTATTCGTTACAAAAATCAACCCCTTCGGGGAAAATTTTCTCGAATTCGCACTACATGCAGCACTCCCTGCGGTCGTGCTGCAAACAAAGTGTTCATTCGGGAAAATTACGAACTTGTTAGGTAAATAACTATTGCTGTAGAGTAGCGCGTCTTTTATGTAGCAAATACGACAAAAAGTTATTAAGAGAAGTTGTTTAGAATCAACATCTAGGTTCCTATACCAAATTTCAAAATCCTCTGCCAACTTTGATCTCTCACATTATCTTTTATGTTTAGGTCCCATATCAAAGAATTTTACTTTTAACAAAGACGGCTATGGAACAACAAAGATTTTTCAAAAAGTTTTTTATTTCATAATAAAAAAAATTGTTAAAAATAAAATTCTTTGATTTGGAAAATAAACATTAAAGAAATATTTGTCATATAAAAAGCACTTTACTTAGAAAATGGCGTTTTTCAAAATTGTGTAAATCCAAAAAGTGCTATTTTTCGGAATTTAATCAAAATTTCAATGAGATTTTTTATTGTGTGGTAGTTTTAGCTGACTGAACAATATCAAGGCCAGAAAACTTTTTTTCGTAAAATGTGTCTCTATCTTGACTAGTAAATGCATGCTTCGTAATTATTTAAAAAAAACGTAAAACTTTATTTACAATTTTTTTATATAATTTTCTTACGTAGTGCACAATGTAGTTTGCAAATTTAAATTTGGCGCCGAGATGACCTCGCGCCGAGTTGGCTTGCGCCGAGATGGCTCCGCGCCGAGTTGTCCCGGCGCCGAGCTGGCCTCGCGCCGAGATGGCGGCGCCGAAATGGCGGCGCCGAGATGGCGGCGCCAAGTTGTCAGGCTTCGGTTTAGACCTATTTTTGCATTCAAATACACAAGACTCCATACCTAAAAGTGTCACTGTTAATGATACTTTAAAATTTGAACAGTTGTTTATAAAGACATTGGTATTTTCAATGGCTGTAGGCTCTGAAGCAGACGATGATAAAGTAAATAATGTCGGAGCAACGTTATCCTGAAGTCTTTTTGCCATCAACTCGTGCTTTCTCACACATACAGTCTGCAAAATGCTTCGGGCAGATTCTTGAATTACTATTAGGGTACCAATTTTCTCTATTAATTTTTTTCACAAGTCTCTCCGGTCCCTATTCCTAGGGAAAGTTTCTATTAGCACGCATTTTTCAGATTTGCTTTTGCATCCGACTGCATACCAAAACCCCATATCTGACGCAACAGTTTTAAGATCTACAAATTTCTTTAAACCTAGTCAGCTTACCGTTCTAGCTGTTTCTAAAAATTATGATCGGTTTTAACTATGTACTTGCGTTTTAAACAATTTGGTGTTGAAATTTTTGATATTTAAATGTTATTGTCGCCCGGCTCCGTAGCTCAGCGGTTAAGTATTCTGGCTACTGATCTAAGGGTTGCGAGGTCGATCCCCGGTCCCGGTAAAGTTTTTAAAATAAAAAAATGCGGATGAAAGCCTCTACAGAATGGAAGTGATGTAAAGCCATGGGTTCCATGTTGCTACGATGTGTAGCATGTAAAAGATCCCTTGCTAGGGTTGTAACTCCTTAGTTTCAGAAAAGTTCTAAGTAGGACTTTGACCATATGACCATATCAGTTGGTGCCTTAGGTACCTGGTACTCCGCATGCTTAGATCTTGTCCATTACAAACAAACAAACAAATGTTATTGTCCAAATGACGTAAGATATAAAATGGCGGCACCAATGGGAATCGTGGCCATATATGATCAAATTATGAACGTGAGTGTATATAAAGCGACTGTAGGAGAGCTTCGGTAACGGCGATGCCTCTCGTTCTGGCTGGAACTAAAAATAATGTTACATTGCGGTGCGGGCTTCGAGGCGAGCACGTGCAGTTATCTAGAGGGAATAATTCATAATTCATTTCTCGATGTCGGAAGTTCAGTGCTAGTACTGTCTGGCGCCTGACGCTAAATTGTGCTGGTCTGAGGACGACGCATTAGGTTAAATTTACCTTTGAAAATGCTAGGGCGAGCTCGAATTTTTCGCCCGGTGCGCTGGCTATAAACTGGCTGCCGGTTTCGGACTCGGTGCTGGGGCTGTAATTTTGTCTGGAAACGTTGCAGGTTTTTGCTGATGGCCTGGCGGATTGCCGCCCACGTAAGTTGGGCTTTAAGATAGCTACGGTGGCGGTTAGGCTTGGAATTCGCTTATCAGGCAGCCCTTCAGGGGCCTGAAAGTCTTCTTTTAACGGCGTAGTTTTGGGGCTCTGGGTCGGTGGGATACACTCTGATACCGAAATCGTCGGAATAGAATCGATTTAATGGCTGATTTTTAAGAATGTTTTTCGGTACCGAGAACGGCAGCATGGAGAACGACAGCCTGGAGAACGGTTTAGAAAAGGGTTCTGGAGTTATTTTCTGGTATCAAAAACGGCGAAGTGGAGAATACGTTAAGAGCTGGTTTTGTGGTATACTCCAACACCGAAATGGGAGGCCTGCAGGGTAAATTTTTTGGATTACTTTTCAGGAAGGTAGTTATAGCTCTGGAGGGCTTCTCTCCTAGCTGCGCCTTGGGCTCAGGTGCCTTGGACTGGCGACGGCTTGAGTCGAGTCGGTTCGGCGAACCCTTTTAGCTAAAGGGAGATGCCGCTTCGGAGTTCGGCTCTGCGGAAGCCCGCTTGGCAGAATCAAACGACGGCTTTAAGCTCGACTACAATGCTTCTATACCATGCAAGTCCCGGAGGAATTCAGAGATGCGCCGTGCTTAGTCGCACGAGGACTTGCATATCCCCAGGCCATTGCCGTTATCGAAAAGCCAGTCGTGACTTCACTTGGCAGCATTCAAACTTTAGCACATGCATACGTAAATTTTATATGTACAGGTGTAAAGTCACACATGCACATTGAACAAAAATGAAGAACGTCCGTTAAACATTTGGGAAAGGAATATACTGAAGAGAATTCAATAAACGAAAACGGGTAATGAGGAATTCATTGGTTGCCTTAATGATAGCGTTGCTTAAATCTTCCCATTTGTTATATTCGTCTATATTGGTGGTAGTGTGTGCTGCTTTTTCTGTAAATATTTTTACATATTACAAATCTAGAGGGGTGGCCCTCATTATTTAATCCATCTCGGTTCTATTTTCCCTTTCTCGCCGAAGGCGAAGGAGGTATTATAATTCTGAAAAGTCACATGTTTTCTTAATTTTTCCTGTCTGTCTGGCCTTCTGACCGTCTGCCCGTCTGTTCGTATGGATGTTTACGTTATAGCTCAAAAACTATTTGTTAGAGGAAGACGATATTTTGCATGACGACTAGATGTCTACCTAGCTCGAAACCGAATATACTTTCGGTCAAATATATTGTAGTGACAGCTCTCTCAATTTTTTTAACTTGAATTATTTAATTTAAACTTCAATATTATATTCTTATCGATAACGGTCCCTCCTTTCCCTATTCCTAGGGAAAGTTTCTATTAGCACGCATTTTTCAGATTTGATTTTGCATCCTACTGCATACCAAAACCTTATATCTGACCCAAAAGTTTTAAAATCTACAAATTTCTTTAAACCTAATCAGCTTACCGTCCTAGCTGTTTCTAAAAATTATGATCGGTTTTAACTATGTACTCGCGTTTTAAACCATTTGTATTGATTGAATGTCAAATCAATATTTGAATAAATGTGGCGTTGGCATTTTTAATATTTAAATGTTATTGTCGCCGGGCTCCGTAGCTCAGTGGTTAAGTATTCTGGCTACTGATCTAAGAGTCTCGAGATCGATCCCTGGTCCCGGTAGTTTTTAAAATAAAAAAATGCCGATGAAAACCTCTACAGAATGTCATCATTTGGAAGTGCTAGGGTTGTAACTCCTTAGTTTCAGAAAAAATCTAAGTAGGACTTTGACCATATGACAATATCAGTTGGTGCCTAAGGTATCTGGTACCCCGCATGCCTAGATCTTGTCCATTGCGGATATTTTTCCGGCATAACTGTCATGCGATTTCGCTGCTGCTATTTTTGGTGTTCGTGATAAAAAAACTTGTCAATCTTCTAATGGTATCTATTCCCAGTTCTTGGTGGATTTATTGGTTCCCTACAAACCATGGGGAGTTGATGGCAATGCGGAGCACTTTGTTCTGATATACTGCAGTGGTATTAGGCCCTGTGGCTCTGCTCTGATTCCAGTTCAATATTAAAATTAAATTAAAGCACAGAGTAGGGATGTTTTATCTAGCCGCAATGATAAGTTAAATGTCATTCCGTAAATGCATTCAAAAAGGGATGCTTGTGTTAAAAAGAAGTGAATCGATAAGGAACGCAAAGGAGACAACTTGCTTTTCACAGGGTTAAGAGTCAAATTTCATATCAATTAATTATTAGGTGAGGCTGAGTGAATAGCCAAACCAAATTAAATAATCACAAGAGGGTTTGCCAAGTGCAGGTTATAAAGCGTAGAGTTCAAATTTAACTAGTTAGTACAATTCGTGAACAATTCTAAAAGGATATTAGCCAGGAAAGACGAGAACATTGCAAAGAGCAAATAGTGCAGGCGTAAACTAGCAATTGTAAGAAGCAAACATTACTTGATAAAACTGGAGGAAAAGTAGACACAAAATTAGGCCAGGAAACGAGGAAAGGAAGACAGTGGGAAATCAGGGAGCAATTATGAAGGAAGTGAACGAAAAACTAGTCAATGTAAATACGTGAGTGAACATGAAACGTGGAGTGACACAAAGACACTGTGGCAATTAATAAAATGTGGACAATAATCTTAGAAATGTGAATTTTTTCGATCTAATTATTTATAAGAATGTTTAATATAATATGTAAATCATTTGAACTCAACCAATGTCCTGTTTATAGTTATAAAATTCGTTTATTGTTTAGAAAGGACGAAAAACAATTAACAATTGAATAAAATTAATTCTGACATGCAGTTTATGGGCTCTAATTTAAACCAAGTTTTTACCTATTAAATAATATTTTATACGAATAAAAAGTATACCATCGTGTTGAGCACATCGCAGAGTACCAGTGAAAGTGTGCGTAACATTTACCCAATAAAAAAAATATTTGCTGCAAGAAGCTTCCGAAGCTGCGGTAGCGACCACTTCAAATTTACGAAGGCCGATAGCAGCGGAATAAAGGATCCAAGACCAGAGCTGATTACTGGGACACATCATGTGGAGCTGTAGGACAACGCCCAGCAACAAAAGCCGCGGGGACAACTACTCCAAGAGAAGATTCGAGCGAGGCCCCCTTTCCGAAGAATGATCGGTAACATCTGAACAATTTAAGGTACTCTAAAAAGCTTATTAATATTGTGGTGAAGCAGAAATTTGTGTAGGAGAGAAACATTACCGTTGTGAATAAGATTCATGCATATCCAAGCCTCCAGCTAACGCATTTTGCCAATTATTCATCAAGTAAAATTGTGAGGTTAAAGGAGGTTATAAAAATTGCAAATCCAAGCCACGTCTGTGTGACGTAGTAGAACAAATATATCGCTGGAACAAAAGACAATTAGAAGCGCTAAAACACTAAAATTCAGATAAATACCTGGTAGTTTGTTCATAAAATTTGAATTTTCCAAGTCAAAAACGCTTACTGCAATCTAATCAAACCATTTTGTAATTTTGACAGCCGCACTTGCATTGCGACTGGCGTATTAGGATTAATTTGGGCACACAGTGGCGTGCCGGCGTAAAGTAAAATAATAAATTAGCAGGAACCTAACCCTCTTGAACTGAGTAAAGGGCCTTCCGAGCTAGCGTTTTCAGAAAATTGTAATTGCAGATTGATAAAACTTAAAAGAAGGCAAAATACGATTTTATTTGAATAAATAAAAATACAACGATCTGATCTTAAACAGTCTAAATCTATAAATCTGTATAAATTTTATTATTAAATTGCCGAGTACATTGCATTCATTTTAGGTACCCGCAACTAGTAACCTTTGCAAATTAATTAGACGCCGCACCTAGTAGCCTTTTGCAATACTTGCAGCTTTTTACTAACTTCGTTTTGCAATAAAGGAAGTATTGAATTCACCACAAAAATTCGAAATTGAGTTTTCAACAGATCTTCAATTTTTAGTGTCCCCTGAACCCAAAAAACATATTTTTGTTCGTTGGCCTGTGTGTGTGTCTGTCTGTCTGTCTGTCCGTGAACAGAATATCTCAAAAACGAAAAGAGATATAGCGTTGAAACTCCATATATAAGTTTTGTGTACTATGTAAATGCGACAGCAAGCTTTTGAAAAAAATCGCATAACTGGAAGTAGGTGTTTACTCTTGTGATTTTTCAGTTTTTTTCGATTTTTCAAAAACGGCTAAAGGGTTTTTTCAAACTTTACATTTTTATTAAATTTTTAATATTTATTGATGTGAGATAGGTGATTTTCCAGTTGAATACTTTTATAATGGGTTTCTTTCGTTTTTTTTTAAATATTTTTATTAACTCCTATTTTAAATAGTACACCCGGTATATTATTAAATTGTTTAATTCAGCTAAAAATTTTAGAGAAAATTTGTTTCTTGAACTAACGCTCTATTTTGTACCGTTTTTGTAGAATTTGTAATTTTTGAAAAATATTGAGAAATGGTTAAAAATTAAAAATCTAAGTTTTGGCTAATTATAAGATCACTTGAAAAGAAAGTTGTGTGAGTGTATCACTCCAGATTAGAGATGGGCGCGTGAGTGCATTTTCGCTCACGTCACGCACGTTTCACTCTTGCTTTGAACAGTCACGTTCACGCACGTTCACGCTCACGTTCACTCACGTTCACGGCGTGACACGCCACTCACGACGTGACACGCAGCTTTTATTTCAAAATTTAAATTCAGATAGAACAAAATGTTCAAATTTAAAACCAATGAAAAAACCCTAAAGAGAACTAAAAATATGTTTTACACCTGACATAATTTACGTGATATGTTGCAATCAGAATAGTTGACATAAAAAGAAAAAAATGAAAATTGACTACAATAACTTCGACAAGGGATAAATACTGATTTCTCGCAAATATATTTTTTGCAGCTGTCTTCAAAGACATTACTTTTAATACTAAAAGCTGCCATTGGAATTGACGTTTCCCTTATTGGCATGAGTACAGAAGGTATATATTGCTAGGCAACACTTTTAATTCGAAGGTTTGAAAGTACTTTTACGTACAAGGATCAACATTTTCAGCGTTAGCCGAGTATAAAAAACAAACCATTACTTTTATTAGAATAATAAGTTCATCTACACATCTACACATTAAAATGTTGATTTAAAAATAATATGTGATCAACATTTTCAGCGTTACTTCGAATTCTGCGCTCTTCTAAAATTCGCCCAGCTGTAGAAAATTCTCTTTCGCTTGTAGCGGAACTTGCCGGTATGTTTAAAATTTTTTAATTTTAATTAAAGTTTTTTTAACAGTGGCGTATTTACACTGTTTTTCCAAAATCATAAAATGTCATCTACATTTCCGAATTTTAATTTAACATACTAATTTTGTTTTGTTTCGACATCACCTACTTACACGTGTCATCGTCAGAGTTATCTCTAAGTGTAGAAAGATAAGAATCTGATGCTGATGTACCAGTTTTGAGTCGTTTGCTATGTATTTCATCATTATCATCTATAGTTTTATTTGATTATAATATTCTCTTTTATGTGAAGGTATGAACTTAAAGGATTTATAATTAGGGTCCAAAAATAAAGCCACATAATGTAACTTGTTTGGCACAATTTGTAATTTAATGAATTTAAAAGTTGCTGCACCCTGCAGTTTTTTATTCGTTACTAAATATTTAACGTGAAATTAACGTGAAACGTGAATCACGTCTTAGAAATTTTCACTCACGTTCACTCACGTTCACGTCACGATTTTCAAATATTAGTCACGTTCAGGACGTGACACGCCGTGACACGACGTGACACGACTGTTTTCACGTCACGCGCCCATCCAAAGCCTACGCTTTGGCCCATCCCTACTCCAGAACTTTTAATGTTTGTTTTGAAGTCGTAATCCATACAGGGCACGCGTATGTTAATATTAGCCTAAGAAGTGTTTTGTGCAACAAGATGCACATTCTCTAGGTAAGGGAGAGTTTCTATTAATTAGAGGAAACAGGTGGTTTAATCTTGTGTAAACTTGGTTTAATTTACTATTTATGTGGTAACTCCAAGTTAATCTGGTGTCCATATACACTCCTAGGTATTTAACTGCTCCAGTTCTTGGTATACCAGCCCTTGATATATGTAGTTTTGGGTGTTTCGTTATTTGTTTAAGCGTAAATATTTTGACATTACTGAGCCATCGACTTTTATAACATGTGAGCAGACAAAAATAAAATCAAGCTTGGATTTCAAATATTTGTTTGTGTTGGTGGCTCTGTAAGCCTATGTCAAATTCTAGGTTAGCATGTTAGGTTTTGCGTCAGCTTTGACATAGACTGATGCAAAACCTAACCTGCTAACCTAGAATTTGACATAGATTTACAGTGCCACCAACACAAACAAATATTTCAAAGCCAAGCTTGATTTCATTTTCGTTTGCTCACATGTTGCTTTATAATAAATATGGTGGCGTAGATGCGGACGGCGAATGTTCGACTTTCTAGAAGGAAAATATAGTTGCTGTTATATAGTGTAGAATTTGTGTTTTGAGAATTTTATATTTTAGTCCCGCGATCCATACCCTGTCAAACGCCGGGGTAAATTCAGGGAAGACAACCACTGTAAATAATTTGTTCTCGTATCGTTGTTCTACTAGCAACTACCTCAAATATTCTCTGCAATTGTTTCTAAATCCAAATTGAAGGAATTATTTAAAGTTCGGCAACGATATTTTCAGGCGATTACTTATTACCCGTTCAAGTAGCTTTGACAGGGTAGGTAAAAGCCAGATAGGTCGGTAACTATTGCAGTCGTGTTTATTTTTCCTGTGTTTACTAAACATAAGTATATGGGCGAGTTTCCATTCATTTGAGAAGTGTATGTTGCATTCGTCTCTAGGATCGGACTATGTGTCTGGAAGAAGTACCTTTGCGTTTTGCTCAAAAGCAAACATATTCTGAAATTTTACCTGAGCCAGCGCTTGGTATCACTTTATTGACAAACGGGGCAAGACACCTCAATGGTGGGCCCTAGATTTTTTTATTATTTGTTTCGTCTTTAAACTTCCAAAATTTTCAGCTTATTTTAGTTACGAGTGAAATCATCCTGTCGCAATAGCGTAATGGTCCATATTTGCAAGAGGACTGATGTTAGTTCACTCTTGAGGCCCCATCGCCGAGCTATACATTGCCTGCAACCAAAGGATAAAATGTGGAGTAGACGTTCAAACCTTGCACAAGCAACTGGTTTTTCTTGAGGCTTATCGACATGGATTTGCTTCTGGCCAGCGTCTGACATGCCTGTTTTCTACTTGGTGACCAGCAACAGGCCTGTTTTTAATTAACCTATTCCCTTGCCTTAAGGAATTGCGCCACGATATAGCTTGTGACCTCGACGTAACCTGCAATACGGAATTCTTTGTAACTTGTTAGTGTTTCGAGTTAATTTTAACAAATTCGGCAAATATCAGATTTTCTTCATATTTAGATACATATAGAATAGCTTAGAACTTATTGAAGGTAAATATTTTGAATTAGTAAAGTCGCCGTTCAACTCGGTAGAATTAATTTTAATTATTTCCCTATTTGCAAGATATTGCGTTAATACTTCTCTTCATCCGACTAATGGCAACTGAA
Source organism: Agriotes lineatus (assembly GCA_940337035.1). Taxonomy (NCBI): domain Eukaryota; kingdom Metazoa; phylum Arthropoda; class Insecta; order Coleoptera; family Elateridae; genus Agriotes; species Agriotes lineatus. The sequence goes on along the minus strand of OW679203.1, from coordinate 50,677,912 downwards.
TATGATTTTAACTAATTACTAAGCATATTCCGGGGTTTTTAGTGTGCCTAATCCAAAACCAACTACTGCAAGTCTGTGGGACCTCTCTGTTGATTATTAATAACATGAGAAAATTCTTGCATTTGTAGGTTTTGTTTCAAATTCAATCAGAACCCAAAATTTAACCTCTACTAACGCTATTACTGTTATGTGCTATTACTGCACATTTGAGCATATCGTGACTTCATTATACGATACCGAGTAATTTTTTGATGATGTGTATTATTGATTCTAAGACCAATCTTTGTACCACTTATTTTGCCTAAATGTTAATAACAGTTAATTATTATACTTATGACTTTTAAAACGATTCTCTTTTACTATTGTGATGTTCACTGTTATATTTGGTCTGGTTTACCGTGCTTCTTCTTCTTCTTCTTTTGCGGTGCTGGGGTTGACCCCGCGGCACTCAGGCCTGAGGCCCATTGTGCGTACCTCTTTTTATATCTCGTCTTTGAACAGGCCGGTACCAACCGCAAAGGCTAGCACTTGGCCTATAGGGATGAGCCTTATATCCTGCGGTTCTAAGAGCGCTGCGCCGAAGTGTTTATGTCGCAGGGTCATCAGTCTGACAAACTGGCATAATATGTGCTGGGAAGATTCCTCCTCTTCCCCGCATAGCCTGCAGATCGGATCATTTGTAATACCGATTCTGTGCAGGTGTTTGTTGAGGTGACAGTGCCCTGGTAGGAGTCCTGTTACGATCCTAATTTGCTTCTTACTAAGTTTTAGAAGCTCTTTGGACGTCGACAGCGATAACTCCCCAATAAAGAGTTTAGCTTGCCTTGGTTCCTGCTGTACAGACCATTCACGAAGGAACCGGGTCCAGACCCATTTCTTCATTTCTAGCTTTACGTTGCAATATGGTATCCCAAGAATTGGCTCGGGTCCAGGCTGGTCACCTCTGGAGTCCTGCCTAGCCAACTGATCCGCCTCTTCGTTACCGTCAATGTTGCTATGACCTGGTACCCACAGCAACTTTACAGTGTTCTGCATGCAGAGTCTCGTTAGCGCCGCTCGACATTCAGACACTAGTTCCGAAGACACCCTGAAGGAATTCAGGGCTAAGAGAGCGGCCTGGCTGTCCAAGCAGATGTAGATATGCTTGTTAGTAAAACCTCTGTCTAGGTTTTAAAAAACACAGGCCAGGATGGCAAACACCTCGGCCTGAAATACGGTGGCGTACCTGCCCAGTGAGAACGAACGCTTCACTCTAGGTGACTCGCCATAGAGGCCCGCCCTTACGCCAGCCTCCGTCCTAGAGCCGTTTGTGAACCAGATAAGTCCCTTAGGAGTAAAAAGGTTACGGCCACGGGCAATACAGTCCTCTCTAGAAGGGATTACTGTTTTATATGGCCTATTGAAGGACAAGGAGGGAACCATACGATCACTCCTCATGCTGAGGATATCGCGAGCCTCTGCCATAATTGACATGACACTCGAATGTCCCAGCGTTCCTCCTACCTTTGTCCACTGGTCCCCACACTTAATCCTGTAGGCCGCCCTTCTAGCCTCAGTCTCAATCATTAGATGATGGGTCACGAGTCCGAGAAGGGCTTCCAGGGCCGTTGTGGGTGCTGTTCGCATTGCTCCTGTCACTCCTAGACAAGCTAGCCGTTGGAGTTAACCGAACCGTGTCTTTGCGCTAGCTAAGGTGACCCGCGACCACCATACAAGTGCAGCGTATGTGATGAGGGGTCTTACACCGCGGTGTACATCCACATTATGACATTCGGTTTAAGACCCCACGTGCTTCCAAAGGTGCGTCTATCCAAAAGGAGGCAGTTGCCCTTTGTATTTGTCCTTCCGAGTGCTCCTTCCAGGTCAGTTTGGCGTCCAGGATGACTCCCAGATACTTAACTGAATAGGACAAGTTTGGTTTTGTCGGGGTTTACCGACAATCCGTGCCCTATGCACCATCTTTCTACGATTCTGATGGCAATTTGAGTAACCCCACAGATGGCATGTGGAAATTTTTTTCGTACGAGGGTAGCAAGATCATCTGCATAGCCTTGCGTGTATATGCCGGCTCCGTTGAGGTTACGCAGGAGCCCATCTATAACGAGGGACCACATCAAGAGCGAGAGTACTCACCCCTGCGGGCACCCACGCCTGACGGTCACCTTTACGGTATCCTCATTCAGAGTGACGGTTACTCTGCGGTTTTTTTGCATGGATTTCATCCACCGAACAATGGTGGGCTCTATTCCATGGTTCGTTGCCGCAGTGCATATGGACTCAAAGGCAGTGTTGTCAAACGCGCCCTCTATATCCAAAAAAGTACCTAGGGCCAGTTCTTTGTGTTCCAGCTCTTTTTCTATCCTAAAAACAATAGTATAAAGGGCCGATTCCACTGACTTGCCCATTTGGTACGCATGTTGGTTAGGATGCAGAGGCATTATCCTTAGTGCGCCGCCTCTTACGTAGCTATCCACCATTTTTTCCACCGTTTTAAGTAGAAATAAGGTTAAGCTGATAAATCTAAATGATTTGGCCAGGTCAAACGAAGTTTGACCTTCCTTTGGTATAAAGACCACCTTAACGGATCTCCACGCTACTCGTGTATACCCGAAAGCAAGGCGGGTCCTGAATATGTTGTAGAGTGGCCTGATGAGCAAATACAGCTCTTCCCGTAGAAGTGCCGGAAAAATGCCATCTGGCCCTGGACTTTTGTACGGATCAAGTGTGCTTATCGCCACCTGATCTTTTCGTGTGTTACCACTTTCGAGGCTATCTTCCAGTCCATTGGGCTAATACCAATGCGGGGAGCCCTTACTAGTGGGACATCACCAGTTTCAGCCACAGAGCCTGGTAAGTGCACCTCCAGGAGATGCCTTAGGGTCTCCTCATCAGTGGCCATATGGTCACCTGAAGGGAGCCTTAGGCACTCCAGCTTGGCTCTTGGATTTTTTGAGAGCGTCTTATGCACTCTAGCTGCTTCTGGTAGTCCTTCAATGTCGAGACAGAAGGCCTTCCAGGACTCTCGTTTAGATATACGAATAGAATCTTTGTAATTGCGTTGAGCCTGTTTAAAACCGTGCTTTGTGTATGTGCTACCGAGCACTCTTCGTTATTATAATAATACCGACCTGTTATTTACGCCTGTAAATTGAATTTTTTGTCTTTACCGTTCACTCTCCTTTTCAGATTTTGGTCTAGAAGAATCTTTCGACATGTAACCTTTTTGATTAACAAAGTGCTTGGGTTAGTGGCTACTTGGCGCCCATATTTTTTACATTTTAGAGGTTAGAGTCTCTCTTTTAACACACGACAAGCTTCGGCAGAAGTTGGCTGTTTTTTTCTATTCTTCTAGTTAACTGGCAGAGTGACGTAACAACGCATTCATAATTAATTAAAATTCCCACCCTAAAAACAAATGTTATTTGGACTATGTGGTCGCTTAATGAAATGTGGGTTGATAATGCGGATTTATTTGAGGTTGTTGTAAGTAAAATATGTTTTGCATTGCCGGATCATTAATAGTTTGCTGTGATGTTTGGGTATAAAATGGGTTTTGAGTATATACAGTTTTATTTGTTGCGGTAACTGCATATTCGCGTCTAATTATATTAAATTATTATTTGGCGTTGGCAACGGAAATCACCAAAATGTACATCTCCGCTGTGTCGCTTGTTTTCAATGATTTTGTCTGACCCTCGACATCTGGTTGATAGTCGCACTTGCTTGCTTTGATAACTTACGAAAATAAAACCACGTCTTTACTTTACGAAAGTTGCTGTGAGAGTGAAATTTAGCATGAATACTCACGCGGGGTAAAACTTCGCCACCGTGTAAAACTTTTACACTCGAAATTTGGTTCCAGGAGTACAAATAATCACGAAAGCATTGTACGTATTTGCATCATAACACTCACTGCTGGCAAGTATTAACAGCTTAGTTGCAGAGTTCTGCTTCAGAAGCTGTCACGTAGACCGCCTTTAAATGTCATTACCAGTGAGCTCAACTAGTCTCGTCGGGGTGTACGTGAAATTGCAGCGAACCAGGCGTTTTAGCATTCGAAAATTATTTAGAAAAGCCTGTTTTAATTATTTGCTGTACGGCACAAACCTTTCTTATTTAATACATTACTAACTTTAGTAATAGATACAGTAATAGTGGTTAATAAACAAGTTTATATAATATTTCCTTAAGCTAATCAATCATGCTCTTGGTATTAAACTACCTCAATGCATTTCATTAAAAAAAGTTAGTTGTGTTGCATACCTACAGACAAAACTGCATATAATCACTTGCGCAACAAATTAAAACTTAAACTAACTAAAGCACCTCAGTCGCTTCGACAACGAATTGATCACATCTGAAAAGGGGTTCTGCATATTCTTTTAGCCGTATTTTAAGATTTGTTATTACACCAGCAGGAAGTCTTTTTAACACCAGCATTTGTGAAGATAAAACAGCTGAGGAATATTGAGAAATATTAAGGGCCTGAATTGACAAATATTATTTATAACGGAAGCAGCAGCACTACTGATGGCAGTACCAACGATAAGGACAGAGGTAAAATCGTAGGATTTGGAAGAAACAATGCTGAGAAATCCATAGAAAAGTTGGAGTGGAAATAAAACCTAAATTATCCACCAACTGTAAACTATACGGTGAACCACTAATACAAAAAATCTGGTGTGATACACTCACACAACTTCCTTTTACAGTGATCTTATAATTAGTCAAAAATTTAATTTTTAATTTTTAACCATTTGTTAAAAATTTTCAAAAATTACAAATTCTACAAAAACGGTACAAAATCGAGTGTTAGTTGAAAAGACAAATTTTCTCTAGAATTTTAAGGTGAATTCAAAAATGTAATAATATACCGGGTGTTTTATTTAAAATAGGAGTTAATAACAAAAATAGAAAAAAAAAACAAAAGAAACCCACTTTAGAAGTATTCAACTGGAAAATCACCTATCTCACATCAATACACATTAAAAATGTAAGAAAAATGTAAAATTTAAAAAAAATCGTTAGAGCCGTTTTTGAAAAAATCGAAAAAAACTGAAAAATCACAAGAGTAAACACCTACTTCCATTATGCCATTTTCTTCAAAAGCTTGCTGTCTCATCTACATAGTACACAAAACTTATATATAAAGTTTCAATGCCATACCTCTTTTCATTTTTGAGATATTCTGTTCACAGACACACACACAGACAGACACACAGACAGACACACAGCCAGACAGACAGACAGACCAATAAAAACAAATATGTTTTTTGGGATCAGGGGACTCTAAAACGTGAAGATCTGTTGAAAACTCAATTTCGAATTTTTGGGGTGAATCCAATACTTCCTTTATAGTAGTAAAAGGAAGTAAAAATTAACAAGAACATTTCCAAGAAACGCTATATACGACAAGGACAAGAGTGCTTGCTAATTCTAGTTACTAGCCGATTTCACGTATTACACACCAGATTCAATAGACTTCCTGGTAGGAGCTGACTTATGCAAGGACATATCCTTAGACAAAGTAGAGAAAACAAAGAATGGATGAATTGCACCTTTCAATCAACTAGAATATCACCAAGTGCATGGAGTATCCAAAGTTCCCATTCACAAGGTTGACGGATAAAAAAAAAAGTCGCATTTCACGAATAAGTAATTAGAAATAATCAAAATTACCCTAAAGCAGGTCGCAGCCGTGGATGGAGCCCAGAAATTGCAGCAAGAAAACGCTGACAAAAAGACCGGTACATAGTCGGAATGGATTTCAGAATTGACGACACTGACAGCAGCGTTTCGACGTGTTACTGCAAAAGGAAAGTGCGCCCACATACATAGCAATAAGTGCACCAATTTCGTGGAAGCAAAAAAAATGTTGATTGTCAAGATCAAAATTACTTTTGAAGTAAATACTGCACAGTGACAGTTTATACCTTCGTAACTATGCGCTTCGGAGGCATATCGGCTTATCGGGAATACCATCAGTTCAGTAACATATGGAGTGCATAAATAAACAAGACGACGTTATACAATCAGCAAAAGTAGACGATCTAGAACTTACCACGAATGTGTAACGACGGAAGTAGAACATAAAACCGCTGAAAGCAGTTAGCAACGTATTAATCTGGCGTATGGACACCAAACCCAATCCATTGTGACATGAACAATCCTACTCACACACATAGGACGGAACTACGCAATTCCAATGCAATTATTTGTTTCCAAAGAAAGACGCAGTAATGCAGTAAGTCAAATCGCCCCAGATCCAAAACAACTGATTTTAAAGAAATCAAATGAAATATTAGTGTTACAGAAACTTGGCAATGACCTATCCACTACCAACTGGCATCACATTTCTATAGCAGCAAGGTCACTCAGCAGGTTAGCCAAAGCAAGCGGCCTGTGCAGTGTGCATTATCAGCGGCATTTGTTGTCCGGCCTGGCGATGCAAACGCAGACGTAATAACCCCAATCTACAAACAACTGTCCCAAATGAGGCGTCCTTGTTGCAGCCTCTTTGTGCTGATCCATGTATTACTGAGTCAACTGCGCTTGGAGAAACCAAGATATTTAAACCACGTTGAACCATATGTAATTTAGGTTTATTTTAGATTAGAAATTGTAAGGGCTGAGACCAACTTTTGAATAGTGCGATTGTACTATTAGTATTATTATAAAATTTTAACGTTACGTAACAGAAACACCTCATAATATACTGGCACCATAGTAGTATAGAGGCCAAACTAAATTAACTCGTCAAATAACGATTTTCGTGGGACTGAGTAGGTTTATACCGACAAGTGGTATCTTCTTATTCGGTGGTGTTTCCTGAGTATGAAAAATCATGTTGTCGCTTTCTCAGCCTGTGGAGTGAAGAGCTATGACGTCACAAAGATGGCCACTCTTGGTTCCAGGTTTTAGTACAGAAAACCAGGGTTTAACCAAAACATCCAAAAAGAAAATTCTACCCAGCAGCAAACTGTTTAGTACCGTCCTCTTAGTAAGTGGTAAAAAGTTGCAAACCATTGCGGGTCGGGTTTAGGCGGGAGGGGGGTGGAAAGCTAGAAAGGTGGTAAAATGGTAGGTTTCAACAGTTTTTTCTTGAATATCTCTTTAACTATGAGGTTTAGCGCAAACTTTATCTTATAAAAAATTAATTTATATTTAATTTACAATAAAAATGGTCTTATGCATTTTTGACTTCTAGACAAGAGTTACGGAGATATTGAGGGGGCAATGATGTCATTATTTCCTAGTTAGCTTAGAATTCATCGTAATCACTTGAAAATGAGTATGTTTCGTTATAAAGAGTATGTTTTGTTATAAAAAGTACTTAGTAACGCATCATTAACATAGGAACATTTGTATGTGTGTATGCATGTATGTACGCCTATGTGTATGAATCTGACAATATATCTACATTGCTCCCCTCCTTTGTCGTTTTTATCTTCATTTTGCCTATTTTTCCTTTTAGTTTCATCATATCGTTTTCCTCTTTCCCATTTGATCTTTTATAATTAAAGCTACTTAAATTACCTCCATCTTTTGTCATATTTTCCTAAAAATATAAAATCATTGAAACAAGATTGACTACAAACTTTATCTAATAAGCTTTAATACAACAAAAAAGAATGGATTTTTTTTCTTCACAATACATGCTTTTCAGTAAATTCAATGTTCTTCAATGGAAAGTGGTATGTACACCGTACATGGTAGTTACATAATAATAAATTACAGCAATCAGTAACCTAAAAATCGTTAAGCTCTTTTTCATGTTGAAGATTATCTTCATCGATGCCGTCGTCAATAATTAGTGTATCTCTGTTGGTGCACCTATGCTCGGAGCAATTCTTGCACATATTTGAGCATTTCTAGCCACTCTGACGACGCTCACAGTTTCTGACACAAGTGAAAAAAATGAGGGAGAGCAATTTTCAGGATCAGCTGCCTTTGTGGTTGCAACTGGACGCAAATAACCAGCAATCCTTTTCCAACCCCATTTTAGTGAGTCTTTATTGACATTGAGCCATTGCTGCACTTGATGGTAAACTCTATAAGAGTGTTGTTGTCCAGCTGCTAAAGTGGGGGAAAGTACAGCCAACCTAAAATTTGTGTGTACAGGCGTCTTTGCGATGGTCTACAAGTAACATTGATGGCGCAGAGTATCCAAATTATCTATTTTTTGATGCAAATATCGAAAGGAAGAAATGGTTTCCAGCATCAGCTACTGCATCTGATTCTGCATTTGGGTTGTTAAAAGTCAACAACTTTGTGTAAAGCTCCTTGTCACGTTGCACGATTTCATAAGGCGTTATTTTTCCCTATCTATAAATTGAAGAAACGGTATCACATCCGGCGAAAGTGTAAGCTGTCAAGAGAAGATCCTTTATTTCCCCGATACCACGATGTATGCACCAGTGCAGTAAATTTTTTCTTCTTGGTTACGTTTCTTCTGTACAATCATCTTCAACTGTTTGTTGGCTGGAGCATGAACAACCAACAAGACCAATAAATCGGTGTCATTGCCAATTAAAATAGCCTCTGTTTCCTTCTTTGATTTGGCAATTGCTGTAAAAACGATCTTAATATCAGTACCACCTTCTGCCTGAATCACTTTGCAGCCAGCTTGCTATCATGTACAGCAATTAGAGCAATTAGTTGCATCTTGTTTTTAGTATTAGCTAGAAATTTTGCTTGTCCAAGAGTGACATTAATTCCATCTTCCACTTTCACTTCAACATGTGTAGTAGTGGATGATCTGCGCAAATATACGAGTATGTCGTCTTTGGTGCTGGGTGCTTCACCATAACTATCTCGCCTCCCCACTTCCTTGAACCCTTTATATAATACACTTGGAGCGAATATGACGAGTTCATAGGCGCAATTTTTGAATTTTTGCCAAACAGAAAAAGTTACATTTTTACCCCCTCCATATCTCCGTAATCCTTTAATGGACTACAAAAATGCATAAAGTTATTTTTATTGTAAATTAAATGTAGATTAATTTTGTATAAGGTAAAGTTCACAGTAAACTTCACAGGTAACGAGATATTTGCAAAAAACTATTGAAACCTACCATTTTACCACCTTTGTGACGCCATAGTTCTTCACTCCACAGGCTAAGAAAGCGACAGCAGGAGTTTTTCTACTGATCAAACACCGCTAATTACGATGGTATCCTGCATCCTTTAGATTGACAAAACCAAATGATAGAAATTACCTGTTAACAACTAGTTGTGCTTATCAAAAGTCTGCGGCAGTGAATACAGCTATTTATTCAAAAATGGCTTTACTAATAATGAAATCTGATATGTTTTCTATTCCAATATTATATCAGCAAAGACAGCTGTTTCGCCTATTTGAATGGTTTTTATTGTATTTGACAAATTAATGTAATGTGTTAATAAAACTCGTTATTTTTTAATAAATTTTTTTTTCGCAGGCAGGATCCTCACTGCCAGTACAGGAAAATAAGTGTTATTAGGAGTTATATTTGATTATAAATTGCAATGCCAATAAATAAACCGGATTTAAACAGATAAAGATCTTTTATTATTATTATTAATAATAATCAAGCCGAATATCCAGCGTGCATGTAAACTAGTCTGAATACAGTTTTACGATTTTCTGTCAAACTGTTTTGCTCTGAAGAAATATATCTCGTAAATTTTTCGCCCCAAAATTTTGTTGATCGGCAAATTGACTTAACTCTTAGCAAAAGATTCTGACAGAAAACGTCCAAATTTAATCAGCTATTTTAACGCACTTAAGATATTACTGTTGTTTATTTATCCTCAATATTACAGCAACATATACTGGAAATATTTCTACAATATTTTGAATGCTCGGCATGCTAATATTTTGGATAAATATTATGTTAACATTATTACTGATAATATTAAAGTATTTCTTCCAAATATTACCACAATGTTTTGAAGCTAGTATTGTAGTAATATTCCCAGCATATGCTACAAACATATTTGATAATATATAACAATAATATTTTTTTTCAATATTAGCTAAATATTTTTAAGAAATAGTTCGAAAGGATATATCGTATTTTTCAAATATTATAAAATAATATTTAGGCATTATTTCCAACAAATATATCCGTAATGTAAGCTAAGTGTCACATAAAAGCAGTTACTTAATATTTAGGAAATATTGTGTGCTGCTTGTGTTGTGTTGCTACTATATTATTCCCTGCAAATATACATACGTATTTTGTGAATTTCAATTTATTAAAGAATATTTTGTTCATAACTTTTATTTAAACCGTACCAACAATTATAGTATCTTAAGTGGTGCCATCTAGCGGGAAAACGCTGTAGCTCGAGCGATAACGGAAATAGCAAATCACGCAAGATGTTCCACTTTCTCTTTATACACCTTGATCTAACCTTATTCAACAGCTTTTTGGCGTTAGCTCACAACAAGTAACACATATTGCAGTTAACTTGCAAGCTGTATATGCGAAAAACAATTTTTGCGATTTATAGAAATGATAGAAATGGGGTTGTCAACTTTGACCTTAATAGTACCACTAGCTGTAAATATATTTTGGAATCTGTATTTGTTTGTTGCAGGTTTAAGTACCTGCAAACGATTCTTTGACATATCTTTAATGAGACCTTCGTGTTTTTAAATGATTTTTTATTGTTGAAAACAATGCTTCTAAATTTATAACTGGTAAATTTCAGTGCAATCGTCCGCGCTCTTTCTTCAAAACGGTGACTCACTCGATAATAGGAATCAATTCAATGGCTTTTAATAAGAATATTTGCTTTTTCCTTTAGATTGGCGGCAATGTTATATTCCAGGTACATCCATTAGAAGTTTTCTCTATGACGAAGGTGACTAATGAATTTCATTGAGAATATTGTCGTAGGTGATGTACGGTTGTCGCCAAAAAAATCCGGTACAGCTATTTTTTCCCAATGTAAACTCAACTTTAAAATAACACTTTAGTAACCTGTGCATTTAAATTAACTGTCGTATTTTTCGCTGTCATCGAACGTCAAAAAGCAGTTCTTTGAGAACATGCCCCGTCATTTGAATGATTTCGAAAAAGAAAGAGTTGGCAATGGGTTATTGAGAGAAATGCAAATAAAAGCAATAGCCACTCACTTTAATATTGGTAAAAATACAACGTATCTCATGAATATATCAGAACTTTACTAACTTCCACAACAGATAGATTGCAAGCTGTATTTGCAAACAGTGACGGTATTACAAAATATTAATTTAATTTTACTTCGACACGAAGTGTACGAAGTATTGAAATTCCCTCATATCAAAAACCACTCTGTGTCAAATATCTCTAAAATTCGAGCCATCCGACTAATGAACCCACTATATCAAATCTCCGTCTCGGCGGTGCGGATCTTTTGGTGAAGATCCCAGCCCACTAGATCAATCCCACGTATTGGGGGGTGCCTAAACGTGCTGTGCGGAGGATGTATGTTCGTTTGTGTACACGATTCCGGTCGCCAGGAACCTTCCTGAAGTCTTGAATCGTTTTCATACGATAGGTTCCCCGAAAATGAAGGCAACATCAACTCTTGAGCTATGGTCGTCGGCAAAAAAATTTTTTTTTGTTTTTTTTGTTTTTTTTTTATAAATAACTGGTTCATAGCATTTCATTGTATTAGCGAAACGGAGTGATGCTAAGTATCGAAGTATTCTTGGAAAGCACGGAAGGGCGCTTTTCTTGGGTGGGGGGTACCGTATATTTTTTGTTGTTATACATTCCCTGTTTGTAAATTTAATTCTTTATATTCTAGACATATTGTTGTTGATTTGCAATTTGCATCACATAGTAACAAAATTACAGGTCGCTGTAATTTAGGAGCATAGAAACTGTTTAAGCAATACTAAAATATAAAATTATTTTCAGTAGATCTATTTAAGTGTATCCGATTTTATTGCCACAACTGTACCTCTTCTCTCAATAGATAATTTTCTTTGGATAAAAATGTGATGGTAGATTCATAATTCTTTGTTCCTTTACCTACTATATGTATATTAAATTTTTAGCCACATTGCTTCAAACATCTTGCTAAAGAAACTTTCATGTTCAAGTATCATAGACGCCATTGCTTTGAATATTTCTTGAATTTGTTGTTTGGTCACACGTAAATGGCAGCTCTAGCACTGATAAAAAAGAATTCACAATACAATACTGCGAGTGGAAGTTAGATTGACCACTGTACTGACAGAGCCAGTGACTTACACGTCTGTACAGTCTGAATAGCAGACATCAAAAATAATAATCGACACAAAAATAACTATTTCAGTCCTGTTGAATATGTAAGAGAAATCCTAACGGCCTTTACTGTGTGAGTCTAAGTCCTTGTTCGCTGTTATTGAGTATATTTAATGCTAATGGATTAGATTGAATTTCTAATCTCTGAAGATATTTCGCACTCCACTAAACTACCTCTTCTTTCACTTACATGACTTTCAGATCTTCGTTGATTTCTCTGTTAGGAATATAGTAGGGTGCAATAGATATTATTTCAAGTATCTTAGATTAGAATTCTTCCTAGATTTCAACATTTGATTGATACGGTACTCCACTATAGCGCTAGCATCTGCATACATTTTTAAAATAAACATTAAACAATATATTTAATGTGTGCATCTCTTATTTTAGGCGTTATCAGGCGTTACATCTAACCACGGCTCGAAATAGTGATAGCAGACTCATGCCCGCTATGCGCGAGTTCAAAGCTCCGGCCCCGACGTTATTAAAGGTGCCAAAAACCTTACAATCCATTACCTGACCTGTAGGACTCATTTTTGTACGTTCCGTCTGAAGGTGACTCAAGCAATATAGCCGCTTTTAATAAACTTACTTGGAAAGGCCACATTGTACGTCCACCAACGTCTTCCCGAGGCCCAAAGATACAGCACGCTCGAGCCTGGAGGTTCTAGCCGCAAACTAATGCCGAGCTGTCAAATCTAATTCGCCCGCTAAAACGTACAAACTGCAGTAGACCCAATTTCAAAGCGCACTTACTCCTGGAAGAACAAGCGGCCATTCTGCAGCACTAGCACAGCCCGCCCTAAACTTTATGCTTCCTCGGAACTACAAGTAACCCCTAAAATAACTAATTTAGGCGTTCGTTTGCAGCTCACAATTTGTAAACATAACTGCCGTTATCTGCGAGGCCGCGCTTTGGAGAATTTGTTATAATGAAACAAAATATATACTTGGTTCCACGCCGGGTGGAGTTTGCTTTCGTACTTATCCGCTAAGTGGGTTGCAGTTTACCAAGGAGCAAAGAAACACAGTCCCAGAAGAATTTGAGAATTTTTGTTAATATACAATTAAGTTTATTTAGAATTGCCAGTTATGTTGTAATTATAGCTAACAATAATATATTTTTGTTAATTATATTGTGTTTTCCTAAACTGTATACATTTGAGAATTGGGGAATATATTTCTCCGATTTGAGCTAATCCAAGGTAGAAATTAATAAACCTTTGAGCCTTTTTGAAATTAATGGAAGTGATAAATGACCACAATTAATTACCAGGACTAAAGTTAAATTTTGGCTGGCACAACGTTACAACACAATTGGATGTCGTAGCTCCATGTTGGTTTAAGCAGTTTTATAGGCAAGCAACTTGATGGTAAAGAATAGTTTTTTTTGCTGCTTACGAATTTCGGTATTTGACGGCACTAAAGCAGATAATTTTTTTACCAATACACAATATTAAACCAGCATCATAAGTTACAACGTGTCATCGTTTTCCCATTTTTAATAAAATATGCAAAACTTTCATTGAATGTCGCAATACATCACAATGTCGTTTTACCCCTTTACTCATTCTCCGCCTATTTAATCTTCACAGGAACTAGAACTAAAATTAGCCACTAGAATCTTCAAAATCTTACGGAGTCAGCCCACCTATATTTCTTACACAGTGCACTGGGCCTGTAAATTAACCATTGGAATGGCCCACCAAAATATGACAAATTTGCTTCGTCAACCTTTAACAAAAATTGCTAGTTTTGGTCACTAAATACACAATCTGCCAGTGTACTAATCTTGTTAGACTGATTCATGTCAGTTGGAAAAATAAATCTTTAAAATCGTTGCTATTTACCTTCTAGTGAATCACTTCACCGTAATATTCGATTTAAAAACAATTTCTAATGGGTAGGTAACTACCTAATTCCCCATTACAAGTGAATCGCTATTAATTTTGACTTCATCTAACACAGTAACTTCTTTAAAATGACAATATTGCTTGGAAGCTAATGGTGTTGCAATCGGAACCAGTCTCTTCAGGTTGATACCTTTTATAACGGCTTTTGAAAGTGCTTTTTTATAAACAACACTAGTCTTTCCAATCCGCCGGTCCTCTAAATTGAAAACTTGTTCCTATTTTTGTACCAGTGCTTCATTCGATGGAAATTTGAATATGCTGATATATGGAGTAACTGTGAATCAATCTAATATCAAAATTACTATACTAATTCGAAGGACCTTTTGCTAAATCTGTCTATTAAGTTAACAAGCCAACCTTACCTGATGTTTTCGGTATCAACTCGGCAACTAGGCTCTTCAAAAACTTCTTTTCTTCCTGTGACAAATTCGTGCACACAACACCCAAATTGACAAATTTTCTTCTGTCACACACAAACAAAAAACTGGACCACCAGATTATTGTTCAAATATTTATATATATTTGTTCTCAGTAAGGTGGCCGTCACGTCATAAACTTAAACAGCAAAAGGTTTGACATACGTTGACGGAACATACCGCCCACCAAAAATAAGGTCTACACGAGCTTTTTTTTTTTTTACAATTTTTTTTTAAAACAACTACTAACACTTATTAAGAAAAAACTAAAAGTACCATTATTGCGACGGTAGAGGGCACAATTTAGTACAAGGACGCTGCATTACCCCCTGCGTAGTTTTGATTGTTGCAACTCTTCAAATTCCATCTGTTCCCGGATGGATACTAATTATTCTGCCCAGTCTCCAAACAAGGGGAGGGGTCAGCTCGTTTTTAATAAGAACAAGTGTTCCTATGTCTAAATTTTGGAAGGTGTGAGTTTTATACCACTTAGATTTTTGATACAATTGATGCATGTATTCATTGTTCCAACGGGACCAAAAACTCTGTTGCATGCTTTGTATTAATTGCCAATGAGAAAGTCTATTAATGGGAAGATGAGACAGTTCTGGATTTGGAGGAGCAGTGAGAGGCTCTAGCGTTAGGAAATGACCAGGCGTTAACGAGCTAAGATCATTGGGGTCAGCACTTAGGCTGCATAACGGACGGGAATTCAATAAAGCTTCAATTTGGGTCACTAAAGTTAACAACTCTTCAAAAGTTAATATTTGGTCACCAATGACTCTGTATAAGTG
The DNA here is from genome assembly GCA_940337035.1 of Agriotes lineatus. Lineage (NCBI taxonomy): Eukaryota > Metazoa > Arthropoda > Insecta > Coleoptera > Elateridae > Agriotes > Agriotes lineatus. The sequence goes on along the minus strand of OW679203.1, from coordinate 50,662,524 downwards.
AGTTTTAACTACTTTTATACCACTCTCCCAAATTCCTCCAAAGTGTGGTGCAGAAGGTGGGTTAAAATGCCACGTGATGGCTTCGCTCTCAGCGGCCATTTTCAAACAGTCTTTTAATTGGTGGCTCGCTCCAATAAAATTAGTGCCACGGTCGCTGTAGATGTCTGAGCACCTACCCCGACGAGCAATAAAACGACGTAAACAAGCTAAAAAGGCATCAGTAGTTAAATCTGACACTACTTCCAAATGGACTGCTTTTACTGATAAGCATACAAATAAACACAAATAAGCTTTTGAAGCTTTTGCACCCCTAGTGCGTTTTGTAACAATTGAAAATAGACCTCCAAAATCCACACCAACATGAGAAAAGGGTTTTGCTTGAGAAACCCGAAATTTAGGTAAATCGCCCATAGGGTATACAAAACTATTAGGTCTAAATCTAAAACAACGATAGCATTTTGATAAACAACTACGAATACGGCTACGGGCACCAAGAATCCAAAAATTTTGCTGTAGCAAATAGTGAGTGGTGTTTACGCCAGAATGTAAGTTTTGATAATGAATTTGTAAAATCAATAGTTTTGAGAGAACATGAGAAGAAGGAAGTAACGCTGGATGTTTACCTTCAAATGCTAATTCTGATTGAGATAGTCTACCTCCAACACGTAGAGTACCTTTTTCATCTAAAAAGGGGGCTAATTTCATAAATGTCTTGGGAAGTTTCTTACCACGACGAAGAGCCGAAATTTCTTGTGCAAAGAATTGCTCTTGGATTACTTTTACCAAACATAAGAGAGCTTCATGAAGTTCCTTTTGAGATAAGGGTCCCAAAATTTTGTCAGAACATCTAGTATTTCTAACGAAACGCAAACAATAAGCAATAACACCCTGTATTTTACGAAGAGATGAAATACGCGTGAACAACGAATCAATAGCGTTTGAAACAATTTGACCTATCAAAACAATTTTCCTTTCTTCTAAGTCACTATTTTCATATACTACTCTTTTATTAGAATTTTCTAGAGGCCAATCAGTAGAAGATAAACGAAGCCACGCAGGTCCCGCCCACCATGAGGGAAACGCCATAAATTCTTCTGGGAGAAGACCCCGAGATGCTGCGTCGGCGGGGTTCTCAAACGAACGTATGTGATGCCAACATTCCGGTGGAAGCCGTTCTTGAATGAGGCTCACTCTATTTGACACAAAGGTTTTCCACCGATGCGGAGAAGATCGAATCCAATTTAAAACAATTGTGGAGTCAGACCAAGCAAAAATACTATCTATGGTAATAAGGTGTTGAAGCGTATTTCTCACCCATACTACAAGAGAAGATAACAACACCGCAGCACATAACTCAAGGCGAGGGATCGACAATGTCTTCAAAGGTGCAACCTTTGATTTGGCACAGAGTAACGAAACGATGACTCTACCATCTGGGTATGCACAACGAAGATACACTACACTGGCGTAGCCTTGCTCTGAGGCATCGCAAAAAGAATGAAGCTGACATAATACAGACCTATGATCTGGCACTACAGCCCGAGGGATTTGCACCGAAGCAATACGTGGTAATTGATCCTTATATTGCCGCCACTTGTTCACAATTTCTAGGGGAAGAGCATCATCCCATCCAACACCTAAAATCCATAACATCTGTATGAGACGTTTCGCAAAGAATATAACGGGACACAAGAACCCAAGGGGGTCATAAATACTAGCTATTTCCGATAAAATCGAACGCTTAGTACAACACCACTCACGAGATTTCACAACAAAGGAAAACGAATCTATCAAGGATTGCCAATGAAGGCCAAGAACTTTAGTAAAAGTATCCTTTTCAAGGTCAAAAGATACACTATGTTTCGAACAATATTCATCAGGGATGGTTTCTAACAGAGAAGAATGGTTGCTTGACCATTTGCGTAATTCAAAACATCCTGAACCACATAATCCTAAAACTTGTCTTTGAAGTTCAACCGCATCTTCTATCGAATTAGCACCACAAACAAGATCATCGACATACAAATTATTTTCAATAGCTTGAGAAGCCAAAGGAAAAAGCTGTCGTTCTTCGTCCGCCAATTGCAACATGGTACGAATGGCGATAAATGGAGCCGAAGAAACCCCATACGTCACTGTGTTAAGCTGATAAATTTGCACAGGTTCTGTACGAGAAAATCTCCAACATATTAACTGATAACGCCTTTGATCCTCGGCAATTAAAATCTGGCGATACATTTGCCGAACGTCACACGTAAAAACGAATGAATATACACGAAATTTAAGAAGAATGGCAGCAATGTCATTCTGAAGCTTAGGGCCTATCAACAGCGAATCATTGAGCGAAGTTCCGTTCTCATCTTTGGCCGAGGCGTTAAAAACTACACGTATCTTCGAAACATTATTTTCAGTTTTAAACACACAATGATGAGGAATAACATAAGAGTTTAAACCTTTAGGAAGTACATCAAGAAGAGACATGTGACCGGAATCTAAATAATCTTTCATAAATTCTACATATTCTTTTCGAAGTACAGGATTAAAATCAAATTTACGCTCAAGAGTAAAAAGCCTGCGTTGAGCTATATCTAAAGATTTGTGAAAAATAGGTTCATCAGATTTGAATGGGAGAGAGACCCCGAAACGACCCTCGGGAGTTCTAAAATAAGTTTTCTGAAAATGAATTTCCGCCTGGTGTTCTTCTGGAGAAATAGAAATCTTTTCAGGAACTTCCTCAAGTTTCCAGAATGATTTTAAAGTATCATCTGAACAAGGAGTATCAATTGCCGCAAAGAAAGATTGCACTGGCTGAGGCAACATTGAAGTGGAAGCCGGTCCAACTAACATTACCCCAAAAATTGTATGAATACCAATGAGAGAACTATCACCATTTTGCTCAATACCCGGAAGCACAATTGAAGAATAAATGTCTGCACCCAACAAAATATCCACAGCACCAAGTTCGTTCCAGGTAGGATCTGCCAATTGAAATGGTTTCAAATGAACTATTTTTAAAGGAGATAAGATAGCGGAAGGCATATCAGAACAAATTGTAGGAAGAATAATAACATCCAAAGGTAATGGCAGTTGCGAAGAGCCAAGAGGTCTAATCAAACAACGAGATACACCTAGAGAAGATCTAGTAGACATCTGTCCTAATCCTGCAATAGGAATTGAAGAACGAACACGAGGTAAATGAAGTCTACGAGCACAATTGTCGGTCATAAAACTTGCCATTGAACCAGGATCACACAAGCCTCTCACACGGTGAGGTTGACCATTCACATCTAAAATTTCCAAAATAACTGTAGACAATAATACAGTTTTACCTATCTGAGTATGTAGCACACTAGTACCCACATGTACCACAGGACTATCAGACGGATTCGAAGAAGTAGTCTGCGTTTCAGTTCGAGAATCACCACTATTAATGATAAAATGTAACAACGTGTGATGCCTTTTCGCACAACTAGAGCAAGAAACTTGAGATGGACACGAAGCCACACCATGAGAATCTTTCAAACAATTAAAACACAAACGAGCACGTTTTACAGCCGCATGACGATCCCTAGGTGTCATGGACATAAACTGAGAACAACGATATACTAAATGATCTCCCTGACAAATGTTACACCCTACACGAGATCTCGAAACTAACTTTGGTGAACCACTGGAGGAAGCAGTTTGTACAAGTAAAGAATTAGGTTTAAAATATGAACCTTTAGATTGTTGTGGAAAATGAGGTTTACCAACCGAGTCTCCTACACGAGATGATTTGAAACCTGATGAAATATTGGTTGATACATTCGAGGTAGCAATAGTTTCTAGCGCAACGCACTGTTTTAATAGGAAATCCTTCAAATGTGAATAGGTAGGAATTTCCATTGCATCACCATGTAGCTCGAAACGTCTACGAATTGCAGGAGGTAATTTGTCTTCTAACAAATCGACAACAATAAAATCCCAAGCTAATATGTCAAAACCCAAAGTATCTAAAATGGCTAAATTTTGAGAAAATGTATCCACAAGACAACGTAATTCTTTCGAGTTTTCGGAGGTCAAAGGACGATAATTTTTCAAAATATGCCAGTGACTGCTAGCTAACATACGCTTATTTGAATATCTCTCTATGACTGTTTTATAAGCTAACTGATAGTTTTCCGGAGTTAAAGGAATAGACTTCACTAAAGAAAGAGGTTCTCCATCTAGAGAAAGCAATAAATATTGAAACTTTTCAATTTCCGAAAGCTGTCTTTGGTTGTGTACTAAACTGTCATAGAGACTTATGAATGATTGCCAAGAGAGCAGATCACCAGAATACTTTCTAAGTTCTAATTTAGGTAGATTAACATTTAAACATGACTTTTCAAACTCAGTTGACTTTGCTTCAAGCACAGGTGCTTCTAACACTGGGGGGAAAATTGATTCAAAATGTACACACGATTCAAAATATTGATTTTCAACTTGTTTCCGAATAATCTCTTGTGCTAGCAAATCTGAGTCATTGGTCTGGGTAATAACTTTTAAATGCAAATCTTTAAACTCTTTGTACAATGTATCTAAAGTCCTATATTTTATTTTAAATAAAAATCGCAAATTCTCGTTAACACTTGCTTCACTTGCTAATTCAAAGATTTCCTCAATTTGCGAGATTGCAATTTGTCTAGCTAAAAATGTTTCCTTCTTTGGAGCCATAATTATTATAGACAATTAAACTCTAGCTGTAGCTAATCAAAAATTTTTCCACACAAAGTACAAGTTGTACTGTTCAATAAAATTCAAAGAATACAAAGCAGCAACAAATACACAAAAATAATGAGCAGGCAAAAATAATAACAAACGCAGGTAATATAAGGTTGCAACGACCTTTGTCACTAAATGCAAAATAAATATTTAAATATACCAAAACACCGTAAAACAACTCTATGCAAACGTTATTTTTTCAGTGAACTGTAACTAGTTTGTTAATCCAACTGACCGTTCTATCCCGGCTCGAGGACCAAAATGAATCAATCTGAGATCAAAATTACTATACTAATTCGAAGGACCTTTTGCTAAATCTGTCTATTAAGTTAACAAGCCAACCTTACCTGATGTTTTCGGTATCAACTCGGCAACTAGGCTCTTCAAAAAACTTCTTTTCTTCCTGTGACAAATTCGTGCACACAACACCCAAATTGACAAATTTTTTTCTGTCACACACAAACAAAAAACTGGACCACCAGATTATTGTTCAAATATTTATATATATTTGTTCTCAGTAAGGTGGCCGTCACGTCATAAACTTAAACAGCAAAAGGTTTGACATACGTTGACGGAACAAACTGATATAGGGTAATTTGACTTGCAATGGCACGCAACACTTCAAATGCGTTTTTGCAACTGATGTGAACCGCTTTGTCAAAATAGTTTTTAATGTCAAATATATTTGAATGTTTTTAAAAGTGAGTGTGATCTGGAATGGCCTATAAGAATATTATAACATGTAAGCAAGCGAAAGTGAAATCAAGCTTGGCTTTGAAATATTTGTTTGTGTTGGTGGCACTCTAACTCTATGTCAAATTCAAGGTTAGCAGGTTAGGTTTTGTATCAGTCTGTGTCAAAACTGAAGCAAAACCTAACCTGCGAACCTCGAATTTGACATAGACTTACAGTGCCAACTACACAAACAAATATTTTAAAGCCAATCTTAATTTCATTTTCGTTTGCTCACATGTTATTATACAGTGTGGTCCATTAAGTGTGCAACAAATAGAACATTTCTTTATTAGTTGTACAACCAAAATTTAAATACAGCCACAAGTTAGTGCATGTTCGATAACCATATCAGATGCATTTAGAATGGCTCCAAGTCAAACAGCATACAGGGCAGGACAAAAAAATATGAAATTCGTTCAAGAATAAAGTTACCTTATTTTTAAAAAAATATGGCAAAATTTTATTGAGAAAAGTTATTTAGAATCAAATGTTATGCTCAAATACCAAGTCTGGGCCTCCTATTCGCATTATTATTATTTTTTAAAAAAAATTTGTATTAGCCCCGTATTTTCATAAGAATTTGAAATAAAATTGTAGGCTTTAATTGTAAGTTTTTTATATGTACATTATAATTAGTAAAGCATTTGCCTTGTTAAAAAGAATATTTTGCGAAATTCTAAAGTTCTGTTAAATATCGTTGCAAGCAACATGAAGTGGACGGTTACCTAGAAAAATATAAATCCAAGTAAATTTTACAAATATGCTTCAAGTTGCTAAACGTTATTTCAAAGTGATGTCGTTGTGGCTACTTTAAATACATATAAAATCAGAATAATAAAAATATGTATCATACCGGGGTAATACAAAATTTTCCAAAAAAATATAAAAATTTGAATAGGAGGCCCTGACTTTGTATTTGAGCATAGCTTTTGATTCTAAACGACTTTTCTCAATAAAATTTTGCCATATTTGTTGAAATAAGGTAACTTTATTCTTGAAGGAATTTCATATTTTTTGTCCTGCCCTGTATGCTGTTTGTCTTGAAGCCATTCTAAGGAAATCTGATATGGTTATCGAACATGCACTAACTTTTGGCGGTATTTAAATTTCGGTTTTACAACTAATAAAAAAAATCCCATTTGTTGCACACTAAATGGACCACACTGTATATAGACCGCCTTGTTAAAATGGGTGTACTTATTCAGAAAAAATTAAAAATTTTAACTTAAAGTATCAGAATAGAACAACTTTAAACCAAGAACAGTAAATTGATTCCATAGCTGAACCAAACTGGAAAACAACAGTAATATGTTTAGACAGTGTCAAAACCATAGGTATTGTAACTTTCCGGCTTTGTTGTCTTAGATGCGTTTTACTCGTCTGTTGCAATAATACGCTTTAATCTTAATATATGGATGCACCTTTTACTTCTTTTATCAACAACCTCTACACCGTTAGGTAAAAAGAGGTTACGTATAATACGTACATTCATACTTCGTAAAACACAATATATTAGCAATCATTGTTTTTTTTATGACTTGTGATTCAGAAAAAGTGGTTTTAGAAGTGATATCTGTGAGTCTGTGTTCTCTTTTCAGCTCAGACGGTTTAATCGAGCAGGCTGATGATTTCTATCTTCGTCTTTAATATAAATTCTAAAATTTCAGTGAATTTTGATTACAATTATGCAATTAGAAGTGGCACTTTACTTTTAGTTTTCTTTTCGGGAAATGTTATTATTGTTTCATAAAAATTAAATTGTATAGAACAGCATGATATATTATGTGATTATCTGGAGCTTTTGTATAAAACGTTTTTTGCACGAAGTATAGTTTTGAAAAAATCCCAAAATTACATTTAAAAAAAAATCTCAGTCCAGAAACTAATAATGAAAATAATTTGTTTCAAACCCTTATTATACATTTTGTAATTGCCTATAATTTTTGTCAAAAAAGTGTCTTTTTTAGATTGTAATTTTACAAGCAGGAAAAATCGTGCGTCGCCACACCTCATTTTTTGTGTCAAGTGACCTGCAGACCATGTACCAAAACTTCGTAATTAAATAACTTTCTCACTAATTACAATTGTTTGAAAATTCGTGTTGCGCTAGCATTTCTGTATGACCTTGCCGGCCAAATGGCAAACACCAGTCCTAGCCCGGCAGTTAAAAGAAAAATTGCCCCAGTCAGTAAAACCCACAAAAAATACATATGCTCAGAACTTGCACCGTTATCCAAAAATAGGTACTATTTACCTGAATTGGTAGAAAAACAGCTAACAAACGAAAGTAATCCTAATCACTTACAACAGCCAAAAATTCCACCTATATTCTTGCACAATGTAAATAATTACCAAGCAATAGTTAACGACATCAAGGCTCTAACTTCAAGCTAATTTACAATACAGCATCGAACAGATGGGCTGAAAATCAACTTAACCTCGATCGAAGATTACCGTGCGTTATCAAAATACTACACAAAAAATAGTTTACTATTTCACACTTATCATAACAACGAACAAGAAACTTTAAATGTTATCATTCGTAATGTGCCAACCCCACTTTCGGTGCAAGAAATCCACAATGAACTTATTAATACGTATCCCATTAGAACAGTCACAAGACTTCTTAACAATAATAAAGTGCCCATGCCTTTATGAGCCGTGCAGTTAACAAAAAACAAGAAAGGAAACGAGATCTTCAAATTGAATAAGCTTCTGTATTCCATAGTCACAGTTGAAAGTAGACGTAAACCAAAAACGATTCTTCAGTGCATGGGCTGTCAAAGATATGGACATACAAGGAATTATTGCCGACTCCCAAAAATATGCGTTAAATGCCACGGCGATCATCTTTATAGCAATTCCACAAAACAATCAAATGTGAAACCCACTTGCGTTAACTGCGACGGATCGCATTCCGCCAACTACAAGGGCTGTCCATACTACCAGACCTTAAAAAAACAGAAATAAAATTTCCAATAATTACAGTCGATCTCAATCAACACAACATCCAAGCAGATTTCTCACAGTACCTCAGAATTTATCCAAACCCCACCCAATATATAATTCTTACGCTCACGCAACCTCCAATAGTTTAAACAACCCAAACTTAAATTCCCCCAGCTCACATTTAACTCATAACGCAACAAATACTTCTTTTATCAATATCATACTTATTCGAATTTTAGAATCTATTAAACCTCTCCTCGCGGAACTGATCTCAAACGCCATTGCCGAATATTTTAATGGCAAATAACAATGAAAAGCTAATTCACAAGTTAACTCTTTTAAACTTCAATGCTAATGGAATCAAGAGACAACAAAACCTATTTACCCTATTTTTCAAGACATGGTATCGATATAGCTTGTGTTAACGAAACCCACTTGACTAACAGGGAACCTTTTCGAATCAGCAGGTTTCAGATTTATAGAAGTGATAGAGAAGCCCAGCATGTATCTGGCGGCGTTGCTATAATAAACAAAAGAAATATCAAGCACAATCTAATTACTCTTCCTAATATAATGTCAATAGAAGCAGTAGCAATAAATATCCAAATGGAAAACGGAAGCAATATGATAATCCTCTCTGGGTACAAACCTCCACAGCAACAGCTGAACAATAACGATATTGCTTCTCTATTCACATACCCCACTCCTACGATGCTACTAGGAGACCTTAACAGCAAGATTAATTACTGGGGCTGTCGATCAAACAATCCTAACGGAGTTAAATTGCACGCGATAACCTCAAACTTAGGTATACATGTTATGCCACCTGCAGAACCTACGCGAATCCCATACAGAGTCGACCAACATCCAGATACTCTTGATATTGCCCTCCTCAAAAATGTAACTATGCTTTTAGAACAAAACGTTGTATGTGAACTCGAATCTGATCATCTCAAAGTAATTATTTCCACTAACACTATGCACGCTCTTAATAAACCGGTTCCAAGACTGATTACTGGAAGAGTCAATTGGGAATATTTTCAAGACAAATTGGATTACGACCTACAGATCAATAAAATAGAAACAAATAACGACATTGACAACGCTGTTAATATGTTCACTAACCTGCTAATAAACACAACAAGAGCAGCCACTGCTCCTGGTACAAACAAATCACGCAAACCATCTTTCGACCCACCTACCTATATACTAAATCTAATCAAAGAAAAAAACAAAGCAAGAAGACTCTGGAACATATCAAGAGAACGACAACACAAACAATTACTGAATCGACTTTCTCATCAAGTTAAAAACGAACTTGATAACTTCCGAATAACATCTTACCAAACATACATTTCTGAAATAAATCCAAATGATAACTCACTATGGATTCCTACCAAGAGGATTTTACGAAAACGCGAAGAACTCCCCACATTGAAACACCACACAGAAACTTTTGAAAAAGACGAAGACAGATGTAAGCTATTTGCTACATACTTAGAGGAAGTCTTTAAACCTAACCCTTCACAACCTCAGTATGAGCAACTGCACAACGACGTAGAATCAGAAATTCAGGGTAATCTACCAACAACTTCCACAGCTGTAAAGCCCCCAAGAAATTCAAGAATCATACCTATATAATATTCGAGAACACTACAGGCTGTATTTACACGATCAAAAGTACCATAGTCGCAATCAACTGATTCTATTTTCGGGGTTTTGTAAACAAACTTTCCAGAACTTTTAATAGCGATATTATCACAGAAAAAAACTACTTATTATGCCTATTGCTTGTGTTTTTTAAAACTACGCACACAGCTTCAAGCGGAAGTCTATTTTCGTTATTAATAAAGAGATTTCATATCTGCTTATTGAACGCTCCCATCGAAGCCGGTTTTAAACGAGCTCTCGCGGCAGAACTGATCTTGGCTGCGAGACAGTAGTGACATTTATACTGCGGTGATGTAACCGATCTTAGCCGTTGATGTTTGGAAGTGTGGTTAAAGTTTAGAATTTACATTTATTAGTTATATTAATTAATTAATCTCAAATCATGGACGAAGATATGTGATACTAAATTTAACCAGAAGAAAAATCTATACGCTCATATAAAGAGAAAGCACAATAAGGATCCTATTACACCCAAAGTTGTTGAAGAAATTTGTAATATGTGTGGTAAACAGTTTGTCAATAAATCAAATTTGATTCGTCATCGACAGCAAGTCCATGGAGATACTGCAGCAAAGGAAGATAATACCCAAAATTTCAGAATTAAATGCCCACTCGCAAATTGTTCTGAAGATTACTGAAATTATGCTGACCTGAGAAACCATTTGTCAAGTGTACATAAAGTGGAAATTGAGTATAATGCATTGGAGTGTGAATTTTTTTCAGGTACGTCATTAATATCATTTGATATAATATAGTCAATACATGCTTTCCAGCATTTCACCAGTGAAAAGACCAAATTGAAGGACGCACTTTGTCATCGTATGTAATTCACACTTCATCTAAATTGCTAGCTGATGGCAGTAAGAAACAATATTACAACTGTCATCGCTCCTATGACTACGTACAAAAATGAAATGGTTTAAGACATATAAAAAGTATTGGAACAAATAAAATTGGAAAAGCATGTCCTTCAAGGATTGAAGTTTTGATTAAAAGCAGCGGGGAACCTGTTTCGGTGAAGTTTTGGATGACCCATTTAGTAGGTGATTTCCAGGATATTGGTTGTATTTTTTTAAGCAAAGAAATAAGAACTGAAATTGCAGGTACTTTCAGATATTTATTTGTAATGTATAATTTGAAATGTAAACTTTTTGTGTGTTCTAGGCAAATTAAAACAAGGTGTAACTTTTGAGCACATATTAAATGATATTCGTGATGCTGGCTTGACGAAAGAAGAATCACAACGAATCCTACTTTTAGAGAAGAAAGACTTGCACAATATCGCAAGAGATTTTCGTATAGATTATAGTACAAAACGCCACCGTAACGATGCAATAAGCGTAAAATTGTGGGTTTAAGATATGAAAAATCTAGGTGCTGAGTGTCCAGTATTGTTATATAAAGAACAAGGAGTTGAAAGTAATTTAGGGCTTCTTGATATCAACGATTCTGCCGCGAGACGCTCGTGATCTTAGATGTTGACGTTTAGAAGTGAGGTTAAAGTTTCGAATTTACATTACCGTTGCAACTTGAGTTAATTTTAAAAAGTAACACTTGTCAAATCAGAAGAAAAATACTTTTTATAGTAAAAATAAATTAATTCAAACAATATAAAACAAATTACAAACTATCACAAATTTATATAAAAACGAATTACGAAGTGTATGTGTGGTCAAACCTCGTGCTAATGTTTTCAGTAGCATCGGTTTTATTCAAAAGGCCATCCATTATATATTTTCTTCAACAATTGTTGGTTTACTAAATTTTGATACGTCTTTAATTTGCTTCTATTTTGTTGTGACCAAATTGTAGCAACTGTTGAATTTGAAAAGACGTCATTATTATCAAAGCAAAATCGTTGATATCAAGAAGCGCTAAATCACTTTCAACACCTTGTTCTTTATATAACAACACTGGACACTCGTCACATAGAATTTTCGTATCTTCAGCCCACAATTTTACGCTTATTGCATCGTTATGGTGGCGTTTTGTACTATAATCTATACCTACAAAAATCTCTTAGCCCAGCTACAGTAGGATCGGCCTACTGAAAAAATCCAAGTGGTTTCCAGGAAGAAAGCTTCAATATGATTAGTTCATACCTACATCCGAAAGTAATTCACATGTTGTAATGACCTCAAATCCACTGTGGAAAATATCCTTCAGCGAGTCCCCCACGGCTCAATATTAGGTCGCGTGTTATTTTTAATTTTCATCAACGATCTGCATAATGGCTCACCAGAAGCCGACATAACGCTGTTTGCAGATGACACTACGGCAATAAAGTTAAAGGCTAATCTAAGCGTTTTATTTAATGAGATAAAAGCAGTACAAAATGATTTATCAATTTGGTTTACTGCAAATGATCTGATCCTAAACCAGCAGAAAACACAGGTAATGGTCTTCTCTCAACGAAAAATAAATGGTTTTACAGATCCTAATAGCATGAAATTCCTAGAGGTCTACATGGATCCATTGCTTTCGTGGAATATGCATATCGATAATAATATATCGAAAAATATCTGGAAAAACTTATATTTTTAATAAGACTACTAATGATATGGTGCTGTTTCAAAAGATTATGAGAAATAGCTTACTATTCTCTAATTGCATCATTGCTGAGTTATGCTGTAATATGCTGGGGGAACTCGTCAAGCTCCTCACGTGTTTTTAAACTTCAACCATACCCATAGGTATAGGGAAGTCTTGGAATCATGAAAATTTTGGAAATCGAGATTTTTACAGAAATATCCGTTTTGGGCCCCTAAGAACCCAAAAAAGTGGTTTTTAAAAAATGTCTGTGTGTGTGTGTGGGTGGGTGACGCTCCTACAGCCGAAAGTATTGCTCCGATTTTGATGCGCTTTGGAATGCGGGGGTGTATCGAAAATTCATCGACAAAATAAGCTTTTCAAAAAAATCCGAAACCGGAAGCGGAAGTTACGCATGTTTTTTTGGTATCACTGTTTTCGTGATTAAAATTTTGAAAATTTTATCGCGGATAACGATAGAGGGTCATAAGACAAATCTGTTAGTTTTTTGCCGAACTCGCTAGGTTTAAAATGAAGGGCGCTATGATTTTTTTAAAATTTTGAGTTTAACGCCCTATTACTCAAAAACGGATGAATCGATTCAATTGATTTTTTTTCTGAATAGTATATGAAGGCTAACATGAGGTGATATAAAAAGTGTTTTGAAAAATATTAAGGGGCCTATATTACAAATTATCAAAATTTTGGAAATTCTCTAAAAATCATTTCTCAAAAACTGCCCACAGGAATTTGTTTAAACTTCATACACTGATAGACCCCGAAAAGGGCTATCGATCTGTTTTTTAAAGAATCTCATGAATTATCTCTGGCGCCCTCTACGAAGCTTTGAAGTTTGAAAATTTAAACCCCTTTAATTAATAAAAAAACAAGATAGGTAGCTGGGGTTTTGACTGAATTGCTCAGTGCATAATGAAGCATATGAATATTCAAAAAAATATTACACTCGTGGATATATGTAAGCGCACCGGCCCCCTCTCCCCTCTATTTTTGAAAAATAATTTTTTTATTTTAACGGTTGTTATATGTTTGCGTCAAAGAATCTTTTTCCGCGAAAATAAAAAAATCGATTTTGTATGCCCTAGAAAATATAATTTCCAGGTACTTAGAAAATTTCACCTCGGTGCTACAGCCGTTTTGAGGAAAATAATACATAAACTAGCACAGTGGCGGCTTGTCCACTTGGCGCCATCTACAAAAGCTCGGTGGTCACGTTTTGAACTACACATTTTTTTATATTTACCCGCAATTTACGTGAAAGTGTAAACGCTTATCAAGGTAAAGACGTGAGTCATCGAGTTGAAATTTTGATATGTTGTAAAGACTGTTGAATAAAGACGATATGAACAGTTTCCAGTATGGGAAAGTCCAGGGAGGTAGTCACGTCCACTTTATATGCTCTTTGCTTCAACGTAAAGCTGTAAGGATCATTACTGGTTTGTCCTACAGAAGTGATGTAAAAGCTAAATTTATTGAATTGCGTATTTTAACTTTCCCGTGTATCTACATTTATTACTGTTTACTCTATGTTAAAGGTAACATGCATCTTTTTACTACCTACAAGGATTTTCATTCTTATAATACTAGGAATAATGTCAAAATTATACCAAATTTTTACAGACTGAATGCGGATCGCAATGGCTTTATCTATTATGGGGCTGTATTTTTTAACTTCCAATGCCAAAGTTTAAAGTTACACTAAAAACATTTTTAATAAATAACGCTTTATTCAACATGAATGAATTTTTAACCTTTAATTTCAATGACCGGCTCCAAGTATGTTCTACGTACTGAATTAGAAATAAATATATATAATTAAATGTGAACTGTGTATATTGTATGTATTTGATGTAGCATTTGCCATAGTAGACGTGTGTAATAGAATTTTTTTTTGTAATGTTACAAATAAAGTATATTTAACGCGCAAAATCTTTAAATGCGGCATGTGCCGCGGGCTACAAAGCGATTCTTCCATGCTCACGTAAAACTTTTACATTCGCTGGAAAACTCTCACTTTTCTTAACTTGTAGAACAATCTACTGTTAATTCACTAGCGATTTAAGAAGAAAATTAACTCGCCAGCATAAAAACATTATAAACAGTTACTTATGGTTGCTATTATAGAGATAATAATAATAATGCCAGTTTAAAATAACAAAGAAATAATAATTAATCGAGTTATAGTACAGTAACGGCGTAACTGGAGACTTGCGTTACCGCATTTATATTTTTATGACGCTCAACGCCTCAACGGCTTAAACCTGAAAAGAAACACAGATTGCAGGCAGCTAAAAATTATTTCGGTGGCGCGAATAATTCTCACATACAATCTCATAAGAGCATTAATTCTTTCTGGATTTTTTTACTGCGTTCCAACAACGTCGTATTAATTAGGTCGCCTTCCAGAGGCGAGCGTTTCCTTTCCAGAGACTTTCCATTTGAAAATGTATTTTTTGGAACTTTTTCTTACTGCCAATCCCTAGCGTGCTTTTAAAACTTTCTTTAGTGCAACAAAAGTTATTAAATTCGTCGTACATTTTAAATGCGGCATATGCCGCGGGTTTCAGCTAGTTCATCAATAAACTATCTCTTAGAAAATCTCCCGGGCACGACTTAGTTCCAAATGTAGTACTGAAGAATTTAACTCGGAAAGCTAATGCTTTTCTGGCCAACTTATTCAATGCCTGTCTTCGAAATGGCTATTTTTCAAGCAAGTGGAACGAAGCTGAAGTTATCTTGTTTCCAAAACCTAAAAAAGACAAAAGTATGGTTAGTAACTACAGACCTATAAGTTTACTACCTACGCTGTCGAAGCTATTTGAAAAAATCGTCTATCGACGTCTAAACGGCTACTTAAACGAGAATAATATCATTCCAGCAACACAGTATGAATTTCGTAGTAATTATTCAACCACATGTCAATTACTGAGAATTACTAATACCATAGCCAACGGATTTGAAGCGAAAAAGCATTCAGCAATCGCCTTCTTCGACATCGCCCAGGCTTTTCACAAAGTGTGGCAAGAAGACCTGCTCTATAAAATATTACAACTGAATCTACCCGATTACCTTACCCAAGTGATTTCTTTATTTGTGAACGCACATTATTCAGATCTAAAAAAACATCTCAGCTAGAGTTCCCCAAGGCTCGATTCTTGGACCAACGTTGTACAACATTTTTACTCATGACATACCACATTTTGATAACGTAGAACTTGTAATGTATGCGGATGACACCTCACTCACATCTCAGAACTTCGACATCCATAATGCCATTAGTGACCTCCAAACAGCAACTAATGTATACTGCCAGTGGTGTGAGAAGTGAAGAATTCAGTTAAACTCAACAAAATGTGAGGCTAAAATCTTTACATTAAGACGCCCTTCCAACCCAACTGAATTGCGAGTTAACGGAATCGGAATACCTTGGAACGCAAAGGATGATATTGTGAAGTTCTTAGGATTATACCTAGATAGAAAGTTAACATGGGGCCTTATTATAAATAAAAAACTTAGTGAATGCTACACAAGACTGAACCTTCTTTACCCACTAATAAACCAAAAACCAAATTAAAAGTTAAATTCTCTGCTTTGTTATACAAATCTCTAATACGTCCCATAATCATGTACTGCTCCGTAGTTTGGGGAACAATAAGCCATACAAATATAAACAAAGTGCAAGTAATGCAAAACAAAATATTCCGCATTATCTGTATCTACAAAGAACTGCATATGCCCAGTATTAAGGATCTGATTACTTCCAACGGTACTAACTTCTTCAACAACGTACACAAATGTCCGAGTCCAATCATTCATAATATCGACACTCCTCCTCCCACAAGAAGACTGAAAAGACGGGTACCCACAGACTTAACCTTGATCAGCGATTCTTCGGGCAGTGAATAAAAATAATATGTAATTAACTTTTTTAATTTTTATAGAGTAATAGCCGCTTAATGTTACTTAACTAATTATAATTATACCTACCATGTATAGCATTTGTATGTTGATCTGGTAAATTACACAATTTAAAAAAAAATTATCAGTAATAATAGGACGAGAGGTCAAAGTATTGCCGACAATAATTTTTGCGATTCAGATACGAGTTTCTGCGGCGACGAAAATAACGACGAGTGTTTGCACGAGTCGTTATTTTCTAAAGCAACAGAAACGAGACAATCTGAAGAGCAAAAATTGTCTGCAATATTTCGACTTAGAGTCCTATTCGTCTTGACAATTTAACTTTTCATTAAAAAATAGTTACAGAAAAAATTGTCGCTGAAATAAAGCTCCTCGAATTATTGTCGCTGAAATAAAGCTCCTCGAATTATTGTCACTAAAATAATCGTTCGATTGGTAGTTTATTTTTAAATTGAAGAATGCCATTGGTTGACAATGACACCAGTTAAATTGTCAGATCAATTTTCTATCCCAAAACTGTAAACAACCTGCATATTATATGTATTGTATATGTCCAAAGAGCATATAATTGCTCTTTGATATGGCCTAAACCTCAAACTGCAAAAAGTGCAAACATTCGACGGGAGGAAAAATTAGTGCCTGCTCTCCTCCGCTTTGGCAGACTTACAAGCGGCAAAGAACACCAAATTTGGACTGTTTTTTAAGCAGGAGCTTCAATGACGTGTTATGAAACCATTAAGCATCTGGCTTAATTTTAATCCAGGAATAAATTTTAATTAACTTTTATATCCTTTCCTCATTGTTTACAGAAGCCGAAATGACAACGAGGAATATGCTTTTTTGAACCGGAAAACTAAAATATCGCCAACGTTAACATGGTTGAAAATGTTTTGCAGAGGCCGTTATGCAGTTGGGGAATTTGAAAATTCTTTGAGCCTAACGAGATGACATGTCTAGGGTAGTCAGCTAGTTAGTCGTCGGGTCGATTATTCGATAATATTCCAACCTTTAAAAGTCCATTTTCTATGATGAGCAAGGTAAAAATAAATAGAAATATTGGGGGATCTTCTTTGTAGTAGATGTTAAACAATTCTTTCAAATAACATTTGCCAGTATGTGAAAAAATAGAGGCACTTTCTTTTGATTCAATTCCATATTTTCGAATCTGCACTTTATAAGTACGTTTTGAATGTGAGAAGATGTAGATACCTTAATCAATAATAATTAAATTAAATCTGCTATAAAAAGGTTTTCTATATGTGACCAACTTGTTGCCGGTTATTTTATGTTCATCCAATGGCAAAATTTTCAATAACAAAGCTTCAGTTCTTCCTTTGCTAGATCGAAGTGGTTAAGAAAAATTACAAAATAGCGTATACTTCACAACGACAATTTATTTCAGATGTAATAAAACATATTGAAAACGTTCATTTTGCTACACATGGGTTTAACCTTAAAATCTAACAAAATGTCTTATAGGTACCATTATTACATCAAGTTATAAATACAAAATTAAACTTAATAAATATACCGAGTGATAATTACCAAACCTGGCCATAGAAAAATAGTTGTTTGATATATTTCCAATAAATGCCATGAAATATCTCTTTAATGTCACGTCGACGGCTGAAATGATGTAGGTACCAGAAATCATGATAAAAAGCTGTTACTCATGTTGAATCGCTATGGCTAGGTTTGGTGATTATCAGTCGGTATAATAACGTACAGTAGATCCAAGCTAATTCTTCTCTGCTAAGTGGCAACATCTTAAACAGTTTATTTAGTATTAATATCATTAAATGCATTATATTTATCTGCATGCGATGGTTGATCTTTACAGCATCACCTTGATATATACTAGAGCAAATTTTCCTTTATTATTAGTTTAAGCATGGCTAAAATCTGCAAAACCTCAGGCGTTCATATAGTTGGCCCAGTCGACCGTCTAACGAAATCGCTACATAAGAATAGTGTCCCTTATAACTTCTTGATAGGCTTGCATGGGAAGACCAAGGTGAAATGACAAAAGGAAGTATTTAAAAAATTACTTTTTAACAACGTTATATAGAATTTTTGTATATATCTCTAAATATTTCTCATGCAATTCCACGAGAAGCTGGAAGAAACGTGGTCGCCTAAAGTCACATGACCACACTGTCCTCATAAAGTCATTGCAAGATTGGTAATATTTCTATCACTATAAAACCGTATAAGTTATGGAAGTTGTCAAAGTTACTGCACGTGTATATACTGACTTTTTGCTATATGTCAAAATAAGGCACTGTGTTACATAGAATACATTATTCCAGCACAGTTCCAACTTTGAAAAGTTGTAAAATTTCATCTTGAGGCTTTGTGATACTACCTAACATGATAATTTTTAGTTCAACAAAATGAGAATGGGCAGCCGTGTAGCACGTTTGGTTGTGTAAATATTAATAAGACATGGTATGTTCACAATTATAGATTATACATACATACATAATCTGTAACCTCTTATATCGTTTACACAGTGTCGAGGTGCCGGGCCATAATTCTTAAATTTCTTGGAACTACTTAATATGTGATTGAATTGAACTTCTACGAGCACTAAGTTCAAAGTGGAAGATTAATACAATAAAATTTAGAAAATTTTGAATAAGATTAATGGTTAAGTTGAATTGAGTTATAGAAATTAAATTTGAGACAATTTATAATTAATTTTGTTAAGTTATAGCAATTGAGTATTCAATCAGGGTGGTGAAAGTTAATATGAAAGATAAGATAATGTTATCATGTGACAAATATGCTTCCTACTAAAATATAGCATGTAGTAGGTAAAACTCAGAACATTTAATTTAAAAAAAGAGTGCATTAATAATTGTAACTAGCATAATTTTAAAATTTGTTTAAGATAGTAATAATAAAAAACTCATAAAATGTAGAGATATTTTTGGAAAAAATAATTTTCTATTAATAAAAACTGGAAATGTAGCCTTTATTTGTATAAATAAATTGGTTGAATACAAATAAAAAGGTTTTTTAACAAATCTGCAAAGTGAAATTAAGTGAAAATATAATTATGAAATAACACAAGTGTGCAGTCATTGAAAGGACAATGGAATATGGTTTAATTAGATGCAAGTAAGAAGAATAAAATAATATTTAATTAGAATTGGATGATTTACTACATACAAGGAATAAGTTATACTAATTACTGGATTTGGTGATTATACGGAGGACGGATCAATCATTTGAAAGGAGTTGCCAGTGTAGCTGATTGATTTGGGTTGGTTACTACAAGGTAGGATCTGAGGACAATGGGAAATTAGTTTGGATACCATATGTATCATCTGTATCATCAGTGGAAACTTACTCCGAGCCTGTTCGATTGACGGTAATGTGCAGGAGCCTGGGGTTTTGACGTGTTCGTGTTGGTTGGAGGAGTATCGATGTTCGGCTGTTAATGAGCTTAGCTGTGAACCTCAGGAGCAGTGGTGTTAAATGTGAATAACAGTGAAATAAGAGGAAATGAGGTTGGTTTTTAATTAGTCCTATGGAAGCAAATTAAATAAATGACAATTAAACACTTGAAATAATATAACAAAGTACTTACTTTAGTGAATTGAATCTTTAATTTGTGAGTAGAAAGGATATTTGTGATTTTGATTTGATTATTGTTTGATAGTTGTTTAAAGTCAAACTGACATTTGGTAGCAGTCAATAGTTCAAAATTCATATAAAATTAGAATATCAAAGAAGAGATGACTAGATTAACGACCCCCACCCTATTAAGAGTCTCAAATTGCATTAAGTAATGTTAAAGTAAATAAATATATGATTTAAATGTAGAGAGGTGCAACCATTCCAATATATATATTTAATATTTCGTTCACAATGTCATTGTGGCCGAAACCTGAAGCTATATGTAGAGCACTATCTCCTTAATTGTCGGTTATATTAATACTGGTCCTTTTAGAAATTAATAATTGAACTATGTCTAAATGATTCTTTTCTATTGCCATGTTAAGGGCAGTAGATCCTTCTTTATTTTGTGCATCGATGTTAACTTTTATTTTTAATATCTCCTTCACAATGTCACTGTGGCCGAAATAAGAAGCTATGTGCAGAGCACTATCTCCATCATTGTCTGTTATATTAATACTAGCTTCTTTAGCAATTAATAATTTAACTACCTCTAAATGATTCTCTTCTATTGCCATGTTAAGGGCAGTAGATCCTTCTTTATTTTGTGCATCGATGTTAACCTTTATTTTTAATATCTCCTTCACAATGTCACTGTGGCCGAAATAAGAAGCTATATGTAGAGCACTATTTCCAGCATTGTCGCTTATATTAATACTAGCTTCTCTAGCAATTAATAATTTAACTACCTCTAAATGATTCTTTTCTATTGCCGCTCGAAGGGCAGTAAATCCTTTTTTATTTTGTGCATCGATATTAACCTTTAGTTTTAATATTTCTTTCACAATGTCATTGTAGCCGTATTGAGAAGCTATGTGTAGAGCACTATTTCCAGCATTGTTTGTTATACTAATACTAGCCCCATTAGCAATTAATAGTTTAACTACCTCTAAATGATTCATTTCTATTGCCATGTAAAGTGCAGTAAATCCAAATTTATTTTGTGCATCGATGTTAACCTTTATTTTTAATATCTCCTTCACAATGTCACTGTGGCCGAAATAAGAAGCTATATGTAGAGCACTATTTCCAGCATTGTTTGTTATACTAATACTAGCCCCATTAGCAATTAATAGTTTAACTACCTCTAAATGATTCTCTTGTATTGCCATGTAAAGGGCAGTAAATCCATTTTTATTTTGTGCATCGATGTCAACTTTCATTTTTAATATTTCGTTCACAATGTCACTGTGGCCGAAATAAGAAGCTATATGTAGAGCACTATTTCCAGCATTGTCGCTTATATTAATACTAGCTTCTCTAGCAATTAATAATTTAACTACCTCTAAATGATTCTTTTCTATTGCCGCTCGAAGGGCAGTAAATCTTTTTTTATTTTGTGCATCGATATTAACCTTTAGTTTTAATATTTCTTTCACAATGTCATTGTAGCCGTATCGAGAAGCTATGTGTAGAGCACTATTTCCAGCATTGTTTGTTATACTAATACTAGCCCCATTAGCAATTAATAGTTTAACTACCTCTAAATGATTCATTTCTATTGCCTCGTAAAGGGCAGTGATTCCTTCTTTATTTTGTGCATCGATGTTAACCTTTGTTTTTAATATTTCGTTTACAATGTCATTGTGGCCGAAAGTAGAAGCTATGTGTAGAGCACTATTTCCATAATTGTCTGTTATACTAATACTAGCCCCTTTAGCAATTAATAATTGAACTACCTCTAAATGATTCATTGCTATTGCCATGGAAAGGCAGTGATTCCTTCTTTATTTTGTGCATCGATGTTAACCTTTGTTTTTAAGATTTCGTTAACAATGTCATTGTGGCCGTAATAAGAAGCTATGTGTAGAACACTATTTCCAGCATTGATTGTTATACTAATACTAGCTCCTTTAGCGATTAATAATTTAACTACGTATAAATGATTTTTCGCTATTGCCGCGTGAAGGGCAGTAGATCCTTTTTTATTTTGTGCATCGATGTTAACCTTTGTTTTTAATATTTCGTTCACAATGTCATTGTGGCCGTAATAAGAAGCTATGTGCAGAGCACTATTACCATCATTGTTTGTTATATTAATACTAGCTTCTATAGCAATTAATAATTTAACTATGTCTAAATGATTTTGTGCTATTGCCTCGTGAAGGGCAGTAGATCCTTCTTTATTTTGTGCATCGATGTTAACCTTTGTTTTTAATATTGCGTTCACAATGTCATTGTGGCCGAAAGTAGAAGCTATGTGTAGAGCACTATTTCCATAATTGTCTGTTATACTAATACTAGCCCCTTTAGCAATTAATAATTGAACTACCTCTAAATGATTCATTGCTATTGCCATGGAAAGGGCAGTAGATCCTTCTTTATCTTGTGCATCGATGTTAACCTTTGTTTTTAAGATTTCGTTAACAATGTCATTGTGCCGAAATAAGAAGCTATGTATAGAGCACTATTTCCATTGTTGTCTGTTATACTAAGATTAACCCCTATAGAAATTAATAATTTAACTACGTTTAAATTATTATTTCCTATTGCCACGTAAAGGTCAAAAAATCCATTTTCGTTTATTGTATTTATATTAATATCTGTTTTTAGTAGTTCTCGTACGATTTGATTATGACCTAAATAAGAAGCCAGCAGAAGGCACTTCCATCTATTATCATCTTCGATGTTTGTATGCGCCCTTACAGAAATGAACAATTTAACAGCGTTGACATTGTTTTGCTTTATAGCACAATGAAGCGGAGTTTCTGCTAAAGAGTTTTGTTTATTAATAGCACATCTATTTGACAACAGTTTTTCCATAATATCTGCAGCAGAAGAGCTGTAACTGCAGTTAGCAATGATATGGAGAGCGTTGTTCCCTAGACGATTTTCAATATTGACAGAAGCCCCTTTCGTGATTAAGACATCTGCTATATCGTATTTTTTTCTATTCAATGCCTCATGCAGCGGTGTATTGCCATACAAGTTTTGCTTGTCGATGCCTCCACGATAATTGATTAATGCATCGATAATATCGTTGCTGCCATATTTAATTGCTAGGTGTAAAGGCGTTTCGTGGTCGAAGTTCTTTTTAGTTAACTTCGTGTTCCTTTCCAGAAAAATATTAACAATTTCTTTGTTTGGACGTAAAACTGCGTAGTGCAAAGGGGTGTTGTTATAATTGTCAGATTTGTTTATCTTACTACCTTGTTGAAGGAGCTCTAGAATTTGGCTTTCAGTTCCAAAACGTGCACCATAATGCAAATTTGAATGACGATTGTTATACCATAGAAAAATATTACTCCCGTTTGATTCTATTAATTGGGATATTGTTTGCTGCGGAAAATTTCTTATATAGTAATTTGGAATTGATCTGCTCTCATCACCGTAAAGATTGCAATACGATTTAATAGTTGTATTCATCAGATCGTAGTTATAAACCACATCGTTATATGCAAAGTACGTTAGGAAGGTATTGAACAAATTTTATAATTATGTCGTACACATTCTAATAAACAATACTTTTTGATATAGAAGGGAACGGTCGCATTAATATATGAAATTTTTGTCTTAACAATCAATTCATTTGCAACATTTAAAGTAAGAGTTTGAACAGCATAATCTAAAACGGTATAATCTAACAGATCTCGCTTAATACTAGATAATATGTCAGTGGGAATCGTACAAATTAATTGATGAAGTTTCTTATAAGCTTCTGTATTGTGATATTGCTCAAATTTGTTAAATGACATGAGTTTAGCAGGTTCTATTAAGAGTTTTATATTTCCTGTAAAGTGAACGTTTTCAAAGGTAAATAGAAAATTGTTATAAGCTTGTGTATTGTGATATAGTAATATTAAATGTAATATTGATCTTTCACACTTATCACTTTCAAAAATTAAATTGAAATCGGATTTTATCTTTTCGCTAACTTCCTCTATTCTACCATTTATAATGTCAGTATGTAGGGAACAGTCATTGGATACAATTCGATCAAACATATTAAACAGAAATCTGTGATGTGAAGAAAACCTTGTTTTAACTAAAATTTGAGCAATTTTCCTAACCTTTTGATCGCTGCTTTTGACGCTTTTAGCCAACCACTTCGCAACTATATACTCACTAAATGTGCGATGTATAAAATTTATATTAGAATATTTATCTATAGTTACGATACCTACTTCCTGTAGTCGCTGAAGGTGCGTACCGTCAAAGCTTGGCGGTATTTGAAGCTTCCCCGCTATATTTTTAAAGTTGGGAAATAATAAATTTAAGGCATGAAGCAAGTGGTATTTCTTATACTCTTTGAATGTAATCTTTGTGGACCTAACACAGAACTTGTTGCAGGCGATTTCTATTTTTTTCTCTATAAATGTGCGATAGAGATATAATATATCAAAATTAAAATTGCTAATAACTTCGCCGCACACAAAGTTGTTGCAGTCTTCTAAAAAAACATCTGCGAGTAATTTCGATAATAATGGTATTCCAGTCAACTCTAAGTCATGATCGCTTAAATTGCATTTCGCAGCTTTTAATAACAGTTTCACAAATTCATCAATTTTTACACCTGATTCCGGGTTTTAATTTCCGAACTAAAATAGTTTGATAACAATTGAATCTGGTCTCCTTCGGTTAAAGACTTTAAAGTGACAGGAAAACAATTAAATTCGTTTTCAAGACGTAATTGCATATGGTCTCTTGTGGTGATCAGTATATGACAGCCTGCTTTGTAAAACGACCATGCAATGGAAGATACAATTTTTTCATATAAAAGGGACACCTCATCAAACCCATCTAATAAAACTATAATATTGTTTGATGATCTAAACCTATTAAAAATTCCATTTGTTAGTTCGATGTTTTGATGGTCTATACAACTATTAAAATAAGTTAGGTGATCCAACATTTTCGAGGTTTTCTTCTTTTGTTCTTCAAAGTACTCGGTGTGTGCCTTTAATTCTATTTTTATTATCCATTTATTTGTAGGTGCGTTGTGTGCTAGGTAATCAGTCAATATTGATTTTCCTATTCCGGAATTCCACACAACAACGTCATTTTCGATGTGAGGGTTGTCAATATATCAGATGCTTCAGCGTTTTCTAATTCAACAACATACGGTTTAATGTTTTTCAATGAACCATATGATGTCTTCCACTCAAAGTATTTTTTGTCGTAGACTCTAAAATGATGAACTGGTTTGTCTGTAATCGATGTGGGCTGTTCTTGTTCTTTTCGTTTAATTATTGGAGCCATATCAAAATCTCTCAGCCTCCGTACATTTGGCTTACTCACGTAATTTATTTGAAGTTGTACTTCGCCCTCTCCCTCTATTATAAAATCTTCATCTTTAATTTCATCTAAAACTTCAGATTTGATGAAGATTCTAGATATTTTTCTTTCAACGAAGTAGTCAACCAAAGGCGTTGGATTATTGCCAATATTGAAGCTGCCACATAAGATTTGAATTATGTCTTTACATTTTATAAACTTGTGCATGGAGTTGTCAATTACATCTTGCAATAC
This sequence comes from Agriotes lineatus, assembly GCA_940337035.1. NCBI lineage: Eukaryota > Metazoa > Arthropoda > Insecta > Coleoptera > Elateridae > Agriotes > Agriotes lineatus. The sequence continues at coordinate 50,636,805 of OW679203.1, read as the reverse complement.
GACAGGAGATCTTCCTTGTAGACTAACATTGGATGTTAAGATCACATTTCTTTCTTGTTGGTTAACGTCGTTTAAACAAGCAAAGAAGCGCAGTTGTTCAAAGTCTTCTTCAAAAGGTAAACATTGGCCAACCTTATTAACAATAATAATTTTGTGGAAATACTTAGAAATTTGAAGAATGTGCAAAATATTCTTGTAGTGATCTGTCGATCGTGTCGATGGAACTTCTACTAACAGCGGTATTTTTGCTGCCATCCACAAGCATGTATAATATGGAAATAGTTTATAGTATTACTTGTTTTAACAATTCTTCGTATGTAAGGCTGAAGATAAGAGTGTCGTTCAAATGCCTTTCTGGCTTTGGTAGATAAATTAGTAGACCATAGAGAATCCGAATACGAGACGCAATACTCCTGCACTTCAGTGCTTATATATTCTTGTAAAAACTTTAATATGTTATCGTCAACTTCTACGAGTGTAATATTTTTATCTTTAAGAATGTAATTCCAGGTAATTTTTTTTTTACAATTATAAGATTTAAATTTGTTTTCACTAAAATTAATCTTATATTTGCTTAAAAATAAATCGCTTAATTTTTGAAGAATATCTGTTTTAGTTAATAAATAATCGCCCCCGAAATTGCCTTGCACCCAGTTCGTTACGTATCTCGTAAATTTTTCAGCGATGTCTGCGGTACTATTAAGTGTGGATAAATTAAAATGACGCGCAACTTTTCCATTATTTGACTAATTTTGTCATCGATAGTTGCGACGCTAATTTGGTTACTTAGTATATAAACCTTGTTGTAATTATCGATTTCTTGTGTATATGACGAATTCGATAATTTCGATAACTTAGTTACATTAACCTTATGTACTACACTATCAGGATTAGTATTCAAAATATCTAAACACTTTCGTTACTTCGTTCTAAAAAATCGTAATTATCAATTTTCGTATTAGTAAAAATCACAAAATACATGTCACTAAACGCGCCTAAGTATCGCCTAAATGTCAATTGATTATCCTCGCTATTTAAGGACCCTTTCAGTGTCTTAATGTCTTTTAGATATTTTTCCAACCCAAAGGCGCCGTTTTGTTTATCAAAATCTGCTTTCTTTACTTTTCTATCGGTTACCCTGTGCTTCAACTGCAGCAAGAACGTGATGTTTCCAAGTCGTAAAACAATATCGTCGAAAGCTCCAACATCCGGCGCATTATACGCGATCCACATGTCATGCTCTGTCAAAAGTGTCATTAAGGAAAGCAGCGCCGTTACTTACATTCGAACGTTCTCCCATAGTCTCTGGCTCCACTAGGCACCTTGAAGCTCTGAAAAAATGTTTTAGTTATTAGTTGATAAATGAAATGTGCCAATGAAGATTAATGTGTTGCCGTTGTAACTTAAATAATTGCGAACACTTTTAGAGATTATATAAATATTTATAGGAATTTAAGGAGTGTTTCGTATACAAGTCTTTTATTTAACTATTTGGAAAATTTTTAGTTGCTTTTTCCCACAATTTAAAACGTACACATTTACTTCTCTATATTTTATTCTATGCAGGCGATGTTTATGACTTACCTACAATTCGAATATGTATATACATAGCATTAGTGTTTAACTGCTTAATTTAACTAAAGGAAAACGAGGATATACTTTGGGGCACATTGAAAGTAAATTTTATGTGAGGACAAATAATAAGTATTAGGTACGTGAAATGAAAAATATAAACTACTACAACTGATTATCCAAGGGTAAATAAACGCGAGAAGAGGCCTAGGTCGTCGAGGAACACGGTTGAAGAACTGTGGCAGCGGTACGGACAAAGTTCTGGATCCCTGTTTCGAGCTGCCGCATTAAAAATGCAAATAGCTATGCTGAGCGCCCACTTCTGGTAGGAGAAGGCACGAAAAGAGGAAGAAGATTACACAGGCCTGCAAATTGAAATTTTTTGATTTTTTTTTACCGTAATGGGTGAATCGTATGTATTTTGGTGCGCTGAGTCCAAATATGACCTCAGTTTTTCTCCAGCACGTAGGGATTTTCCGCAAAATGAAAAAGAAAGTTATGCAAAACCCGCAGTACATATAGGTAAAAATGCATTTTGAAATAAAAAAAAAATATATTACTAGTGGTTTATTTACATTTTTAAATACAATTTGATAAAAATAATATGTAGTATATACAATAAGGATTTATAATTCCTTATAATATCTACATCTTTTTCCCCCAAAACTCCGTTTTCAGCTTTTCCGTTTGTGTGGGATGTCTGGAAGTTCTCTATGAAGCATTCAACAGTAGTCTCCCACCATATTCACATCCCATCGTCCTTGGTACCTCCGTTCCATTTCTTTGATGTCTTGGTGGAACCTCTCGCCCTGCTCTTCACTTACGGCACCAAGGTTTTCTGGGAAATAACTCAAATGGGAGTTCAAAAAGTGAAGTTTCAAGCTCATGGAGCACCCCAAGGTTCTAAAACATTTCAACATTTTATTTACAATTTCTTCATAATCCGGGTCCTTATTGTTCCCCAAAAACTTAGTCACAACTTCTTTAAATGATATCCACGCCTCTTTCTCAGCTTTTTTCATCACCTTTTCAAACTGATTGTCTTTCATTAGTTTCCGAATGTCCGGGCCAACAAAAACACCCTCCTTTAACTTTGCCTCAGACAGTCCCGGGAATTTCTTTTCAAGGTATTTGAACGTTTCGCCATCTTTTGGCAATGCCTTGACAAACTGCTTCATCAGTCCAAGCTTGATGTGAAGTGGGGGTAAAAGCACTTTTTTGGGATCAACCAAAGTCTCAAAGTGAACATTTTTTTCTCCAACCTTCAAAGTTCTCGTTGGCCACACTTTTTGGCTCCAGTGCTGTGCTTTTGCCCGGCTATCCCACTCACATAGGAAACAGGGGAATTTCGTATAGCCACCTTGTTGTCCAAGCACCATAGAGATGACTTTGAGATCACCACAGATAGGCCATCCAAACTCCTTATATTTCAATTTATCAAGGATAAAAGCCATGTTGTCATACTTTTCTTTTAGATGCACAGAGTGCCCCACGGGTACAGAAGCGTATTTATTGCCGTTGTGTAGCAAAACTGCTTTTAAACTTCTTTTTGACGAGTCAATAAACAGCCTCCCTTTATTTGACACATGTTGAATGTTAAACATTGACATCAACTTGGGAACATGAGAACAATATACAAGTTCGCCATCTTGAGAAAAATTTGACTCAAATTGTTTTTCTTTGCTTCTGTACCAAGAGAATGAAGTTCCAGATCTCAACAAGTTCTTTTCTTGAAGTCTAGAGCCCAGTAATTCAGCAGACTCTTTAGAAAGCCCTAAATCACGAACGAGGTCGTTTAATTCTTCTTGTGAAAACTGTTGGGGTCCACAGTCTTCGACTTGAAACTCATCATCCAACTGCTCTGACTCGCTCTCTGATGACTCTCGGAAAATCGTCAAAAATGTGTGGGGGCACTGGTACTGGAATACCGGGTCCATGAGGCACAGGCCGAAGTGCAGATTGCATGTTTGGGTAACATATATCTTTTTTATTTTTGGCATTGTACCCTTGTATGTTGCAAGAACAAAAGTAGCAGTCATCGCCGCGGTTTCTCGGCTCTCTCCAAATCATAGGCACCCCAAAACGAAAAGATTTCACCTTTCCTTTAGACCACATGCGAAGTCTTTCAACACAGCCTGAACACACTCCATGAGGGGCCCAAGATTTTTCTTGATCTCCGATCTTCACACCAAAATAGGCAAAGTACACTTTTTTAATAAACTCCGTAATACTTCGAGATTGTTTTTTTAATACAAGTTTGCCACAAATGTAACAGAAACTATCAGGATTATTAACACAAGCTCTTGAAGACACTTTAAGAATATTTAAATTGAAATGAACAAATCGAAGGACTACGAGGGGTATATATAGGGCAATCGGAAAATCCAGGTTTCATTTGTCAATAATGTTCACCACAATTACGCTAATTACCAGAAAGAATTTCTCCTATTTATTTATGTACTTTTAATAACAAAAACATTTATTACAGTAACATTGGAATCTGAAAACACCGAAGAAAATCGATAAACCTTAATTGCATACTATTAAGGTAATGGGTTTCCATGATTCATACGCTGACTAATACTGTTAAATATACTAATTTTTATCATATTTCCTAGTTTCTAATATAAAACTATGAAGCCGAATAGGAAAAACAACTTTTTTCGGCATATTCATAAATATAAGCCTTAAGGTAGGCAATCCCGCAGAAAAATGCATTTTGCGGAAAATGCTTACGTGCTGGGAAAAAACTGAGGGCATTTCCGAACTCAGCGCACCAAAATACATAAGAATCACCCATTATTTTAAAGAAAAAAATTTGGTCGCAAACCTGTGTTATGAATATCACGCACTAAATACTGCATCATTTCGAGTTTCAAGTTTTTATGTGGAGCTTCTCCAGATTGATAACCAACATAAACTAACCCATCAAGAGTATAACCAGATCTAAATTCGCAAATCCAAAACGTTTTCAAACGACAGACCTGAACTGACGACGATTGAAACTGAGGAGTTAGGATCGGAAATTCTAATATGTGGCGAAATAAGCCATTAAAACACCAAAAAGGGAAAGCTGTAAGAATAGACAACATTCCAATAAAATTCTTTGAACTTATAGACAGTAACAACAATAAAGTGTCGTTATTCGTCAAAGGTGCAGCCGAAGGCTGCTGTACTGGACCTTGAGATCAGGTTCCTATATATACTACTTAGTTAAAGTTAGTGCCTCAAAATATACTAAATTGAAAGCAACGTGGGCTATTAGTTTTGAGAATGCAAAGGGTTCTAGTTCTTTACAATCGAGAAGATGTAAGAACATTACATGGCGACCCAGCCAGTCGAATTTCTGCAAGGCGTAAACCAGCTACCTCAGTTAGTCAAAATTTTAGAAGGCATAATTCAGCTATCCCAGCCAGTCGTAACCCTCAGTAAGTCGCAGTAAGTAATCGACCCGGTTATGGTTTAACCAGTTTGTCAGGACATTTTTTAGATTTTACAAATGTGCGACTTTCTGGAGCATTTATGTTCAAAGATTCTGACCCCGCTTGTATATAGTTTTTTCGGTCATGTTTTTACGATTAAGAGCATAGCCAGCTTCATCTGTTCCGCTAGCGCTTTACATAGCCGTTCCAATTCAGTTAAACAGGTTCTGAGAAAGTAGGCCATGGGTACTCCCCGTTGCGCCATCTATTAGACACTTTAACAAGTTAATGACAGTCGACGTTTTCGAAGTTTGTTGTCGAACAGGTCATTTTTTTCCATTTCTAATTCAAATACGTGCTAAAAATGGAAAAAAGTTGTTTAATTTGTAAAAATAAAAATTTTCCCTTCTTCCAAATCCCCGCAAATCCTTTGATTAGGTATGCATGGATCAACTGCTTAGAAAATTGCGGTAATTATTTCGTGAATTTGATGAAAATAACAATTTCTAAATTTTTAGACATGTCCATCAAACAAAAAATGAATTACAGCACATTTTAAAACTGTATTTATGGCCTGGATACTTGCACTTCTAGTTTCCTTGAAGAAAGACCTAAAATTGCTAACAAATTGTTATACTTCGTGTTCGTTGTACATGAACTTTCTGTAACATTCACCATTCACTATGGGATACTTTTTCCATGCATCATTAACACTAACAGATTTCCATTCCTTGACCTTGGAAATACTAAAATTAGCGACAGACTGTGGGTTGATTGCACTGAGGATTGTAATAGACAATATTTCATGCAAAACGTAGCTCTATTTAAAGTCATGTGGAGGGCCAATAAAAAATTTTATTAAACATCCAGTGCACATGCACTAGTTTACGTGTGAAATTTCTTTTGCAACAGGCTGGATTCTACTATGTTTTAACTCGCTGTTTTAGCTCTGACGCAGTAGAAGCCACATTTTCACATATTCGTTTGAAAGGTGGATTAAATTATGCCACAGATGCTAGATCTCATGAATATGCTTTACGGCAAGTTTTACGCTGTGGTATAGTGAAAGGCTTTGAATCTGCGAATACAGCAAACAGCATTAGTCTCCTAAGTTCTTCTCAACTTACTAGTTCTCTTCCCAGTACTTCTACAGATGTAGAAGGTATAACATTGCCAGATGAATTGAAGCTTAAGATTGAGTGTGTAGAAATGAATGATGCAAGTGACACCAGTATTTATTCTGCATCTGTCGCTTTCCTTGCTTGTACATTATCATAAAATTGCAACAGAAAATTTACTGTACAACTTGTATCACGCCTCTTCTTTCTTACACTATTCCAGGACCTTAATACAATTAATAACTCTTTAAAATCGTGGAAATTTAACATATTCAAATGAATTATTTGTAGGCCTTATTCGGAAAATATCAAATATAACACAAGAAGCTATGCAATTCTTAACTATTAAAAATACCTGCCAGAAATTTAAAGACGTTCTGCGGCTTTGTTTGTTTAAGAATTGTTTAATCGTATGTCCTGCACATAAGAAAGAAGTATGCGATTTAATTATTTTAATGGCTATAAAACCAGTATTAGAGAATATTTATTTGGAGAAAACTGATTCTGTTAAAAGAAAAGTAGTTAATAACAAGCCCCTTAGCAGAAAAGTTTTGAAATTATAAAAACGTTGCTACTAACTTATTTATTCTCTTATTTTACTTACCTGTTTAATAATAAAACCGTTACCAATTATTTACGTGAAAAATATTGGAAGTGAGAGTAAGCCTATGTCCTACAGCCCGTCTTGGAAGCCTTTGAATCCGGTACACTTTCAGTACGAGCTCTGTACAATAGTTCTTGTTGTATCGTTAAACTGTCTGTCAGACGATTTTCAAGCTGATACAATAATAAGAGTAATTTAACCTTCAAGTAGTGACAAGCAGTGTCACAGGTCAAGTGTTTCTAATTTTGCCGATAACTCTGAAATAGATCTATTAATACACTGTTTTTGACAATACACTATCGTTCATTAATTAGTAACTGTTTTTTAAAAAAGGATGGATTAATAGATCTATTAATACACTGTTTTTGATTAATACACTATTTTTCATTAATTAACTGTTTTTGTGATTTTGACGTTTTGATGATATTTTGCATGAAGGTTAGTTGTATTAATAAAATTTTTCGCCACAAAAAAAGATTTTGCGGTCAACGAAAAAATTTTGTAATCAACTCGTTTGTTAATGGGCGATCAATAATCTCAACTGTTAAAGGCACTCACTCGCTATCGCTCGTTCGTGCATTAAACAGTTTCGATTATTAATCGCCTTCATTAACACACTTGTTGGTTAAATAGCTATCATGCACAACCCATATATTATAATGGCATAATTATGTTGATTTTTAGATGTAGTATGGGGCTTATAATTTCTTAATCAATGTCATCTTCTAACAGCGTAGAGTTGAATTATGGGTTGTGAATAATAGTGGTGTCGTTCGCAAACAAATTGGTTCAATGAGCCGGCTCAGTACAATTACATTAGGTTGGTCAAGAGGACGTGCAAATTGGCAACGCCTGTTGGGAATTGTACTGCTTGGAACATGGTATCCAACCTGATAGGCAGATGCCCTCAGATAATACTGTTGGCGGAGGCGATGATAGTTTCAACACTTTCTTTACTGAGACAGATGCTGGTAAGCAAGTACCCAGAGCCGTCATGATAGATTTGGAACCAACAGTAGTCAACGAAGTACGTACTGGTACCTATCGCCAGATATTCCATCCTGAGCAACTTATAACTGGTAAGGAAGATGCAGCCAACAACTACGCCAGAGGTCATTATACAATTGGCAAAGAAATTGTGGATCTAGTGCTGGATCGCTTGCGAAAACTAGCGGATCAATGTACTGGCCTTCAGGGATTCACTGCCTGATGCTAGAGTACAAAGCACCAGCCTCTACACCGCTAATGTAACAAGAGGTTAACGATAATACATACAAGTAATTTGAAGAACCTAATACTCTAAATTGAAATTTGTTGAATTATTGGCAAATAATCAGCATGTATAAGTAATTTCAAGAAAGTAACACTTTTTAAACTATTTTATTGCTTATCGTTCCAAACATTCTGTACAGATGCATTGGAGTTTGTCGAGCCATTAAATTTATTTATTAAACGTGTTTGGCCTGGACACAAGAGAACCTAAACGTCAGTTGACACGTTCAGTAAAAGAATATTTGTAACTAGTTGCCGTTAATAAGGTATCCATTATGGTTTTCTTCTTCTGTAGAAGCTTAAGCAAAGCTAATTTCTTCTTCTAATATTGCATCTAATATTAAGACTATTTTCCACCTGAGAATTTGGATAATCCTTGCTCGGAACACCAAACTTACTTGTGAAACTACGCGATATTTTCCCCTGGAGTTATATTGTTTTGTTATTTACAAGTTTTTAAATTAACAATCAACATTTTTCAGAACTCTAATTGAACGTGAGGTTACGTTCTTCAACAAATCATATGTATTTTCATTCCTCTATACGTTACAGAGGAGACTACCTAATCTTTATAATTTTGTTAAATGTTACCTAATTATTTAGGTTTTTTCAGCTTACACTAAATTATACGGCAGTATAAACAATTACACTAGAGGATTATATTCCCTTGACGGAGTCCTAACCTAAACTTTTGCGCCATTTTTTAAAAATCTGTAATTTTTTTTATAATATCCCCTGTATATTGACAACTGATAACATCAATAATAAATTAATTAACTCATTTAACCCTTTTATCATATTATAAATGACAGGCACGGTGATGACAAATAATAACAAAAGCATAGAATCAAACCAGTGGTTTGGCTATTGGCTTAGATAGTAGTTACACATACACCCGGAGAGGCCTCTGAGGGGAGGACCTGTCAAAAATTTAAAATTCAAATTGGAATGGCCACGACCACGCGTCAGCGGGTATGAATGAAGCTGGCCATGTTAAGAGTGGGCCGTCAGACGCGATTAATAACAGATGGCGCCGTAAGCGAAAAGCAGACGTAACTAATATTGTCATTATCTTAAATTTAAATTAATATCTAAGTTTGGAGGAACCACTAAGGCCATGAATAAAGACGTATAATAGCAATAACAAAGTTTCAATGCAAAATGTATTGTTTTAATACAGTAACTCATCGTCGGAAATCATAGAAATAAAAAAAATTACCTACAAACATAATAATTTGTGATATGTTCTTCGGACTTTTTCCACTGTCTAGGGTGTAAATCACACAACGTTTCGGGAGTTTTGATCTACTCCCGTCTTCAGGTGTTCCTGGTTAGTCCTGAGAAGGACTTATATTATACGTTTTTCTACGTAAATGTGTGCCTCCCCCGGGGTTTGAACCCGGGACCGCTGATCGCTAGTCTGCCACTCCAACCACTAAGCCACCAGGGCGGTTATATATTTTAGTTGTAAACTTTATATATATATATATAGATATGCCAGCGCTATGTATGTAGCTCCTTTCAGCTTCCTACGGATTCTGTTTTCCTCTTTAGCTACAATTGATGCGTTATCCCATTGTATGTGGTGATCTTCGTTCCAGACGTGTTCTGCGATCTTGGATTTGGTGGTTTCGCCCATTCTAACATTTTTGCGGTGTTCGGATAATCTTACTCGTAGGGGTCGTTGTGTTTCCCCTATGCATTGTCTTCCACACTCGCACTTCGTTCTGAGGCTTGGTATGCGTCACCATTCCTCTTAGAGTTGTTGTGGACTTGAAGGCAGTTCTTATATTGAATCTGTTTCTTATTCTTCTCAGTTTGTCGGAAACTCCTCGGATGTATGGTATTACGGCCGTGGTTGTTGGCTCCGTTTTCTCATCCCCTGCCGGTGTTGTATTTCTGTCCATCTCTTTTAATGTTTGGTTTAGAGTTCTTTTTGGGTAGCCATTAGCTTGCAGCATTTCTGTGATTATCTCAATTTCCCGTTTAAGGTCTTTTTCCTCCGAGCATATGGTCTTGGCTCGGCTATATAGGCATCTCGCGACACCACGTTTCACGCTATTGTGGTGGTTAGAATCGTAGTGTAGGTATCTCCCCGTATGGGTTGAATTTCGATATACCTTTGCTTATACCGTGTCACCATTCTTCTGGACTAGTACGTCTAGGTATGGGAGTTTGCCTTCCGATTCTATTTCCATCGCGAACTTAATTGATCGGGCTTGATTATTGAGATGTTCCAGGAAGCCGTCCAGTGTCTCTCTTCCATGGCGCCATATTACGAACGTATCATCTACGTATCGCTGCCATAGACTAGCCTTGTTCTCATATTGAGATATAGCTCGTCCTTCAAAGTCTTCCATGTAGATGTTACTGACTACTGGAGATAGTGGAGATCCCATGCCACTCCGAACTCTTGTTGGTAGAACTGCTCGTCTGCTTGGAAGTATGTGGTCTTAATGCAGATCGTTAACAGCTCCATTATTGTATCTATCTGTAGATCTGTGCGTTCGGCAAGTGTGTCATCCAGTTCCAGCCTGTTTCTGATGATTGCTAGTGCGTCATCTGTCGGCACATTTGTGAAGAGGCTTACTATGTCGAAGCTCACCATCATGTCATTCGGAGCTATGCGAGTTTGTTTGATTTTGTCTACAAAGTGTTCAGTATTTTTCACGGCGGATGTTGTTTTGGCCGCTAGTGGGGATATTATTGTTAACAGAAACTTTGATAGAGGATGGCATGGTGAATTTATGGAACTAACTATCGGTCTTAGGGGTATTCCCTCTTTGTGTATCTTGGGTAGCCAGTATAGGTGAGACGGTTTGCTGTAATGCGGAGTAAGTTTTATTCTCTGGAAGTTTGAGAACTCCCCTTTGTGTTTATACAACGGCTGGTATATTTTCCGTTCGACCTTCGGTGTTGGGTCTGTGGGAAGTTTCTTGTATACCCCCGCGTTGATCAGGTCTTGGATTTTCTCTGAGTATGTGTTTGAATCCATGATCACTGTTGCATTGCCTTTGTCTGCAGGTAGTATCTTGATGGTAGCTTCGTTTTTGAGAACTTTGATCGCTCTAATCCCCGCTCTGGTGAGATTAGGTTAAATTCTCCTTGATGGCTCAAGGGCTTCCCTTGCTCTCCATCGATACTCTTCTGCCTCTTCTGTCTTTAGGCGTGCTGCTGCTTCCTCAACAGCTGTTATGAGATCGCATATAAGAATATACCTTGGCGTTACCGCGTAGTTTAGCCCCTTCTCTAGTACCGTCTTCTCAGTTTCGTCCAGCTGTCTGCTGGATATATTTATGACGGTCTTTGCTTTTGTGTTTGCTGGTTTCTTGTTCTTGATTAATTGATCCAGCTTTCGTAGATGTACCTGTTTTTGTTTTTCCCCAGCCTTATTGTAGCTTAACTTTGTAGCCGCGTCTACCCTCACAAAGTCTTCTTCACTGACTGTATTCCTTATGGTGGTGTGAAGGTCTTCGATATGCACTTTAAGTTGTTGTTTAGAGAACCGGTAGTAGTTAATTCGTTCTCTAATCAGTGCTTCGCTCGCTCTTCTCGCAATTCGGGCTGCTCGTTGGCTGTTTATCGGAACTGATAGAAGTAGTCCTTTCGGAACTACGTTGTTGTCACGGGCTTTACAGAGGAATTTAAGGTGGTTTTCCTCTAACACCAGCTTGATTAAGGTCTTTTCAAGCTTTCGACATTTTGGACTGATTTCGGGTCCGTACCGATTATCAAGTTGTTCTCTGAATGTAATTTTTTTGGCAGTGGTCTATTATGATATGTTTTTCGGACTTTTTCCACTGTCTTGGGTGTAAATCACACAACGTTGGACAGAAATACAACACCGGCAGGGGATGAGAAAACGGAGCTAACAACCACAGCCGTAATATCATACATCCGAGGAGTTTCCGACAAACTGAGAAGAATAGGAAACAGATTCAATATAAGAACTGCCTTCAAGTCCACAACAACTCTAAGAGGCATTATGACGCATACCAAGCCTCAGAACGAAAATCAGAGTTCAAAAAACTGTATCTACAGCGTACCGTGCGAGTGTGGAAGACAATACATAGGGGAAACACAACGACCCCTACGAGTGAGATTATCCGAACACCGCAAAAATGTTAGAATGGGCGGAAGCACCAAATCCAAGATCGCAGAACACGTCTGGAACGAAGATCGCCACATACAATGGGATAACGTATCAATTGTAGCTAAAGAGGAAAACAGATTCCGTAGGAAGCTGAAAGAAGCTACAGACATAGCGCTGGCAGTAGAACCAATTAGCCAGGCTAGCGCACAACTAAAGCCCATTTGGATGCCACTACTGCGCAGAGAATTACAAAAAATAGTCTACAGTGCATACAGCGGTAATATATATATAAGTTTACAACTAAAATATATAACCGCCCTGGTGGCCTAGTGGTTTGAGTGGCAGACTAGCGATCAGCGGTCCCGGGTTCAAACTCCGGGGGAGGCACACATTTACGTAGAAAAACGTATAATATAAGTCTTTCTCAGGACTAACCAGGAACACCTGTGATTTACACCCTAGACAGTGGAAAAAGTCCGAAAAACATATCATAATAGACCACTGCCAAAAAAATGACATTCAGAGAACAACATAATAATTTGTCATTGCCACTAGAAGGCTAACCACATAATTCATCTAAAATTTGAAATCAATCTATAGTCTTTATTGAGAAAATTGCATTTTTGCGCAAAATATTGCCACTGAGATGGCGCTGGCTATTATATGGATAGCTATACAGGTTACATAAAAATTTACACCTTCCAGATATTTTTTAATAACTGGAATAATTGCAATGACGATTTGAATTGTTTATATAATACAGTCAAATCTCCCATAAGCAGACACCTTCGGGACTGTACAAAAGTGTCAGCTTGGCAATATGAACAAATACATTATAAGGGAGACAAAAGTGCAATTGTTCCTTAGGTGTGAGTTGAAAGCCAACGG
>OW679203.1:50379300-50623736 GCA_940337035.1 Agriotes lineatus | reverse complement strand
ACATTGGAAAATTGTGGGATGTCTACCTCAATGAAATCGGCTGAATAAGATCTGAGAATAAATTTACCTCCTAAAAAATGTTGCAAATGGCTTCCTTAAGCTAAGATTTATATTAAAAATCTGACACACTAATTTTGACAGTCATCAAGACAGCAATAAATCCATATCGCTCTGATCTAAATTTTAATAAAATCATATTAGTAATCAACTTACTCATGATATTTGTAACTTCGGTTGCAGATTTTGCTCTATCTTGAATCTGAATGAACTATAAGTCTGCATCTTGCGTTGCTAATTTTATTATCCTAGGAAATTAATAATAATATTAAGTTCCGTTGTCAAGGGAAAGCAGCAAACAATAGTTATTAAGGTACCAAGGGGCATTATGAGTAAAATAAGAGCCCAAGATTGTTAGTGTACTAACCGAGAGCTTTGGCCCGAGGTGTGTACAACAATCGCGGGCTCTTAGCTCATAATGCCTGTGGTGCCTTCAAGGTTTTATGTCCTACCAATTTTCTTACCTAATTCATATTCATATTCAATTCATATAATTACTATGATATGGTATTTAAGATTGATCTAGTTAGCTGATCTAAGTTAGATTTGTGACATTAGCTGAGCTGTCATTAATTTTCATTGTGACAGTGGTGCATAATTTTTGAAATAAAAGTTGTATCCATGGAAACAAATACTGTTAATTTTTCATAATAACCCTAGTGTTCTTATGAAGAAAATAATTGCCCTGGAGCGTTATGTTGTATCTAAGATACCTTAAAATAGAGTCATTAATTTCAATTAATGTACTGGTAGGACATAATAGTATATTACACAACGAGAGCTGTAGGAAGCATATTACACGCGAGTTGGAAAAGTTACGCACAAGCCGCGTAGCGGCGCGTGTGTAATTCCACGAGCGTGTAATTGCTCTATAGCTCGAGTTGCGTACTATACTTTTTCTACGATCACACTCATTTCGTTAAACGAAAAAGAAATATTTTATTAACTGTCAAATCATCTGTCACACCATCTTAAAAATTAGGAGGCTGCAGTCACATCCCTACACCGCTTCGTACAAACAACAGAAGCTAACTGTAACGTAATAAAAAAAATTACGTGTTAGTCATTACGTAACACTGTTTGTAACAACGAATTTACTAATCAAGTAAACAGTGCTTAATGAGCAATTTACTAATAAAGGAGTAGAAAAATATAATTACCGACTTACACGTTTTGTTACTAAGGCTGTATCACTGACTTACATGAACAGCAGCGGGAAAAATGTTTTAAGTGTCTTTATTTTAATATAGAAATAATCTTTTTATAACCATTATACATTTTCTGAATAAATTTACTAAATGTGTTTGAATTTAAATTGTTTTTAAATAAATTTTGACCATAAAATGTTATTACATGTTATGAAATCTATTTTTTATTAATAGTTAAGTCATATTTATTTGCCATGTCAGTGAATAGCAATCATACGCGTTCCATATCAGGACCCTTACACAAACAATATACAGTATGTCCCCGGATTGAGTTTACAATAGGTATGATTGACCAATCAGTATACGATTTACTTTTTCTAATTTGGCTTCAAACGAAGCAACCTTGGCACAAGCCGTTTTTACGTCTTGCCTCTAAGTCGTGCAACGTGTCGGAAATTACTTTATTCACGACAACTTTAAAGTCATTGGATTGCAATAGAAGTGCAACAACTTGCTTTGCGATTTTGGTAGCGTCTACACTACAATCACTAACAGAAGAAGCTGCTGTAGTTTTCATCGACATTTTAAAAAAGGAATATACAGAGCACTGCAGAAACGTGTGTTACTCGGTTCACAACATACTCCCGAATCCATTGCTTCTTCGGTTTCCTGCTAGAATTTATAAATTGTAACACACATTATGGATTATAATAGGACCCATTTTTGGGAAATCTGAACACCGCTATTCCCTTACCTTGCTTTGTACTACAATTATCTGATGCACAAAAGACCATTATCACAGAATTAATACTTGTAGCCACTGCTAGAAGACATTAGTTATTGCCAGGCCAATCTGAAATTTTGTAGGTTATATAACCTAATCTTTAAAGACACGCCTTTTTAGCATGTGCGTGCGGCTTCAATTTTAGGAGCGTTCAATAAGCAGATATGAACATTAACCAAAGTGGACTTGCCTTCGAAGCTGAGTCAATAGTTTTAAAAAACACAAGAAATATGCATAATAAATAATTGTATTCTGTGATAATATCGCAATTAAAAGTTAAGGGAAGTTTGTTTACAAAAACCCGAAAATAGAAATGGTGGAATGCAACTATGGTACTTTTAGTTGTGTAAACACGGCTTGTAGTCTTCTGAATTATTATAGAGTTATGATGATTATGATATTTAGAAATCTAGATTCGTTGCTATAGCAATTTGTGATAATGAAACAAACTGTTTATGAACATTTTCAAAGTTATCGAATTGAAAGTGCATTTTGTTCGAAAGAAATGTGTTCTCCTGAAAATTAAGATATTGAAAACGATACAAATGCAGCTATTGCAACTTTGTTACCCGAAAAATCGGGACAAGTGTTCGAAGGTGCTTATTAACGTTTCAAACCATGGTGTGATGAGAAAAAAGTCAAAAAGTTCTTCTGGCTAATTTTGGGAACAAAGCAGTGTTGCCAACTCTTGACTTTTTCCCGTAATAGAAATTTATAAAAATTGTAATAGATTTAGCAGTTCGGGTAATAGTCTAATAATGATTTAAGTTCTGCTCAAATACGTGAAAATCATTAGTTTTTTAGGTGAAAGTTGACTTTAGAACTCGGTCTTTATCCTTTGTAGACTAATTAGGGAAAGTTACATAATAGCGATGATTATTTAGATAAGAAAAAATATTTTTTTCACGATTATACTATACAGGGTGTCAGGGAAAATGTGGGAAATCTCCCGGATATGAAAAAAAAACACATGAAAAAAATAGTACAAGTTCATGTAAACTTTTTTCGTATAGGCCTTCTCTTCGGAGATATGGGCTCCCATAGAGCTCCAATGGAATCAAGTTTTTTACACATAATTATTGAACCACCAGGTACATTCATTTTTTTAAATATGATGTATACCAGGTAAGACCCTTCACATTACTATCAGTAGTGTACTTAGGCGGTTTCTGGCCCAAAATGTGACACTGCGCAGGTTTTCCGAGCAGGTGTCTGCGCAGGTCTGCGCGGGGTTTTGCGCAAGTTTTTGGCGGGAAATTCAAATTCTGTGCACTATTTTGGCATTAAATTTAAATTCTGAGCAGGTTTTTGGCGGGAAATTCAAATTCTGCGCATGTGGTACGATTTCACTTCCGGTTCCCGCCATGAATTTTTGACACAAACTGACGCAAAACCTAACCTGCTAACCTCAAATTTGACATAATTCTGAGCTCTTGTCATAATGACTTACAGTGCCACCAACTTTAAAACTTACCATAGGCTACTAATTTTAAAACAATTTTAACTAAAATGTAGATAAATGAGTTTAAAAAACAGGTTTTGCGTTTTAAATCTTCTTGCAACGTGAAAATAGTTATTTATGCGTCAAGGACCAAAAAGTAGTTTTCGTCAGAGGTGCATATTAAATTTTCTCGTCGACCGTCATAATTTCAAAAAAAATTAAAGTGAAGTCCGAATTATAAGAGTTGTTGAGATCGAAAAACGTTTGCGGACAAAAAGCGTTTGCCGACGAAAAGTGTTTGCGGATGAAAAGTGTTTACGGACGGAAAGCGTTTGCGGCTGTAAAGTGCGGCCGTAAAGTGTTTGCGGACGAAAAGCATTCGCGGACGAAAAGCATTTGCGGACAAAAAGTGTTTGAAGACGAAAAATTAATGGTGTCCAAAAAAGTGACATTTTTGGTACGTAAATGCGTCCGTAAAATCACATATTATAGAGAGGTCGACGGAAAAAATAGTTGATGCAACTCGGAGAGAATGCTATTTTGCTTCAGTGCAATTTCTGACTCTCGGTCTTCGCGCTCTAGTCAGAAATTGCACCTCAGCAAAATAATGCATTTTTCTCCCTCATTGCATAATCTACTATTAAGTAATACTTTACTGCAGCTTTATAAAAAATTTAATGCACAGCACCCTGATTTGAAAATGTAGTATACTTTGTTTTGTTAGTTACTTCCATTTTGGGTTGTTACCCCAAATATTAAGAAGAAAGACTCTGGTTTATGTATTGTTCATGAAAATTTCAGTTTAGTGACAAAAAAATTTAAGATTTTAAAAATGATAATTGAAGAAAACTGCACATAAAATTCTTGCTTTATTATGCTGCCAGTTATTGTCAGAAAGTTGCTTGGAAAGGAAATGTCCGCAATAGAAATCAAGAGAAATCATTTTTAAACAATATTTTGAAAATGATGAAACAACTTTTGACAAATGGGTAACTAAAGCAGTGACCATTAACGTAAAGGGAAATGTGAAAACTGTTAAAAGAATTTAAAAGGAAAATGGGAATGTTGCAAAAAAGATTTAGTAACTGAATTTAATGGGTCTCCTTTAATGTCCAAGTAGGGTGGACTGTATGTATACTGTTAGTGTATTACAATTTACAAATCTTGAATAACTTTTTCTTTAGTTTATCATTTGTTTTTACTTTGTATTTTGGGTTTTATATTTAGTTGTATAAGAAAATAAATTGATCATTGTTATCAGCAAGCAAGTGTAGTCTAAAACATAAAAAAATTGTATTCTCCGATAATATTGTTGTATACTCCGTTCATCCACATTTTTCATTTTTTAAATAACAGATACAATCACAAATTAATTTAAGAACCTTGGGCTTATATGTATTAGATATGTGTTGTTATATCATACTATAAAATATTTTTGTTTAAAAACAATATTTTTATTTGTAAAAGTTTCCCTATAAAAGTATCATTTTTTTTAGAAGGTCCCAGTTAATCTTTAACTAACGACTATGACATACAGACTTTGCTTTAACATCACAAAAAAGACACTTAACAGGAACGTAAGAGAAAAGTAATAGAAATTACAAAACGTAATAGATTTTGCTGCCAGAGTAATAGCGTAATAGACAAGGGCATAAAGTAATAGATCTATTACTGTAGTACTAGCATTGTCTAATATAATTAGACAATGGTAATAGGGTTGGCAACGCTGGAAGAAAGCCAAGCAGCAGAAATCTTCTACTTTGTAGATGTAGAGCATGTACTCAATGCTGGGAGCGGTAATTACAGTAAAACATAATGTAAACATCAAACACTTTTCAAATTTAATTCCGTTCTTCATGAGGCAGAGGGATATCGTCATAAAAATACAAAGTATATACTGATGAAATAATACTTTGATAACTTTTTACTACGAGCTGATGACCTAACATATTTGGTGCTAAAGGTAAGTTAAGAGAAAGCTTAATAAATCATATTGTATAAAGTTTGTTGGTATTTTTATAGGTGGTCTTGATCAGAGCTGGGCAGTAATTAATTACTTTTTAATTAAATTACTAATTAAATTCCTTTTTGTGTATTTGCCTTGGAATTGAATTACTTTTCAAAATGCGGTAATTGTAATTGGGAATTGCCATCTTTGTTAGAAAGTACTTGAAAATTCCTTTTTAAAAGTAATTAATTACTGCATTCAATTACTCAATTACTTTCGTGTAATTAAATTATTCTAAAGTATTTAAATTACTTTATAGGTATTTGAATTACTTGTGGTAATTGAAATTACTCGAGGTAATTGAATTACTTTGTGGTATTTCAATTACCGAATTACTGACCTCGATAGGGTGCTAGATCTCCAGAACGCATAAAAAAGATAAGTTCTTATTAAGTTACATATTAAGCAAATCGCAGGGTATTCCCCGCGCAATAAAATATTATTTCCTCTGACGAGTCGAATAACAGCAACTTCTGCATTTTGTATGACTCGTCCACGAACATTAGTGCGTGTATCTGTAGCTTCTAATAATGACAACATGTATTGTGAGAGACGCTAAGTGTAAGACGCTATAAGAATATTTGCGGTAAGTACATTACAGATTACAATACCTACGGTAAAATAATAATTTTAAATAGATTCATTAGGCGATATTGGTTCATAATGATTATTTATTCATTTCAATGTGCGTGTTTTAAACGATCCGTGCAAGTGTAACAGACGTTAGGTCCAGAAAATTGTTTTTGTGTGAGGAATTGAATTAAACGGACAAAATCCGATAACAACATTTAAACAACGGAAAACACATATATAAAATGTACCTAATTGTAAAATCCCATGTCTAGTTGACTCAAAAATGCATTATGGCGTATGGTAATTTTAAAACGCCGCCGCATAAGTTTACCGAATTCTTGCTCATATGCTGCTTTTTATACTGGCTGCAGTATGTTAGCTGCGATTATTATTAAAAAAACCCTTGCTAATTACGAGACATTCAAATATTGGCTTCTTAATGATTTTACACAAAATTCCATTTCGTTTTTTAAAAGAACAGTGTATAGTGACCCAATTTACGTAATTTGATATTTTATTTACCTAAATTTAAAATCAATAGGTATTATTAAAGATGTTAATAACATTTTGAAATTTGAAGTAAAAATATGAAAGCAACCTGAGCAATTTAATTGTCGAGCGTTCACAGTAATTTTATAATTCGGTGTGTTCAAAAAGAAATTACTTAAGGGTTGGCCATGGAATATAAAAGTATTGGCAACAGCAAGCTTTCGAATTCATTAACATCACTTCACACATCACTGTTGTTGCTGTCATAAGTTTATATTATACGCTGTAATCGCGATTGAAAATTCTAAAAATTGCCATATTCAACCCTTATGTAATTTCTTTTTGAACACATAGTATAAAGGTCACTTGAATGTAAAAATGACTTCATTGTTACCTTGAGCAAATTATTTCAATCAGCCGTTTTCAACTAGGTTTATCAGTCATCTGTCAACTTTCAATCGTCCCTGATCAACACGAAATTGATATTTTGTTTTATAATTTCAGAAGTTACTTAATACATTTTTAATAACTATTTGTATTACTAGGGAGGAAAATGTATCATTCCCTCCCGGAGATGTAGTTTAGTTCTTCAGAGTTTACGAGAACAGCACCTAATCAATTTATTGTAATCATGCAAGGGATGAAATGACGTTTTAGTCCAGAGTTATACATATAACACTTTTACATTTTATGATGAGACTATCTCTTGTAATCAGCTGCATTCAAAAATATTTAAATATGAAAACCAGGAGGCTAGTTGATTTATTATTAATAATAATCTTTGTCTCCCGTCTCTAATGGCAACGGCAGTCAATGTTATTCCCTCCCACTGCCATTGGAAACCAACCAGAAACCCAAACGTATATTTATTTTTCCTATACCCCTAACAGGCAACAGAAAATGTCACCTTCGTATAAAGGGGTAAAAAAGTATTTTCAAACAGAGCCAACAAAAAATGTTCAAGTTGCGCCAATTTGATCGTTCTTCTACAAAATCTAAATAGAAATTTGCTGTCAAACACTTAAGAAATCCAATGCTTCACCCAGCCTCATGTTAAGCGTGTTTAATAATAGACTGTTCTACAAGTTAAGAAAAGTGAAAGTTTTTCAACGTTTAATTCACGAGCGAGTGATGCAAAGGGAGTGGATTAATTTATCACGAACATGGAAAAATTACTTTTATAACATATTCAGCGTGCTATTTTTTCTAATATCATTACAAAATCTAGCCAAAATTAAATTCGACATTTCTTCATATTCGAATTTTTTTTTTAATTCGCAGTGAAGAACGTTGAAATCGTCAATTAAATACTAGAAATCGGCAGTGAAGTAATCCATTGTTTTACAACTTTTTGTAGGCGGCTGGGCGATAGGTAAACGTCAACCGACGTGAACGTAACCTATAAAAGTTGATTAAAATGTTGTAACTTCGCGATTTCTCGATTTTAAAAAACAATTTACCCCTGGGCACTGGGAGTTCCATTTCAATCCTTGTGTGGTTTATTTGCTTGGGCCCTTCGGCCCTCGGCAACTAAATACCTAATCGTGCCAAAAAGCTCAACTTTAGTGATAACTTATGTGGAAACTAATATAAAAAAATATATAGATTTGAACGTCTACCTTCTTACTGAAGGGACTTTGTACTAAAGTATATTAGGTTTAATCGGTTTATTATAACCTAAGGAATCTATGCCAAGTCGGTGTCCCATTTTTTTTTGGGACACCCTGTATAATTGTTATCCTTGCATTTATTTATTTACTTACGTCTTACATCAAAACAAACTAACAACTTTTGGTTTTGGTGAACGGTGCATGTAGCTAGAAGATTTAATTATCAAAAAACCTTCAAGAGTGATAAAGTATTAGGTTACTATAGTTAACAAAACATAAAAATTAAGCATTTTTAGATAACGATTACGAATCGACACGACACTAATGATAGTTGCAACTTGCAAGAAAATTCTACTAAATACAAGTATATGACAATAATTTTTATTGAAAGTAATTGAAAAAGTAATTGATGTTGTACAATTACAATTACTAAGTAATTGGTAATTGAATTACTATTTCCTGTGAGTAATTGAATCTCTGGTAATTAAATTACTACATTGGGCGGTAATTGATAATTAGTAATTAATTACTTTTTAAAAGTAATTTGCCCAGCTCTGGTCTTGACTACAATTAAACAATTAAAGAATCGTACCCAGCATTTTTCAAATTACGGTTTACGTAATCCTTCGACTTAACTTTCCGCAACGCTGGATGTTGCCTATATATTTCAATAAGTTCGGTTAGGTACTCTTTATTCATTCTTGGGCTTCTTAATAATGCCGAATCGAATTAACTCACCACCTAACGCCGAATAAAATGCAACGTTAAAAAGCGTGTGTGTATGCAAAGGAAAACCGTGTTCAGACATGTTTTAACCAAACCGGCGTGTGGCGCGGCGCGAATGATATCAGGATCCAGTGTCGGCCTGCCTTATCTATGCAGCCTCAGCTTCCTGCTGATTAGATTAAGAATTGCAGCGTGAGAAATGTCCACTTCGCACCTAAAATTGCATTGTAATTAGTTTAGTTCTACTTCTGTTGTCAAAGGCAAAAGGGTATAAGTCAAAAATGATCATTTTACAGGAACATCAAAAAAATATTTTGCTGGAGATTTGAGAACAACATTTAATTCTTTTCGCTGGTAATCAAAAGAATCAAGTCGATTTATTGACTACAGCTTGCTTTGCTATTGATTCTGAAACTGTTTCTACTAGAAAATAAATAAATACGGAACTGATACCTTATCGCATTTCCTTTTATTCATTTTATGAAATAACAAAAGGGTATTAATTGACATACAGCTTTTTGCAATTTCCCGGAATATGTATTTTCTGATAAATAATTACTATGGCAAAACAGCATATGTAGACATAAACTAAACAAGAATATGTGGTTTCGAGTTCGAATAATGTGAGGTTATGTGTAAACTTACCGGTTAAGTTTGTGTTACAGCACTTCTGAAAAACCGCTAAAACACGCCATTTCATCTGCATGGAAATGCACTCGTAGTATAAGTGTGCATAAGTTATTTGTTTCCAACAAAAACGGAAAGTTATGAAATGGCAAAAGGGTAGAAGTTAACATTATGCCGTTCTGGCGTTGTAGCTAACTTTACGAAAAGCGTTGACTCAGGGTATTAGTACACATTTGCCATTGACTAAATTTGTTTTTATCAATTTTTCGTGAATTTTCAGAGAATAAGTCTACATATCCCATTTAGAAAACTTGCTGTAACAATGCGGTTATGGTATGTAGACTTATATCCTCTTGTATTTAGATGCCCGATATTGCTCTGGACACGGGCATCAATAAAATCAAAAATGAGATAAGTCGACTTATGCCTTTTTGCCACAGACTTGTAACCTACTTGAAGCAACTCCTGTAGTTTATTATAAGCTTCTACAGTTTGAATAAAAAGTTTAAAAATTGTTTCGGCTTTTTGCGACACGAAACTTGATTGCAGATACCCATACACGGACGCTTTTCCCTGCACATCTAGTGTGTTACGTTCATTCCCGCAGGAAAAAGTGTGTGTCTATGCATAGCTATAATGTCTTTAATAAAAGGCAAATAAAAAAAGCCAAGCAGAAGAAAACAAGTAAATTTCATACCGAGCATTGATTGGAATTAGAGTTCCTAAATGTAAAAAAAAATACAGGGTCTCTAATTGTAATTATTGTAGGTATGTTTTGTCTATTATTTGCAAATGATTTGAATTTGTACCGAGCATCATTAGTTTGTATTGATAGTCTATTAAGTTTATCAAATGTTTATTATTTTAATAGGTATTTGAATTTGATACCGAGTGTTCGTCATCATTGTCGAGCGTCTAGTAGTTTCATGGAACATTTTTTTTCTTAGAAAGCATACAGGGTGTATTAAAACGTGCAGCTAATAGTTACCGCACGCAATTCTATGTTGAAAAACAAGCAAAAAACTTTAACACCAATTTGGTCTTAGACGAAGTATTTAAATTATAAGCACTTAAAGGTTTTTTAATTTGGCAACGAGGTACAATTTACAGCTAAGAGACATGCATTTAGTTACTCTTGATCGTATATGTTTGTGATTCTGCAATTAAATCAAGTATGTGTTCACGTTTTTCATGGATATCCTCTAAAACTATTAAAATAATTGTCAAATCAAGATTGAATGCATTTTATTTAAATTAATACTCTTTTTTGGCTACAATAGCTGTTCAAAATGAGCACCTGCAACTTCTACACATTTGGTACACCGAGTAAGAATGTTTGGTATTAGATTTTGCAGCATGTTACGATTGCTTATTTCTCTAACTGCATTATTTATCCGTTCAATAAGTTGTTCTTCGGTTTCAATTTCTACTTGATAAACATGAGCTTTTAAAAAGCCCCAAAAGAGAAAGTCTAGGACATTTAGGTCGGGACTTCTTGCGGGCCATGGTATCGGAGCATCACGCCCGATCCACCGCTCTGGAAAGTTTTGATTTAACCAATCCCTAGTTTCAAGCCCCCAGTGGGCTGGAGAGCATCTAACTGAGCCCACATATCTCTCCTGACAAGTAACGGTACTTCCTTCAATAATTCCGGTAAATCGTTGTTCACAAAATTGACAACATTTTCGGCATTTAATCGACGAGGCAAAATGTGTGGCCCTATTAGTATATTTTCTATAATGCCAGCCCATACATTGACGCTGAATCTAAACTAGTGATTAGTTTGATGGAAGACATGAGGGTTTTCATCGGCGCAGTGGTGCATATTGTGCATATTAAACATTCCGTTACTGGTAAATGTTGCTTCATCCGTTCATAAAATGTTTTCAATGAAAGCCGGTTTGACTGCTTATTGTCGTAATAACCATCTGCAAAACACCATCAGTCTCGGATAATCGTCCGGAAGCAACCCATGGACTCGCTGGAAGTGGAACGGATGTAAGAGATTTTCTCTTAACACTCGATGTACAGCAGTATGGCTAATATTAAATCTTCGAGTTACAGAACGGGTACTTTGTCGAGGTTCATCTTCAAATACCGGTAAGATGTTTTCTTCTATTTCGGGTTGTAATACATGTCGTGGTCGCCCTCCACCAACTCCCTGCATAGGTTCCATTCTCCCTGTTTCTCTTAAGCGGCGATCTAGTCTTTTAATAACATGAGCATTAGAATGTCCTGGCAGAACCTCTGTTGCAACTAAACTCCCTCATGGAAATTGACACTTTTTGTGTTTGGTTAGGTTGTTTTCAGTTTAAGGTTATATTTTCTGAATAGGTACATTGTTGTCGGATATCCTCTAGTCTCCATATCAACTCGCGTTCTTTTAAATTTGGTCTGTCCTTTTTAAATTGGAAGTAGCACCGTTTAATGGAAATTTTTTGTTGTAACAAAATTATTTTGGGCATTTTGACTTTTCCTTTGACGGAAATTAAAATTATTCGTAGACATTTGATAAATCACTTATTTTCTTACGAATATTAAAATAATAAATCTGGCAATGCGGTAACAAGAAAATGTCGAACAGACACTGACAGAAAAAATATTGCATCCGCCAGTTAGTCCAACATGAAAAGAAAAAATCATAGCCAACTCTGTCCCAAAAAGGTAGTGAACGGCTTATATCTGCGTATTCAAGAAAACCGTATTCCATGTTTTTTTGCCAAAACCAAAAACACAAAACTGAAGAATCAAACAAGGAACAAAGTAAGTTGGAACAATAATAACAGGGAATAACTAATAAATAATGAGCGAAGCAGGTTTTACGAAAAGTAAAGTGACTTTTCAAGTGTCAAAAATGACATTAATACATCCAGTTATTAACTTTTTATTGTTACATTTTAAAAATAAACCCACCTTAAAATGCATAGTTGCTACGTCTTCCAAAACTATAAATCGCTAAGATTTTGCATTCTTAAATATTAAATTATACGTTAGCTAATTACCAAGATGTTATAATTTCTATTTGATTACTTATTTTAATTGTTGAATTATATGTTGTTGATACTATTTAAATCTATTTCGCAACCATAGTCGAAAAAAATTCAAAGTTTGAGCATTAAATAACTCCTTAACCAAAGAGGTAATACTAAAATTGTATGCAAGTTTTGTGCTTGTCTTTCTAGGTAGAATTGCGTGGTGTAATTATTAGCCGCAAGTTTTAATACACCCTGTATAAATTTTATATCGAGCACTCAGTGCACTTATCGAGCATTATTTTCTAGTCATGCATTTCGACAAACTATCGGGAAAATATGACCTGCAGTAGAAATAAAATACCGAGCATTTAACTTGCTCCCTAATGATAATAGAAAAACAGGAGCTATAAATTATGATACATTTTACGTTTACATAACACCTGGTATTTAATATCACGCGTTGGATGATAACCAGGTTTAAAAAATTTGCTGTGTATTACATAACATAGATACTGCAGATGTCTTAATTGTTAGTTATATTCATCTGGAATTATTGTTTAGTATATGAGTGGTAAAGTAAGAGCCATCTACTGCATATTTGTTGTAACGCGTACTTGCTACTTGAATGGCTACCAACCATGTTACTGTTGCCACAAGTATCAACTATTCCTGAAAAAAATGATATTTAACTTGATATAAATACAATAACACTAAGCGTTTTGTAACAAATTGTAGAAAGTTTTTATAACAACTCATGCACCAAGCAACTGTGTTTTGCAATTTGTGCATTATCAACTACTGACTTCAAATGTCAAGCTATCAGATATACAAATAAGTAGGCTCATTTCTAAAGTGGTTAGACACGCATATATTTAACTAATAACTATGCATAATTGTAAGCCGTTGTATTGAATGTAGTACTGAAGTAACTGCAGAATACTAAAAAAAAATGTTTTAAAACTTGTATTAATGTTCGAAAAATACGGAATATCAACGAAATGTGCAGTTAAGATAATTAGAAAACAATTAAAGAATATGGCAAGTACGATAGTGGCGAACAATGTTTTAATAGTATAAATTTGTCCGACTCTTATTCAGTTTCTTTTGCTTTCTTTTGCAAAGGTACAGAAAGTCCCTATAGTAATCACGCTTTTTTTAGAACTCACGATTTTTGCAGAAAAAGGTGTTTTTGTGTCTTCTTATTCTGAAAAATCGTTTTCGAAGTGATGTCTGTCTGTCAGTCTACCTCCTCTCTACAACCTAAATAGTTTAATCCAGAGCTTCTTAACCTCGGGTCGCGAATCAAATATGAGTCGAAATACAGTGTGTTCCAGGATTGATGTTACAAGAGGTGAGATGGACTAAAAATTTTTGAATTTCATTTTAAGGTTCTGGGATTCGGTCCTGCTTGGCTTGAAAAGAATTTTAACAATATTTTCCGTTTTTTTAAAAACAAGTAGGCCTTGACAGGGAAGCAAAAACTATTTTATTTTCAGGTAAACTACCCTTTTTGTTCGTGATACGGGAAAATTCTATTAAGAAAAGTTGTTTATATAAGAAATTATGGCCCTATATAAAATTTCAGAAAGATCTACCTACTTAGATTAAATCGCCATTTTTTAAATTAAGCAAAATAACAGTTTAATCTAAGTAGGTAGATTTTCCTGAAATTTTATATGTGACCATAATTTCTCATTGTAAACAACTTTTCTTAACAAAATTTTGCCGTATCATAAACAAAAAGAGTAGTTTACCTGAAAATAAAATAGTGTTACGTTTTACGTTCTGGGGCTTTTAAAAATCATACGCCGCTTCATGTTTTAAGCATTTATTTACAGCCATTTAATTACGAGTTACAAGAAACACAAGAACTATTAACGCGGAACACAAATTATGTATAAACTACAGGAACTATTTCTAACAACAGAGACAATTTATTTATTTACACGACTTAACATAAATGATTTATATCGCTAGATTTATTCACACACACGCGTTATTTATATGGCAGCTTCCGCATACTTCAACGCTGAATTCGGAACTGTCTTGTTATATCCTTTGTGCGTATTTATATACGCCGGGTAAGTCATTCTAGAAACGTTGAGACACCCTCGATTGTTCCAAATGCATGACGCATCGCGTGTATTAACCCCGAGGTCGTTCTGGAAGGCTGACTCACGCTTCGCACGGAACGCGGCTTCAAGGTCGTTACAGTAGTTTTGGCTACCTTGTTAAGGCCTACTTGTTTTTCAAAAATGAAAATATTCTTAAAATTATTTTCAAATGAAGCAGGACCGAATCCCAGAACCTTAAAATAAAATTCAAACATTTTTAATCCACCTCACCTCTTATAACATCAATCCTGGGATACACTATATATATACTATTTTTTCGTCGACTGAGCATATTATTAAGGCGAAAATAATAATCTTATTTGTTTCATTTCATTAAAAATATCAATTGACAATAAATTTAAAATTACTCTCGTAGTCTATGGCATGTGACACGATTATTTAAACAAATGACAAGCGTTGTTAAAGAAACATCCTGACTAACTATTTTACTCACGCGGAAACCGAAAACTCTCGGCGAGCGGCAAATTGCTGAAAGCGCTCGCTCAGCGGCGAATGTCAACTTTCTATTGTTACATGACAGTTAGAATATTGCTGGTTAAGGCGCATCTGCACTCCCATGATTTCTATGGGGCCTAGCTTCGTATCAGCAGTCTAGGAGGTAGTAGGTATATGGTAATACAGACTTGATCCCGTTGGTAGAGGGTGGTGTGCCAAATGGCCTTATGTAGTCTCACATAATGAGGGTAGTAAAAATCTTGGACCCACTGGTAGAGGTTTGTAAACACAGTCAAGATATGCAACTGCATTAGTTTATTGACTAGCAAATATCTTATACATACACTTAATTTATGACGTAAATTCTTAAGGTTAACAGTTGATTGTACGTTGATCTAGTTACTTAAATTGCAATTCTACTAAAAGTATTACATTTCATAACAAACTGTAATAATAGCGTCAGTGCTTTCAGCATAATTAGTTACTAATAATATAACACACTTGTCCCAGAAATGACTATTTTCCCGCTAACATGACGTCACCGAGTGATAAAATTGTGTTTTTGCTTGTGCAGGTATGGAAATTATATTTTCTAGTAGATTTACTTTCATTCGATAGCAATGCCAAAGAAGTCTGGTAGATAGCAAAGAGCAGATAATTTTTGATCAACTTTAATTTGGAAAAGGAACGTTCTGCAGAAGCTATAGCTACATACATTTTTATAGTAACTACTATGAAGAAACTTATTCATTTGGTTATTTTTCTATGGTGGTTGAATATAGGGTGCCCTTTTTAAAACTCCGAGCTTGAAGATCTGTTAATATGCAATACACAGTGCAGATGCAAGGCGACAATAATTAAAAAAAAAATATATTGCTATAATTAAGATCAGAGCAATCATATTTCAGTACTCTTGACGGTTTAATTTAAAGTCAGATGTGTATGGGATTGCATCTTGCCTATTTATAAAACTTAGGTTGGGGAGTTTTAAAATGGACACCTTGTATACGTGATACCTGACATATATCTTAAACTCTTAAATTCCTGTTTCATCATAATAAACCAATTATTATTATGATTCTAAAATCTGTAATGAGGCAATGCCCATAATTGGAGTAGTAGTTGGGCCGCGTTCGGTTTCACATGACGCACACCGGTAGTTACGCCACTGTATACAGGTGTTTCATTAAAAAATGTAAATGATTAACTTTCCAAATTTTAAGCTCTGTCTAGTTTTAATACCCACCTAGAGAACAGAAGGAAACATATTTGAACATTTAACGTAATTACGATAGGATTCTGGTGTATTCGCTTTTGTTTTGTTAATTTGATTTTTTAATTCTGGAATTAACTTAGTCCTGCATTTATTGTTTTTGAATGTTGGTTATTTCTTATATCAACAATGATTGGAATTTTATTTTCTAAACCTAATTTTATGCTTTTTTTGGAGAGTTAAAGTGTTCAAATAATGATTTTAGTACTGTTTGTTTTATCTCTTGAAATAAAACACCTTTAGGGGCTTATGGTATTTATCTTCAATCGTATATATATGAAAAACTGTTGAACTTAGGGGTATACAGTTAGATATCAAGACGAAGCTCATTGAAAGGGTTTTTTGCAAATACAAAAGTATCCATTTTAAAAAATCCAAAAATATTAAATTAACGATGATGAACAGTCTGCATACCACTAACACGCAAAGCCACCATTTTATCTTGATAATTCGCGAAAAACATACTCTTTTGGTAACTTTCTCTTTCATTCAATTGATTTTTGTTATTTGCAGTAGCCGCCTCAAGTTCAGCTTTTGTGCATAAAACTGTTAAAATTTCCAAAACAGTTAACGTTACACCAATATAACTATTGCTATGAACATAACTTAAGTCGATACAATTATAATAGACATTACTAATAATTCAAGCATTCCAATTCTCATTTTAAAAATGTTCCATAAATGTGCTAATTTGAATTTTCAATTGTATAAAATAGCATTGGGCTTGAAATAATTTATATTTGTAAAAATCTTGTAAAATAGCATTAGCCTTGACTTGCATATGAAATTGTAATCAGAACAATCTTTGACTTTATAATGGCAATGTAAGATCGATGTAAACAATTACACTTGTAGGAAGCGAAGCGAAGCTTTGGGTGTGTTAATTTGGCTGCCCCACAAAATTAATTTAAAAATTATTACATACCCATATTTTTCAATTATAAAGAGTGTTTCAAATTAGTACAGTGTCTTTGATAGAATTTTGCATTAATTCCTGGCACCTCTGCAGAGGGTAAAACTGTTTGAACCGTGTTTCGAGTGTAGCTGGTGGTTTCGGCGGCTGATTTGGAGGTCCTAGTAAGATTAGTTGGAGCCTTGGTAGCTTGAGATACCCAACGACTGTCGTGGAAAGCAGCGGAACCGTAGGTGTGGGGCAAAAAACCTAAGTTGAGATCAAAGAGGAGCGGAAAAGCTGTAGGCGGTTGCCAAGGCATCGGCGGC
This sequence comes from Agriotes lineatus, assembly GCA_940337035.1. Lineage (NCBI taxonomy): Eukaryota > Metazoa > Arthropoda > Insecta > Coleoptera > Elateridae > Agriotes > Agriotes lineatus. Next base: position 50,606,234 of record OW679203.1, on the reverse strand, counting down.
TTATACGGCAGGTTAACGGAGAATAAGGGGCCCATTTCATTGCAAAACTTGCTGCGGGCCCGATTTAGACTCAAATATTCATCGCAAAAGCCAAAAAAGCTCAGAAATTTGATTATCCTGAAAGCAAAATAGTGAATTTTCTGTTGCTGCTTTTTTGTGCATTTTCAGACGTAGCGTCCCTTGAGTGTTTGGTTAAAGTGGCGTCTGTTTACTTACGTTTCTTATCATCTAAGCAACGCATCTTACGTTATAGCTGACGTAATTCTTCAAATTTTAGGCAAACTTGTGTTAAATGTGCGGTTGGGTCGCTATATTTGACGTTTGTGTTTAGTTCCTACTAATTTGAGAATCCCTTGTTATAGTGATCCCAGTAGTTAAATAAGCAGTATTGAAATGATTGCATTTAGTAAAAAACAAGAACAATTTATATTAAAAAGCAATATGTATATTTGAGATTAGGGTAATTAATTTAATTTAGCAAATAAAAACAGAGTTAGATCCCGGTTACATTAGTAGTATATATGTATGTACGTATTACATGTAACCTCATTTATCTTGCGGTGTAGAGGCTAGCGCTTCGTACGCTAGCATATGGGGGTAGAATGCTCAACTTGTCCCTGGTCTAGGTTACAGAGTTGGAGCGCTCCTTGTGTGCTTGCTCAGCAACCATTGTGTGCGGTGTGTGTCTTTGTGATGTGTTGACCTTGTTACTTTATCTCTTAGGTCTGTGGTTCTAAGTAGAGCACAGTTAATTTGGTACCCAACTGTGAATGGTCTCACCAAACCGGATTTCAATCGCCAAGGCTGTGGAAAATTTTCGGCCCCGGCGGGATTCGAACCGAGGACTTGCTTAATGCAAACCTAGCGCTTACCCAACTGCGCTACGCGGCTTCACATTACTCCATTAGTAGTACTATATTAAAATGATTAGTATTTTAACTCAAAACTATGAAGCTACCTAAATATAGTGCATTTTATTAAAAAAAATCGTTTTATTCGCAACATTTTTTGAGCCTCCCTGTATAATCAAAAATATGATAGTAATGTGCATGGCCTTCGTTTTTATAAGTAATTTTGATGCAACTCTGATAGTTTTAAAAATAGCTTGCACTCCGCCTCGTTGCCGGACCCTGTATATTAAACAAAAAATGCACGAGGTTGTTTTAAATATAAATTTCCCGCTCTATAAGAAAATTGTCAACACAGAATAAATAGCTACATGGACTGTAGGTACCTATTCTGTGCTATCAGCATGTTTTTTAATGCACCATCGGTTAGAATTAGCCTGAACTATTTGTAGGTATAGCCATTCGATAATGTCGTTTGACGGGTTTTTAAAATTTACATTGCTATTATAGGAAAAACAAGCTTTAAGTATATTTCATGTTACGCTTTAAATTGTCAAATTTCCTTTTGTGTTAAAATAAAACCGCAATAACAATAATTTAACATGTGTAACTATTTAAATAATAGTATGTTGCTCTCTTTAAAAAACCCATAAAGTTGTTGATTTAATAAAAGAGTAAGTTCACATTTCCATAAATAGCATGTAAAATTTTATTTGAAAACCGTGTCATGTCAGGTCATCAACTATGCTCTTCCATTTAAATAAGTTAAACAACTACCTACCCAGTTTTTCACAATACTTGGCGTTATAAGGCTCGAATTCCTCAACCTTAAGCCTGTCGAGCTTGTTGGGTTATTTGCAGTCATTATTATTGTTGTAATGTTCTATTCTCACAATAGATTATAGCGAAATATGGAGTTTGGATTTCACCCAATACTAAAAATTTCGTGCACTCTGGAGTGCACCTAGACACAGTGGGTCATAAAGCTTTACGGCGAGGAGCGTTTATTTTCCTTTCACCTAAGTTCTGGTGGATGGTTTTAGGGTTTGCGTCCTGGGAGATTTTCCGAATTTCTAGTCCTTTGTTTCTTTCGCGTTTTATTTGTTTTAGTTTTCAGAAATTTACAGCCTTTAAAGAAGGGGGATGTGTTACGATCCGAAATTGGTCCGCGTGAATTTTTCGCCAAGTAGTACCCGAGCGGTGGAACGCATTTTGGTGATTGTTTTACAGGCCTTTTTTACCAGTTTTACATTTTAATTTTATTTTTATAACTTATTTTAAGCTAGCTTTTCAACTAAAATGCGTGGAAATATTATCTAAACAAAAAATAACATCAATGTAAATAGTGTTATGGGAAATCACTCATAGAAGGAAAAAGTGCGTTTTTGAAGATGGAAGAGAGTTGGGGAGCGTGCAATAGGCGTGAGGCTGGAATCTTTTCACTGAACATTTGTCTAAAATCTACATGGTAGTAATACTTGAAGGGTAATAGTTTTATACTATTTTATTCCTTCATCTGCCCGTTTATAGGCCGACTGGTCTATTAATACGTTTAGCTGTGCCTTAACTCACTGCTTTAATTTGGTTATTTTTGCTGTTATTCCGATTTATGGTAATTTTTCTAATTATTTATCAACAAATAATTTTTCCGGGTTTGTAATAAAGTAATAATTACGCGGCTGCGTTTTGCCTTGTTACAGATAATCCGAGTATCGGAAACTCCTGCTAATCGTGATAACGTCGCAGACCACTACGTGGCCACATTGTGGCTTTATGTTTGCCTTGACTTATATTATCTTTATATTACTACAATCGAGATTGACTATTTCCCATTGAGAATTTCCAGCAATCAAATATTTGTATATTTAAAATTTATTCTATTGACAATCAAGTATTAGTGACTATTCAATTCTTGAACAATAAAAATGCAGAATTTGATGTTTCTTGGACCTACGTAGAAGGTATACAAATGGATATTTTAAACAAATGTAGTTTTTAATAGAAGAAATCAATTTTAATTTTCTGTTACTATAGAAATGGGGTGGCTTGTTACTAGATTTACAGAATTAGTACATTGTGTATCTAGGACGAAAAGAGTAACATTCCCAAACGACTGTGAATATTGTTGGACGAGGAGAAAGCCGAGCCCAACAACACAGGAGTCTGGGAATGTTGCTTTTGGTCCAAGATACACACACTATTTTTCCGCCGATTAGACGAGTAATTAAAAAAATTAGGAAATATTATTCGAATATTCCCTGCCTAGACCGGGAATATTATTCCTGTACAGTTTTATTGTAAATTACCTAGCAACGACTGATGTAATGGAATGTTTGACTTTGATCAAGAAAATTTTGTCAATAGTGTGTCAGTTCTATTCCGATTGGCGGAAATAGTAATTTGTACAACTAGTTTTGAAAGTCATACTTTTTTTCATAAATTTGCAGTTTGATAACGAGAGTTAATCAAGCAAATGAATAAAAAAAAACTTTCAAATCGTTGTTCACGTAGTTTTTTTGCATAGTGATCTCTTGATTGAAATTTAGTTGAAAAGGACTTTAGAATTGACAACTGTCAAATTGACATTTCAATAAAATAGTTAAAAAAAGTGTACTTTTTTCACGATTAAGTGGTTTGATTTATTGATTAGTCCCTCAATTTTTAATCAAAGTTACGTAGATTATTTTTGCGGTGGTGGCACTACTAATGGTATTATAAGTGAATATTTTGACATATACCTGGGTATTTTCACATGTCAAATTGGCAACTACATTTAAAAATTTACATATGTGATAATTTTCAGTAATTTTATACATCGAAAACAGACAATATAATGAATGTAGAAGAAAATTTCCTAATCTTGCAATATCTTTCGTTTGCATAATAAATACGAGAATGTTTCTTGCACTCGAAATATTACTAACTATTGAATTTAAAAAGTTACAGCAGTTCTATTACTTGTACTTGATTACTTCTTAATTACTTATCACCTCCGTACGCATACGAGGTACAGTCAAATTGTTATAAAAAGTCTTTCTCTACTAATAAAATTTACAAGGAAAAAGAAAGAATTTATTATAAATGTTTTAAAAGATGACTAGTCGGAGACTCTTATGTGTAACATTTCTTTATTCGTTAATATCGAGGGCAGATTGTTTTCTGAAACGTTCGAATTCTAATATCTTTAAATCCGTAGAAGGCGAAATGCCAAATTAACAGCAAGGATAAATATTTATTATGATTTTTCGCAAAGAAAATTGTTTTAATTCACTATTTTACTTTGTAACAAGTAGGAAGGAAATCCTCCTTACATGTACAATTGTACATGTAATACACAGTTAACTTAACTTTTTAGAAATAAAAAATCTCTTTACATTAATAACAGTGCTTTGGACGGCTAAATTAATGCCAAGTAATGTTTTATCCAAACTAAACAAACTTCTGTAAAAAGTTGTCGATTTGTATAGCTCCTTGTAAAAATATTCAGAAACATTAGTCAAAAAAGATGATTATTTCGAAGGAAACCAAACAATGAAATTTCGCATGGACTTAGTAAAGTTAAGGAGCGCGCGATTCCGCCTTAAAACGCAAGTTCTAATTCCACCGACTGCGATGTTGTTTTCTTTGCGAATCAATGTACTGTATTAATAAGTGTTTTAGTGATATTAGAAACATTAAGATATTTTTACCAATTTTTGCCTATAATTTTGAACACTCTTGCGGTGCGCTGTATTTATTCAACATATTAAAACAGTTCTTCTGTAACTTTTTAATTTACAATTCAATTTTAAAAATAAAAACATTATTTTAGTTAGAGTAGCTGGTAGAGATATGAAATGTATGAATTAAAAAAGATTGATATGTAAACGATGGGTGACAAAAGAAAACTAATTATAAATACTAAATATATGTAGGCATTCAGATTCTCCTAAATTATTTTGAAATTAAAAATAATTTCGTAGAATAAATTTAAATGGTGAACATAATGCATTAACCATTACTTATTCAGCTTTTCAATTTTTAATTGTTGATTCATATACATCTTCTGTGATTGTGGAGCGTTTCTGCACGTATTCGATTAATAAGTTTCTCTCGTCATTCCAAAACACCGTAGACATCTAGCTCTTGTTTTTTTGTTGTAGTAGAGACCCCTGTGTATCTTTTGATTCGATTCCAGTTTTGTAGGTTGGCCCAGTGATATATCTACATGTCATCAGTATTTGAACCAAACATGGTCAGTATACAGACAAATGACACCAACTAGGTAAAATAAACAATTAAATTGTAGACTTCGGGGCCGTTAAAATAGGTTATATAAAAAACGTAACGTAACTGAATATTTTTACCTTTAAACTAGAAACGTTGACCATTATACTAAATAATAGTTATTTATGTATCGAGGGCGTAAAACAGAGGTGTTTGGCCCGCGGCGTGAAAGTTATAGCACGAGGTGCAGATCAGCGAGGGCTGAAACAAGATAAGGACCAAAGGCGTTGGTTACACCCGAGACCGAGAGACATACAAAACTTTATATTTTACAGATTCAGACAATATAAAACGTTGTGAAATGATAACATGTCAATTCTTACAATTATTTTGGATGAATAGTATCTTTTAACTAATTACGGTCTTCATTAATAGGTCTTTGTAAATAAACTAAAATTACGTCAGCGGGCGATAAAATTCCTTTACGCCTGCTGACGTCATTTAGCTGGCGAAAAAATAATTGGAGTGCTAATTTTTTCAAGTGTATTATTTTTTGTATCAACAATGATCGAATTTTTATTTTCTAAACCGGTTTTTTGCGCTAGGAGAGTTCAAGTGTTTAAATTAGCATTTTAACGGCGTTTATTTGTTTTCCTCTTAAATATTATATCATCTTAAGCGGCTTAAATTGTTTTTTCTGCTCAAATTCGAATATTTGAAAAATGGTTGAATTTAGAGATATAAAGCAAGATATCAAGAATAATCGAAACTATTAAATTTGCATATTCTGAGCACCCTGTATAGCGTTAATATTCAGAACCACTATTTCGCACCCAAATAATGAGGTGTGGCCACCTATGACTAAATTTTTGTAAAAATATAATTTTGCGATTTCTTCAAAAACTATATTTTTTACAAAAAACTGTTTTGACACCATTTATAGACAATTGCGTAATATGTACTATTGATTTATTGTGAATCAAAACAGTGTTTTGTAAAAGAACATAATAAATATTTATCCAAGCTGTTTATTGGGTAGTTCGCCTTCTACTGATTTAAAAATATTAAAATTCAACGTTTCAGAGAACAATCTCTCCTCATTATTAACGAATAAATAAATTAGCATTTTTTACCAATAAGAGTCTCTGGCTAATCATCTTTTAAAACATTTATAATAAATTCTTTCATTTTTTGGAAAATTTCATTACTAGAGAAGGACTTTTTACAATTTGACTATACCTCGTATGCATACGGAGGTTCGGATTGAGGTGATAAGTACTTAAGAATTTATCAAATACAAGTAATAGAACTCAATAAATGTATAAAACTAGTTGTTTTTGAATTGGAAATCGGTTAAACCAGCAGTCATATTACAATAGGGATACTTCTATTTAATTTAGAATAACGAATACTATATCTATATTAAATTTCATTGGAATCTCTTCAAGACTAGAGAATATATATAGGTGTTTTCATACTTTTGCCACTACTGTATATTCTGAATCGCAGGTATAAACAAGAAATAGTGTACTATATAGCTCGTTTCACTCTGACTATGCAGTGTACAGGGATACGGCTACAGTATTGCCATATTTCCCCAGCAAGTCGCTTAAAACTGAACACGAAGACGTCAATCAGAATAAATCCGCCTTTTGTATAGAAATCGGCTTATTTATTAATACCTTGTTGAAGTACACCCTTTTTGTCTCTTCTGCATCAATTTGAAAAGAGCAGCAATACCTGAGTGCGGTCTACAAGCGGCAACGCAGCAGGCGAAGTTTGCCTTTAAATAACATTGTCGTATGTTCTCTGTACTGCATAGTCAGAGTGAAACAAAGCTATAGTAAGACATAAATAGCTTATTGAGATATTATTTTTTCATAGAATCTGTGATTGAATTATTTCAGTATTCCAACAGCCCAATTAATAGAATAGTCTTTGTATGCAACTTTAATAATGTTATAAAAATTAGTTATTCTTGCGATAAAAGATAAAATAGCTAATTTTCGGTTAAATGTATCTACATAACGCAGAATTAAATGTAAGAAAATATGGAAGTCTTTACAATATCGATACAAAATCCTTTTTAAAATTTAATTTCCTGGATTACACGTGAAATGCTCAGTATAAACATGAGATATACAAAGTGCGGCACGATGTGTGGGGGATGAAGCGGAGGAGGAGGGATATTTCTAAAACTATAGAGTTACATAAAATTAACTTAAACAAAAGTTGTTGGTACGCAGGTGGTGCACATTACTAAAATATTTTTGATTATGCAGGGTGACTCAAAAAAGTGTGACAAATGAAACTTACTTTTTTAATAGAACATCCGTTACCAAAAAAATGTTTGGTGTGATTTACCTTTTTGGTGTAAAATGGTGGCTCTGAGTACTAGTTCTATAACTATAGGATGCCAAAAATTTACAAATTTAACAATTTGAGATTTTTTTAAATGGAGCACGCTGTATAGTTTTTGTATTTAAATTAAAAAGCAATTTTAAGGATTTTTCATCTAATATCTTTTCTTTCATATCCAGAAATTCAAGAAGTTTTCAAATATGCTAGTTTGAATATAACTTCATTATTTATGAGTCTGTAATAAACACACACTTTTTAAATATTTTAGGTTACGTCGGCAAAGAGTGAAAAAATTTACGTTTTCACGTCACCAATGGCAACGTTATAAAAAATAACTTTTTTACTAGTGAAGAAAAGTATGTCAGGTGACATCTTACTCAATTTTTATCGTTAGGTAATAAAAATCTCGTTAAAATCTCATAACACGGAACAATTTGCTCAGTTTGTTACTTTAATATATTTTTTCAATGCCTACTTGTAAAGCTGTATTTTATCTACGAAAATCTCCATGATAAAGTAACATTTTAACTGTGATTGTGGATAAAATGCTACTTTATTCACAAGTGAATAAAATAGTCCATAATCCAAAGCAACTAACAAAGTAAATACCGTGATAACTAGTACAAAAACAGCTAACATCAAATTTATTTCAAATTATTTATTCAATTTCAAAACTTATTTATATAACTGAATGTAGCTATTGGAAAAAAATTGATATGCCACACTTGAATAAGGAGAAAAAATGCTCTAGTAACACCTATATATCCTGTGTTTAAAAAAACTCATTTGCAGCATACCATGATCAAATTGAAGTTTTCCGTAACTTGAGATATGCCCATTGAAGCAAATGAACTGCCATAAGTCAGAAACAACTAAATTACATCTTGACCTTGAACTATTTTCCTAAAAATATACAAAACACTTAACAAAAACAATTTTTATTGACCGTTATGATTATTACACTCGTTGTTGTTGTGTATATGCCATCTTATTTTTCTTTTTGCTTGATACAATTAAACTTAATGCAGTGTAAACTTTTACCTGTCACAGTGACAGATGTTTTCATAAACAAAATGCAATCTCGCATGCACCTACAGATTTAAGTTAAGACATGTTTAGATTTTCTATCTTTCTTTCCAACGCCTACCCTAAATGAGTATTTTTTTTAATAGACGATATAAGTCAGACAATAAAAGTTTTGTTCAGAGCTATAGACCCATTTCAAAACTTTTAACAAAATTTTAGAAAAGCTTTTTTAGACATTATTTTTAATACTCACAAAGACTTTATTATACCCCAAGAACTTGGTTTCTTTTCGAATAGATCAATGGTGTCAAATTAACTTACCTATACACATTTTATTTACAACGCCATGGACGAACGTTCTGAGTCTGATTCCGTGTATATCGATTTCAGTAAAGTGTTTGTCAAGATTGACCACCCTTTGTTGAATAAAAAAATACGACATCGGTGATTTGCTAAGGTGGTTACCTTCATTTCAGATAATAGAATTCAGTGTGTAGTAAATAGTTTCACATAGACAGCAGCAAATATAACATCAGGAGTTCCACAGGGTCCACATTTGGGACCTCTCTTATATTCTTTATATAAACTATATTTTGAGTTGTTTTAAAAATTTATATTATATGCTGATGATCTAAAAATGCATTCACGAATAAGTAGCGTTAAGGATTGTCACAATCTACGATCAGATATGAATAATTAGGAAATTTATTGCAATAGAAATCGTTTGACCTTAAATGTTCGTATATAAAATTTACTAGAAATGGCAACACAATGAATGGAGTAGTGTAAAGCATTGTGTTTCGAGGCGCAAGGTTGTTTCCTTTCATTCTCTGGAGCCACGCGACAAGATAAGCGAGTGACCTTTGTGGTCACGCATCAGCGAACCGAGCGGCCAAGCTGGACGGTAGTGATAACAACGTGAGCACTACAAACAATTACAGTGCACGTGTTCTTATCTCAACTTATCATTGTAAAACCATAAACTTGCATTGTCTAAATGAAATAACAGTTTAATTTTAAACTTATCTAACCTGAGCCCCCTTCGGTGGGGGTTCAAAATTAGATACATGAGTAAGCGAGATAACTTAGAGTCCCTGTATATAGTTAACTATATACAGGGTATCTAAGATAACTCAGCTATCTCTCCCACCTATCACCAACTAAAAAAAAATTTTCGAACCAAATATACTTAAACTGTCAAAAAATATTATCTGTCAAAGAAAAACATTTAAGCTGCACAGACAAAATCTAACATAGGAAACTGCGCTGAGGCAATACCAAACATAAAAACAGAACAAAACCTGAACACGAAGTGATTTTCCAGCAGAATGAAAAGGCAATATGTATCATTACTAGAATGAGTTGTTAAAAATCAATTAGCAATTTTCTAGAAAGAGAAATCTTCTGTTTAACCTATTCTATCGGATATCTGATACAAGATTTCTGACTAATGACGATTAATGGCCATTTGCTAAATACAAATAGTAATTATTAGGCAGGCATTTGTTTTGGTATTATTGTAAGGAAATTGAAAAGGACTAACAATACTAATGATTAAGATCATCTAAAGAAATATACTTAAACTGTCAAAAAATATTATCTGTCAAAGAAAAACATTTAAGCTGCACAGACAAAATCTAACATAGGAAACTGCGCTGAGGCAATACCAAACATAAAAACAGAACAAAACCTGAACACGAAGTGATTTTCCAGCAGAATGAAAAGGTTAAAATTCCATCGATTTTCCTGCATAACGCTGGAACACTAAAATACAAGGAAGTAATAACCGACCTTAAGGCACATGCACCCTTCCAGTACCTATACACTTTTTTTACGTTCAACAAGCAACAACTCCTTTTAAGCAAAGACAAATTACACACAAAATACAGCCTCCTGCAAAAATACTAAAAACTTAATTAAACTTAAAAACCAAATAAGACGGAAATGACTACAAACACGGCAACCACACTAAAAACTTTCTGCAACCAACTAACACACAGGGTTAGGCAAGAACTCGACAAATATTGTATTAGTTCATATAACAAATATATTGAAGAACTAAGGCCAAGAGATACTACGATGTGGCAAGCTACAAAAAGACTACTCAGGCAACTCAATATTATTCGCTTCATGCATATCATGGGGTGTTCGATATCACAAACCAGGTATCGATTAACGAATAAAATTAAATATCGAATATTATTCGATATATCGAAATTCGAATAACTATCGAATTATTCAAATAAATTATTCGGTTAACTAATTTATTCGGATAACTAATTTATTCGAATAATTTATTGCAATAACTTATTCGAATAACCAGTTTATTCGAATAACTAATTTATGCGAATAACTAATTTATCGGAATAATTATTCAATTATTCAAAAGTTATAAACTATTTCTCTACACCCCATTCTATTGGATTTTAGTGTTAGATAAATTATCGAATATTCTCAAAACTAATGAACAAATAAAAAAAACAGTTGTGAGCAATACAAAGTAAGCAAATCGTGATACTTAAAAGTAGGACAATGTTAAAATAATAAAGGTTCATGGTATATTTGCATTTTTTGACGTAATTTTAATCATGATTTAAATCAGGTCAATCATGTAATCTATTACATATATAAAGGAAAGTCACAACCCTGACTAATCAACGCAGAGCCGAAACCACTGGCACTAAAAACTTGAAATTTGGGTGGTAGGTTCGGTTTGTTACGTAAGGTAGTGCTAAGAAGGGATTTTTTGAAATTCGACCCCTAAGGTGGTGAAAAGGGGTAAAATGTGTTTTACGAATTTATCAATATTTCTTACACCCGATAAGATATCGACTTGGTGTTTACTTGCAAAGATTATCAATGCAAATACCTAGAAACGTATTTTAGGATTTTTCCCTAATCAACCCCTAAAGGTGCAAATGTGGATTGGGGGTGAATTAAAGAACCCTAAGTATTTCCTATGTTTATTGAGTTAGAACATTCTTTTTTGGCACATAGATTGATTTTTAAAATATTTAGAAAGGGGTGTAAGGGAATTTGAAAATGTTAACCCTAAAGGGGTAAAAGGGGGAAAAACTGAAAAGGTGTGGGGAGGGGGGTTAAATTTATTAATTTTTTTCGCCGTGAGTTCCATTTCACAATAAAATGGGTTAAAAGGAATATTTTCAAATTCCTCCCCTACGGGGGTGAAAAGGGGTAAAATGTGTTTTCACGAGTTCCTCAATATCTCTCACACCAAATGAGGTAGCGATTTGGTGTTTACTTTCAAATATTATCAATGCAAATACCTAGACACTTATTTTAGTATTTTGCCCTAATCAACCCCTAAAGGTGCAAATCTGGATTGGGGTGAATTAAAGAACCGTAAGTATTTCCTATGTTTATTGAGTTAGAATATTCTTTTTTTGGCATACAGATGGATTTTTAAAATATTTAGAAAGGGGCGTAAGGGACTTTGAAAATTTTAACCCTAAAGGGGTAAAAGGAGGATAAACTGAAAAGTGGGGGGGGAGGTTAAATTTATTAATTTTTTTCGCTGTGAGTTCCATTTTATAATAAAATGGGTTAAAAGATATTTTTTGAAATTCCTTCCCTACGGGGGTGAAAAGAGGTAAAATGTGTTTTTACGAGTTCCTCAATATCTCTTAGACCCGATGAAATAGCGACTTGGTGTCTACTTGCAAAGATTATCAATGCAAATACCTAAAAACGTATTTTACGATTTTGTCCTAATCAACCCCTAAAGGTTCAAGTCTGGATTGGGGCTGAATTAAAGAATCCTAAATATCTCCTATGTTTATTGAGTTAAAACACTCTTTTTTGGCATGTAGATGTATTTTTAAAATATTTAGAAAAAGGTGTACGGAATTTTGAAAATTTTAACCCTAAAGAGGTAAAAGGAGGAAAAACTGAAAAAGGGTAGGGGGTGAATTAAAGACCCTTCGTTACTCCTATGTTTATTGAGTTAGATCAGTCTTTTTTGGTATATAGATATATTTTTAAAATATCTAAAAAATGGTTTAAGTGATTTTGAAAAATGTGTATCTAAAGGGGTAAAAAGGGGTAAACTATGTTTTCACGAATTCCACAATATCTCTTAGGCCCGGTAAGATATCGACTTGGTGTTTGCATGAGTAGCTATCCAATGCAAATGTCTAAAACCACATTTCATTGCCCTAATCTACCCTTAAAAGGTGCGAATTTGAATTCGGGGTGAATTATAGAACCCTTTGTATCTCCTGTGTTTGTTGAGTTAGAGCAGTGGTTCCCAAACTTTTTAGGCCTACCGCCCCCTTTTCAGAAAAAAATTACTCAGCGCCCCCTGGAAATCTACATTCTTTAAGCGAACAAACAGAAAGATTTTGTAGTGGTAGCTTCTTGAGACTGATAATTATCTATACAAGTATTTCTAGGTAGGAAATTATTTTGAAAGGATAAATTAATTAGCAACTAAAAAGTACACCACATGATTTATACATTAAAAGTACAATATAAATATTTGAGGCTTAGATTTTAATTTGTAGGTATTAACTGACAATTGGAATAACTAAAGTGAAAGCCAAACTCAAATGATTATCTGAAAAAGTCAATTATGAAATGTTATAATAAAATATACCATATAGAAATTTTTTATAAATTATTATTGCTAGAGAAAATGATATTTTTAAAATAAACAAATCTTTTCTGAATTTGTAACCTGTATTTTGAGTAAAAGCAAATTTAAATAATAAGAGTCCTTTATTATAATGGTATTTACTTTCTGGATGGTGTATTAAAAGGTGTGATAAAGTAAAATTAAAGAAACGGAGAATAAACAGACTGAATAAATAAAGTAATAAATGGTATGAAGAAGAATAAGAACATTTAATAATGGTAAATACTCTTCATGGAATAAATAAATCTGTAACTTGCATTTTGTGTGTTTATTTGGAAAATAATGTTACACTATGTTACACAACAGATGAAATATGTACGAATGGTTTTTCTAAATCTTCTTATCTTCTCTTCCTTTTTTAAGGTTTCACCGCCCCCTTATTTTATTTACCGCCCCCCAAATGCACCAGAGGCTACTATCGCCCCCCTGGATCGTTCAAGCGCCCCCCAGGGGGCGATATCGCCCACTTTGGGAATCACTGAGTTAGAGCATTCTTTTTTGGCATATAGATGTATTTTTAAATCTTTAGAAAACGTTTTTAAGGGTTTTTTAAATTTCACCCCTAAACCGGTAAAAAGGGAAAACTGAATAGAAGTAGGAAGTTAAAATTATTTTTCGCTGTGGGTTCATTTCAGTATAAAACGGGCTGATTTTTTTTTAGAAATTGCACCCCTAAGAGGTGAAAAGTGGTAAACTGTTTAGCGTATTGAGTGATGGAGGAGAGGGACACTCTATAATGCATTTGAGATTTAGAAGAAAAACAAACATTTGTAGTCCGTACGAAGAACGGGCGGGCATCTTGCTAGTACGTATATATAACAATAGCAGTATTTACCTTTTCTGATTCTGAACACTGAATTCTAAATGTGACTAGCTTTGAAGCACAACAAATGGTAACAGCACTAAACCGTATTTTTCTCCTTTGCCGATGCTCTAAGGGCAAAAGGGAAAGGAAAAGAAGAAGAAGAAGAAGAAGAAGAAGAAAGTACAAATGCAGAAAATAATTTACTGTTCACCTTCGAAGACAAACGTAAACTGTAATTTTTGAACAGAATTGGGCATTGATTTATTGCAATGATATTTTAAATTATCGTTAAAGGGACATCCCTATTTTCCCACATCCCCGATTTACGATTCCGACCAATAGACAATATGTATCATTACTAGAATCAGTTGTTAAAAATCAATTAGCAATTTTCTAGAAAGAGTAATATTCTGTTTAACCTATTCTATCTGATATCTGATACAAGTTTTCTGACCAATGACGATTAGTGGCAATTTGCTAAATACAAATAGTAACTATTAGGCAGGCATTTGTTTTGGTATTATTGTAAAGAAATTGAAAAGGACTAACAATACTAATGATTAATGGTAACCGATAAAATCATCTAAAGAACTTTTCAAGCAATAATAATAATCAAAATAAATCAAGCACATCTAGGAACCCTAATACACATCATTTATGTCATATCCCGCTGATAAAAAATAAAGTTGCTCCGATAGTTTTAAGTAATTAAAATGTTTACAGTTTGATATTTATAATGTGGCTTTGCATTCTAATAAGTTTTATTTGAATAAATAAATATATACTCCAAAAATTCTTTATTCGAATTTCTCATAAATTTATTAAAGATAAACTCGAATTATCCAATAAATAATTTTTGGTATGAATTTATTCGAATAAAAATTTATTCTAATAAATTTTTATTCGAATACATTTTTATTCGAATAAATTTTTAACCGAATAAATTTTTATCCGAATAATTATTTATTAGATAATTCCAATAAATTTATTCGAATAAGTATTTATTCGATAATTCGAATAACTTTTATTTTAATATCGTTATTCGATATTTCAAATTATTCGATATATTATTCGAATTATCGATGCAAATGCACAGACCTAGCATATCAACGATGTCCACCATATAACAGACGAAGAGAAAACTAACGCATTTGCAACACAGCTTGGAGAAACTTTTACCCCTAATGAAACAGCAAATGAAGCAATAAACATACGTGAAACAAATAGAAACTACGTAAGCCCGAGTCCTATGAACATTGAATCAACCTTTCTCAGAGAAATTAGTGAGTTTATAAAACTACTATGCATAAAAAAATCTTGAATGAGATCAAATAACCAATGAAACATTAAAACACCTTACAAAAAAATCACTAGCATACTTAACAACGATATTTAACTCCTGCCTGAGACTTGGTTACTTTCCAAATACTTAGAAGCATGCACACATAATGCCTTTTCTCAAACATGAAAAAGGCAAACACAAACCTGAGAGCTACCGTCCGATCAGATTATTGGCAACCATCTCAAAATTACTCGAAAAAGAAATCCGCAAAAGACTCGAAGCGATAATCATCGACAGAGACATAATCCCACACCACCAGTTTGGTTTTAGAAAGAAGCACGTCACCACCCACCAATTGCTAAGAATTACTGAGACAATTGAAAATAAACAGTACACAGTTAGGTTTTCTTGATCTAAAAAATGCCTTTGATAAAGTTTGGCTTCGGGCTCTTAAAACACAAAATCATTCAATTTCTAATTTCGGATTATCTGATCACAATTATTACCTCTTTCCTTGACAATCGCACTTTCGCTATAAAAGTAAATTCAAAAATTTAATCATCCATCAGAAGAATTCAAGCTGGAGTTCCACAAGGCAGCACCCTTGATCTAAACACAACATAAGTACTTATGCTGACAATACTGCAGCAAAAACACAGAACTAAAACCTAGAAATAGCAGTAAACTTTTTACAAGATGCACTCGAATCCATTAGTAAATGGATTGACTCTTGGAAGCTTGAAATTAACATTCCAAAATGCCAGAAAAAAATTCACCATACAGCAAATTAGGACACAACCTGACATATACATAAATAAAAACAATTTAGAAATTTAAATATCTGGGGATATATCTAAACACCAGACTAGGTTGGGGATACCATATTTACAACAGTATATTATGTAATAAGTTTTATAAACGTCACTTTAGTCCCGAGTGTTTAATAAACGTGTGTCTAAACGAGTTTATATAATGTGTTACATACCATACTTTTTCTACGACCACAAATTTAGACAATAAAACATCAAATTATTTCATTAAGATTTTGAATATTATGTTAGGTTACATTATGCTTCACAAACGTCAAATTTGACTGTTGAAAACTAACTTGATTTTAGTTTTGACTGTGGCTAATGAAGAAAATACTGTTTGAACCTAACTTCAACCCGTGACTAAAACGTCGTTGCCAACTTCAGCCCGCGACTAAGAGGTTATTTAGTCACAGGTTATGAAGGCATGATCAAAAGGTCACTTAGCGACGTGTAGGTTAGTGTTTAACATATTGACATACACGTCGCTAAGTGACCTTTTAATCACTCATGAATTACAATGCACATGCTTATTTCAGCAATTTTGAATTATTTAACACTCGCTCATTAGCGCCATAAAATATTGAGCCAAAGGGTTAATTAAACTCGTTCAGTTTGATTTGCTAAGATCTTAGTACGAACTGACATAATTAAGGAGAATGCCTTTGTTTAAAAAACGGAGCTCATAAGGGCATGTACTTACAGTTTAACTTGATGGTGAAATCCAGCTATCGGCAAGTGGAATTATCCTGTTGTGTTGCATTTATTCATGAAGACGCTAAGCCGGATTTGGCTGCGAAATTCAAGGTCTCCACTGTTCGAGGTCAGCTAACCACAAAAGGTAGCGGTGTATGTCGGGAATTCCTAATCCATGAGGAAGCAGAATCGGAGAACTGAATTAGCTGAATTTTTTGCCTCCGTTTGAGCCCAATTTAGCCCATACAAGACCATAACCCACACTAAACGATATTTGGTCATTCTAGCCCGCAACAGTAAAATTTTTGCCGGCAACTGCTAAATTTTAGCCCGTAACTGGTGGCCAAAATATTAGAAATTATAAAGCAAAAATAAGCTCGCAGAAACATTCTTCCGGAACGGTGTTTTATGGCCTAATTATTGCAGAAGACTTATCACAGCGATTTCAATCATTGGCAGCGTAAGGAAACCCAACCTAAACATAAAGATCAGTACGCAAAGAATACAATAAGATGAGCTTTCTTACCTACGCAGAACGCGCCTTACGAAAACAAAGCCTAGAGGTTTTGTTTGTTAAGCAACAAAAACGGCTTCAGTTTAGCCCAGCAAATCAAACCCGCTAGAGCGTGCTTCTCAAGAAATCAATACTCTGTCAGCTATTCGGTTGTTTGGACGGCCTACTAAAATCGAAATGCCAAACAGGTTCCTACGAGAAAACCGCAGGTGTTTATCACTTCGCACACACGCCTGTTGCGATAAAATTGAATTATTTTGCTACAATAGATATAAGGTAGTCCGAAATAAGGTGCCAAATGCATTAACGCACTATAGAAATGCAACTTAAACGGGGCGTTACAAAGCTTCTAACACGCTGGGGTTTGTAATTAAAACTTGTAAATCTTTTATACACACTGCTTCATTGAAACTGTTGTACTGTACCATGGTCCGCAGTATATTAGAATTTGCATCGCCAATATAATATTTATATCACTCGAATTGAAAGAATTCAAAACATATTTCTCATATACCTAAAACACAAATTTATGACTTTTACAAACATATTTGAAAAGTTTGCCTCAAGAAGAAAATTGATAGATATGTGTTCAAAATTGACTGTCTTGAACATTTATTAGAGTTCCTTCTTAGGATTCTACTTCGGATGACGAGGAGCAACGATTTCTCTACGGCACACTAAATTTCAATTTAGTTTTTTAGTTCACAGGCTTTCTCTTCGTTTAAATAACTACAGTATTAATTCACTATGTCTGGATTTGTTCAGTTGCACACTGTATGAGTTCAAAAGAAAAATGTCGTTATTAGTACTAACACTTTATTATGCAATAATACATTTCAGAATTTGTTTTTCCTATTATTATTCATTGTTCATTGTTTAAGATAATGTTGGTTTTTGTCTTGCTGTATACTTTCATATAATTTCGTGGTAAGTTGTCAAAGGATAAGTGTTTGTGAATATGCTTACCTGTTATTTATTTGAATTGTGTATTTTTGTCTTGATGTTTTTACACTTATCATATTAGTTATTTGAAATTTCTCACCAACTATTACTTTGGCTTGTCAATAACTCATTTACCAGCAACAACTTTAATTAATGTATTAATATATCATGAAAATGTAATTCAACAGGCTCAATCCTCGAAGTTGATGGTAATGATAATCTTTAAATAACAATATTAATTTCAATTAAAAACCTTTTGTGCATAAAACTTTCAAGTAAATGTAATGCTGCTATAAACACTTTCTGTACTTCATTTGGAATCGAGGCTCAGAAAGAAAAACACGTTCTGTTCGTCCGTAACTTTTCGTTTTTCTGGTGGGGTCTAAGAAACCCCACCAGACAAATCACATTGCAGTTTTTGGAGGTTACGTTTTAGTGTAGTTTGGTGAATTTCGTTGTTTAAATCTCATATTTTTGAAACACAACACCATGGTTCCGACACCGAACAGGAAATAGACGACGAAGATGAAATGGATAATATTGATGTTATGGATGATAAACCTGCATTTATCGCAAAAGACAGGAACACCAAATGTCTAATATATAGTGGAGGTGTTAGGTCTAAAAAAACTGCAAATTGTGATAAGAAGATCCCCTTTGGTAGAAATGTAGTTTATGACTATACAATTCATTTGAGAAGGGGAGGCATCTCGAAAAGTTGTTAGAATTCAAGATGGCGGCTGAAATTTAAAATGGCGTTATACAATGGAATTATTTGCTGTTTTCTTACTAACCATCGCACAAGAGTATGTTTGGTGTCGATTTATATGTTTTTTAGGCCAACAAGTTCATTTTTCATGTTAAAAATAGGCTAAGTATTAATCCACGCAGGCATACAGTTGTCCTTCCTATGTACAAAAGACAGTTTGTGATAAACAAATCGAACAAACTCTTCTCAGCTATCAACATAGATCAAGCGCACAAGCAAAACAATGAGTGAAATGAGATGGATATGCAGTAGGGTTAACACACGATCCATCGACACTAACACGTTGGATGGTAGCTGGACCGGAGATTTGTCACTTGATACAAGAGTTTCAGTGTAAGATTCAGACAAAGGTTGAAGAAAGTAATAGACGACTTCATGAGCAATATCACTCATTTCAAGTTAAATTTGTCACTAAGGTTCAAGCACTTTATGATACTCTGAAAGAGTTCAGAAACCCATTTTTGGAAAATGGAGAAGATTTGCTTGTCATCGACAGCAGAGTTATTGTTGATAAGGATATCAGTGCATCTGTTTATTAGGCTGAGTCACCTGGTATTACACAGTTCCACAGTTTCATTGAGGAACGCCTGGTAAAAAGTTCTTCGACACTATTTCAGAACAAAATCCCCCTCTTCAGTACTCCAACACAAAGCATAAGCAAGAAAAATTAAACTTTGAAGATTTTCAAACCAGACGTCCAGCTGTTTTCCAGACTCCTAATAGTTACACAGAATCGTCAGCTAGAGATTCAAATAACAAAGAAGAATTATTTTCTCTACTTGGATCATTAGCAATGAATAACATAAACAAAACACAAGTTATTACTTCTTCAGGTGTTAAAGTTGAACGAAATGTCAATGCTGTACGTTTCTTAATTGGAGTGACTTGCCCTGGTCATGAAGAAGCAGATTCAAGAATAATACTTCATCTCAAAGACATTGTAGAAAATGGATTGAAAAAATTTTTTACCCGCTCTGCAGATACGGATGTATTAGTTTTAGCAATTGCATACTTCTTTGAACTGTCAGATAAAAGCCTGGAAACACTTTGGGGTACATTTGGAACAGGAAAGAAATATAGACTTATTCCCGTTTATGCTATAGCTGCATCAATTGGAAAAGAAAAGCCTAATGCTTTACTTGCATTTCTCGGTTTCACAGGATGTGACAGCAATTCTCGTTTCACGGGGAAGTAAAAAAAAGTCAACTTGGAAAACATGGATTCTCTTTAAAGGAGCTGCTGCTGCATTTTCATTCATATCAAAACCACAAACATCCATTCCTGACAATATACTAAAAATTTTAGAAAAATGTGTAGTATTGTTGTACTGTTCAACAATTAACAGCCAAGTGTCAATGATGACAGACAAGAACTGTTTATGACAAAAAATCGCCCTCTTAAAAATCTGCCACCAACAAAGGGTGCACTACAACGACATGTTCTACAGAGCGCTTTCCAAGATGGGCACATTTGGGGACAAGCAGACCAGCGAAAAATAAGGACGCCTTCTCCAAATGAATGGGGTTCGTGGTTGCATGATGAATCAAGGAAAATAAAATGGTCAGAGTTACCAGAAATTTCAGATACTTGTAAAGTATTAATATAATGTATGTGCAAAATCTGTAAAAATAAGTGTGGCTGTAGAA
Organism: Agriotes lineatus; assembly: GCA_940337035.1. NCBI lineage: Eukaryota > Metazoa > Arthropoda > Insecta > Coleoptera > Elateridae > Agriotes > Agriotes lineatus. Next base: position 50,585,676 of record OW679203.1, on the reverse strand, counting down.
AAGTTGGACTATCTTGCACTTTGTTATGCAACTGCAGAAACGAGTGTGACAAATAATAAAGTATGTAACTGTAAATGTAAGAGTAAATTTTTGTAAAATCTTGATAAGTAAGTATACAGACCTTTGGAATTCATTCTTCTTTAATTTCACTCTATACTTTACGACTTTACAACAAGTCTCCTATGTTGACTTTATTTATATTTCTGATATTACAAATGAAATTATTGGCCTGAAAAACATATACATTGACACCAAACACTATTTTGTGCAATGGATGGTATAAATATTGAAAATAATTCCATAGTATAACGCCATTTTGAATTACCGCCGCCATTTTAAATTCTAGCAACTTTTCAAGATGCCTCTCCTTTTTCAATGAATTGTATAGGCATAAACTACATTTCTACCAAAGGAAATCTTCTTATCACAATTTGCAATTTTTTTAAATTAAATGAGCCATGTAGCACCTCCACTATAAAACGTGAGACTTGAATTCAAGAATGCTATTACGCTAATTGATACCTGGAATTTATTACTGAACGATACTATTATTGATAATTTTGTTAACTACACCAACACAAAAATTGAAGAAAAAGTTCAACGATACGGGAAAGACAGTTTGTATAAAGTAAAACAAACACACAGAAGCGAAATATTGGCTATGATTGGACTTTTGTAGTTTTCTGAGTGTTATAGATCTAAGCGCGTCAAAATTTTAATGATCTCTGGCAAAGCGATGGTACCGGGGTTGAAATATTTCGACAAACTATGACTCTGCGAAGATTTGTGTTTCTTATATCTTTGTTGAGGTTCGATGATTTAAATAACAGCAAAGGAAGACTGAAGACAGACAAACTTTCTTCGATTAGGGAAGTGTTTGATCATTTTGTACAAAACTGTAAATTTATTTACACGCCCAGTGAGTATCTGACAGTGGATGAGAAGTTGGAAACGTTCCGAGAGAGCGATGCAGCTTTAGACAGTATATCCTAAACAAACCCGCACAATATGGGTTAAAAAGTTTTTGCACTTGTTGATACCCGTTGTTTTTATACTGTCAATATGGAAGTGTATTGTGGACAGCAGCCGGAGTTTCCATTTAAGGTAAGCAATACACCAGAAGATATTGTACTGAGGATAATAAATAATAAAAAATAATAATACAGAAAAAGAAAAGTTGTGCCTGAAATAAGGAGGGAAAAATAAGAAGAGGGAATAATAACTGATGAAGAAATGAATGAAATAGAAATGGGCGAAATAGAAGAAGCATTAAGTAACATAAAAACAGAGAGGAGAAGAAGAAATATACCCGGAGATGATAGGATACAAAGTGTATACTAGAATAATTGAAAAAGGTTCCACAAACAAATAGAAGATAGAAAGAAGTTGAACAGGCAGCATATAAAAGAAATAAACAAATCATAGATAATATAGCAATAGTAAGGAATTTGATAGAAAGAGTATATATATATATATATATATACCGTGTGTCCACAGGAGGACGCACCATAGGGATAACCAAATAGAATAGAAAGATCGGCTAATGCTGTGATCGCCGGCACGCTAAAACGTTGTTTTCTGGCTTCTGACTCGCCACTGTATGAAACAATATTGTTATAAATGGTACAAGAAAAGGGACGGTGGACATAGCACTGGTTGATATTTATATTCTATTAGCATTATCTTATCTCTATGGTGCGTACTCCTGTGGACACACGGTATATATATTTGGATTTATACAGCTTCTAGCCGCCTTCCCAATCCTAAGCGCCATCTGCCTCTCTCTAGTGCATCTTCTTCTTCCAGATCACGGGCTCTCATAGCATTCCTCACACCTTCGTTCCATGATCGTCTTGGTCTGCCCCTTTTACTTCTACCAGGTGGTTTCCACTGCCAAATTCTACGTGGCCATCTTTCATCTTCCATTCGCATGAGATGCCCGAACCATTTTAAACTTCTTCGTTCTATTCGGTCTACTACTGTGTCCTGTGCCATCATTATAGTTCTGATATCCGTATTTCTGATATGTTCCATTCTTGATATTCTGGCGCTTCTGCTTAGGTAGTCCATCTCCGTAGCTGTAAGTTTTCTTTTGCAGTCTGCTGTTAATGGCCACACTTCGCTACCATAACACATTACTGATTCCACCATTGTCTTCCCTATGTGTTTCTTAACTTTTCGCGATATGTGTTTGTCCCACCATATTCCATTCAAACATCCAAGCACTTTACGTCGTTGTTCTATTCTGTTTATAATTTCCATTCTACCCAATCCATCCTATGTAAACAGTACTCCTAGATATTTAAATTGTTTTACTTGTTTGATGTCCTTGTTGTCATCAATTAAAATCTGGAATTGTGCTTCTGAATTAACGACTTGGTACTCTGTCTTGCTAATATTTATGTTCATTCCCATCTCTTGATAGTATTTATGCAGTCGTTTTAGCATGAATTCCAGGTCGTAAGCGTCCTGTGCTATAATTATCTGGTCATCCGCGAAGTTAAGTGTGAACAGGCAATTGTCCTCTATTGGCACACCCATACCGGCACAGGTTCTTTTCCATTTTTTTAATATATGTTCTAAATATATGTTGCCCTATTTTTACGTACGACTTATTATTATTATATAGTTCTTTTATAATCCTGATCATATGCGCGTCTACGTCTAGGGCAGGGCTGTCCAACATGTGGCCGGCGGGCCGCATGCGGCCCGCCAGGATATTTTTGCGGCCCGCGGATCGAATTCCCCTTGAGTCCACCTATCCTGATCTTGTCCTCTCCTTTTCTACCTGGGCCCTCCGGTCTGACACGCTGAACTGTCTAACGGAGTATGCCTCCAACCCTTACCAGACCAGGCTTCAAGGGAGATGACGTGTTGTACAGTCAGCCCGAGAAGTTCAAATTTTCCGCAAAAGGAAGATCGCTAGATTCGATTTTACCTTGATTGTTGAACTTTCTTGGGAAATCAAATCCCTGAGGCTTTACCCCTGTCTTAATACGCTGTACTGTCTTGCAGGGCTAACTGCTTAAAAGCCATTTCCGACCGCCTAATTTTTAAACGCAAACCCCAGCGCCCCGAGAGGTGAAATACTCATCATAACCTCATTTTACTAATAATTAAACCTGTAATCTGTAGGAATCTCAGCCTCTACACCGCTTCTGAGCGGCTAGAGTCCTGTAGCCGCCCTTCATAAATTCACCTGCAGGGCTCCTTTTTGGCCATTAAAAGGCGAATTCCTGGACTTCGACATTCGATTCCGCAGCCCGCAAATTCCCTACCGGGGGAATGTCAACATCATTTTCCGGCTCAAGGCGAATAAATTCGATCTGCAGGATTTGACACCGCGTTCGCTCCAAGAACGACGCCTAGCCGTCGTAAGGTACCAGCAACCTCTGCACCAGGATTTAGGCACTAACGCCCGCCCCAGGTAACCCTTAAAATCGCTAAATTTACCGGAAAATTACAGCTTAAAATCACTGCTGAGTGGAAGGTCAAGTTTGCAGGAACAAAAGACCTACTCAGCCCATTTTCCGAAGAATCGGTGTGCGTACCGGCGGACTACCAATAGGGACCCGAAACACTCGCCGGTGCATTGGGTTGCAGCTCGATCAACGAAACCTGACACCGTTCAAGAAGAACATGTTAATTTTAAATAATGTACAACTCAGAGTTATTTTTAATTAATCTTTGTAACTAGCTAAAAACATTATATTTGTTTTGGTAATTATCTGGTGTTTTACCTAATCGAATATATATTAGAGTGAACGAATTTATCCGATTTGAGCTTAACCCGAGAGGTAAATTTTTGTCGCCCTTAGTAAGAGGGTGAAACGTCACATCTCTATACGTAAATTTACATTAATTGATGTAATTCTTTTGTTTTGTCGGTATCTCAAGAACGGAAAAGAATTAACCTAAAGTGAATTATGAATTTTTTTGTTTAGAATCACTTCTAGAACATATGGTGTAAGTTTGTCGGTTACCTCAGGGAACACCCTGTATATCTCTTTTATGTTTCAATGCTTTTTGCAATGTAACCTAAGCTTCTTGAATAAATAAAAAATAGTATTGAAATATACACGTTTTATAATTATTACAAATCACTCACAAAGTCGCATACGACACATTTTATGATGCGGCCCTCATAACCTTTAGATTTTTTACAGTGGCCCTTGGGTCCCTTGAAGTTGGACAGCCCTGGTCTAGGATATCCAGTGCATGCCATAATTTCTCCCTGGGAACTGAATCGTATGCCTTCTCTAAGTCGATAAAAGCCAGGTGGGTTTCTTGTCCTTTAGATATTCTTTTCTCTGTTAGTTGTTGTAGGATACAAATATTATCAGTGCACGATCGTCTTCTTGTGAATCCACTTTGTTCCTCACTTATCTTACGTTGCGTCATTCGTTGTAATTTATTTTTAATTATTTTCCCAAATACTTTACTCATCGTGATCATTACACTGAGTCCTCTATAGTTATTGGTATCTCTTCTAGAACCTTTCTTATGTACTGATGTTATATAGGATATCTTCCATTGTGTAGGAACAATGGAACACTGTATACACTTATTCATCAATTTCTTAATTCGTTCTTTCAGCTTTCTTCCCCCATATTTTATCAATTCCGCTGGTATTCCTCCTGGCCCCGTGGCTCTCCCAATTTTTAAGAGCATTATGGCGTTATCGACTTTTGTCTCGTTTATTTCCATGTGTGTCTGACTTATATTATATTGATCTTCATTTGTTGGTGGTGTAAATTGTTCTCTCTTCTCTAAAAGTAACTCTTCATAGTGTTTGATCCATTCTTCTTCTTTGATCCACTCAACTCTACTTTCGGTGGTATTCTTTTTCATACTCTTTAAAGTTCTCCATACTTCCGTAGATTGTGCTCCTCCTATCATTGCATCTATTTCCATACACTTCTTCTCCCTGGATCGGTTCTTTTCTTCTCTTATTTTCATTTTTACCGCTCTTTGTAATGCCTTATATTGTGTATAATTATCTGTTGTTCTGTTACTTAACCATTGGTTATAGGCTTGTTTCTTTTCCTTGACTGCGTTTTCTATTTCATTTGTCCACCATATTTGGTTTGGTCTTGCTTTTTTCTTTTCCTCTCCTAAAGCTTCATATGCTGCTTGATGTAATGTATTTATTATCTGCGGATGTTCTTCTTCAATATCCTCTATTTCACGTGTGTCTTCTAATTTTTTTTCAGTCTCTGTTCATATAAACGTCTTATGCTTTCATATTGTAATAGATATATTTTATATTGCGGTATAATTTTTAGTTGCTGTGGTTGATTATTTGTTTGTATAGGTTTTTCTTTTGCCAAATATGCTGGTGTAGGAAATATAACTTTTGCTTTCACCAAATAATGATCGGAGCCACAATTGGGTCCTCTTTGAACTCTTATGTCTTGCATTATTTTCCACGATCCCTGTTTGGTAATTACGTAATCCAGAATTGATTTTTGGTTCAGTGATGGTCTTTCCCATGTAAACTTATGAATTTCCGTGTGTTGGAAAAAGGTGTTGCCTATTTTTAGATTATATTGTTTACATATACTAATCAATCTTTCTCCGTTTTCATTTAGAGTGTTTTCTCCATATTGTCCCACCACATCGTCATTTCCTCTTTTTCCAACTCTAGCATTTAGATCGCCAATAATTATCACTTCCTGTCTGTTTTTGATGCTGTCTAACTCATTACTAAGAGTGTTATAAAATTCTTCCTTTTCCCTTACGGGCGAGTCTTCGTGTGGGGCATACACCGTTAGTATTACTATTTCTATTCCGTGTCTCGTGATCATTACCCTTAAGCATCTTTCCGACACATATTTTACTTCTTTAATTAGTTTATCTATTTTTCTCGTTATTATTACAGCAACGCCCGCTTTTGCTCTTTGTGCTTTGTCTACACCTGACCAGTAGCACACATATTCGCCCATCATCATGCTTCCGTTACCTTTCTTTTTTGTTTCAGTAAGACCTATGATATCATAAAATGGATATCATAGGATAGAAAGAGTGACTGAAACAAATGAACAGCTATACCTAACAATAGGACAGTCATTTGGAGATGCCTAGAAGATCTGAAGATAAACAGAAAATTCGTTAGGATAATAAAAAGTGTGTACCTATAAAAAAAGTTAGAGTACGGGTAACAAGCGAGGGATAAAAATCAGAAGAATTTGATCTAAAGATAGGAGTAAAACAGGGTGATAGCTTGAGTCCAGTACTATTTATCATAGTAATGGATAAGCTAATAAAAATAGAATATTGAAATCCAATACCAACAAAAATTCAAAGTCTGATGTATGCGGACAACATAGTCCTGAGACATATGCAAAGCCTAGTCAATATATGGACCAATGAGATCGAAACCCTCAAAATGGTAATCAACTTAAACAAAAGTAAAGTAATGATAATAAACGAAAAATCAGCAGGAGAAGATAAACAAATAAAGTGCAAGGAGCAAAGGGTAGAAGTAGTAAACACATACGAATACCTAGGAAGAGTGTTAACCAATGATGGAAAACTGGACCTGGAAATCGTAAGAAGGAAACGAAAAGCTACAAACATATTTCACGCCATTAACAAAACGGCATTAAGTAAAAAAGAAATAGACACACAGACAAAATCACACGTTTATAATGCAGTAGTAATACTAACTATATTATATGCAAGCGAAACCTGGACAACGTTAAAGAAACGCGAGGAAGAAATGAATGTTGTTGAAATGAAGTATCTAAGGAAAATGGCGGGGAAAGAATGTGACAAAATGCGAAATGAAGTAATCAGAAACATGACAAGTCAAGAACCAATAACAACAAAAATGGAGAATAGACAGCTGAATTAGTATGGCCACATTGTCCAATTGGAATCAGAAAACATGGTAAAGAAGGTAATAGAATAAGGAAGAGGATATAATAAAAAAATGGGACAGACCAAAAAAAGCAATGGCTAGACAAAATATAAGAGATAGGGAGAAACAGAAGAGAACGAGATGAAGATTATGGCACAAGATTGGAATAGATGGAAAAATGGATAAGAGAGTACAAGACCGAGTAACAAATCCGACGCTAAAACAGGTATAAGGATTACAACGAAGAAGAAGAACACAAAACCAGCTTTTTCATGGCAACTAGCTTGCGCGTTACTTGTTTTGGATTATTTTTAAAGTACTAAATTATATACTGCTAAACAGTTTTTAAATTTATTTAATTAAACTCGTAGGAAAGATCATGTGTATAATGCCTATAGAAAGTTATTTGCTGACCTCGTCTCTTGCAACCATTCCTACGGTGGGGTTGCAAATTATCACTCGGTGCAGCAAATTCTAAAGTATGATCAAAAATTATTTTCATCTAGTATAATGAATGCAACTACATTTATACTTAAGTGTCAAACTAGACACTAGATTTTTAAATGACCAGTTGCATTAGTAAATGAGGAACTATTCCATGGCCATACTACATGAAAATAATTTTTGATCATACTATACGTTTTATGCTTATTGTACAAATAACTAGTATTTTGACTTTATCACTTTTTGATAGTTTGACATTATTAAGTTATATATTTGATGCACAGTATGACTACCTGCAGCCTTAAAAAAAATAATATTTAAAAGATATTTCTAATATGTTCCTTAAAAATAACATCTATACCTATAGAGCGATTTTTTGTCTGAAATGCATATTATGTGTCCATGGAAGCCTGAAATTTACACTGATATGAAAAATACAAAAACTTACCTACAGTTTTGGGAAAGGAGGAAACACTTTAGCATAACATCTTACACACTCTTATGAAGAGTCAAACAGATTCAGATAGCATTTCTAAATTATTTTTTTAATTTCTGAAGAATAATTTCTAATTTATATTAAATTAAGGAAAATTAAATTAAAAATTTTGAATACAGCTGTTTTTAATAATTAAAAGTTAAATTGGAGAAAAATCAGCTAAGTATGTTTTTTAGATATTAAATTTTTCAAAAAGAATTTCGTATTGTCGATTTAACATATTAAACATTTTATTTAAAAAAAAATGTTACGTTTCGCTGGCAATCCAGCTTCATCAGACAATTACATATTATAAAATCAAAAGCCTTTTACACGGTAGATCTGAAAGGAAAACAAAGACAAACAATTAGAATATGTGAAAGAATAACAGCCCCACTGTATAACGTACCTGATAGAATTGCAATTTTCAAATTTGAGTAGGATTCTTTCAACTACTTTTAAACATTTTATTTCGTTTTTATTTTCAAAACTTTAAATTTTAATATTATTAGTAAGAAAAATTAGGGTGAGTTTTAATTTGGTATTTTTAATTCAGCTGGAAAACAAATTTTTATTATTACTCGAAAAAAGGTGTTTGGTGAATGACAATACTTACAATTATATTATTGTTTTTTAAATAAATGTATATTTTTTTCTTTCCATAAAGTTTGAAAAGTCGAGTAATTAATTGTTTAAACAATATTACAAATGTTTGTAAATTTTAATCTGGAATAAAGAAATAAGTCTTTAGATAAAAATCTTACTTATATTGCAATTTTTTTTTCTTTACCTGGTAAAGTGTGTTAATTATGTTTTAAATTTAATATTTTCCATTGTAGTAATGATTAAAATTCTTTAAACTTTAATATCTCAGTAAGCAAAAATAGTGTATGTTTTAATTTTGAATTTTAAAACCTGCTGGAAATCAAATTTTAATTAATATTCTTAAGAATGTGGTTGTTGAATGACAATCACTTACAATTATTTTTTTGTTTTTTAAAATAAAGGTATATTTTTTCCCATAAATTAATAGTTAAAACATTATTCAATTTTTGTAAATCATAATCTGGAAAAATCAATAAACTTTAGATGAGAATAGTACTTGTATTGTAAACAATGTATTCCTTTAACTGGTAGCGCGTATTAGTTTGGTTTTAAAATTTATTGTTTTTCTTTGTTCACCAATAAGTTTATCTGTTAGTAATATTTATAAGGCACTGTTTACTGTTTTCGTTTCATGATATAATTCAGGTTCTTTTTTTTTGTTTTCTTTGACGTCTTGTCGAAAAGTAACCCGAACTTAATTTTTTCCTCCGTTTACTTGATTTTCTGCTGAAAGGAATAAATGTCGTTTTGGTTAATTTTTTGGGAAAAAATATATCTTTATTTTACCTTTATTTTAACAACCACATTCTTAAGAATATTAATTAAAATTTGATTTCCAGCAGGTTTTAAAATTCAAAATTAAAACATACACTATTTTTGCTTACTGAGATATTAGAGTTTGAAGATATGGAAATAAAAACGAATTTTAATGATTACTACAATGTAAAGTATTAAATTTAAAACATAATTAACACACTTTATCAGGCAAAGGAAAAAAATACAATACAAGTACGATTTTCATCTAAAAACTTATTTCTTTTTTCTATAGCACGTGATAAAGTGTGCTTTTATCAACTCAAAACAAAAGGTCAAGTTTTACTTTAACAGCTAGGGTAGATAAAGTAGCACTTTAATTAACATCAAGGATAGATAAAGTAATTTAATTTTCTAACTTTTGTTTAAATTAAATATGACAGCTTCGTATTATCGTAGCAACCCAATCTAGCTACTGACATTTTGAAATGTGATTGACTGTCATTATTTTTTTTGAAATTGTTAAAGTTCTTGCTATAGAAAAAAATATTGTATTATACACGACGATAAAGTTATTTCTATCCATTCTTGAATCATTAACGTCTCGACTTCGTCTCGACGTTAAACGATTCACTCGTGGATAAAATTCAACTTTATCGTCTTGTATAATAAATTACTATTATTTCAGATTAAAATTTACAAAAATTTGTAATATTGTTTAAACAATTAACTACTCGATTTCTTAAACTTTATGGAGGGAAAAATATACCTTTATTTAAAAAATAATAATATAATTGTAAATATTGTCATTCAGCGAACACCTTTTTTCGAATAATAATAAAAATTTGTTTTCCAGCTGGATTAAAAATCCAAATTTAAAACTCACACTAATTTTTCATACTAATGATATTAAAGTTTGAAGTTTTGAGAATATAAACGAAATAAAAAGTTTAAAAGTAGTTGAAAAAATCCTACTCAAATTTGACAATTGCAATTCTATCAGGTACGTTATACAGTGAGGCTGTTATTTTTTCACCTATTCTAATTGTTTGTCTTTGTTTTCCTTTCAGACCTATCATGTAAAAGGCTTTTGATTTTATAATATGTAATTGTCTGATGAAGCTGGATTGCTAGCGAAACGTAACATTCTTTTTTAAATAAAATTTTAATATGTTAAATCGACAATACGAATTTCTTTTTGAAAAATTTATTTTTCAAATCGACTTTTATTAACTAATATCTAAAAAACATATTTTTTCTCCAATTCAACTTTTAATTTAAAAAAATGTGAAATAAAGCAATAATATACCTGATGCATTGGTAGAAACCTAAATCGCTTTCAAATATTAGCATGCCTTAGTTTTTTATGGTTATAGGTTATAGTAGTCTGTTCAAATGAATCATTATTGCAAGTAGGGCAGCTTATTTGTTGTGGTAAGATGGGTAACAGTTGGTTTAAATATCATTTTAAATGAAAAAAGTGAAATATCTCTTAACATTATTATTTTATCTTGACAGGTGATGCAATATTCCGTACATTACAAACAGTAATTATCCAGAAATTTCTAATCTTATTGAGTAATTCGCTTAAAAATAAAGTTAGACATTATTTTTACAATTTACTTGTAAGTAATTAACATGAAAAACGTCGTACACTTGTACTTTTGTGAAGCTATTCGAAATAGTTCACAGTGGTCTGATAAGAAACCACATCCTTCATCTAAGACTGACAAACAAAATTAGACTCAGGTAAATAGCTGCTTCCATGTGGCTGCATGCTGCAATGCTATTGGCCTGTTGAAAATGTTTGCCAGATTCGTTCCAAATAAAAAGCAAGATGCTCCTCACATTCATCAGTTGCAATCGGGGAATCCTCCCTCTTGTGTTTGAACAAGCCAGCTAGAGCTTTCAATTATACTTGCATAACAAATTGCACAAATGGCTGCTGACAAGAAGAACTTGCTGCTTCTGTACGACCGCCCTCTAGAGCCTGTCTTTGTTGGCAAGGGCGACAAACAAGCTGTCTTCGACATAGACAACGAGTACTTGGTAAGATTTGACTACTTGAAAATAGGCATTTTCAACATAAACTCGCTTCACCTTACAGGCCGACCGGTACAAACCAATTGGCGTCCAACTTTTCAGCCGCTTTGGCGAAGAAGCAAATGAAAGGATTCCCGTGAAGAAGATCTCACTGCCAGAGCTTGGGGAAATTTTGGAACTTGGGCGCCATGCCAACTTCTCGCTGTTCATCCCCAAGCACCGCAAGCTTGCAGGGCGCCTCATTAAAATTTTCATGGGTAAACCCGTCTTTAAACTAAGGTGACTTGAAATAATTTTCGATACTTTCAGCGATGCGCAACATTGATGAACTTCAGTCGATGGCCGTTTATGCTCGTGATCGCGTCAACCCTTACATGTTCAACTACTGTCTATCGGTTGCTCTACTTCATAGGCGTGACACTCAAGACTTGGACCTTCCTTCATTTATCCAGTCCTTCCCTGACAAGTTTGTCGACAGTAAGGTATTCACGAGGGCTCGTGAAGAGACCACGATTGTGCCAACTGGCTCTAGGGTAAGTAATTTTTCGAATTAAGTCCAAACTCTTTTATCTTTCATTGTTAAGCAAACATTTTAAAATAATTTCAATACATCTTCCAGATGCCAATCGAAATCCCCATTGACTTCACTGCATCCGATCTGGAGGAAGAGCACCGCTTAGCTTACTTCCGCGAAGATATCGGTGTTAACCTCCACCATTGGCACTGGCATTTGGTGTATCCTTTCGATGCACCCCGAGAAATTGTTGCAAAGAATAGACGTGGTGAACTGTTTTACTACATGCATCAGCAAATCATTGCCCGCTACAACATGGAACGTCTGAGTAACAAGCTGAAGCGAGTTGAGCGTTTCATTGACTGGCGCAAACCCATCAAGGAAGCCTATTTCCCCAAACTGGATAGCTTGGTAGCTAGCCGATCGTACCCTGCACGTGTTGCCAATCAAAAAATCAGTAACCTAAACAGAGAACAGGACCAGATTAAATCTGATATTGATGAACTCGAACGTTGGAGGGACAGGGTGTTCGCTGCCATTCATTCTGGAATTGTAAAAGATGTAAGTTATTCCTATTATTTATTATGTAATTGAATATTAACGTCTGGTTTTATAGGAACAAGGCAACAGCATTACACTTACTGAAAATGAAGGTATTGATATCCTTGGTAATTTGATTGAATCCAGTATTTTATCCCCAAACAGAGTATTCTATGGAGATCTTCACAATATGGGACATGTCTTCATTTCCTACAGTCACGACCCAGATCATCGCCACTTGGTAAGTATTTCCAGAAGGGAACATGAAAAAAATTAAGAAAAATTCCTGTAGGAATCTTTTGGTGTTATGGGAGACTCGACTACGGCAATGCGTGATCCTATTTTCTACCGCTGGCACAGCTACATTGACGACATTTTCCAAGAACACAAGGCTACCCTTCCTCGCTATACTGTTGCTCAAGTAAGATTATTAGATTATTGCCAACAGCTCCTGATTTTAATTATTTATTTTAGTTGGGTTACGATGGAGTTACTGTGGAATCTGTGCAAGTCCAGGCTCAAAGCGCTCAGCCCAACGTACTGAACACCTTCTGGCAACAATCTGACGTCGACTTGTCCCGAGGAATGGACTTCCAGCCCCGTGGCTCTGTATTCGTTAGATTCACTCACTTGCAACACCAACCATTCACCTACAACATCAATGTAAATAACGGTGGTGCACAGAGGCAAGGAACTTGCAGAATATTTATCGCTCCTGCTCAAGACGAAAGAGGCAACCCTTGGTTGTTCAGGGACCAGAAGGTCATGTTTGTGGAACTTGATAAGTTTGTTGTTAACTGTAAGTCCTTCCATGCATTTGTCAACAATCTCTAAATATTCTTATGTATAGTGAGACCAGGACAAAATAACATCACTCGCCGTTCCAACCAGTCTTCAGTAACAATTCCATTCGAACGAACTTTCCGCAACTTGGAGTTCAACAGGCCTGCTGGAGGAGACGAACTGGAGCAATTCAACTTCTGCGGCTGTGGCTGGCCACAGCACATGCTCATCCCCAAGGGCAACCCCGAAGGATTGCTTTGCCATCTCTTCGTTATGATTTCCAACTTTGCCGATGATCGCGTAAGTTATCGTTTTTCCATTCTAAAAAAAGATGATAACTTTTTCCGCTGCTTAGGTCAATCAAGACACATCTGGCCTATGCAATGATGCTGCGAGTTACTGTGGTATCAAGGATAAGCTCTACCCTGACCGCCGCTCCATGGGCTACCCCTTCGACAGGATGCCTCGTGATGGAGTCGACAGCTTGGAGCAGTTCATCACTCCCAACATGCGAGTTCAAAATGTTACCATTCGCTTCAACAACCGCACTGTGAGACCAAGAGCTAACAATTAGACGTGGGAAAAGTGCAATACTTGTTCGGCTATGGCTATGGAAACGGTTAATGACTACTGGAACTTAGTAAATTTTTTGTGACAATTTTTGCACTTTAATTTTTAATCTAGTTAATTTGAATTGCTTGTTTAATTGAAATGTACATACATTAAATTTAAAATTAAATGCTTTATATACCTAAACCTACATTTATTTAAGAGATCAGAGAACTGAAGGTTGCTTACTAAAACAAAGTTACGAGTAACAACAACACTTAATTATGATATGCATATATAGGGTGATTAAATAAATCTCAGGTCCATCTAGAGCTGAAATTTATTTCATCACTTGCTACAAGATGGTGTCTCAATAATAATAATAATAATATCTGAATCATTTGGAACTCCAAAAGAAGTTCCAAATTAACATGCAAAAGTCTGTGATACTAAATACATATAACATCGTCAGAAAGTCTCTAAATAATGACATCACTTAACTTACCTTTACCTTGGTTCTGAACCCTTGAGGTAAGAACCACGCACACAGTGTGAGAGAAAAAACATAATAATAATAAGAAACACTTAATAATCAAACACTGGAAAACATGCAAACAAATAAAACATATAAGTACTTGGGATTTCAACATAACACATAGAACATACAGCAGCGAGAAAACATTTCATACAACAATATAAAAGCCGTTTAATATTTATTTTAAAAACAAAATTAAATTCAAAAAATTTATTCAAAACAATAAACACATTCGCTATACCTGTCCTTACATATTCATTTGGAATCTTAAAATAGTCAAGAACTGATTTAGAAAATATCAGTACCATCACAAATATGGAATTAACAAAACACTGAAAGCAGCACTCTAAATCGTGTAAAGAGTTACTAACGATAGATAAGAAAAAAGGGGAAAGAGGGATGATAGACATTCATATATTTCATGCGAAACAAATGCAATCACTTAGAGACTACTTCAACAACAAAAACACATCACTGTATAGAGTAATAGTACAAGTAGATAAAGAATACACGCCACTCAATCTATCGTACAAGGAACAACAACAAATATACATATTGACATATTGAATAGAGCAATGGTTACAGAAGAAGCTGCATGGTATACATGTACACATAATAAACAATGAGAATATTAGCAAACAAGACACATATAAATGGTTACAAAAAGGCTAACTCTTGCCAGAAATGGAAGGCTTTCTCCTCGCCATACAAGATCAGGCAATACCCACAAGAAGTTACTAAAAACACATCATGAAAAATTTAACCATTGACGATGTAGGCAGAAAATGCCATATACACCAAGAGAACATACAAAATATAACAGGAGGCTGTAAAATCTTAGCTGGAACTGTCTACACTGAACGACATAACATCGCAGCTAAGATCATACATCAAGCAATAGCCCTTAAACACAACTTCACAACATCATACACCATACTCAAAACATGTAATATAGTACGATTATTTCTAAAAAATAGAATCACTGGATAGACTTGGTAAACACCCGTCTGTTTAGGGAGTCCCCTGCAAAAGCTGTGAATAAAAGAATAATAATAATAATACTAAAGACTTTCATGGTGCAATAAAGAAAAATACACAAACTTTCATCATCAGCCTCTTTCATTCCAGTATTGGACATAGGCCTCCTCCATTTCTTTCCATAATGTTCTATCTGTGGCCTTTCTTGACCAATCATAACCACCGACTTTTTTTATATCATCTGCCCAACGAAGCAACGGCCTTCCTCTCTTTCTCTTTCTTGTCCATGGTCTCCACTGTTGTATTTGGTAATTCCATCGGTTATCTGTATACCTTGCATTGTGACCTGCCCATTTCCATTTTATTTGACTTACATGTGTCACTATATCCTTTACATTAGTCCTTCGGCGGATTTCGTCATTTCGTATTTTATATTTCAAGGATATACGTAACATCGTGCGTTCCATTGCTCTCTGTGTTTTAGCGAGGCGGTCTATATTTCTTTTTGTGAAGGTCCAAACTTGTGCTCCATATGTCAAAACTGGAAGTATACATTTGTCGAACACTTGGCTTCTCATGTGTAGTGGAATGTTTTGGTTTTTTAAAATGTAACTCACACTGACACAAACTTTAATCTGCAAAAATTAATTTAAAGTCATTTCATTCTAAACAAGCTTTTACAGTAAAATCAAAAATCTAGAATTTGTGTTGTAGAATAAATGTAATAATAAGTACGTTTCAGCCAAAGCAATAAGGAGATTTAGATAGTTTTCATCTCTAAACTATTATACTGAGTTAAAAAAATAATACGCCCATTTAAAATGCAGGAATTACTTTGATTATTTAATATATTGTTTAAGAAGTCAAATAAGAGATAGCTGATTAAGTTTCGGTTCAAAAACAGAAGAAAGAGTTATACATTTTAATATCCCGTTGCATCCCATACATTCATTTACCTTTGTAGGCATGCTGCGAATAAGGTCATCACGTAAGACTTGCGATAATTGATTCCAGGTTGGAGAAGATGTCATAGCTCTGCAACCGTTTTTGGAGGTTGTGGTAAAGTAGACATCTCCCATCCTGTCATGTTTCAGTTGTGTTCAATTGGCGACCAATCTCGAGATTTAACAGGCCATAGGAGAAGGTTGAAGTTCATAACTTTTTTTGGTGTGCTTCTTAATCAATTATCTTATTTGACTTCCTAAACAATATATTAAAAAATCAAAGTAATTTTAAATGGGTGTGATGTTGTTTTTAAAACTCAGTATACCTATACAGGGTGTGTATAAATTAGCGAAAGAACTACAACTGGTTATGTTAGTCATCAATAATACTAAAACGTTGAATTGGTCTTCGTGAGCCCTCAAGAGCGGTAGTTGAAAAACTGTTTTTTTTCGGGTAAAGTATATTTTCTGTTTCAAATATGTCAAAGTATTATCCAGGAACGTTGTTTAAAATGTAAAATTATGGTTCCATGCAAAATTTAAGAAATATTGACTTACTTTAATGAAACCGTGGGTACTAGATGACGTACTTTTGTAGTAACACGGTTTCATAAAAGTCAGCTGATACTTTTGAAATTTTGCATGGGGCCATAATTTTACATTGTGAACAACTTTTCTTGACGATACTCTGACGTATTTGAAACAAAAAATGTACTTTACCTGAAAAAAAACATGTTTTTTTTATCTACCGCTCGTGAGGGCTTACGACCAATCCAACATTTTAGTATTACGATTTTCGACTCAGAATTTTATGACCAATATCGCCACGTGTAGTTCTTCAGCCAATTTATACACACCCTGTATAATTTACTTTTACATTGAGCATCGTCTATACCTACAAATCCTGTCAATACTAGAGTGACTTTTAAGTCAGGTATTAATTTTCTATCCCAATCACTCTTGTTACACATTTAGCTTCTATTAAAGAAGAGCTGTCGTCATGGTGTGATATCTCCAGTAGCAGCTACTTGATTGACACTTAAAAATGTTAATTTTTAAAGAATAAATAGATAATAACGTAAACCTTATTTAACGAAGTTGCTATACAAATTAAAACAATCAATTACTTCAATGCTTGCTATAAAAATACTAGCCTAATCTTAATTTACATACATATATATTGAACTGAACCTTCAAGTATATTGATATTAATCTGTTTTTAAAATACATATTTGCCCTATTATGTATTGAAATGTCAATAATTATTTTTATTAGAAATAGCTCCTGACAAATCAGGAGTGGAGTCTTTTATCTAGTTACTTGATTTCTGAAAAATTGATGTTCTAATATTTTTTATCTCATTTGCATAACTCACAATACTTATGTCAAACAACTGTCAAAACAAATCTGAAATTCAAGTGACAAATACCCAATCTTTACAATGGTATACAACAATATTAAAAACACAGTAAGTAATTAGTTCACCTTTTAATTGTCTTTATTTCGTTTCTAGTTATGATTTTAATAAGAAATCACTCACTTTTCATTTGGTCAGCACAACGTTTCCAGATGTCAACCTCCTCTTAACCTGCTACTCGACCATCTCAAGCATCTTCCCGCAATGCAAGATTTAGACAGACAAGAAGTCTTAACCGTTCAAAATTATCAAACTCCACCTTTTCTACAGCATTCAGCCAACAGAGCAAACCTGGAGACATCTAGTTGCTACCGCACCTGCAACCCTCCTGGAATGTGCGTCTTTTACCCGATTATCCTCTTCTGGAAGTCCCACTTAGCACCAAACAGCTTGACGTAATCCACATAATATGACTTTTCCAATAAAATTGACACATTCTATTTCTTCAATAATTCACTTTTGTAGAATAATTCTGCTATCAATTAGTTTTTTACCACATACCAATAATCTTCATTAGTTAAGTCTTTGCTTCTTTTTGTTATTTTAAAATTTAATTTTTATTCACCACGTAGATTTTAAGTATACTCTTTTTTATTAGGCAAAACATTTCTCAATAAAAAACAGGGTTATTTTAAACATTTTTAATCACACCAAATTCATTTTACTACATTTTCAAAATTTGTTATTATCAATAATTAAAAAAAAATACTTCCGATATCAAATCCCTTTTTATACACTCTAGTCTAAATATGTATGTATGTATAATCTGTAACCTCATTTACTTTCAGGTGTAGAGGCTGGTGCTTTATGCGCTGGCATCTGGCGGTACAATGCTCAACTTGAGCCGGATTCGAGATACAGAGTTGGAGCGCGGCTTTGGTTTTTGCACAGCAACCATTGTGTGAGTTGTGTGTCTTAGTGATGTGTCGACCGTGTTACCCTATCTCTTAGGTCTGTGGTTCTAAGTAGAGCACAGTTAATTTGGTGCCCAACAGTGAATGGTCTCACTGAGCCCGATTCTAATCGCCAAGGATACAGAAAAATTCCGACCGCAGCGGGATTCGAACAGAGGACTTGCTTAATGCAAGCCTGGCGCTTACCCATCTACTCCACGCAGCTTCTCTTCTAGTCTAAATATATTTGAGTTAAACCTACTAATTTTCTTTTTTATTTCAAATTAGGTATTTGTCATTCGCTTCAAACTGCAATTTATGCAATATTATATTATTTTCAAATCCATCTGTTTTTAAAATAGCTATTTTCCATTCACATTCCCACCTTATACCTGAATAAATCCAAATTAATTTTAACCATTGTAATACCTTAATATTACCTAAATTTAATTCTAACGCCCTTATGGTTGTATCATTACAATATATGCAATACTTTTTATTGCATTTGGTAAGTTATTATAATCTATCAATGTATAATATATATATTATAATACATAAAATAATAATATAATAAATATATTTTGTAATGCAGCATTTTTCCATATTTCGAAATGAGTGGTTCAATGAGGCATGCGAAGATATGGTAAAGCAATAGAGAGATGAAAGGTTGAGATGGATACATACAGGGAAAGCAGAAGATAGGGAAATATATAAAAAGAGTTGGTCAAGAGATATGTAAAAAACAGAAGAATTATCTTATTAACACAAGGTTTACGTCTTTAGTTCATTAAAACAATCACTAAACGGACACCAGTTCACTTCGGACTTTGAAGTGCAGATTGCAGTTAGAGAGTGGTTTTGTTAGCAGCCTAAAAAATTTTACCAGCAAGGAATATAAAGATTAGTACAGCAATGGGACTCATGCCTTAATATTAACAGAGATTTTTTATAAATCGAGATAATAAAACTTATGCTACAGCCTTCAAACGTGTAAGAAACAGAAGAATGAATGGATAGAATAGGCGCTAAAAGAAATCTAAAACAATAGTAGAACCAATGATGCTAGAAATATATTGCAATGGTATGTCTAATTAGTGCTGTAATATGTTATTAATTTAATTTTTAAATAAGTGTACCACGCAAATAATTTTCGTATTCGTGTTATCAAATCTTAGGTTGATTAAAAGTTACTTGTAAATTGATAGATAAAAATAAATAGTTGTATGCCCTTTATATATTTTATTTATCTGCAATTAATCCAATAATACGCTAGCTCAAATCGATAAAGCACAGACTCATCTCGGTGGGGTCCACCCTGAATACATACTTTATTAAAATTATTAAATACGGATCTGTTTCCGCATAAGCTCAACGCACACAATCGAAACTAAAATTGGGTCAAATATAAGCCAAGATGGACGCCGTTTGCAAGATCGCGTCAAATTGAATAACCAAAACAAGTGAAAACGATCACAGTTCTATTGGTAACTATTTAAATTAGTTGGTTTTCCCGGCATTAATCTTCATTGGTTTCTAGCATTTGTTTATGGGGCCCGCTTCTATCTCCCAATTGTTTATTTTGGCGTCGGTCTGAATCTCACCAACGGATAACCTCAAATAATGGAGTTTGGGCTTTTTGGCATACTGGAATCACTCGTACGGCGATGGAACTGGCCTGGATTGCCTTGAGTAGTGCTCTTCTTATGCATGCATGAATTTCCCGGAGCTCACGTAATTAGTTTTAGAATGAACAGTGCCTGCACTAGCATAGGCGCCGGTTTTTCAAAATTGCTTTGGGTGCTCTGCCTTCCACCTCTCTCCTTCAATGGATACGTGGGAATGGATTTTATGTTCAATTATTTATCATGGAACCAAAATAAAGTTATAGGTACAACACAAAAGACGTAAAGACGAACAATATTTATTAGGTATATATGAAAAATATAACAAAAATATAACAAAACCTTAACTAAACAAAACTTTGGTTTCTTGTTTCTAATATCACAAAAATAATAAAAATAACTTAAGAAAAAATGTAAAAGGAACAAAATCTCAGCCGGTTACATAAAAAACTTGTCGCCTTTGGCTGTTTTTTAAAATAAATATGGTGGCAACTTGCTCGTCATCAATTTCCCGAGCAAGATCTTTATAAAAGTTTAAAATAGCAATGTTATTCAAACGTGACTGTGTCATGGTAGTTCTCAGGTAAGAGGTAAGTCTTTAGGCGTCTTAAGCCAGAAAAACCCCTTTCTGACGTACATGATGGTGATTCTGAAAATAATTCCTTTAGGTGGGTATTCTGATTGAAATACAATATTATTTCTGATACTGATTTCAAAGGATGATCTTTTGTAACATCAAAAAACATTTTTGTATGCAACTGTAATTTGTCGTGATCAAAATCTTCGAGGTAATATTTTCTGGCTATATCGGTATTCTCTTCTTTTAACAAAAAAGTTTCTAATTCGATTACCCTTTTGATACCTTCCGACTCAAAACGACTTTTATTACTTTGCATGCAGCTGTCTATAATATCAAAATATAAAGTTCTGTAGAAATCTTTCGGAGTGTTCGCAAAATATTGGTTCTTAAAACCACCTAGTTTTATGGGAACTTTCCTCTTCCTTGGTAGACCAGGCTGGTCTACTTCATATTTACATCTGTCTTCATAAATAGACCTCCAAAGGGTCGGAAATAATTTGCGGCGTTGTTCAAGAGACTTGATAAGGCTGCTTTTACTTTTCTGCTAAATTTTTTTAACCTTCTGAATGTTGGCGTTTACTTCTTCAATATTATCAAAGATATTTACTACAATTCTAAGTAAAAAGAAAAATTTATAAGATACCAACTTATCCAAATAATCACTTGCTTTGGCACCAGCTTCACTATTATCTTGACTTGGCTTTTCCATGAACTAGGTAATTTCTTTATAGTTCTCAAATATCGACTTTAATGAGACAACTCAAAGACACCACCTCGTAGGACAAAATAGTCTTAAGGACGATGCTCTAGAGTCTTCAGTATTCGTTTTAATATTTTTAAAAATTTCAACCCTCATTACCGAGTCTCTAATATAATTTAAAGTATCTTTCGCAGTTGGTAAGAAGTCTCTTACTTTAGGCATTCCGTTAAACGCATCTTCAACTACTACATTTAAGGAGTGTGTCATGCAATGAATGTATAGAGCTCGTGGTTCATCATTTAAGATTCGTTTTTGTAAACCAGTAGGTGCACCACTTATGTTCGCCGCGCCATCGTAGCGCTGACCTATTAACAAATTTATATTCGGTTTGAATCTTAGTAAAACGTCTTTTACCACTTTATACAGCGTCTGTGCCTCTGTGAATGGTGTTTCATACAGTCCTATAAAATATTCGTGTTTTTCTAAGTGCTCCGTTACTACTCGAAAACAAACTGAGAGTTGCTCTTTTTTAGATAGATCAGTGGTTTCATCCGCGACGATGGCAAACATATTATTTTTAATTTTATCTAGAATATTTTCTTGTACATTGTCGGTTAAAATGTCCAGTATTTCGTTGATTACATCGTGTGATGTCCACTTGTTGTGACTTCTATTTAGCCATACTTTAAGTGCAGTAGAATCTTCAGTTCGCAAACGTAACAGTTGAATAAAGTTAGACTAGTAACTAGTTAGTAACGTAACTACGGACGCAACGGTGTCGCCACTGTCGCCCGTGTCGGTGTAGTAGGACGACAGAGAGCAGAGAGCGGTTGATGTGATGATGTGTTGTGTGAGCATCATGCATGATTACATTCATTACTATTACTATTACAATATAATAGTATCATGATGTGTTTGTAGGAAGCGGCGGTTGCGTAAAACGAGCTTGCGATAGCCTCCACAACCAGAAAACAGAGTTTTGAAAACATCACAATAGTTTAAAACAATACATACACAACAAAATTGCTTTGGGTGCAGAGCACCCAAAGCAACTTCTGTTTGGGTGCTTGAGCACCCAGAGCCACCGCGGTTCCGGCGCCTATGTGCACTAGTCGTTCTCAAATTGAAGGGTTCGTAGCTACTCTGACCTTGTTGTGGGGTTGCTATGGGCCGGATCCTGCTGTTGGGCACCAGGCGCGTACCCCACGGGCTGCTGAGTGGCACTGATATCTTCCCCAATGTGCTGGCTGGACTGGTCGACCTCCTCGTAGCTGTCGGAACTAAGGCTGCTTCGGATCGAGGTTATGTCACAACATCGGAGACCTCAACAATTTTTGGTGGCGGATTTTGATAAAAATAATACCACATGAACACAAAAATTTGCTCAACACACTGGTAAAGTTTCAGACATGTATTTTAATTTTTAATATCACAAATTTTAATTTTAATACAGAGCACAATTTCACACGTCAAGCCATTAATTTATTCATTTGTCCTCTTTATTTTTGTTATAAACAAAAGCTAGTTAGTTTCAAATTAATTACGGATGTTAACATGGTTCAAAATACTGACTTTTAACAATAAATTCTACTTAAAACTAGGATTTTGTACACTAATACTACATCTTAAATAATTGTTTACATTTATACTAATTTTGCGTGTCTATTTGTCATTGCACGGCTTTTTAATTTGCGTTTAAATATTCACATGTCACTGCACTGGTTAGAGTATTTAATTCGCGCATTTCCTGCACTGGCTTCTTTTGAATTCACTGTTTTATTTTCCACACATCTTTAAGTTCATATGCTGTCTCCTTTTCTGCACTTTATATAGCCCTTGCCTTTTGATTCTTACGGTTTCCTTCAAATGCTTTAATGCCTTCATTCTTATCTGCTCGTTGCATGTTCATAAGCTTATCTATCTGTCAATTACCTTTCTTATAAAACACTGACTGGATTGCACTATTAAACTGTACCTGAATTCTATGCTTCATTCCCTTGCGTTTGCGATCTATCTTGTAATTATTAAATTTCATTCGGCTTGGCATTTACTTTAGCACAAACCTAATCAATTAACTGAACTTACATTCAACTTAGATCCCTGTTCAAATTGAGCTTTGCTTATTGCGTTTATTAATTAATTATTCTGCAATTACTGGCATCTCATTACAGATGTATTCATTCAGGCAAATTCAAGTTTTAGCTTTGCAGTTATATAAAATATCTCACTCTGAGCTTTCATGAAGTGTCCATTAATGCTAACAGAGTTGATTGGTAGGGCTTAAAACCATAGCAATATATAAAAACACATAATAAAAATAAGGAGAATAAGAAATCGAAAAGGAAGTACTGAGTGCAACAGAGAAAAAATTAAAGAAATATGGCAGTAGCACCATTCTCAGTTATTAAATGAAAAAGTAAAGAAAGGAAACCAAGAAAGTAGTGACGTAAATTAAGAGCAAGAAATGAGGGAGGAGGAGGGAGTAGTACCTGAACCGACATACAGGAATGTGCTCAAGTAACAAACAAAAGTGATAAGAGAAATTATGAAATGATAAAATAAGGTGGAAAAAACACGAAAGAGAATATGTAAAGTGTAGAGGAATGAAAAAATGTCAGGAAAATGGGGTGAGGGGGTAATAGTGCCAATCTTTAATAAAGGGGAGCCAGACGTGTGCAATAACTATAGGGGATAACACTGTTGAATGTAGCATATAAAGTTTTAACAACGCTTATACAGGAATAATTAGATAAACACTAAAAAAATAATGGGCTATTATCAGTGCGGGTTTAGATCGGGCAATACCAGATGCAATACAGACGATTAAGCAAATAATAAAAAAGACTTGTAACAACAACATACAAATGAACATATTGATTATTGATTTTAAACAGGCGTTTGATTGGGTGAGAAGAGCAGAACTGATGTAAGCCTAAGAAACATAAACCTACACCAAAAGTTGGTATGACTGATAGAGATGACAATGTATATTGGGAAGCATAATAAGAAGCAGAGACGTAAAAGGGACAATGAACTGTAAGGAAGTACAAATACTAGCATATGCTGACCACTTAGTAATAGCGCCAAGAAGTAGAAGAAAACTAAGTGAGATGATCAATCAAATAGAGGAAGTAAGAAAACTCGACCTGCAAATAAACGAAAACAAAACAAAGTAGGTAAGTAGCTATATTATCCATCTCAAAGAAACAGATATATGGTACAGAACATACAAAAAGATAAAAATACATTTGAGCAAGTACAATACTTCAATTACTTAGGAATAAATGTGCATAACAAAAGTTACATGAGCATCGAAATAAAAGAAAGAATACTAAAGCGAAATAGAGCATAGAGCAAATAGAAGAAGTGGGGATTAATTCCCCCAATAAATGCATTGTGAGAGCTTCAAAAAAGGGGAGCGGTACGAAATTCTAAAAAGAATTGGAAGCCTTTTATTTTATTATTATAATTAACAAAACACCAATTAGGTAATTGTAAATTGCCAGTGTGGCCGAGTGGTTATGGAGCTCGTCTGCGATGCCACGGTGAGGGGTTCAAACCCCACATCTGGCAATTGGTGGGTGACCCACTCAGTTGCATTAAAAATTGAGTACCGAAACTACGGTTGTGGAAGTAGGGAAAGTAAGGCAGTTGTTGATGACGTGATATTAACTACATCGCCCAGTACGCCGTTAACGGTGTGCCTGATGACTGGGTTTCGAAAAGGGAATTTCGACGGCACTGACCCGCCACCTCTCAGGCCACATTCCTCCGTGCGGAACGAAGCACCTAAACTTTACTTTACTTTTACTTAGGTAATTGTAAAGTACACTCTGCAGCTTTTATGATTTGCAGCGCGATTTCCCCTACATAAAGCACAGGTTGCTGTTGTTTCTCATGTGTTTTACATGTAGTAGAATTATGGGTTTCTCAGTATTTAACACACAGGCGGTAATGGTAGACTTTTGAATGGTTGTAAGATTGGCATTCTATGCACTGGACAAGTTGATTTCGTTTTAACCTTGATGCTCATATTCAATAGATATTAATTTAAGTTGTATATTAATTTGTTATTGCCAGATTGTGGTAATAGGGTTTCATCACTTATTCTTTTGGGCGTTGCACATATTTATGATTTGGAAGCCATTTTTGTATAGCTTAACTCTTATTTCTTCAATGGGGATAGGTGTAGTTGCCTGATGGTAATGGGATATACTCTATCTTGTTTGATCTGATAAGTATGATAGACATTATTGTTCTCTTGCAAGTAGTACTTGCTTAGTTTCCAAAAAAGTGTTTGCTGTAGTGAAGGATCTACCTTAGTTTGGTTATCTCCTTTCGATAGAACTGAATATGTGTTAGATTTGGTAGATAAGGTCAACTACTGTCGCTGATTGGGTTGGGTTTCGGTAGGTCGGCTTTGGAGATAATTGAGTTAGATTTTGGAGTTTTCTTCTTACATCTTGCTAAGGCTTTTTCGTTGGCAGATTTTTACCTTTGAAATCGGTACACATATGTTGAATCTTTTCTGGGGTATAAAATTTGTGGGAGAGGTTGGTGTACGTAGTATTACAGGGTATTCAAAACACAAGTGAAGGAAGATTTTGGCACAAAAGTTAATTATTTAGGATTTGCTGTTGTGTTTGTGGATTTATAATTTCTGAGAGCTGTTGTTGTTAATACTATAGGTACATTGCTTTGAGAGCAGTTTAGCATAAAGTTAAAAGTCGACAGCTGTAACCGGGGCCTGCTGAATAAGTGGTGCTATTTTAACATTTCAGAACTTTAGTTACAAAAATGCAGGAATTACTAATGTAAACTAGCAAATAAAATAGATAAACAATTTTTCAATTACTCACCCTAAATGGCAGCTCCGAAAGTCAGAGATTCGTTTTATTTTCGAGTGAAATAAAATAAGAACAGCATAAATAATGTACGTCTATTAGTATATGTAGTACAAATAGAAATCACTTAAATTAAAACTAATTATACAAATTATGTTCATGAAATACAAATAAAAATGTTTTCGGATTGCTAGTAAGATCTCGAACGCCCACCAGGGCAGTCAGCCAATCCAACATCTTGATAAGCGGTGGTGCTGCAGGCAGAGAGACGACCACTGGAATGAGACTATTGATTTTCTGAGGCTGTTTGCGGTACTTATATACGGGATTGTTGGTGGAACTAATAAAGTTAGAACCGTCGCCTGCGTGCATAGATTAGTACGTATACAAAGCCTGCCAGTTGGGCTGTTTTGACATTTATTTCGATAGTTCATATTTTGCCAATTGGCGCTAGTTCACACAATTTGACGTTTCAAATTTGAAAACGTGTGTTTGGTTAAAACATTTTTGAAAATGTCTCGTTGCATCCCTTCATGTGGAAATGGGGATAAGAAGGACGTCTCCTATCATGAGTTGTCAAATATGGTCAATGTTTGTGGTTGGATAAAGGTTATCTCGTAAAGGGAAAATATGTGTTCTGTCAGATGGTGTCAACCAGCGCCAATTTCATAAAGTGTCCATAATTTGCGTATTGCCGACATCCAGCTAGCTGGCAGGCTTCATAAAGACGAAGTTTTTGTTAATCAACCCAGGCGACGGTTAGAACGATTATATGAGAGCTTTGTGTAAACACAACTCTAGGTCTTTTATGTGTGATTTTACGAGTAATTAACACTCTCAGGAGTGTTCTTGCTGGTGTTTGTACATCCTGTTTGGCGTGTATTTGGTTAATCTGCTTAAGTTGGACAAGCTGCGCACAAGACAGGTTTTGCATGAAAAGTAGCCCAGTTTGGAAACATGACGGCTGATGTCTCGGAGCCTTGAGATGAGTCCCTCGGAGTTCTGCAGTTGGCTGCAGGTGCTGGAAGGGCTGTAAGACCTTTCCCTTGGCGGAAATGGAGCTTTCTCGAGAAGTAAGTCGAGATTTGACTATTTGGGGGTACAGGTGACAATCTAAGGTTTCCCTTTGCTTTGATTACTGGTGGTTCATGTAGGAGGTCATATTTAGCTTTGGATCCACTATCCAGGAGTCCATGGCGGCTTTGAAATTCAGAATAGGGCACCAGGCACCCTTTTGCTCAATGATAGAGACAGAAGGTGCCCCGACGGGCTTTGGCAACGTAGGGCCTAAAATTGGACTACCAGGTGTTTTTTCTTGCTCAGAAGGCGGCGGAGCCTCTCCAGCAGTGGGCGGATGAAGAATTAGGTGCTGGGTGAACGGCGGCAGAATAGTTCATCACGATTAGCAGCTTGGTGGGCTAGTAGAGGCTGCAGTAGGTTTTACAACCGATGGCGGCTTGGTGAGCGGGTAGGTAGTTTAGGGAAAGCTCATCACCGATTAGCAGCTAGGTATGCTTAGGCTAGTCAGGTTTCTAGAAGAAGGTCTGGGATTGGAACTCACAGACGGGCGGCGATTCGCTCGGCTGGATCGCGCAAGGCGGGCTTCGGCGGCGGCGGGCTTGAAGAGTTTAAGTTTGCTCTTGCTGCAGGCCTCGTAGCTGGAACCTTTCCTTGAGACTAGCGGCCGGTTTTTGGAGCGGCGGACTCAACTTTATTCCAGGGGCTAAGCATTTTGCGTATATACCCCTTTCTGGTGGACTATACTATACTAATGCGGTCTGGGGAACTGCGTTTCTTATTTATCAGATTTCGCCGTGAGCTAGAGGTCAAGCGCCAAATGTGACTGGAGTTGGCTATGTGCAACTTCAAACTCACCGATTGAGTTTTAAATTTAATTTGGGCGATACTAACGTCGCAACCTTACTGAGTTACTTTATTTATTGTAACATGTGATTTAAAAATTCATCAGAACAGGCTAGAAAAAAGAGACTTGTCTTAAAGCAAACTAAAGTCGGAACATTAGGACTTCTAGCATAACCTTTTATAATTAAAATGGTAGAAAAAAGCCAGGGATAAAAAAAAACGCTTGTATACAGAAATTGTTTTACACATTCAGCTTGTTGTGCCAACTATACATATTAAACGAAGTACAATGAAGAATAGGTTACTTGACAAATGTATCTTAAACTCATAATTTTTTAGATATTCTCTACTCTTTTCCACCAGTGTATTAAAGAGCTACTGAGAAATTCATTAATTTCAACAGGAGATTTGAATAATAAATGAAATTTTCATATTTAAATAACAAATAAAAATTGACAGAAATATAAGATAAATATTACATAAATAAAATTCAACTAAACAAGATATGACCACCATCTCCATTTATGCATATTTTGATTCATTTGTTAACAGAATTAATAACATTGTCCAGTATTGTCGGAGTTTTATTGATATCTTCAATTTTATTTCTAATTCGTTCTTTAAGATCTTCCATATATCAACAACAGAAGTTGAAAATATTGAATTTTTCAATCCCAGTACTTCTTGCACGCACGCAATCCCCCACAAACAGAATGGGTTAGTTTTGAAAATAGTTCAAAATACTCGTAGATCAAGTGAATTGAAAATTGTGTAATGGAGTTCAATTGCTATCATTTGAGGAGGATATCAACAAACCGGTGGGCCGATTTTAACAAAAACTTAATATCGTTCTTCCATTTCCCTGTCAGTGATGTATCAAAAGCTTCAAATTTGCAGAACGTGTCTGGTTGGTGAAAATACTACGTTTTCGAGTTTAGTTGCTGCAGATTCAGATTCTGATTGCGTTTCGATTAAGGCAAAGATTTCTTTTTGCCTGCCAGAATTTGTAAGCAAATTGAGACGTGTTACTGTTTTTGCGTATGTGTAGCATATCAGGTTTTACTAATTGTCTCAAATGCGGTAATTTGTAGCTTATGCCTAGCTCCACTGCATATTACGGTTTCTTTTAAAAGAAAATGTCTAATAACTGAGAAACTCATCCAAGATTATATTCATTGCGCGAAACTTGAATGTGGTATTATAATGGAGCTTACACAGGTAGTAGATTTAGAAAACATGAATTTAGACACAAAACTGTTGAAAGAAGAACAAACTGACTATACAGTAAAAAAGGAAATAGCGGGTAACACTCCATTTATTAAAGTAGAACCTGTGGATATAGGAAATGAAATAGAGTTAGAGAACCATGATCAAAATAGAACTGTATTAGACAATACCAGTTTAATTCACAGTATCAATTTGGATGGCAATAATAAGCCGTATAGGTGCACATTATGTAGCAAAGCATACAAACGTGAAATAGGATTAAACATTCATCTGAAAATACATACAATGAAGCACACTGTTACTTTAACAAGCAAAAATAACTGCCGTCAGAGCAATGCAGCATGTGAGGTGAAACAGTTTTTACCGAAAGCCTGTGATAATATTGATGCCGTGTGTGGAATTTGCAAAAAGAGTTTTTATAGGTTTGTATTTTATTAACAATAGGTATGTGTAATTACTGTATCTATACTGTTTTAGTAAAAGCAATCTCACAGTGCATATGCGAATACATACCGGAGAAAAACCATATAAATGTAACACTTGCAAAAAGGCATTTACACAAAAGGTATATTTAATAGCACATGAACGAACTCATACAGGAGAGAAACCATTTAAATGCTCGTTATGTTATAAGTCATTTGCTCAGAAATCGTACTTACGAACTCACATGATTGTCCATACAGGTGTTCGGCATCATATTTGCAAAGTGTGCGGCAAAGGCTGTGCACATACTGGCGATCTTAATAATCATATGCGGATACATACAGGTAAATTATTTTTTAAAAAATATTCTGTTACGTTGACTGTATTGTAATTGCTCATAGGTGAAAAGCCATACAAGTGTTCACATTGTGGCAGATGCTTTACTCAAAGTGTCCATTTGAAATCCCACATTAAAATCCACTCTGGTGAAAAGCCCTTTCAATGCCAGGTGTGCTCAGCAAGGTACACAGAAAACCGTTACCTTAGAAAGCATATGCGTTCACATACAGGAGAACGGCCGTTTAACTGTCAAATATGTGAAAAGGCTTTCTATGAGCGGTATGTTCTTAATGAGCATCTAAAGACCCACACAGGTGAGAAACCGTATTCATGCACTGTGTGTAACAAAACTTACAGCAAATCTAGTCATTTAACTGAGCATTTGAGGAAGCATACAGGAGAAAAACCATTCTCCTGCTGCGATTGTGGGATGAATTTTGCATACAAGCAAAGCTTGAGTGCGCATATGAAAGTCCACTTGAAGGGCGATGTAAGTATCAATGAAGAAAATCCTTTACTGGTTATTAAAAATGAATTGGTAGCAAGTAGCGACGAGGATGAAAATGAGTCATCTGCATCCGATTCTTGCCAGGACGACTTTGGAAATGGTTTTGGAAGCCCAGCAGAATAACTAATAGTTTTGACAGAAACGATTTTTTAAAAAGAGAAATTGATAGCAGTTTGATTCGACACAAGTGATTTTTTTAAAAAGCGAAACTAAATTGCAGTTTTACCAGTCGAGAACGAGTTTGCGAGACCAAGCGAGCGAGGGCTGGCAAAGTTCGAGATAGATAGTTACTTCTCGAGCTTGCTTATAATATTTTTCTCCATGCCCAATAAAAATTTGAATAATATTCCTTTAATAATTTCACATTAATTGATAGAAAATTAATCTATTACAAACAAAGCAAATAGTCACCTAGTGTTGAGTATCTTAGTAGCAATTGTTTTTCAGTTGTTTCTCTTACAAAACTAAAATTACTGTAATAACACGTAATTCACTTACTTCCCTCGGGGAGTAGGTTTTACCTTACTTCCCTAATGTCATGACAACCAGTAAACAAACAGTAAAATCAACTAACCTTCAATGGATATGTCAAAGTGTAACTTACTAGATGGGCATGGAGAAAAAGTGTAGGTAATTTATTAGTGTTAGTTGTTGCTATCATTTCATATACACTCAATAGTGCCGTTCTATTATACTCTCTAAAACTTTTTACTGCGAAAACTGTTTCTAGACCAATGGTCCTTACCGATTTTCAGTTAACACCCACTCCCCCCACCCCCCATTTTTGAATTTAAATTTTTGCAATATCTTACGCCACCTATAAAAAAACTATGTGAGGGAAAGTACATATCAGTTAACAGCTGTTGTATATTAATAGTTGATTAGGATAAACAGTGGGCTCCCCACATAGTCTGCTCCATTTGTATTAAGGAACTGGGAGAGTGGACCAAAGGCAAAAAAATGCCCTTGCTTTTGGTGTTCTGATGATATGAAGAGATACAACAAATTATTGTGATGGTTGCTATTTTTGTTCCTGCAAAATTCAAGGATAAAAATCTATATTTTAATTTCACTCACTCAAGAGAACGAATGTGCCAAAAGTGCCAGAGATTTTTTTTTCTAGAATGTTCAGGCAATGAGCCACGGCCATGCAACCAGGAAGAACTTTATGATTTGGAGATCTTAGTTTTGCAAAAATGCTGCGGAGCTCTTGAGGTTTCGATTAAAAAATGGCTCTTTGGTGTACTGTACTGACTCATCGAACAGTTTTGGCATTGTATACAATGCAGAAGAATGTAGATCCAATTAAAAGGAGTCTGAAGGTAGAACTTCTGGATAATGGCAATAAATGTCAATTCTTATTGCTCATTTTGTGCATATGAAGCTACCAGTTGTTGTCAGCTTTGTTAACATCTCCACTGTAAGGTCATCTGCTTCTCTTCTTTGAGTAGGTTTGGGCGTTAAGACTCCACAGTTGCTAAAGCCGACACAAGATTTTAAAAGTTAAATAATTTTGCAGACCTATACTTAATAGTAAATTTTAATAAAAGGAAAAAAGTCCATATTTTATCTTGATATTGCTCAACCACTTTTGACACGTTCTCACGCTCCCAAGGGAGCGCACCGCTGTTCTAGACCAATTGAATCAATTTTCATCAGCATACGAATATTTGAAATTGCAAGTTTTACAGAGTGCAGTTAATTGTTAATTATTTTGTACTATGTTTATTGTTGCATTTATGTACCTAGTCTTATGTAATTTGTACATTTACTAGTCATTTAAAATAAATAAATATTGGTGTAACATTGACTGATCTCATATCTAAATAATATTTTGTAGCAACTGTAAATAAAGAAAACTTAATTACCATATGGTTTTTATGAACAGCCTTTTATCATATCATTATTTTTATAAATATGTAAAGGAAACTTAATTATTCTAAAATTTTGAGCTTAACTTTGTAACGTTTCGCTCGTAATTAAGCGCTACCAAATTTAATTTAAAATTAAAAGCGCTTAATATTCGCATTTTCGCAACAATGGACGTTACAACAATTGAAACTTCGAATGCGCTCGAACTTGCAGGATTGACGCGGCTGGATCGGAGAATCGTTCACGGCGCACCCCTCCCTCAATGTACGACGATGTACGAAAGCCGATCGCCGCGTATAAAACCGAATTCGCTCCGTGGACTCGAAAAATTTATTATTCCGGCGGCGCAATCTTCGTTTCCCTAGGCAGATCCTGCGGCTTCAGCTGAGGACGGCCTCGTGTCGGCCTCAGCTAGGCCAACCGAAATTAACCAGGGCCTTCAGCCAATTTCCGCACCAGAAAACATTCCAGTAAGATACCAGTAATTTACTAGAACTTGCTAGAAAATTAAAATCCTATGGACGCACATGAACAATACAGCCGTGTAAATAGTTTAAGAATATTCGGCGTTCCGCAAAAACCGAATGAAAATACCAGCGAAGTAGTGCGCAATTTATGCCACGAAAAGTTAGGTATTAACCTTGCCGAAAATGATATCGACATTTGCCATCGCCTTGGATCAAAAGAGGGAACTCACCGTCCAATTATTATAAAATTTGTGCGCCGCAGCATTAAAAAACTTGTATATAGTAATAAGAAGAAATTTAAAAACTCTCCTGTGCTTATTCGGGAAGATCTCACGAAACGACGAGTGGCATGGTTGAAAAGCGCCGTTGAAAGATTTGGAATGAACAAGGTATGGACCGCCGATGGAAACATTTTTGTTAAAACGGACTCAGGTTGTGATTGATGGTCGTATGTCTACAGCAAGATTTGTTCATAGAGGTGTTACACAAGGATCTATTCTTGGGCCCTTGTTGTATGCCATTTATACTGTCAGGCTGCATCATTACGTTAAAACCTGTAAATTGCATATGTACGCCGACGATACCTGTTGTTGATGAAGCAAGAAATCTAGGTCTTATATTGGACAATAGTTTTAGATATAAACAACAAATTTCCAAATACATTCAGGAAGCATATGGCAATCTTAGAATACTTTATCCACACAGGTCATACCTCAGTAAAGCAGTCAAAACTACTCTCTGTGAATCTCTTGTTCTCTCCCATTTTACGTTTTGCTCTGAAATTTATGATTCCTGTTTAGATGTTGATACCATTAAACGAATTCAGAGAGTGCAAAATGCTTGCTTGAGATATATCCATGGTATTAAAAAAAAATGAACATATTTCGCATACACTTCTTCAAACAAATTGGCTAAACATGAAAAACAGAAGATTCCTTCAAAGTTGCTTGTTTTTTTAAAATTAAGCAACCGGCTTATCTTTATAATAGAATCACTTATAGAACTGACGTACACAATTTAAATTTAAGACATAAGTGGACTTTAACTGTTCCTCTACAGTCTACATAAAACATCGCTTTTTGAAAGATCGTTTTCTTACAATATTGTAAAAGTATTAAACAAATTACCCGCTTCTTACAAAGATTTACCTTTGCATAGATTTAGACTTGCCTTCTTCGAGTATTTACTTCAAATTCAGTGATTATCTTCATGTAATTTGATGTTTAGTTTTTCATAATATTGCGTCTTGCACGGCCATTGTCTACTGGTTTTGATTTCATTAAATTTTCTTTATTTTGGTGGATTGATAACAAATATGTTGCGATTTACGTCACCATGAACAACAGTTTAGTTAGGCAATTTTTTTTGAAGTCCTGCGTTCTATTATATTTAAGGTGAGGTTGAAAAGCAGGATTCTGAACCTCACCTTAAGGTTGCATACATTTTTGCGTGTTACGTTATAAACTGTATATATTTGGGTTATGGAATAAAATTTATTATTATTATTATTATTATTCTCTGAACGACGTACCCTACCCGCTTTACTCCGTTCATAATTGTTGCAATTAAATCGAAGTTTACCGAGAATTCGAGACTCCTTAATAATAGCCAGTTCACCTGCTCGAAGCCGCGATACTTTGGTGATTTCAAACAACATGCGCCTGAGATCAGGTCACGCTACGCTGAAATTATCCGAGGTTTTACAGCTGATTCGTTTCGAATAACATAAAGCCTGAGTTCGGGGTACGTGATTCGAAATAATCCGAGGCGAAACAACCCCGTTTAAAACGTTTAAAAGTCTTGCAGGGTTTCTCATTAATAGCTAACACATCTTCGCGAAGGGATAGCACTTTGTTAATTTTAAGCTAGGGTACACCTGAGATCAGGTTGCACTAGTTATATTGAAATTGGCTAAAGTTTTATATCCAATCCGCGCAAATCGAACAAGCCTGAGATCGGGTTGGACGATTTGAAATAAGTTAACATCACCTGAAGCAGTTCTATGTCCCGTAAACTTTTCTGGCTTAATATGAGATAATCACACCTGTCTGAGATCGGGCAGTGCGATCTCCTCATTCCCGAAACTTCGTTAATTTTATTATTTAAAAGTAAAGCCGGCTGAAAGTCGTCTTGAATGATGGTAATTCATTCGAAGTCCAGTAACTTATCAGTCGCCCCCCGTAAATTTGGAAGTGGTGTCGGCACCGTAGCTAAATTTAATACTCCATAGTCATTTCCTAAGGGTTATAACTAACATACCTTCAAGCCCCGTCGTTATTTGACCTCGGCACGCTTGCGCAGCATCTGGTATCAGAACGGATAGCCTTTGCCCCCTTGTAGTTGTCAGCAAATGACCTGCTGCGGTCACACACATGAGTAATCAGAGTAAGGACATCCAGGTGTTATTCGGAAACTAAAGCGGCACTTATTAAACAAAATTTATTACACAAAATCCGAGATAAGTTAGTACTTCCATTAGAGGAATTGACATTTGTGTTCACAGTACTGCCAACCACCACAATCTATCTTAGGGATTTTCAACGATTGCCAAACGATTGGGAACTACGACCTCCTTGCCAGTTAGGTGGCCTAACCGAATCAAGAATCCAGTTAAAGCTTTATTTTGTATTTACAATTACAAATTATATTTATTTTTACAAGTAAAATCTTATTATGTATATAGTAGTGAATAAATGTATTTTCTGTTGAGTTGTTCTTTAAATTAGTCAAAGTATAAGTAAACCGACCCTGGCTACCATTCATAAGGACATATATAATTAGTGCTACAGGTTAATTTACAAAATTAAATATCCAGAGAAATCTTTGTAAAGCCCCAGCTAGCATTACAACTTTTTTATGTTTGTTCAACTTATTTTCTGGTTATACAAAACTAAAGCAGTCGTTTTCATCTGAAAAGAAACTTGCCAACACTGATGATTGATGATTCAGCAGCACAAAAGGCCTCAAGGGCTAAGGTAATGATCTTTCTCCATTTCTTCCTGCCTTTCGTTAATTCCTCCCAATTTTCTGTTATTCCAATTTCTGCTAGGTCATCTTCCAACCACGTTCTAGGTGATCTCCCTCTTTGATTTCTTTCTTCTGCTTCTTCGTCCATTAATTTCTTGGGGATTCTGCTGTGGTTCATTCTTGACAGGTGTCCCTACTATCTTAATCTTCATTGTTTAATCATTTTCGTTACTGGAGCAACTTTGTGGAGATTATACAATTCTTCGTTCGTTCTCCTTCACGTATTTTGAATTTTTATGCCACTATAGATTCTTCTTTTCATTTTTCGTTCCCGTTTTGCTATCCGCTCTTTTACTTTGTCCATCAACACATACACTTTCGAACCGTACGTCACAACTGGCTTTATTGTTTCATACATCCGCACTTTAACTGCCAACGATACTGTTTTGTCACTTAACAGCGAGTTTAACATTACCGCACTTATGACACCTGCTGTTATGCTCCTTTCCACTTCTTCATCTAACTTTCCACTGCTTGTTATTTCTGTCCCTAGGTATGTAAAGCTCGCCACTTTCTCAAAAGTATAATCAATGTTTTGCTCGTTACTGAGATTCTTAGGGCTCAATTCACTATATCACGGTTGTTGTCATTTAGTACCAATCATATATATTTTTTATTTTGGTAGTCAGCCAATAGCCGTTAGGCCAATTATAGGCGGCGCTGCACATTTTATGGGGACTTCCAACCCCACTAACGACTGTCATGATGTTATTGTGACATCCGGGACCAACTATTTTCGTGGAAGCCGTACCACGAGGCGCCTAGAGAAGCAGCCGTGGAACTCCCATCCAAGTTCTGACCAGAAAGAGCGTTGCTTAACTTTACTGATCATATACTTTGTCTTCTTTTGGTTGACTTTTAAGCCAAACTTTCTTGCTTTCAAGAGTATTTTTGAAAAGACTCCCTTTAGTTCCTCTTGTGTTCTAGCTAGTATCGTTAAGTCATCTGCATATGCTAGTAGCTGATAAGGGTTTTTGAGGATACTCCGACCTGTCCTGATCTTCGTTCTTTTTATGCTCATCTCCAGAGCCATGTTAAATAGAGTTGGTGACATAGAGTCACTTTGCTGAAGCGCTTCTTGCATTTTGAAATTACCTGAGGTGACTCCTTCTATTCTTACGTTGCTTTCAGCTTCTGTCAAGGACATTCTCAATAATTGGACGAGCCACAAGGGAATTTATAGTTCTTCTAGAGAAATGTATAACTGTTGTTGATCTATACAGTCATAAGCCTGTTTAAAATCTATGAAAAGGGAATCTTGTTTTTTCCTGAACCAGTCGTAACGTAAATTCTGATCGGTGACTGATCTCCGGGGTCTAAAACCGGCCTGATATTCCCCTACCCCCTGCTCAGAGATGTTCTTCAGCACCTTGTTTATTAACGTAGCCAGTATT
Source organism: Agriotes lineatus (assembly GCA_940337035.1). Taxonomy (NCBI): domain Eukaryota; kingdom Metazoa; phylum Arthropoda; class Insecta; order Coleoptera; family Elateridae; genus Agriotes; species Agriotes lineatus. Next base: position 50,548,474 of record OW679203.1, on the reverse strand, counting down.
TTGTACGTGACCTTCAGTAGTGTGATAGGTCTATAATTAGTACAATCCAACTTCTGCTCCTTTTTGTAAATTGGTACAATTACAGTCTCCCCATTCTTTGAGCATTACACATGTTAGCCATATTTGAGCTACAAGTTCTTGTATTTTCTTTACTATGTCATTGCCCCTGTACTTTAATAGTTCTGATTGGATTTCATCAGTTCTTGTGCTCTTGTTGTTCTTTAGTTTATTAATAATTTTGTAAACATCTTCAACTGTGAGTGTATGATTACAAGCTTCCTCAATTTTTTTGTATTTCGGTACTATCTTCTTCGCTACCAACTCTCCTTATTTATTCCTACACATAATGATTCTTGAATGGCGTCTCGTTTGTTCTTTTATAGAACATTATTCTAGTTTATCTTTCGTTATAAGTTTCTTCTATATCCTCAATTTGCTTAAGGTGCATGGCACTTTTCTTCTGTCTATATAATTTCTTCACTTCCCTTCTCTTTTCTTTAAATTATTTCTCACTGTCCATCGTCTTCTGACTTAGCATCAGTTTTAATTTCGTTAGCTTCTATAAAGTAGTTTCACATTCATTGTCAAACCATTTATTCCTCTGTTCCATTGTTTGACTTCGTTGTAGTATCTTTTCACATTCCTCATCGATAAGATTCTCACTCACAAGCCCGGTTAGCTTTTTCTCCATTTCCTTGATATAACCCAATCTTGTTTTTTCATCATTGTATCTTTCTACATACCCATTTTCTACTTCCTTTGAAGACTTTTGGTTTATGCACTACGTCCTAACAAGGTAGTGAATCGACGCTATTTCGACTTCCTTACAGCTTTTTATATCCATAACAATATTTTTGTGTTTCGCTTCTATAAGCAGGTGATCGATTTGATTCACAATTCTTCCACTGGGGTGTTCCCATATTCCCTTGTATATGTCTTTGTTCCGCTTATGAGTGAATATTAACCTTAGATTTGTGTCTGCCGAGAAGTTTACTAGTCGCCGCTCATTCTCGTTTATGAACTGGTGTGTACTTTGTTTACCCGCTACTGGAGAGTTTTGCTCCTCCTTTCCGATCTTGGCATTGAGATCCCCCAATATGACTTTGATATTGTACTTCGGTATTTCATTTAACAGTTGTTTTAGGACTCCATAAAATGTTCCTTTTCCGCTTCGTCTGCATCTTTTAGAGGAGCGTGCACATTTATAAAACTCCATTTCGTATTAATTTCCTCTTATTCGCATATAATCCTCTCATTTATTGCCTTAAAATTGATCAGGTTTTCCAATTGCGATTTTATTACTAGGAAACTCTTCCCCAGTCGATTCTGTGTAGCTCCTCCATTTAAAAAAAATGTATTGCTTAAGTTTGGTTATCGCATTTTCCTTCAAGTTAGTTTCTTGTATTGCTAAGATTACGACTTTATAAGTTATCATTTGTTTCTCTAATTGTTTCAACACCCCTTCGTAATTTTACCCCGTTACATTCCACATGGCTATATTTCACATTGGTTCCATAGGCTTTTTTGTCGGTGTCTTAATCTCTTTACCTACTGTTGTATCGCTCTTTGTTCCTTTCTTTTATCCGTTGTCGTTGCCGTGTTCGTCATTGTTTTTGTTTCATCCTCAGTAATCTTCAGTTTTTTGTTTGCTTCACAATGCCATTTGAGTTTTCATTCCATATAAATGTCTCATCTGCAACAACAATTTTCTTATACTCGATTTTTGTTTGTATTCCCTCTCTTTTTTTCTCGTACGTAATCTTTTTTAACTCGTTTTGTATCTTCGGCTCTTTCCAGGTCAGATCATTTTCCATATAAATTTTCGTTTCTTTCAGCATGCCTTTGTTTTCCAAGATATCTTGTTTGGTGTTCAAATTACTCAGCTCGACTATGGTTATGGCATTCCCCGAGGATTCTTAACTATGTAAGCGTTCTCGATTTCGGCCTTCACTTTAACCTGTTCCTGCAGGAAGTGCTTGACGTCATTATCTTTATCAGCTGTATCCAATGCTAACCCTTTGATCGCCATGTTATATTTCTTTTCCTTCTTTTCATATATTTCCAGTCTTTGCTCGGTTAATGCGATTCTTCTTATTAACACTTCTCTCTGGTCCTCCCATTCTGTTTGCTTTGTGTACAGCCCCTCTCTTTAACTTAATTAACTCTTGGCAGTTCTGTCTCACTCTTTTCCTATTCGCTTTCAATTCCTTACAAATCATTTGTTGAAGATTCTTATTGTTTTTTCTCCTTTCCTTTCTCATCTCACCTATGAACGTGTTAAGCATTCCCTGCATAGTATTAAATACTTTCTCCATCTCCATACTTTCTGCTTCTTCTTCCTTACTCTGTGTATTATATTTATCAGGCGTTCCTGGCGTTTCCTACTCCGTTTTGTAATGTCAATTCCTTTATCCATTTCTCGCTTACGTTTTTTCTCGCTTATCTTTATTATCGCCAATCATTACGTTGTTAAAATATCTTGTGTATGCAAGTAGAGTTGTCTTCCTTGGTTGATTTACATACCGTAAAATGTAGCAAATTATAATTTCAAGTTTTCAGCAATATTAGATTTTTTATTGTTTTGTTTGTTGTTGCGATTTACCTGCAAGACAGGGTCAATTAGAAGAGCCACTCGTAAATTTCTATTTTTTAATCCCGGGGGTAAATGACAACAGTTTTTAAGGAGAAAAAAAAACTTACTGTCCCAATGACACTACTGAAAGGGATGACTCTTGAACTTCATTAAGCACATAGAGAAAGTAGCAGAAAATTTAGCTTCAATTCAATTTTTATTTACATTCAGTACCTAACAGGCAGAATGCTTCTTAAACAGTTTGACCAGCAATCAATCGAATGGTTTTACTGATTTAATGTTAGTAATGGCAGAAACATTTTTAGAAGATAACCTAGTCTCTCTTTAAGTGAACAATTTTGTATACCTTCGGAATAGCTGATTCTTGGTTCAAACTCTTTCTCTTCTTCTGTTATTTCTTCTGAACCTTTTTTGATTTTTTCATTGGAATGTTCTAATCTTCTAACTTTTTTCGATTAGTTTATCTAAATCCTCATCAGTGTCATTACAGTCAATTTTCTTGCTTTTTTTTTCTGTGGGTTTGCTTTGTAACTTCAAAACGTGTTGATCTTAACATGTAGGTATATCACAGATTCATTTAAGATGTTTCTATAGATCTGCAGGAGGTAACCGTGACAGAATTCTCTTTCTGTTAAGAGGTTTTATTCCACATTTGTCGCAACCAGACATACTATATTTTTAGCAGAAACTTCTGCAACAATTTAGATAAAAGATTTTAATAGAAAAATACGTTTGTTCTTTGGAATTGTTGGTTCACTGCGTTCAGGTGTTTTCTTCCACTGTGTTAAAATATTACACCAAGCGGTTGTTAACAGCCTAAAATATAATCTCAGCAGTCAACAAACTTAACTTACCGTTGAGGACTTCTCCTTCACACAATCCTAATCTCAAAATATCAAGACGTATCGGTGGATTGAATAGAAGAATAACCCAAACTTAAGTTTAAGTACCAAGGCTTTAATAAAAATAAGTAGCCAAGCTCGAGCTAAGATTGTGACATTGATGGTTACAGACAAATTTACAGTTGCGTTTGCTAGATTCAAAGCAACCCACAATTTAAATGACTAATATATATTGCAATGATTATTTATATCTAAGTTGCTCCACGTTTGGGCGATCTAAAAAATTGCCGTTAAATATCGCTTGCTACAGTGCACGTAATTAAAATTTGAAAGTTAATTACATGACTTGCTAAATAACAGATACCCTTTATACCTCAGAATTTATTTTGATACCTGCCTTAAGCATGAATAAATGATTTATTGTGGGCATACGTAACGAAGTTTTCACAAGCAAGTAATTTTATGATAATTACGCACAATCAACTCAGGATTAAAAAAAAATAAATAACACATCATATCCGTTCCGTTTCGTGGATTTATGAAAGCATATTGTTCAAATTAAATGAGCTTCGAAACGAGAAAGTGTTGTTTTAATTACTAACCTTTCTAATTCCATTCTTGTCAGTTTGATTATTATTGTAAAGCACAACTATTGCAATAAAATACTTTGTGAACTTAAAGAAGTACATAACACTGTTACGATATTTCTGTACTCCTTTTAGTTCCGCAGCGGTGGGTTTGCGATTTCTATAATTTCCGATTTCTCTGGCGCGAGTTATCGTTATCTGCACGCTTTTCCTTAGCCTAGCTTGACCGGCGAAGGCGGCCGAAGCCCTATCGATGTCGCATTCTTTTGTTTGAGCGCGTCCTTTTCGTCTGACGGAGCGCCGCAGAGGTGTTTGGTGTTTGCTGCATTGGTGGCTTTTTGTCTGACCGCTCTGTACGGGTTTTCAGTTTTGTATTTATGGAAGTTTAAAGCCCCGCTGTTGAGCGGAGTATTGTGTGGTTTTTACAAAATTTTGGAGAAATTATTTTCTTCCCGCCTTGTCTGGCGGATTCGTACTATGTGGCTGCATCTGCCCTTCGATGACCGCTGCTCAGTTCATTCGGGGTGAGTTCCGCTTTATATTGTTTGTCGTTTAGCAAAGTTTTACAGGAATGTACTTTGGGTTTCGCTTTCCTTTAGCAACTAGTTGAGACTTTGGAAATCAGTTCCGGTCAACCAGTTCAGAGTTTTGGCCCCAGCTGTTGCCGCCGCTATCTGTCCGACCTTGCCTTGCACGCTTCGATTGTTAACTTCCCAAGCACGCCTGGACTTGAAATAAGTACGTGGAAGGTGCTGTACGGAAATCGCTATCAGGTTTTATTTTAAACTAAATTTATATAACAATTACGCACACTACGATCTGTGAACTAGTGAAAAACGGCTCACCCGATCGCTAACGTATGCAGCCGCATTTCGGCCTGCGTGAGTTAAATATTGATTTTCCCGATGCATTGCAAGAAGGCGAGTTACGACCGCTCAGCAACTTTTAATTTGTTGTCCAGTTACCGGTTAATTATTGTTCGACTGTGTAATTAATCGTTTTTAACTATGGTGTGTTATAACTTTGTATTAAATTTTGATATTCCTAAGTTAGCCCAGTATTGGACAATCAGGCATATAGTAGCGCACTCGTAATTGTTGAAAGTTTACTGCGAGTATTTGAATTGTACCGCATACTTTAATTTTCATGCTAATTATACTGCGATATTTCTTCTTCTTCCTCTTATTATAGGCCAGTGGCCTGTTTTAACCACAAAGTGATTCTATGAGCCTTCTTTACCCTTAGGTCGGGTAGGTGGCTAGCCTTGCCCGTCAAAAGTGAGGAGGAATTTCCTTATTTAGGGGTTAACGACTACCACAGGTGTTAGCGTGGTAGCCGAAGAGCGTACGATTTTTAAACTCTAGAATCGCCGGGATTCGAACCCGGGCCGGCCGCCTGAGAGGCGAGCATTTTCTGGCAGGGCCATCCGCACACCACTGTAATATTTGAATGGGATTATCGTTATTGTACCGATGATTATTTGGAGCTTTCTTTCAGGAGATTTGGACTGTTGGAGCTTACGAATTTTCGTTATATGCCCGAGCACACTCGTCGTTATTGAAAAAAAAATCGTTGGCGCTCTACCAGTCTCGTAATCAATTTAATTGGGGAACCACACGACCGTCTTCGTTGAACTAGTCGCTGTAGGCAAGTGTGTTTAAGCAGTTTAGGATTTTTTGGTTTCTTGAGAGATTAGCCAACGAATAAAGTGTTTATCTATTTAGGGTAATATAAACACGATAAACTTCTTCAATCTCCACCACTGGTTGATAACTCGCTGAAAACTGGCACCGTGCGCCGCTGGTTGATGCAACCGCTGCTTGCACCTCGTCAATCGATGAATTTCTTTGAAGAAGGCTGTATAAGTTGCTCCAAATCAGAATACCAGCAATTAAACTAGATGGGTCCCGAGTGGTGTAGCTTGAACAAGCGTCCACGTTCGATCAGCAGAGTTAAGCAACGCTATATCTGGTCAGAACTTGGATGGGAGTTCCACGGCTGCATCTCTCGGCGACTCGTGGTACGGCTATCACGGAAAAAAGTTGGTCCCGGCGGTCATACAACATCATGGCAGTCGTTAGTGGGGTTGGAAGTCCTCATAACTGCACAGCGAGGCCTGTAATTGGCCTAACGGCTGTTGGCTGAGTGCAAATTAAATAAATAAATAAATAAATACCAAACACCACAAACAATTGACACTATTTAATCTTACGTATGTAACAGTTAAAAAACAAATTACAAGCTGGTAAAGTTTTCTGGAAAATTCCGTTCGGGTTCCAGTTATACCCTCGGAAAATTAGCGTCAGAGATTGGTTTAAATGTACGTAAATATTTTACCAATTGTTCGCCGATACGTGAATGTTAATAAACAAAAGCCTTTGGCAATTTGAAAAAAATGCATCAATTAACTACATAAAATCCTTAAATATAATCGTAAAACTAAATGCACCATTGTTTTAGCGTATCTCAAACTACAAATGTCTCAAGTTTTAGTTTCATTCGCAGTCGTATCATGTAAGCCGTTTTAAACACGACCCGATGTACTGTCGGAAAAGTATTTCCACACCCTTGTTGCACCTATGTGCTTGTTATCTACAAGGGGGCAGTTTTCTCACGAAGTTTGTACGCACGGCCCAATGTTATCCTGCGACCTGCACTGTCGCTTCTAATCGAGGAGTGCACTCGCTCTGCTATTGTACGAAGGCTCCAAGAATGTCTATAAACACCTCCTTTCAGTATGTGTTTGGTTTGCAGCTTGCTTGGGCCCCTCCATGGTATGTGCACTCGTAGCTCTCATGTGTGCAGTATTCAGTTTTCTGTGTGTGTAGGTCCTGAATGAAGAACGCACAATCTGCTCTTGAGTTATTGACTCCGATTTCCACAGTTTAGGCCCCAAACTTTGAGTTGTTGACGATCGGCCTCCAGTGGAACTCGGTTCAGCTCTGATTTCAGCCTCCAACAGATAGTGACTGCCCTATGTGCTTTGCAGTGCTTCGAGGGTATATTTTCTGGTGGTGTGATCCGGTTTTATGCAATTTTTAAATCGTAATTATACCGTACGATAAGTTTTTTATTAAACACTTAAATGCTCATTGAATCGTACACTGTCTCTCACAGAACTCTCCAAATGTGTTAGTTTGTGCTCTTTAAAACATAAGTGGCCCTATTTGCCTTGCTGGCTCTTTGTGTGACCGAAATTGGATTCTCAACAGTATTATAGCTTGGTATTGCCAAATATAACCTCAAATTCTTCCGGAAGGCATGAAAATGCGGCGAGATGCAATTGATGTTATGTGGAGTGCAATTTGCATGTATTTATCTTAAATTACTATGAGTTAATATACACAGAAAGAAGAGATCTACCACCTGAATATGCGATCATAAGAATAATGGTTGACTTACTGTAATTCATATTTATGCAGTGTACTATAGACAATATACACAGAAAGAAGAAATTCACCATCTGAACATGCAAACATAAGAATAGTGGCTGATTTACTGGGACTGGGACTGGGTATTTCGTTCCTCTTGTGACAGTCACTTTTATTCTCGTCGTAATTAATGATGTACGAGTAGGATAGTGGAATATATGTAAGAGATTTCTTGGATTTTTCGAGACACCTCTGCATGTCGACGCTTTCTATTTTAGCACATGCGGATGGATGTTTTCTGTGTTTTCCAGGTATATTGTTTTTAAAGCGTTTTTTTTCTGTGCCCCTTTTGTCCAAATATGGCTATACCAACATTCTGATAGTATAGCAATTTATGGGATAATTTTTAAGCAATGCTTATTCCAGTGTCATTAATAGCAGATTTAATTACGGTTAAATGGGAGATTGAAATCAATTAATATCAATTTCTATGACCGAGATGAAGGTCGACGAAACCAAACTAAACCAAAAACATAATGTTTTCAGGTGGCCGGAATCGATTAGGCGAAGAATATGAAGCTCTAATTTAATCGGTCGAGGAATTCCATCGTACGACCAGACCTTATCCAATTAACACGGTTTAAAAAAAGGTTCTGTTTACCGCATTAAAAAACCCTTATCGTAAACCACTAGATAGCGTGCGTTTACTATTCTTGACAAAAAATCCGTACAAATCTGGAAAATAAACTGAAGTGAAATTGGTAGACAACAGGTGATTGTTTACTAATAGAAAATTACAGCGAATTAAAACATATAGTAAGTACGCCCCGTAAAAAGTTATGCAATTTCAATCGAAGCGAGAGACGCAAGGGCGATAGATGCGGCCTCAGGTACAGAAAAAGTTCAATAAAATACTTCTGGCCTACACTCGCTGACCATGTGAGTCGAAAGGCAGAAGGAGTCGCTTTGTAAAGGTTCATTAAAAGAAACCTGAAAAATGCGTCTTATGACATCGGAAGTAAAGTGAATGCCCAAAATCCCAAAAATGGGCACCTGGAAAATAGTTCTATCCTGAGGTTATTCACTTGGAAATTATTAAAAACAGAAGTTCCAATTGTAAATTAAGAACTACTCAAACTATATAGGCAATTCACACTCCGAGTACCTCCGAAAGTTGACAAAACCAAAACCAAAGCAAAATGTCTGCAACTTAAAAATACTGTCAGTATGTGTACCACCCTTAAACGAGAGGTGAGTACAGCTCTAGCTCGCTCTAACTTTCGGTAGAATATGGCGTAAATAAGGACTAGGCAGCGGTTCTTAAGGTTACAATAAAACTTTTTTAAAATTTTATACAAATGGGCGCCAGTCGTTATACACAACATATACCAAATCTAGCTACCAAAACAAATCACCTACCTTGTATGCATCTAACTTCAACCTAAATCTAAAAAAAACACTAGCAGGTTTATGAAGGGTCGTAGTATAAATAACAATGCAAATATACCAGTAACAGTAAATAGAATTTAATATTCACCAACAGTGTAATAATTACCAATTGTATTTATATAAGAACTATAAAACAAAGACAAATAATTCTAGCCACAAACATAATACATAAGTAAGTTTAGGGTCATCCGAATCACAAACACACAATATGAATTATTTAAAATTCAAAACAACAAAAAATAAAAAATGTAAACACCAGCAAACATAAGTTAGTATCTGGAATGCTATGCAAATATCCAGCTAGTTATAGTGATATAAGAACGCACTTTGACTGACTTGCAACACTTTTAACACTGAAATTGGAAAAAGCCGGGCGCACTACTCAAACAGTGTTTTACAGCGCACATACAGGCATGCTTTCAGCTGATTTCCTACTTGATAACACATTAGCGTTTGATAAAATTATGGAATTTACATTAACATGTGCGATTTTAGCTCCAAAGGCCTTTGTTATAAATACGCAATTCATAGCAGGCAAATATGCCTTTATCGACACAATCACTTACTGTGAAGTGCAATGCTCCTTCAGGGCGATCTCGAAGTCACCAGGTGCGAAGACATCTTGCAAAACGCAGCATTCCTAAGTTGAATATACTTCGGAGATTACCTTGGCTCAGAGCACGTGGGTACTATTGCCGCCAGGATATTATTATTAGTACGGAAACCAAAATAACAAGGAAATAGCTCACCCTAAGATGGAAATCATCACATTTGTAAGTGACGCCGCTTGAAGCCTACGCCGCAATTGTTGACCAGAAACAAAATACTGTTAAAATTCTTCTTGGATCAACATTTAAAATTTTTTTAGAAGGTCTTGATTGTTTTGCTTGTACAGCTGCCCCCGCGGAGCACTCAATTCGAACCACGGCAACTCGAAAATTTCCAACCAGGCACCTTTATCTCGAAAGTTGAGCGTTTTTACGGAAAATTCAACATTCCTCCTCGCCGCTTCGCCGGAAATAGGTGAGCGCGTGATTATTAAGTTATAGATGGAAACCACTATCGCAGGTGCGGTTCGCAAGGAATCCAAAAATGAAATGGGGCGTTACACATGGATTAATCGTCTTTGAAGCGTTTTTGGAATGTTGATATTGGCAATAAATGCCCAAGTCTTGTTAGCATTAATTTGGTCGATACTTTCAGGGTTATATTAAATTTTTAAGCCGTATTTTTTGGAATAAACAATCGTGGACTAGATTTGAGAAAGACTTTTCTTCTATTTGCTTAACTGTAGACATTTAAACTTTATTATTTTTGCTTTACAATTATTTACACATTATCTTACTTTAAGGACTAATTGTTTTAATTGTGTATTCGTCGAACTTTATTTTTAGGATTATTTAGCATTTTACTTCGTCATTGTAATTTGTAATCAACGAGTAATCTGTTGTTTACAAAGTTTTACTGGCTCTAGTTTCTTTTAGTTGGGTTAGTTTGGTAGCAGTAGCTGTATTTGACTGCATTCAACAAATATGTCTATGTTGTAAAATAATAAACAGCTTTTATGCAACAGACCTTACTTGTCCGCGTAACTTCTGGGATTTTCGAAGCGATTTGTCTCCTAATTTTTGTGCTCATTTTTTGGCGCTGTAAACTGTACCGTTTCTTTTTTATGGTTGCGATTTAGCTCCGACGTCTTTCCACGTAAACGAATCTATGGGTTATTATGGGCTGATTAATAGTTTTTAAATATAAGGTTATGTTCACATTAAATAGGGATCTATACTTCGCTTAATCGCTACCAAGCCCTCTTAAGTAATTATTTTATTATTATAATTACAATAAATCTCCGTATTTTAGTGGACCATTTAATATTTTACTCGTTTTGATTATTTTAATTTTGTACGTAATTTTTACCTGTAGGTTTTCTGGCTCTAAACATTGGCTTTCGTGGATACATGCCTTCCGTAAGAGTCAACTGCCACATCTGTTATATACTTCGACAATTCCAAACCATCGAATATGATTTAGGAAAAAGGTATTATTTAAAATTATATTTTGAATTCCAGGTGTAACCGTAAGTCATCTACATGGTTAAGTACCCTGTCCGCTGGTGTATTTTTATGAACAAAATGCGGAATGAATGTTGTGTAATTTTGGATAGTTATTAATTGATATAAGTTAAATTCATATTGACTGGTTACTTCATGGATTGTGTATTTTTATTTGCTCTTATTTTTGGTTCTCTATTTAAGCTTCAGAAAGGTGTCTAATAATGTCTCAGCACATTTTTTGCAGTTTTTTTATAGATTATTAAATTTTTTGTCTCTTGTTCTTCTTTGATGGATACATATTCGTTAACTAGTTCGAGATTATAAACCTTTCTTTTAACGTTGCTTTATATATTCCGTCGTTGATCGATTAATCGTTCTTTGATTATTAATAAATTACATGGCTAATTAAAATCATTTTTTTATCATGAAACATTTAGCGTTAAAAATATGTATTTCATTCTGAATGGAACTGAGATAATTTCATAATGTTTATGTTTAGTAGTAATCTTTCGATCAGCTTTTTGTTTTGCAAGAGGCATGCCCTTTTCGATTCGTATGGCCTTCGTTGCGCCATCACGAATGCTGATTTCATTAATATTGAGCATTTTAACCAGGTCAATTTTTGGTATTTAAGAGGTGTTGATCGACATTATCTGACTCCAGAAATTCATTTCACTTTTTTTACCATTATTATCCATTAAAATAATTATTTTCGTGACTTGGCGCCTTTAGATTTTTTACTTGAGATCGTTGTCCAGTTTTGAACGCAATCATTTCTTCGGTAGAAAACAGTAAGATAAGTTAAATTAACTTTGTGAACAATTTAACAAAAATGGCCGAATACATATCAGAAGATACAGCAGAGAATGATTTTTGGACGGAATTGTCACCCGCCTACATTATACTAAAATGGTGTGGTCTTGCACAGTTCGTAGTGAGTGGAGAGTCAGGAAGAAGAACAGTTTTGCAGATTCCTTTAATGAGTTCATATAAAGTCATTAGCTGCTTGTTACTGTTTGGTTTGATAAGTGTCGTCATAGTGTTACAGGATGTAATTTCGACGTTCAAACTGCATAATTCGCTTCAGTGGTATATAGTTTTTTGCGAAGTTCACTTATTAATTATAACCACGGTTAGTCTTATAATCTGCAATGCTGCATTTGCACCACATGTTATAAAGTTGATTAATGAAATAAGGGAAACTGACTGGGAAATATATAGCTTTGGAATTGAAGTACATAGAAAAGGCAATAGAAACTTCATTACTATATTAATTTTCACCTACCTTCTGCTGCTAGCTATTGGCTTAGCGTTTGGACTTATTAATCTGCGGGATAGCATCAAATACTGCACAATGCATACAATTTATATTATCTTACAAACACCGAAAACATTTACAAATATAGTTTTAATAAGTTGGATACGGCTACTAACTTATCAACTCCAGATACTGCGGAAGACCATCAGCTTGTGTAGAACTGCAAAAATAATACCTAATATCGCTAATATTCATTTGAAAATAAACGAATGGATTGAAATAGTTGAAAAGCCATACATTGCGCCAACTGTAATAATTTTTGCATCTAATTTTTTGGAGCTTCTGGTACAGCTTTATCATATATTTTCATATATGCGGAGAAAAACGAAATTTTTAGAAGAAAATGTGTTTTATTACCTGTTCTGGCTACTTATAGCAGAATCTGAGACCTTGCTACTAGTTTTTTGTTGTGGCTGCTTAAGAAGAAAGGTAAGTGTTGATTGATTGATTGATTATAGTCAGGGACCATGTAGGTTTATGATCCCACTTTTTGTATTTGGACTTCATTGTTGATTGTGTACCTCTAGTGCTATTAGGTATTGCTGTATCTATTTTCAATTAGTTGCACTATGTTTTTTACGAAGTGCTCGTGTGTAAATACTACTCCACGTAGTCTACAGGGTGTATCTCCTTGGTATACGTCTATTTTTGTTGGTGCTTCTTTAGATGGTAGTATCCTGTGACAAGTCCTACCAGCCGTCTGATCTGATTTCGTTCTAGGCGGAGTCATTAGTTGGTGAGAAGGCGTTCCAATTATTTCCTCCCCCCAGTCTTTCCCGTTGATAGTTTTTACGATCTGATTTATCACTAAGTTTCACAATAGGGGAAATAAAACGCCTAACCTGCACTACCTGTACTACCAGACATAATCTGGTAGTACATACCTTAAGAGATTCTTTTCCCAAGTTAGGCTGTAACGCACATTATTTTCTTCAGGTTGGCCAGGTGTTTGTTCCACCTTACAACCATCCTCTACCTTGACGACCGCGTGGGGCAGTGGGTAAGAGCGTCAGGCACGCAATAAGCGAGTCCTTGGTTCGAATCAATGGGCAGGCCTTGGATTGGTATCGGGTCCGGTCATTATTCGTGTTTGGATACTATTAACGGGCTCTTCCCGGAAGACTTCTCCATGGGAAATAGTAACCTGACCACACAGAACACATGCTACACATGCAATACACACTGATATGATAACCTCCACGTACCATAAAGTTGGCGGCCGAACTGCAGGCGTCTCCGGCCGTTGACTAGCTGACCGTATTATTATTTTACCCTTCAACATTTTCCACAAAGCATAGCAGTGGAAAATATTCAATCAATCCTCCACAAAGAAATAAGAGCTGCCGAGGAAATTCAGCATCGATGGCTAAAACTCAGAATCGATTGATATTATATATTTTACCACAATATTTGTAATCAACTTATTGATTGTAGATGTAATATTCGCTCTTCATTCCACGTTTGTGTAGTTTCATCGAGACCCGGGAATTATTATTCGGAATAGCGATAAAAATAGAAATACTTGCACAAATATGATATTTGATTGCAATAAATTACTATTAAATTTTTTTATTCACCGGCAACTGCTTTGAAACGCTAGCAAGTCGCAACTTAGCAGGCACACGTATGTATAAAAATTGTTGAAAAGGCGTTGACTTAGTTGAAAAGACGCTATTCGTTAAAAATTAGACGTTGAATTTGAAAAACTTACACAGTAAAAAGGCAGCGATATACTCGTGACCAAATCACAAACGGAAGTGATTTGGTCACGAATATATCGTTGCCTTTTTGCTGTGTAAGTTGTTTGTAGCTACCGATGATGACAGCGTGGCTGTCGAAATACGTATTTAGCATTTGCTAAATATTTGTGTGGTGAGGGTTTTAACGAATTTGTGATATTTTCAAACCACAGGCTCCAGCAGTGTTTTATTGTAGAATTTGAGTCTAACAGTTGTCATCATATTCGTAACTTAAATTGGACATTGAGTTTAGTAATTATTTTGACTGTTTACGTAATTATTTCGTTAATTAGGTGTTAGATATGTCGCATGTTGGCGTGATTATATGTAGTTTATTTTAGGTTTTTCAGACTAGTAGTAATGTTAAACGCAGATATGAAGTTTATAAATACTCGAAATGTTTACATTTCCGCAGGGAGTTGTTACACAACGTTACGTTAGAATAACATTACGCTAAAATCGAAAAATTTAATTTGAATTGGTTGCATCGTTGACGTTGCCTCTTAACATCAGCGTTAACGGCCTGTAATTTTCTCGAAAAGGTAAAGTCAACGATACAGCCAATTAAGATAAAATTTTTCGGTTTTAATTTAACGTTATTTTAACGTGACGTTGTGCAAAGACTCATTAATATTACGTTTAAATAGCGTCCCTTAGATTAGTCCTCCTAATGTCGATATGACGTTGTTACAACAACGTGATGATTACGTTTTTATGTGCTTGTTAGACCAACCCTTAAGGTGGAACGTAGACATAACGTTTACAAAAAACACGAACATTTTCCATTTTCCATATTACGTTAAAATAACGTTAATAAATATGAAACGCCTTTTAGATCAGTAATAAACTATTAAAGTTGACATGACTTTGATACAACGTAATAATTACGTTTTTGTATTACGTTTTTATGTCGTTGAATTTAAGGGCATTTTAAACCAACAGTTAATATCAGACGTAGAGATAAAGTTTTTCAAAAACACATTACAGAGTATTTGCACAACGTCATGGTAAAATAGCGTTAAGATAGCGTTAAGCTAAAATCGAAAAATTTGATTTTGATTAGCTGTATCATTGACGTCGCTAGGTAACATTAGTTTTAGCGGACTTCTATTTTAACGTTAAGTTTTGTTAAAACTTCCTATTATTTTTACCATTTATCAGTAAGGTTAGCAACGAACACATGTGCTCAGGTACGTTAAGGTCATTGGTCACATGATATTGCCGAATAATTAAAAGGCGTTATTATGGTACCACACAACAACGCACAGTAGCAGCAGCGGCTGACAAGCCGTTCTTTTCCTTTTTCTGGTGATCTGAATTTGCTGGTCGCCATTTGTGTCGCTAATATAATAGGAAAATCTATGAGTCAGAGGGTTGCGGTTTATTATTCCAGTCTGACATAGCCTGTATGGTAGGTAGGAGGTCCTATGTTCCATTAAACTTAATTTTTATTACATTTTAGATAAAACGACTTTTAACTTTGAGTGGAACTACATAGTGTTGAACAAGTTACGACATCTGTTGTGATATTTCATTATCAAATGACGTCGCTGTGCTATTCAGTTGGCTGGGCAAAATAAAGATTATTTAGGAAAAAGTAACGGCCTTCTGTCGTTAATAGTTAACGTAAATAAAATGACAATAGTCAGCAGGGAGTTTTTGCATTAACGTTCTGTTAAAATAGCGGTCCGTTAAAGCTGATATTACCTGGCGACAACAACGATACAGCCAATCAAACTATTTTTTTATATTTTAACGTACCTAACGTTATTTTAACAAGATGTTGTGTAAAAGCTTCCTATTTTTGTCACAACGTCACGTAAAATAATGTTACGTTAAAATCGAAAAATTTGATTGGCTGTATCGTTGACGTCGCTAGATAACATAAGCTTTAACATGCTGACATTTTAGCGGAACGTTATGCAAAAACTCTCTAATGTTGTATCAAATAAATAGTCGTATCAGCGTAAAAACAAGTTGAAGTTGTGGTTAAAACGTAACTTGCTGATAATGTTAACACAACTAAAAATGGCGCTAACAAAACTTGGTGTTAATCTACAATACACGTAATTTTTTTGTTGAAAAGGCAACTATGGTACAACCTTAACATATGGGCGACGAAGGTACAACATCATGACGTTGAAAAGACGTCGGCTTGACAAACAAACGTAAAAATCACGTTAAATAGTCGGCAAAAATGTAGAAAACTTACATACGTGTTTTGATCGTAATTATAACGTTCTCAAATTGAGAATTACAATCAGCATGTATCAAAGACTTGGCCTTGTTTACACGGGCCCGTGACGGTGACGTCAGATATGTGTTCTTTAAATGGCATTGGTATATTCCATATTCAAGGCACCTATTATTTTAAAGCTTGTTAGCTTTTTAGTTACCTTTAGGTCGGCGTTCTATATTTTTAACTCAACAATTGATCACCATAAAAGTGTACTTGAGGCCCGTCTCTAGCAACAGTGAAGACGTCGCAAATTCTTTGATTAAGATGTTAAAGGGAGCGCCAACAAGTTATACTCAGGTACACTGATATAGGTCAGGAAACTTGTAACTTCACTTTATAATATCTAATGAAACAATTATCGAACTCAATGATTGAAATTAAAATGAAAGAGAGTAATACCTTTAACTAGCTTTATTGTTACTCAAACGTTGACCATTATTTATTTCGGCTCTACTATTTGAAAGAGGTACCCCACTTAACTTAAACCACTAATATGTTTAATGTTTACACAGAGTTTTTATATGCAAAATATCATCAGAAATCACTTATCTGTTCGTGGTTACACTTGTAGACGTTTAATGCCTTTAATGACTCCTATTAAATGTCAGCTTGACAGTCCCAAATCGTCAGCTGTCACATGCGGCAAGTAGGGCCGAAAACTGCCTGATGACTCTCAGCAGACTAAACTTTCTGTAGGTTTTCCCGCCCAATACTAGTTGCTATAATTCGAATTTAAAAATAAAATGAGGCAGATGCCAAAATAACTATATGTACCCTGTTAACAGGCAATAAATATGCAAACGTTAATCCGTGGTTTCCTAAATTCTAAGCTCGAATCTATATTCGTCGAAAAAGTGATACTCGCTTCTAAAATCTCCTACCAGGACGGTTGGCCAGTAATATTTCCTACTATAACCAAACCATTTGAAATGGCGAGATTATCACCAAATAACCCACGAATTTTCTTGCACGTTCAAATGCTGTCCCACGTTTTTTTCAAAACAAAACCCGTTGTTTATTTTCCCCCTCTAGTAATGACCATTGCCAATCTGATATTAATTTTTATGAGCTTGTATCGCATTAATCCCACTTGATCTTTTATTCTCTAATTATATAACGTAAACTACTAGTATAGTGCCAAAACGCTTTTAGCACGTAACAAGCTGTAGAAATAACACCTGTTAATGCTCTTCATTATAAATCAATAAACGTATCTTATTAGACCCGCGCCAATCGGTTGTCCAAAAAGGCGACACAAATCTGAATATCTTATGGAAAAAACTTGCGCTTAACAAAATTCGATGAGTAATATTGCAGTAGTCGGATTTCATTGTTTATATTCGACTGGATCAACTGCTTTTTGGAATAGCGAATTAATATCACTCATTCAGCAGCGATAAAAAATTAGGCGATTTGCGAATTAATATCACTCATTCAGCAGCGGTAAAAAATTAGGCGATTTGCAGAAGGGGGTTTCATTACAATTCAATCTTATGCATGTTAATTGTTATAAGAAAATAGTAAAAAAAATG
This sequence comes from Agriotes lineatus, assembly GCA_940337035.1. Lineage (NCBI taxonomy): Eukaryota > Metazoa > Arthropoda > Insecta > Coleoptera > Elateridae > Agriotes > Agriotes lineatus. The sequence continues at coordinate 50,530,750 of OW679203.1, read as the reverse complement.
TTATGACGAAACTAGAAAAGAATCATATTTTTTTGGGGGCCACATGCCTCCATGTCTCCCTCCCTCCCCCGACTTCCACGCGCCTGCTATTACCTCGATTAATGATTTGTAAGTAAATTTATATGGCCTCGGAATAAGACTGATCAAAAGTGGAGGACCGGAGAGTGAAAACGGACGACGAGTAAGGAAATACTGAGATTTGCCACTTGTGATGTCTGTTCTTGAAATAACAAGGAAAAGGAAATAATATCTGAATTGGAGAGCCATAATGAGGAGAAACTATTTCTTTGTCTATAGTGGAGCGGACAAAATATAGGAGCACCTGCAGGAGTACGCGTATTAGTACACAGTAAATACATAAATAATTAGAGGATATTAAATACGTCATTGAATAGTACATTATGAAATTAGTTTATAATTCAGAGGATTATGGTATGAGTGAATTTTAGCGCATGAGCGAAGCGAATGCGCTAATTTCACGAATACCATAATCCTCTATTATAAACGACTTTCATATACTATTTTGTCGTCGACTAACATAATAATTTCGAAGGAAATTAATTTCTGCTATTTTTTAAAAGCAGTTCATGTATACAAAACTATGACGTAGTTGTTGCTATGATAATGTGGTTGCTAAGCTATTGTTTATGCTTATGGTAACAATTTTTGTTTCGCAAACACATTTTCGGCCAAAATGAATGATTGTCACGAGCCTTTATTAATAAGTGATGAAATTCTTAAAAAAGCTGCAGAAGCTGAGCTGAGTTTGATTCCTAAGAAGTCGGAAGAGATTTATAAGAAAGAGTATGACAAGTTTTGGCAATGGCTAAGAGCCAAAAATACGGAGATAGTTACAGAAAAGGTTGTGCTTGCGTATTTTTTAGATCAGGTAAATTATTTGCATTTTGAGTTAGATATATTAGCTACCAATTCATCGTACCTTATTTTTAGTCAAAGATTTACAAGTCTTCATCGTTATGGTGTCTGTTCTCGAAGTTGAAATGCATGTTACGAATAAAGGACAATATTGACATTAGCAATTTTCCTAAGCTTACTGCCTTCCTGAAGAACTACTCGGTTGGTTATGCACCAGAGAAGTCTGCAGTGTTTTCAAAGGAACAATTAATACATTTTTTTGTAAATGCGCCAAATGACAAGTACTTGCTTATGAAGGTACGATTTATTTTTTTAAATGTCAAAGTTTATTATAGTTTCTGTCATACTAATGTTGGTGGTTGCAATTTTTGGTTTGTTTGGGGCTTGTCGACGTGCAGAGTTTCATAATTTATGCGTTGGTGATGTCAAGGAGGAAGGCTCTGTGCTGGTTGTTTATATCAGGGACACAAAAACTCACAGGACTAGGATATTTACAATTTTGAATGATGATGGCGCAGTGAATTATACTGATCTTATTAAAAAGTACATTAGTTTAAGACCAAAACATGTGAAAATTGAGAAGTTATTTTTATTCTATAATTGCGGAAGATGTACATGCAATCCGGTTGGCATTAACACATTTGGCCAGATTCCTCGAAAGATCGCCACGTATCTGAAAATTTCGAATGCTACTGAGTATACGGGTCACTCCTTTCGGAGAACATCCGCTACGATTTTAGCAGATAGCGGTGCTGATATTAGAACCCTCAAAAGACATGGAGATTGGAAGAGTGATGCAGTTGCTGAGGGATATATTGCAGATTCGCGAGAAAATAAAAACAAGATTGCCCGAACCCTTGGAGCTGCTAGTGGACAGATTAGCAATGTTTCTTCAACGAGTAATGATGTTCTTTCTACCGCTAATACATCTATGTCGGGTATCACAATATCAGGAAATTTCAATTGTAGTATTCATATTAATATAAATAAATCTGATTGATCTTTGTGTTTATTTTGTTGTTATGACAACTTTATGGCATTCGTGCCATAAAGTAGGTGTTTATGCATGATTTTCCCTACATTAAAGATGGCATTGTGACGCTAGTCGACGACAAAGAATATTATTAGTTGTTTTAAACTTTGATGAGTTTGCGTCTCAGATACGGGAAGGACTGGAATTGAGAGAGAAAACTTTTATGACACCCTCTAAAATCCTGTAAATACGAGTAGTACACTAAAATGAGACAGAGTTTTGGTAATTGGAGACCTTAATGGTCGCATTGGTAACAACCCATTACAAGGAATTAAGCAAAGATTTAACGAACCGGTTATAAATGAAAGTTGTAAAGAATTAATAGAATTGTGTGCAATGAATTATCTCAGAATAAACAATACCTTCTCGATTATCCTAAAGAACAAAAAATAACGTGGTCTAACGGCAGGGGACAGCATTTAGTTATAGACTATATAATTATCAACAAAAAGATACACCCTACCCAGATAATGAATGTACGAATCTTAATATCAGCGAACATTGGTACCGACCACGCACTCGTACTATGCAAGTTCAATTCAAAAGTAAAACTGAAAAAAAAAACAACACTACTGTACAGTATGGGCAAATTTCGATGTGTTTATGGGGAAGCTCGATAACTACATGAGATATGGAAAAATGAACCCCTCCCCATCTTCGATCTCTTTTTTCGAGAAAAGCTTCATGGTGCAAACCAAAATTCGCTATCGTCTTTTGTTTTTGGGTTATACACAAAAACTCGATTTATTTACATTTCGTTTTGTGGCTACACCTCGCTTATTTATTAATAACGAAAAGTAATTTTTACATTCTAGAGGCATTTTTTTGATACGCATGCAGTGGCACAGTTAGTTTTCAAAAAAGGTTTGACATTCGAGTTATACCTTAAAGTTGCATTTTTTTATACGAAACCCACAGTTGTCTGGGCATTATGTGAAAGATGATTTTTTCCATTCAAGTGATATGTACTGTAATGGTACGTATGATGCTTACAGCAATTCTGGTTGCATTGTTAACGTACGAAGACTAAGGAAAGGTTCAAATAGGCCCAGAATTGGTATTGCAACAATATAAGTCACTAGTAAAAGTTGATAATTACATAAGATGTGATTAGCAATAACTGTAATTTAATTAACAGAGGTTAGTAATTGAATAAAAAAATATCGTCAGGGTTGCGTTCAGCTTGTATTCAATATTGGTGCTCGGTATGGCAAACGTAGCTAATTTGCGATGACTGACAGATTAATCGTGTAACGTCAAGAAACGATAATGAATTCGCTTAAGTTCAAAGGTGGTTAATTTGGTAGTGTTCTGTAGTACAGTCCCAGAGAAAATTAAACCTGGATCTTCGCCTATTTGCGATTGTTTTCGAAGCCAGGTTTTGGCAAGTTTTGGAGCTGTGGGAAGCAGAAATCAGAGTGCAGCCTCTAAAGCAGCCCTTGTTTGTAGTTTCTCAGAAGGCAGCAGCTCCTAAAATATCTCTAGGAAGCAGGTATAAGCTTGGCGTCCCTTTCAACCGTGGGCCGCTGCGAGGTCAACTTTCGAACCCAATTCAACAAGGCTGGGAGCTACGAGAAGTGGACAGCAAGATGCAGGACCTGGGAAAGGCTTTGTTCGTTGTCCAGAGATAGGCAGCAGCCGCTGAAACTGTTCCAGAAAGAAATTACAAGCTTGACTTTATTTTGTTGCGGAAACCAGAAGTGGATTTAGCGAGCAAGCAAGAAATAAAAGCAGGTTGGCATCCCGTTTCACTTGAAAAAAGCAAATTCCAGGTTAGCCAAACAACTTGATTATTTGAATTGCATTGTTATTATTTACCTGAGGTAAACTGATTAATTGTTGATGTATTTGTGTTCAAATTACGCTGAATTTCTGTGATTTGAACAGTTTTGTTTACAGTCAAATATTTGAGGTAAAATTTATACCGTGTAGCAACCTATCCCTGCAGCTACTTGAGTCTCAATTGCTAGCCGGCGCAAAAGTTTAAATAATTTGCTAATGGCCAAAATATAGAAGGCAACATACCTTTATAATTGCGGTAAAACTTAATTAAACAACATAATTTACAATAAGCCCAAGAGAAGACAAACCAAAATAAAACTGTACTGGTGTGGTTGTCATTTATTTATTTAATTACAAATAATAATATTTCAGTATATATATCATAATATGTATATAATGTAACATACAGTGTCCATCATAAATTTGAACACATACGGATTTTTTTATTATGCCTTTATAAAAAAATAATTATTCCTGAAAAAAGTTCTTGCATCTTCTCAAACTAAGAATGCACTTTATTTAAATATAATAAAATATAAATATAATTTAAATATCCTCTTTAGTATACGGGGGGGAGGTTCAAAAATATGAAAATGGCTCATAAGTAAAGTACCCTTATTTTTCAAAATAGACAGAAATGTTATTGGAGTCGCAGCTACCAATTTTCTTACCAAATGAAGTACTTTCTATTAGCGAGAACCTCCTCCGGAGATTAGAACACTAAGCCGATATAAAATTAAAGTAAATTGTCTGTTCGGTTTCCACGCCCGGATGCTAACTGCGTGTTACTGTTACAGGGATAATCTCTATGTTTTGGATTTTTGGAATTTTTTTCCTAGGGTTATTTGGTCACCATATATGGACTTTTGGTACTTCTCGTAGGCAAATTGATAGTTGGGCCTAATAAATGCGGCCTAGGTTTGGATGCCAAACTATGGTGGTCTTTAGTTGAAACATTGGCCCTTTAGACTTTATTGTTGCCCGTCGATGAATTCTACAGGCAAGCCAAAACCTTGTTTCTTTTTAAATAACAACTTAGGTGCAATTTAAAATGTGTTAATGTGACTTAGTTGAAAACGCATGATATTTGAATTATCTTGTTTATGCTGAGCTTACTGTACGATAATTTAGGTGCATTTCTTATATGCCGTTGAATAGGTGTATTATACAAGTACTAACTGTAGCCCGCGGTGTAGGCCACATTTCAAGTGTAGGACCGCTTCACAGTAGACCATTATCACAGAAATAATAAAGGTGTGTTTAAATGGAAGGTGTGGATCTCATTCTGTAAGGCAGTAATGAACCACCTTATTATTAAAGAAAATGTATTTGTGTATAGTTTAAAAAAACACAATCAATATACATAATAGGTACTAATTGTTTTTTGTGATAATATCCATATTGCAAGCAATGGGGAGTTTGTTTAGAAAACCTGAAAGTAGTAAACATTTGAATGAATCCTTGGTATTTTTGCCTGTTTAACACGGCGTGTAGTGTTGTGCATTATTTAAGAGGTATGTGAACGTTATGTGACCACGTTACGCACTTAATTTGTGACTACGGCTAAATTCCATATTGTATATCAATGCTATAAGTTTGATATTTTAAAACTGCCTCTACAGAAATATACCTATATGGATTATTTACCACCAGTATTATAAACACATGTCACTTTAAGTGAGCTTCACTTATGTTTACACTATCACTATAATAGGTTATAGCTTATCAAAGAACCTACGTTTGATAGATGTAATTAAAAAAAAACCTTGAATATGAACACCATATCGTCCAACTTAGATTTGCGAGTTGATGAATAATTAAGTGAGTGGCGCTTATATTCGACTAACAGTTTAATGTTAACTCATTTCTTCCTCCGGAGTAGTTTTGGCTGGTCCGTTAAACGCTATTGAATACGGGATTATGGTAGGGTAGTCATTGTTCGCTATCCTGCTTAAATTGAAGTTTGAGTGTTATTGTGCGTCGGAGCGTTCAACGGCTAACAGCATTTCTCGAATGTCACTTAGCATGCGTACGAAATCTACGTCTCGGCTGGATGAGAGCAATAATGGACCGTTTTTGAAAAATACATGAACGTATGAGTTACTGTAACAACTAAAGAAGTTGCTAATATCTTTATCGTAGCCTTTTCGAAGTAGAACAGACTATAAGCAAGCTGAGTACACTGCATACTCTGGAAAACGACGCTGTCGATACAGTCGAATGCGATTATTTTTATACCTTTCCTGTCTATCTGTATATTGGGGACTGGTGATAATTTAACCATTCTTCTTGTAAGTATTTATTTTTAAAGTTGTAAAGATGCCATTAATGCTTTTTATGATTGTTTTTCTAAATATTTCTATGAAATGCGGCGTCACGGCTTAATACCAACATGTCTTTAGCTGCACTACTATACATGAACGTTATTTAATTTCTTTTTTATTTTTATCTATACTGCATGCGTTTAAAATTTTCGTTAAATTTTGATAATGCTCTGAACATTATTATAAGTCAATCATTATGAATAACTGATGGGATAAGTGGAGCACCTTTAATAGAAAGTTAATTCAACATAGTGGCGTATATTATAAGAATCAAACAGTATCATTTTCCTAACACTCTTTTGACGCTAAGATAGTGCTTGTAAAAATATTGTTTTATTATTGTTCATGTATTATTCTACTCGTAACATATTATAAAAATTAAATGGTAATGCACAATTGAAAAAGCAGCCAAAGAACAAGGCAGTTATAGGCAACCCATTATGTAGAACGAAGTAAGAAAATGTATAGAGCAAAAGAGAGCGAAAGCTCAACCTGTAAAGCAGGCCAGAGGAAAACGTTTTTTTGCAATGTTAAGACATAGAAGAGCAGGGGTACTTTAGGTGGCAACTGCGCTAGAGGCGAAACTCTTCTACCGATCGGAAAGATGAAAGCGAAGTTTCAAGAATCGTCACGTTTGAGTGAAAAGGAAGTGGAGGGGATTTAGAAATGAGCGCTTTCCACGCTCTTCGGGAAATCTTAGTTTTGATTGAGGTTCTTGAGGGCTTTGGTTTTGCGAACCATTCTGATAAAAAAGAGTGGATATTTGCAAATAATAGAAATTTAATCAAAAAGGTTATTATGACCAGTATCGTGTTGAAGTTCAGCAAATGCCTGAGAATGGCACGATCCCTGCCCGGAAATAACACCGTTTTTTCGAGATTACTTACTGAACATCTTGTTTTACTAATGTACACAGCATTACAGGACCAAAGTACTTGGTAAACACCTGGATATGAAACAGTGCTCAATTTATTCTTGTGTGAAGAAACAATCTGTTAGATCTTGCTCGGAGGTTTGTTTCCCAGGGGTCTTTCCTATGCTCTAGGTGACCTGTTGGATATAGGGAAGAAAACTATCGCTGCAGGTGGGTTGGTTCTCAGAGGTTTTAGTGGTTGCGAATGGGTATGCCCATTGATATACAGATTGGTGGCGGAACATGTGATAGTAGGCAGTCAAATGAGTTAGAATACAGTTGATGGGCTTTGAATGCACTAGACAGAAATAGACATATATGTTTTTAAATCGAGTATTCTACGATTCAGTGTTTACTGAAAACAAACCACCTTCATTCTGCTGATGCTAGATGTTAATCGCATATAAGTCTATTTCTGTCTGACGCATACAAAGCCCATAAACTGTATCCTAGCACATTTGATTCCGCCATCAATATGTATATCCCTAACGCGAAAACCGTGGTTTCTGAGAGCTATCCGAATATCGAGTTGAGATGTAGAAACCACGATGAAGAGGTGAGTTGATGACGGAAAGTTTTTGCTCTGGATGGTGATGGGAATGCGCATGTAGATAGAGCTCGGTTTGGGTAGGTTTTCGATCTATAAAATATCCAAGCATGTCATTAGGTTGAGGAGAAACATGCATACAGGCAAGAAAGGAAAAAGAGCCTTTGCTTTCTATCCACTTGGTAAAAGTGATGTCTGGATGTTGACTATTGACGTTATTTAAGAAGACTGGTAGTGTCCATACCATGTGGCCAAATTATGAATGTATTATCAACGCATCCGAATCAGACCTTGGATTTCATGAGGATATTGGAAACGACAAGTGAAAGAGGCGAGTTCTGTTCTTAAAATAGGAAATAAGTGTAAAGAGACACTTTTTGGTAATAAGAGCAGGTAGCTATGAAAGTAGCTCACTATTCTTTACTAGCCACTGATGCGTTATATAATCGGCAATAGAAACCCTTGTAAAGATGGAAGTGACATCAAAGCTCACAAGCAAATGTTTAGGATCAAAACATGCGTTTTTACGAAACGTGATGAATAGTTAACACGAAATAAAGATTTGACAAAGAACTCTATGAGGATATTGGTTGGATAGGTATTTTGCTAATTAGTAAGTCAGGGGATTTCTGGTACTGACGATGGATCTGACAGGAATGCCGCGCTCGCTAATGCTTAGAAATCTAAAGAATCAACCTTGGATATCAGCGAAAAGATCTGAAAACATTATACAAGAAACCATGGTTATCCTCTTTTTTGCCTGTGCAAAGCGTTGATTTCTAAACCCCCTTCCCTCTTCATTCAATCGCGACTACTCTAGTCTACACATTTCGCCTTCTTCCTTTCAGTTGGTGAAAGAGTGGCGTGGTTGACACACCGAGTTACCGTCTGCACCCTTTACTCCTGTAAAATAGTTTTACCTTTGGATTCGTTTGCATGTTGAGTTACTTTGCTCTTTTTTCAATCTTGTTGAAAGCTCCCTTATGAAACTGAGTGAAATATTGAGTTCTTCTTTGTCAACTATCTCGGAAATTGTGTGTTACCTAATAACAATGATAGTAAAGGCTTTCGACATCAAAAGGAAAATATGTTCCCCAAGGATAAAAATTGTATAGCTGGGAGGTGCAAGGCATCGAACGCAACGAACAGTTCTACCGAAAAAGCTGTTAATCAGATAGTACGTTTAGTATAGATAATAAACTACTTGGTAGGAAGCATGATAAAATCACTAGAAATACAATTCGTTAAAAACGTTTTGAAGCACGATGCGAAAGATAAGACCGAGCGGTCCAACTGGCAGTGATCATTTAATGCTTTTGAAATCAGTTCGTTTTACAGTCAATTTAGCTACTCCTTTACGGTGACATCATGGCAAAAACAATTGTTGTCTAAAGACTTGTATTATTCTATATGGCAATACTGATAGTAAATCACTCACACGCACACCACCAAACACTAACCATGGCACTCAATGAGTTGTGTATTAAAAAAAAACTCCGTTATAATTATTGATAATTGCAATCGATATCTAGCTAAAATCTGGCTTTCTTTAGGTGACGCCATGGTCACGAGCCTGTGACGTCTGAAAGCTGAGGCTTGTGTTTTTTAGGCGGTATTGACCTATTCCCTATTCAACCTGTAGAAATAACACGTGTTAATGTGCCCCATAATAAATCATAAATGTATCTTGTCAGGCCCGCGTCGATCGGTTTTCAAAAAGGCAGAAATCTCAATAGTTCCTTATGGAAAAACCTTGCACCTAACAAAAAATGAGAAATACTCGATAAGAAGATAGATTATAGTATTGGGGTTTCGTTGTTGATATCTGACCGGACTGACTACTTTCTGGAATAGCGAAATTTAATATCACATCAGTTATTAAAAATTAAACGATTTACAGAAGGAATGCATTATTACAGTAGTTCAATCTTATACAGGGTGTATCGCAACTCCCACTAAACCTTCAGGTAACCTTTTTCTATCTTGAAAGATGAACAAAAAACTGTGTGGTTAATGTTGCTATCTCCAACAGCAAATTATAAGAAACTATAAAGAAAACTTAAATAAAACGTATATTTTATCAATAGGAAATATATTTCAAATAAAAATTTTTGACAAATTTCTTTTAACTATTCGACTTCGTTTTTAAAATGGTGTTAAAAGACAAGAAACTTTGTTAAAATTAAACGTAACAACGCATATTTATGGTGACCTGATATGAACAGAAAATAAAAAATGAAAACAAACATTCAACATTTTTAAAGTCAAATTCTGAGTGTCAGTTGTGACATCAGATTTATTCCACACTGTAATGTCACTTGCGTTTGATTTGCTTCAACCAGAAAGGGTCTTTGTACCATGGAATACGCGGTATATCAACATGCAGATATGATATGGGTTTTAGGAAACTGGAAGGAAATTTTAATGAAGCTGCAACGGCGGTGGGTAGAAGCTCATAGAAGAAATCCTTTGTTTATAAGCAATGTGTTATGGACGGACGAGGCTACATTTCCAAAAAACGACATCTTTAACTGTCACAACGAACATGTTTGGGCCAATAGAAATCCTAATACAGTTCACGAAAGAAACTACTAATTATGGTTTTCAGTAAATTTGTGGGCCGGAATACTTGGTGGCAGGCTCATAGGAACTTTTATAATTCCTGAAACGCTAGATGCAGAAAATTATTTAGAATTTTTAAATGATAACCTTCTAGGTCTACTGGAGGATATTCATCTTGCACTTCCGCGCGATATGTGGGTGCAGCTCGATAGTGCAACATCACATTATGCAGGTGTGGTGCGGCAATGGCTTAACCTCCATTACTTTGGCAAATGGATCGGTCGTGGTGGTTCAAGAGCTTAGTCAGTGAGAATGACCTTTGGAATTTTTCTTGTGGGGACAATAATTGAAGAATATGGTTTATGCAAACCTCACCGACCGGATTCATAGAGCAGCCACTACCATTAACCCCAGAAAGTTGCAGCGTGTTCAAGATGCAATTATTGTGCGTGCACGCTGTTAGATCATCTTTAAGTCCGGTCGTCATTTTCAATTTTGGGCTCGATCCGGCCCTGCCTGTTCTCTGCTTTGAAGGCATTTTTAGGCAGTTGTACCTCGCAGTCCGTGTATCGGTTAAAATTAATTCAGATAGTCACGTTTCGTTAGCAGAATTCCATTTTTAAATTCACCCTTTGTTCTTTGTTGCCTGCAGGCGGATGCAGATTATCGTTTCTCAGAATTTCGCTAGTTGAGATTTTTAACCTTCGAGTCCCGTGTGGATCGCTGAGTCAGCTTTCTTGCGCTTCTGTTGAAATTTTCCGTTACCTTCCTTCGTTTTCGCATATGCAAGAGAAAGATGCATATAAGACGCGTCTGCACTATGTGATTCTTCCCGCTTGCCGCTGAGGAGTGACTTCTCACTTCGCTACCGACTGTTGAATTAGAATAAACGTTTTTGGTTTCTTCAACCCCCGGCTCGCATTGTTTGCGGTCGGGGGGACGTTGTTTGGACTTTCGTAATTTTCGTTGTGAATAACTGTGTGTGTTTGGTGAACTGTGTCGTACCGCTTTTAACGTTTTCGAACTGTTTCGTTTGGCAAGAAATCTCCGGCGTTGACAGTGTTGAACTTTTCGTTTGAAGTGCATGTGAAGCATTAATTAGTGGGGTTAAGAGTTCTTATCGTTGAGGGTTGCGAGGCCCTCGAATATATCGTTTATACGGATCCTAACAAACTCTTGCTATCGAACCCAAGGCTAATTTGAATCTAACGTCGTATTTTCGAAACTCGCATATCGAGGGGTTGACCCCGTGTTATCGCTACGTCGACTTCGCCCTCCGGGGGATTCTACTGCATCATGCCACCCTTAGTTGTTGCCAGCATCTTCGAAGCTGTGCCTGCATCACGTCTTCGTCCGTTGATTTCGCTGCCGTCCGTTCTTTCCTGCAGTTTGTTTGGGAAGCGACGCTACATACAGTATCGCCCGTAATTGTGCAGCCGTTGGGGGTGGCTTTGTTCTCGTTTTGCGTCTTCTGCGTTAATTTATGTGTTTCGTTATTGTTGGTGCCTTATGAAGAAATCGTATGCTATCGGTACGAGGGAATATCAGTTACAACAGCCGTGGGGAATTGAAGTGAATCAAGTTTTAGTTAAAACGTGGTTGGAGTTCTTTACCGTCGGAGGATTGCGAGATCTTCTAAGTTGTCGACATGGGCGGATTTGTTCACGGACTCCTAACCAGACCATCGTTAACTAAGCATGACGTGTATCGTTCTCGCTGTCGAGGGTTTTGCCCATTACCGCTGTGTACGTCGTCTACCCGTCTCGAGGGGATTATGATTGCATTTTACCGACCCCGTTTGCTGTCGTTACCATCTTTAATATCGAGGCTGAGTTCCGCATTCCATCTACTCTGGGATTCCCGGTTCCCGTTGTCGTTCATTTCTTCAGGCATCTTAAGGCAAGTGCTTGGAAGGCAAAACACCCTACCGCGCCGACCGTCGATTACAGCCAGCTGAACTCCTCAAGGTAAACCATGCTTGTATTTTATGAAACTGTCGTGTATAACCTAGTGTTCTTTTCGTCAACGTTTTATGTAATTATCGTGCCTACTACATAGTGTTCGTTTCGTCAAAAAGTGTTGAACATTCCGGCTTAATATTACTGCTATAGTTAACATTGTTGATTTCAAGGTCATGTCTGTACAGTAAAGTTTATTGTTGTTCGTATTGAAGTAACTTGTAACGTAAACGTATTGAAGTAACTTGTAACGTAAATTAGTAACTAACCCCTTTGATTATTTTTCTTGTAACTAGTCAAACATTTCATGTCCATTGTTACCTGCTTATTTTATTTACTATTTGAATAGAGCTCATTGTTAAGTACTGATGTCTTTGATTTGTGTTGACGATATTTTGTTTGTTGTTGTGTTACTTTTCAGTTAGTTGTAAAGGAGTTTAGCAGCTGCTTCAGGAAGTTGTTTCGTTAAGGTAAGTCAGTGCCGTGGCGTGTTAGCCAAACCAAGCTTGCCGAGTTGTTAGTGGGAATTGAGCCCACGCTTCTCCATTCAAGTGGGTTCGATTTAGTTAGTTAGAATGGAGTGGCGTCCTACATTTACCATCATTACACCCTTTTTGTATCGATGTACAGCCCTAACTCGAAGGTAGAAAAGAACCCGCCCTCCCGGTTGAGTTGAGTTGAGCAACCCTTCGTGTTACCGTCATCTAACGGGGTTAGGGCCTTGTAGTTTCGATCGATCTCCCGATTTTGTCGTTTTATCGTGTCGCGACTAAGAAGTCCGGCTCTCGAGCGTATGATTTTGTTGTGCACGCTTGAGGGGTGGTTTGTTATGTTGTTGTGTCGTTTTTGTACCGTAACAGATTTGGCGCCGTCAACGTGGAGCTTTTGTTTTTGTCGATAGCGCCCTTGTGGCATTGTTTTTGTCATTTAGAACCTCGTAGAATTGTTTTCGCAAATGTTTTTTCTTGTTTTTTTAACTTTCCGAAGTAAAAGAAGCATGTTGGCATACTTTTTCCTATAGTATTGAATCGTTGTAGTTTTTTTTCTTGTCGTATTGATCATTTATGACGCCTACTTTAAATTCAGTGTTGTTTTTTTTATATATTTTATATAAATTTTCGAGTTTTGAAGAGATTTTCATATGTGGATAGGTCAGGATTGTGTTTTTTCTTGTTTTTCCTTGTCGTCTCACCTCCTTTTGTTTCTTTTCGTACCTTTTTGTATTTTGCGAAGTGTCTTTTCTTGCTTTTAGTATGTTTTCTCTTGTTTGCATAAGATTTTCATATGTTTTCGGTTGTTTTCTTTAGGTAAGACGTGTTTTTTCTTTGTTTTCATTTGTATTTCCGTGTCTTTTCTTGTTTTCTAAATGTAATTTCGTGTGTTCTTGTCGCTAATTGCCTTTTCTTGTTTTTCTTTTTGTGTTTTTCCGAATCTTTTCGTGTTTAAAGGTCTTGGAGTAGGAAAAAACATAGTCGTTTGTTTTCAGGAAGCCTTATTGAAGTCATTACGTGCGTTTTTTTTTAAAGTCAAGTTTTCGTTTGTTGATAAAACTGTTTATTTTCGTAAGAACTTTTTCGATTTCGATCTTTTGGTTGTCTTTTATTGTCGTTTCTTATCTTAACGATTTCAGAGTAGGAAAAAGTATAGCTAGTTCATACTGTTGTGTTGTTTAGTTGCAGTTTAGGTGGAATTTTTCCGGTTTTAGTTGAATTCAGTACCGATTTTCGTTCATTGAAGTTATCGAACTTTGTTTTTTTAGTTAGTTGTTGGAATTTCGATTCCTTTGTCGTTGATTTTGTTTAGCCTTCAGCTAATTTGAAATTTTATCGTGCCGTCCCGAATTTAAGTTGAAGATTAGTAGAGTTTATCGATTATTGACGTTCCCGATTACCGATGTTGACTTTTTATTGTCGTTTGATGTTGCGCCGCGTTGCTATTTTGTGGACAAGTTGGAAATCATTTTATCACGTATCGCCCAACTTTGTTTGCTAATTCCATCGCGCGCATCAACACCTGTTGAAGTGCCCTGAACACTTACTATGGAACCTTTTTCATTTGTTGACTTAGTTGTTTACCGTGTTGAAGTACATAGCGATTTAGTTCGCTTGTTGTCGTTTTGTTTTAGTGACGTATTGATTGACGATTTTTCGTCGCCGACCGAATTGTTTTAATGACTTTAGGTTGTCATGTACCGTGTTCTTTGTGAACAATTTCGTTGTTAGCTTTTGAGCTTCGTGTGGCGACTATGCGCAGGCTGTTCGCATGTTGTTTCTTTAGTGAAGTTTATATTTAACTTTTGTTGGAGACTTTGTTTTTCCGGTTTTCTGTTGGTGTTCGGTGTCGGAGTCGTTTTCGATCTCGCATTTAGCGGATTTTTAGTCGATTTGGCTCTCGACATCGTCATCGATTGGGGATTTCGGTGGACTTAGTTTTCTTTTTAGTTTACCCTCGATTATTGACAATTATTGACAGTTTCTGTCACAACCTTTCGTCCTTTCTTTCTTTGTTGGTATTTCTGCTGTGGGACTTACACAATGCGCTGATCTCGTGACGCGCAGCGTGCCCTCTTCAGATAACCTTTGGGAGAGATCATGGACTTCTTTTTTTCTGTGTTTGTAACTTTTACAAATACCTCCCTGTGTTCGATTGGCAGGTTGGACGGAAACTTATGCAGGCGTAAGACGTTTTCCCGATTTTGACAATCCCGCATTTGTGACATTTTCCCGGATTTGACATTTTACAATTTAAGTCACTCTTAACCCTATTGGGTTACAACCTTCTTCTCGTTGATGTATCTTTACCTTTAATTTCTTCTGTCAGTTCTATCATCCGTGTCCCGGCGACAACTACCAAACCTTTTGCGTATCTTTATTTTCCGCCTTCCGAAACCGTGCTGTTAGGCGATGGTCATGGACCCGGTGTTAAGGTCCAGTCGGTGTTTCGTGCCTATCGTCGCAGTACGTGCCATGCCTGTTTCGGGCATGGTCGGTTTTCGTAGTTTGGAGTGACAGTCGAGCCTGTTGGCGAGACTGTCGGATTTCGTTGTTCGTTTTGGTGAGTGTTTTGTTTGGTTCCCCGAGGGGACCGAACCTTGGTCGTTTAGTGGACCCCTGGTGGAGTACCATTCCTTTTGGGACATCTTGTTCAATGTCGCCCGTCTTCCGTGGTCCGGGGAATGGATGCTAGCCTTTTGCGAACCATCAGGTCCGGCTCAAATTTACGTATTTTCTACCGACGTATTCGGTCTTTCGTCTTCCTCTTCTCGCTTCACATCTTTCGCACCCTATCTAGTAGCCATAGCGCGTAATTCTTTCGGGGGTGCAACGTTGTTCCTATCGTATGTGTTAGTTGATGTTGGAGGTTGAACTTATTGTTCTGTATTCGTTTTTTTTATTGTTTCACGTTTGTCGTTTGGCTTTCTTTTCGGTTAGAACTTTTCTGTTGTGGGAACAATGCAATGCATAGATCACGTGAAGTGCAGCGCACCCTCTTCAGGGAATTCTTGCCGATATTGGGAATCTAAATAGTTGCTTTTCGTTTGCTTTTGATTTCTTTTTTTGCCTTTGCTCATTGTCGAGTCAAGATGATCCTGGTTCTTCTAAGGATCAATTCAAGGAAGTTGATCTTTAGTGGGAGGGGTGTTAGATCATCTTTAAGTCCGGTCGTCATTTTCAATTTTGGGCTCGATCCGGCCCTGCCTGTTCTATGCTTTGAAGGCATTTTTAGGCAGTTGTACCTCGCAGTCCGTGTATCGGTTAAAATTAATTCAGATAGTCACGTTTCGTTAGCAGAATTCCATTTTTAAATTCACCTTTTGTTCTTTGTTGCCTGCAGGCGGATGCAGATTATCGTTTCTCAGAATTTCGCTAGTTGAGATTTTTAACCTTCGAGTCCCGTGTGGATCGCCGAGTCAGCTTTCTTGCGCTTCTGTTGAAATTTTCCGTTACCTTCCTTCGTCTTCGCATATGCAAGAGAAAGATGCATATAAGACGCGTCTGCACTATGTGATTCTTCACGCTTGCCGCTGAGGAGTAACTTCTCACTTCGCTACCGACTGTTGAATTAGAATAAACGTTTTTGGTTTCTTCAACCCCCGGCTCGCATTGTTTGCGGTCGGGGGGACGTTGTTTGGACTTTCGTAATTTTCGTTGTGAATAACTGTGTGTGTTTGGTGAACTGTGTCGTACCGCTTTTAACGTTTTCGAACTGTTTCGTTTGGCAAGAAATCTCCGGCGTTGACAGTGTTGAACTTTTCGTTTGAAGTGCATGTGAAGCATTAATTAGTGGGGTTAAGAGTTCTTATCGTTGAGGGTTGCGAGGCCCTCGAATATATCGTTTATACGGATCCTAACAAACTCTTGCTATCGAACCCAAGGCTAATTTGAATCTAACGTCGTATTTTCGAAACTCGCATATCGAGGGGTTGACCCCGTGTTATCGCTACGTCGACTTCGCCCTCCGGGGGATTCTACTGCATCATGCCACCCTTAGTTGTTGCCAGCATCTTCGAAGCTGTGCCTGCATCACGTCTTCGTCCGTTGATTTCGCTGCCGTCCGTTCTTTCCTGCAGTTTGTTTGGGAAGCGACGCTACATACAGTATCGCCCGTAATTGTGCAGCCGTTGGGGGTGGCTTTGTTCTCGTTTTGCGTCTTCTGCGTTAATTTATGTGTTTCGTTATTGTTGGTGCCTTATGAAGAAATCGTATGCTATCGGTACGAGGGAATATCAGTTACAACAGCCGTGGGGAATTGAAGTGAATCAAGTTTTAGTTAAAACGTGGTTGGAGTTCTTTACCGTCGGAGGATTGCGAGATCTTCTAAGTTGTCGACATGGGCGGATTTGTTCACGGACTCCTAACCAGACCATCGTTAACTAAGCATGACGTGTATCGTTCTCGCTGTCGAGGGTTTTGCCCATTACCGCTGTGTACGTCGTCTACCCGTCTCGAGGGGATTATGATTGCATTTTACCGACCCCGTTTGCTGTCGTTACCATCTTTAATATCGAGGCTGAGTTCCGCATTCCATCTACTCTGGGATTCCCCGTTCCCGTTGTCGTTCATTTCTTCAGGCATCTTAAGGCAAGTGCTTGGAAGGCAAAACACCCTACCGCGCCGACCGTCGATTACAGCCAGCTGAACTCCTCAAGGTAAACCATGCTTGTATTTTATGAAACTGTCGTGTATAACCTAGTGTTCTTTTCGTCAACGTTTTATGTAATTATCGTGCCTACTACATAGTGTTCGTTTCGTCAAAAAGTGTTGAACATTCCGGCTTAATATTACTGCTATAGTTAACATTGTTGATTTCAAGGTCATGTCTGTACAGTAAAGTTTATTGTTGTTCGTATTGAAGTAACTTGTAACGTAAACGTATTGAAGTAACTTGTAACGTAAATTAGTAACTAACCCCTTTGATTATTTTTCTTGTAACTAGTCAAACATTTCATGTCCATTGTTACCTGCTTATTTTATTTACTATTTGAACAGAGCTCATTGTTAAGTACTGATGTCTTTGATTTGTGTTGACGATATTTTGTTTGTTGTTGTGTTACTTTTCAGTTAGTTGTAAAGGAGTTTAGCAGCTGCTTCAGGAAGTTGTTTCGTTAAGGTAAGTCAGTGCCGTGGCGTGTTAGCCAAACCAAGCTTGCCGAGTTGTTAGTGGGAATTGAGCCCACGCTTCTCCATTCAAGTGGGTTCGATTTAGTTAGTTAGAATGGAGTGGCGTCCTACATTTACCATCATTACACCCTTTTTGTATCGATGTACAGCCCTAACTCGAAGGTAGAAAAGAACCCGCCCTCCCGGTTGAGTCGAGTCGAGCAACCCTTCGTGTTACCGTCATCTAACGGGGTTAGGGCCTTGTAGTTTCGATCGATCTCCCGATTTTGTCGTTTTATCGTGTCGCGACTAAGAAGTCCGGCTCTCGAGCGTATGATTTTGTTGTGCACGCTTGAGGGGTGGTTTGTTATGTCGTTGTGTCGTTTTTGTACGGTAACAACGCAAGTGCTGCGAAGCTAATGACGGGTACTTTAACGTTTAACAATAATGTGATGTTTTTTGAGCTAAAGAATGACTGATTGGGAATTATTTTTGCTTATTACTTAATTCTGTAAATAAAAATGTTACTTTGTGTATTTAATAATAGTTACTAGGGAACTTAAATTTGTCACTTTCAAACGGACTTCTTAAATACATTCGTTAAACAAACCTAACCTAACAGTCTGGTCAAATGTAATTTTCTGTTAATGCTTCATATGAGAGAACTAGACACCGTAGAGTTTGTGTTGATAATTTTAGAGTTCTCGAGCGTTACCGAAACCTGCTACCTGAAACTTTAGTGGGATTTGCGGGATACTCTGAATATTTTCATATTAATTATTCTAACCAAGAGGTTGATAGCAAACCCCTTGGCCACCTGAATAACGTGCCGCCACTAGTTGTTTTATAGCGGTTGTTTCGAATCCGCTGACCACTATTTGCACGTAGAGGTTGTAACGCATCTGCTGACCTCTATTAGTAACGTAGGGGTTGTAATGCTAAGTTATTAATTAAATAAAACATCCACGAAAGTTAAAAAGACGTATATTAAAAGAAACTAAAAATTTTTATCAATTACAATTGATTTTCACTCTATCTGATCAGTGGTTATTTAACAGTGAACTTCGTAAAATGGGTTAAACAGTTTAAATATATGACATAAATTTACCCTGGAAGAATACAATACTCAAAGCACCCCCGCAGTTAGTTGGTTAAAAAAATACCATAAATGACTGACCTTCGTCCAGAGCCGGCGAACGGTTGAGAAGCGATTTAATTTAATTTTAATGTCCCTGGCTTCATTGGTATTCCTTTACTTCGGAATGGGCTGGCACTTGGCCACATCTTTCTCAGAGAACTTGCACTTTTTGACTTCGGTTGTTTTAGCGCGGCACGCGGCATTTTGCCGGTGTTTTTCTAATTCGTTTCGCGGGACACGGAAGACCCCATAACGGAGCTTGAGCGCCGAAGCGCGGTACGCTAAAAACGGCTCTTGCTGGTAATTAATTTATTATCTCGCGGTATCCGGGAACGAACTGACTTCGCCGTGACCACGGAGACTCGAGGAAGGCTTTCCAGCTCCCTCGTTTCGGGACGCTTCCGAATCGTAATTCGTCTTTTTGCCGAATTGCATTTTTCGTTTGCATGGAAGAAAACTGATTTATCGTTTCTCACAACACAGAAGTTGCAAGTTTACTGTTGCAGCCCGATTCTTTGAAATCTTTGCCAGTAAGCTAAGATCGAGTTTCTTTGACTTCCCGGATGTAATTCAATATTCAAGATTGCAACATTGTCGAATGTTTGTAATAATGTCAATTATACATGTTGGCTTCTAGCTTATTCTTTCCTTCCGGACAATTTAGTTAAATTAACATCGATGGTATTTATTATAACCGCAAATTGCGGGTTGTTACATTATTATAAGAAATTTATAAATATTTTTGTAGGGGACAGGCCTCGTTTGCAATATATTTGTGGGACCCACTGGCCCCCATGTTCCCCGCGTCTCTTACGGGCCTGGGTAGGTTGGTTTTACCGGAAAGGTGGTATATAAATTTTTAGTAATTTATTCCAATGTCAAAAGTAGACTAATTAAACGTCAAAAATGAAACTGATTTTTTACTTTAGTACACAAGTGTGGAAAAAAATATTGTAATATGCAAGTCGAGAAGAAAATATCTTTGACCAGTCTCGAACTCTATTGTCAGTCCTCGCTACGCTCGGGTTGTAAACTAGTTCTCGACTGGTAATGGTATATTACATACCGAGGTGGGAAGTGTTTCATTCCTGTCGAGAGATTAAGTAGTTTATCTCGAGACAAGAATGAAACTTTTCACCGTGGCGTGTATACTATTTTATTCGCAATCATCTAATTTTAAAAATAACTACAATTGAATTCTGAATAATAGATATCTTGATGTAGCAAATATTTTTGTTACCATGAAAACAACCCACTCAATATTTTTGTTACCATGAAAACAACCCAGTCTTCAGGTATGTAATATTTTTCGGGGTATGTAATAATTTCCCGGCTAGTTTCAGTAATCATCTAGTTCCCAGCTGTTGTCATGTCATGAAATTGACACATTACAATGTGATTGCGAATAAATGCTATTTGCATCTCTTGATCTATATTAAGTAACTATTTTCCACTACCGACGATGTAAATGCACCTTACATCCATAGATACAAGTCATGTAAGTGGCTCACAACACATGTTTATTTGCTTACTCTTGTCTATGAAAATTAATAGTGTCACTTACATTCTTAGGACAATATAGAAAGGCGACAGATAGCCTTTAGTTGATAAATGTAACACAAATACAAATTGTATATTTTATTTCGTATCTTTATCTTGATTTAGCTGGTAACAAATTTACACAGGCCATATTTACTGCTTTATTAATCTCCACTGCTCACTTTTTAAACATAATTTTCTGTTAAGACAAAAAATAATAATCACGCGCGTTGCTCTTACTTTTCGTGGGCATAGTTAACTTATTAATTAAATCAAAATTTTTAACGATAGATACATAAATATTTCTCGTTCACTTCTACGTTGGAAAAATAGTAGGATGTTTTTATATAACAATTTTTCGCTCTTTCTTGGTATTGTAGGTTGTACTATATCTATTTTTTGTGGGTACTATTATACATTGAGACTTTTCCACGTAAACGAATTTGCAGGTTATTATGTGCTAATTATTAGTTTTTGAATATGAGATTACTCTCACTTTAACTAGGAAACTACGCTTCGCTTAATCGCTACCTAGTGCTCTTAAAGAATTAAATTCTTATTACGAGTATAATTGCCATAAACCTCCGGATTCTAGTGGATTATTGAATCTTTTGATTGTTTAATCGTTTTGAATTTTTACGTAGTTCGTGATTTACGTTTTCTACTTTGGATTACAATGAACCAGTTGCTCTTCAGGACTCACACATAAGGGTCGGCTGACACATTTAAGTTTGACTTTATAGATTGTATATTTTTCTTTGCTATTATTTTCTTGTTGCTTGTTTTCGGGTTAGAAGGGCGTCTAGTAATTTCGCTGCACCGAATTATGCTACCGCAATACATTTTTTGCAGTTGTTCATAGACTTATTAATTCTTTTTGCTCATCATCTTTTCTTGTAGATGCATATTCGTTAATTAGTACGAAATCAGAAAATCTCTCCTTTAACATTAATTTATACATTCTTTTGTTGATCTACTCGCTCCTTTAATTAAAAAATATCTGAGTGGGAATTAATAATGTTTAATAGTAATCTTTCGATCAGCTCCACATTCACTCCTCCTTCTTTCTTGTAAGAGGCATTTCATTCTAGCTTCGTATGGCCTTCATTGCGCTATCACGAATGCTGATTTCATTAATATTTAACATCTTAACCCTGTCAATTCCTAGTTATTAAGAGGTTTTGATCGACATTAGATATTTATCTTACTTTTGTTGCGATTATTAATATCTTAGAATAATTGTTTCCTCGACTTGGCCCCTAAAACATGTTAAGAACACATTCGCTTTGTTAGTTGTTTCTACACTTTTGGAAGCAATCATCTCTTCGATAGAAAACAGATTAGTTTAAATAACTTTGTCAACAATTTAAACAAAAATGGCTGAATACATTATAGAAAATGCAGCAGATGATGATTTTTGGACGGAATTGTCACCCGCCTACATTACACTAAAATGGTGTGGTCTTGCACAGTTCGTAGTACATGGAACACCAGGCAAAAGAAAAGTTTTACAGATTCCTTTAATGAGTTCATATAAAGTCATTAGTTACTTGTTTCTGCTTGGTTTGATAAGTGTCCTCATAGTGTTCAGCGATGTAATTTCGACTTTCAAACTACACAATTCCCTTCAGCGGTATATAGTTGTGTGTGAAGTTAACTTATTTGTCATCACCATGCTTAGCTTGATGTTCTGCAATGCTGCGTTTGCACAACATATTATAAAATTGATTAACGATATGAAAGAAACTGAAAGCGAGGCGCATACTTTTCGCATTGGCGAAGATAGCAAAACAAATAGAAACTTTATTATTATATTGATTATCGCCACCTTTCTGCTGCTAGCTATTGGCTTAGCGTTTGGACTTACTAACATGCAGGATAACATCACATACTGCGTTATTTATGCAATTAATATTATTTTACAAGGGACCATAGCATCTACAAATATAGTTTTAATAAGTTGGATACGGTTGCTAACTTATCGATTACAGATACTGCAGCAGACCATCAGCTTGTGTAAAACTGAAAAAATAATATCAAATATCGCTAATTTACATTTGAAAATTAACGAATGGATTCAAATAGCTGAAAAGCCGTACATTGCGCCAACTGTATTAATTCTTGCATCCTATTTTGTGGAGCTTCTGGCACAGCTTTACTATATATTTTCATATGAGTGGAGAACAATGAAATTGTTAGGAGAAAACATGTTTTATTACTTGTTCGCGATACTTACAGCGGGATCTGGGTTCATGCTACTAGTTTTTTGTTGCGACTGCTTAAGAAGAAAGGTAAGTGTTTATTGAATTGATTGGTTATAGTCAGATGTTATGCAGGTTTATGATCTCGCTTCTTGCACTTCGACTTTATTGTTCTTTGTGCACCCCTAGTTCAATCAGTGGCCGCTGCTGCCATTTGAATAAAGTAACTATTCTATAATTGAAAATATATTTTATCTATCCTACCGTTACAATATAACAGGTTTAAGTAACGAGATATAGCTTAAAACATGTAAAACAATTTGAAAAGTAACATGTAAAAAGATATTCAAGTAGTATGTCAACATAACATGACTTATGTGTCAACATACTTGTTCGTATCATATGCACCAGGCAGCTGGCATCTGCTATGGGCGCTTTGAAATGTGCTCCACATTTATATGAAAATTAAGGAGTAAAACGCTGTCGCTGTAGAATCGGTGATATGGCAGTTTCAATGTCACACGGAGGCTACCGATGTTGCCGCCGAGACCGCTATAAACTAGCGGGCTTACTGTGAATATTTACGAATATTGTACTAACAGGGAGGTGATCCATCATGCTGATAGTGGAGGTGTCTTAATAAGAAGTAATAAAACGCAGTAGTCTTCTCCACGTACATTTATTAACAAGGCGACATGTTTCGAAGCCAAACTGGCTTCATCTTTACTAGTGCCGTCTCCTTCAGAGGATGGTTGCTATTTTACTTGCCGTTTTTTAATTGTTAAATTTGATGTAATAACCAGTACAACGATCTTTATAACGTAGTTTACTGGCTATTGAATTAATTTTCTTCTCCAATGTGGTGTTCTTTGTGAATTTTGATTACTACCTCGCCTTCGGCGCTTAACCTCAATATAACCTATAATTTGGAACACGTGGTTTTACCTGTTTTATAACCAATGATCATTTTGGCCTGAAGATGAAGCCAGTTTGGCTTCGAAACATGTCGCCTTGTTAATAAATGTACGTGGAGAAGACTACTGTGTTTTATTACTTCTTCTGAATATTGTGCTCCCAAAATGTAATTCAATCCGAAGGTAAAGGCAGCCTCCTCGCCGATTGTTACAGTATAAAATGCTCATTAAGACCCCTAATTAACGTTCGTAGTAGTGCTCGCCCTGCGTGTCCCGTTCAGCCCTAATAGCTCCGGCTAGAAAACTCAATCGGGAGGGGGTTTCAAAAGCTAGGGTACAGTTCAGTGCGAGATACCACGAAAGGGGTGATTGATAATAAAGGTTCGAAAACAAATCGACGGGGGCCACGACCTTTGAAGATGGTATGTCTAATTTTAACTAACGACTGGCCAAAAGCCGAAATCCAATCGCTGTAGAGTCCTGTTGTACCCCGGAAGGCGTTCCACGGACCGACGTTCACACCTACCTTTTTGGTGTCTATTTTCTCAGCTGTTTGGGGCCCTGTACAAAGGAGTATACACAACACGACAAGAATCTTAGTTCATGCCAATCTAAATGAATACACAAATAAAATGCAAGAAGTCAAGTAAAATAGGTGATTTATTGACGCAATATTTACACACACATGAAAATTCAGACGAGTAGTATGTAATAAAATCGGGTTAGTCCCCAGGTTTACAGTGAAATTGCACTACAACTGTGGCCACCTGGGTTCAAGAACGATCTTACTTAATTGCCAAAGTGGATTCTAACAGTTCTTGGAGCCAGAGTACCACAGTGCCTGCGTTCAAGGCTTAGTGACTTTGAAATAAACGATACTAGTGCAATTAGCACAGCGCAAAATGTTCAAAATGCGCACATCACTGCAATACGCACGTAACACTTCTTAAATGCTATTTTTACAGTTACTTTTGTTATTTTTTGTGTGTACAGAAATTGTTGCACTGTTCGTCTTTAGAAGTCATATTTATTTCCATAGCAAGATATCCATTTTCTGTAACTCCTTGTAGCCTTAGTAATTGAAATATTTGAATTACTAATTTACATTCGTTACTTCCTTGAATATCATTCTTCAGTTGCTTATCTTATTGGATCTAATATACATGTTTATGTTTAAAAAGTGTAATTGAAATTCTTTTGTTGCGGACATTTTAGGTTTCGCAATTTTAACATTTATTTATGTAAATAACATTTTCTTGTTTTGTGTCTAAAGTTGATGCAACCTGCTTGAAATTTATTTTAAACAAACACACGATGTAACTTTATTTAAGATCACGCCCTTTGACTATTGTTGATTAATTGTTCAGTTTATATAACATAATTAAGGTCTAGCATTTTTTGGAGGTCCGGGAAACCCTTGAAAATCCGTACTGATTCTAACTGCGCAGCAGAGTCACAGTGGTAATCCTACGCATTATTTTCGACTATAATTTTTGAAATAAAATTAAGTCTAGGGTCATATTTTTGTTCTTGAAAACCTTTAAGAAAAAGTCTTCATGCGTAATTTTCAAAATATCTGTTTCTGGCACCCTGACTGCTCCTGCAATAGCTGAAACTTTTGTTTTTCAAACAGGCAAGAAAAATTCTTCCCTCAACTTTTTATGTGGTTTCCCAGGACCATTTTGAGTAATTCCGCTATCCCATTGAAATTGTTTATATAGAAATTTTATTTGGAAATTGACGAAATAATTATTCCTTCGTAGCTATCCCATTTCGTCAAAAAAATTATAGCGCTTCTATACTTAAGCTTACTTTGACTCAATTTATTTTGTTCAAACCTGCAACAAGCTACATAAATCGATTGATTGTAACTAAACACAGTAAATACGCCGATAAATTATTTCATTGCTTTTAATGACCGGGTAAATTATGTAAGAATCTTCCTTTGTACTTTAAAGAACTAACATTTTGGATACAGTAGCAATACATACACCTCTATTAAATGGAGACACAGAATAACATAAATAGTTAGATTTCTATGTTACCCTAATGGTAATTGCGTACACTTTCAATTCTAACCATGATACAAACAGACCTATATATACTAGGCCAACATTGTTTGGTTAAAAACGAAAAAGTACCCATGGTCCATATTCATTAAAACAAAACGATTTAATAACAAATAGTCAGAAGATTGTATATATAGTATTGGTGAACTATAATCATGCAACGTCTTTGATGTTCAGATTAAACAACATTAAAGTTTAATTCAAATAAAAAAATAAAAAATGCTAAACTACAGATAATGAAAATAACGACAACTTCATAAGGGATTTCGCCTAGCGAGTGTGTGATTTGATTCGCGGGCACAAGCGTGCCGCCGAGTTTTGAAGTTGCACACAGCGCTAGCTAAAGTTCCTACGTTTTCTGGGGAAGCACGAGAGCAGAGAAGTGTTGAAATAGTAGCCGGTTAGCTGTACACCGGAGTCGTGGTCCTGCAGACATTCCACTTTGCTATTTGATGGCCAGGAAGCTAACAAAGTAAGCGGCTGTATAATCGAGTGACGCATTACCGAAAAGGCTTTTGAGAAACGGGTCCAGGTATTTTGTAATTGGCATTCTTTAGTTATCACTGCAGGTGCGTGATTTCATAACTCATTCGGCCATTTGAGAGCAGCGATTGCAGTAGAATCAGAGTAATTTATTGCGTGTACGTGCAAGCTTTCTTGCGTTAAGACCGCGTCAGCATAATATGCGAGGTAGGCTGTCAGCACAAACGTGTCGTTTGAAACAGCTGTCTGCGAATGATTTAATGTGCGCAGTGCGCCTAAGCCTTGAGCATCTGCGTAGTAGAAAAAGCTGTCGGCTTTGTGAGTTAATTAATAATGGTTATTACAAATGCTTAGTAGAAACGCTTTTTGGAGCACGATTTAATATCATTGTGTGTATATTTATATGCGGCGCACAGAATTTAATACTAGTATTATTTAGTATTGTATTTTCTACATAATACATTTGTTTTTCATTTTCATCAACTTGGCTTTTATTTGTAAAGCTAATATTTGCAGCTTAACATGAGTTCAGATAAATTTCTGGGTTTATTACAACAAGAACTTTCCACAACCACGAAATGAGGTAAATAAAACACGAGAGATCTTGTTACTAGGAAAGCTGCCCTAAAAAAAAACAAAAGTAATTTATAAAATGGAGGGGAATAGTGGCCTAGGGCATGCCTTGTTACAACGTCTAAAAATGATTTATACTTACATTTTGACGGAGGTAAAATTTTTATGTTTTTTTATTGTGAAAAGCGGATCAAAGGAACTAAGGTCACATGCATTACTAACAATAAAAGATTGAAATCGGAGGTGCTACGGAAGGATAATAAATTACATTTCAGCTTACAAAAGAATAAATGAATATAGAGGGAGTAAACTTTTATCTTTTATAGCTTAACGGTGGGACTTCCAAATAATTTAATTGTTGTCTTAGAAAAGTACTAATCTAAAAACTACTGCTCATCGTTGAGATACAATTTATGCTTGGCTTCATAAAGCGATACTTTTTAGTGCCTATTGTGATTTCTTTAAGGAACAGCTGTTGTTTGTGAAATGTTTCCTTCAAATCCAAAGGAACTAAGGTCACATGCATTACTAACAATAAAAGATTGAAATCGGAGGTGCTACGGAAGGATAATAAATTACATTTCAGCTTACAAAAGAATAAATGAATATAGAGGGAGTAAACTTTTATCTTTTATAGCTTAACGGTGGGACTTCCAAATAATTTAATTGTTGTCTTAGAAAAGTACTAATCTAAAAACTACTGCTCATCGTTGAGATACAATTTATGCTTGGCTTCATAAAGCGATACTTTTTAGTGCCTATTGTGATTTCTTTAAGGAACAGCTGTTGTTTGTGAAATGTTTCCTTCAAATCCAAAGGAACTAACCGATTTTTGGATGGAGATAGCTACCAGTAACGCTGTACTTAGATGGTTGGGATTAGTACGATTTAGCGTACATGGGCCACCTACGAATAGAAACTTTAAAATACTTTCGCATTTTAGTATACATAAGGTCATATTTTACTTGTTCCTTGTTGGATTAATAGCTTTTACGGCTTTAGTGAATTGCCTATTTACTTATGAACAACATTTATTCCCAAAATACGTTCTTGTGTTCGAACTGCATTCTGCGATTTTATTGTCCTTCTGGTTAGCAATCTCTTCCACCCTGCATCCAAATAAAGTCATCACAATCGTCGTTCAAATCTTTAAGATTGATGAAAAAATACGTAAAACTGGAATTATGCCCAATAGCAAGCAGCTAGCGAAATGTACCACGTTTTGGACTACGTTCTTTTTCTTTGCATGTTATGTTAGCATTTATAATCATCTTTTTCCACAAGTGGGGTGACCCTCAATTTGTTGCTATGTTTTTCCTGTACTCCACCACGCACATTTACAAAACGTATGTGGGGGTGGCGTTTAGAGGCTGGACATTATCAATGATGTATCGATTTTGCAAAATACATGAGCACGTGTCTCACTGTCAAACCCATACAAAGGTTCATAAATATGCCAATATCTATCAAAACTTATGCGAAGTAGTAGAAACTATAAACAAGCTGAGCATAGTACCTACTCTAGGAAATATAACCGCAAACTTCATAGTGCTTTCTATACAGTTCTACTTCATATTTTTCACTTATATTCGATACATTTTTAACAGTTCTTTGCTGCTATCTAATGACTACTCAAGTAAGTATTTATCGTTATTTACCATGTTAAGGCAATGTCAACACCTTTTCTATACTGTGAATTAATTTTTTGTATACTGGTCTAGTAGCTTAGTCTACCAGGTTAGCAAGGGGTCCGGTAGGCACGTTGCTATGGCATAGGTCGGTAGTATTTAATGACACGTTTGGCAGTACTGAAGTGTATTGTTGGTGGCACTGTCAGTTTATGTCATATTCTAGGTATGCAGGTTAGGTATTGTTTGTTATTTGACACAGACTGACGCAAAACCTAACCTCAAATTTGACATTGCCAGAGCGTGCCACTAACAATTGACTCTGAAGTGTATTGTTGGTTGCACTGTCAGTTTATGTCAAAAATTTGAGGTATACAGGTTAGGTATTGTTTGTTATTTGACACAGACTGACGCAAACCTTAACCTCAAATTTGACATTGCCAAAGCGTGCCATCAACAATACACTTCAATGCTGGAAAACGTATAACACGAATCATAGCATTTTGAAAGCAAATAATTTGGAATAGTTATTTAGAATGATTCTCGTTCTTGTTCAGTAAAAAAAAAATGTAATACGACAAACGGCCGCTATTCGCGTGTATGGCCACGCTAGATTGCGGGTCTCGCCTTGACGGGCTCGACCGTGATGTAATAACGCGGCTATAAATGCTTTGCAATTCCACAGTAAAAACGATATTGATAAAAGGGCGATAAGGCAACACAGATCGCTGAAGGCGTTACTACAATTCCAAGGGAGATGTAAACAAAATTTCATTCAGACATGCATTTTTTACAACTATGAAATATTCAAATTTGGCGGTATTTTACGCATGCATTACTTTACTAATAATCCCGTTATATTTAGGCGGGTGTAGAAATTTATGGCGGCAAGATGCAAAACTCAAGATGCGTCAACCACCGGGATGATTTGGCCGACATCTATCCCAGCTATCGGCTGAAATGGTAGCAGGAACAGCGGGCTCATATAGTAAACGTTGTGCTTGATAAACGACAGTTCTAGCTCCAGTAATGATGGCGGGAAAATTGGCGTCAATACACTTGCAATACGTATAACGCGAGACGTTTTAGGGCATTGGTATATAGAGTGTTGGAGGTACGGTAGATGGCGGGATAATTCGGCATTCTTTTCTCTCTCTCTCTCTTTAGGTGCCGTCTCATAGTCTGAGGTTGGCGATCATCATGGCATATCTCCATCTGTCACGTGCTGTATGAATTAAATCTTCTCTGTTGAGTCCTAGCCAATTTCTTATGTTGCTCATCCAGGATGTCCTCCTCCTACCTCTAGCTCTCTTCCTTTGAATTTTCACTTCGATTATATATTGTAGAAGTGTGTATTTATCGTGGCGCATTCTTTTAATTATTTAAAAAAGAGTCGAAATAAAATTTCACGTCAACACAACTAGACGGGAACGGAATTTCAGGTTGTATGGCTGAACATTAGAAGCTTGTCATATCCGACGACGTCTCAAAATGCCAAAATTGGCTGGTAAGGCGCCTAAGTAGCTACATTTACCGGATGGTAACACTCAAAATGACACACCTTGCCTGCGTGATGGTAACTAGCTCGTGGACATAAAAAAAAATCAGTGGCGGTTTCAATTTTTAACTTGGCCTAACCAGTAAGTTTTAAATTATCTTATATCCTAGTTACCCATATTGCTTATGTGTATAACACATATGGAGTTCTCCAGCACTGAGATTCTTTGATTCTTATTTTCGAGAACACTCGAGAATTGTGAGCTTACGAACGTACCGTGATCGACGATCAATAAAAAAATTACACAAGTAATTACTATAATTCAGATAATCACAGTAAAAAAATCAGATAATCACAGTACAAAGATCACAATATAATTTATCAAAATCAGAATCGTAGGTTGCCACAAATTATTAGCTGTGATTAGTAATTATTTATAAATATGAGGTACCTCAGACACAAGATTATAACTAATACTTACAGTTTCACAAATTTTGCAATAGTATTATTGCACACATTAAAATAAATCAACGGACAGGCAAAAATTTCAGCAATGGAAAATCCTTGTTGCTGCTTGGTTTTGGAGGAAACGCGATACGCCATACGTTAAACGTCGCTCACGGCTTTCAAGAAAGATTTGCATAATTTCGTGCGGCAGAAAACTGGTAGCCAGGGAGATTTGCAACACGACGGCAGGGAAGATTTCGACCTGGACGGCCTCCGTGTCTGGTCCTTCTTGTGCTCTCAAAGCACACGCAGCAGGGGTTAAGCGGCCACCACTATGCAGATACAGCCCTATCTCGCCTGAAGCATCCGCACGTGGACGAAATGACCACTACTGCAACTAATGCCCAAATCGGCCCTTTTGAACTCGCTGCTATAAGCGAGAAAAAGGTTCACGATAGCATACAATGAAATAACATGGATTTCGAAACGAAATTTGTACTTACCTTGTAAAAAAATCCAGGCACTCAGTAGCGTAAAATTCCGCCGAAGAATGACGTGGGACTAAAGTTTCCTCATAACAAGTTTCGGGGACTTAAAACCGCTCCAAGAAGCGTAGACAAGCATCACACAAACGACAGCCCTTAAATCATTCGAACTTTCTATACCGCTAAATCGATTTAATGTCGTTTCGTCGAGCGAGGTGAAAAAAGAACGCTTCAAAAACAAATGCGAGTTCTATGAAACTTTCGTAGCAAGGCCAAGGAAGTAGGCGTGGCTCAAGCGCGCGAAATACAAACTGAGTCGCATAGACCTTAAACTCTGATAAATGTGCCAAAAAAACGTAACAATAGTAATGAAAAAAATGAAGCACCGTGATATCGAGACTCTGATATAAAGTAATCTAAATGTTGCGGCAGTGTTTTGTTTCTAAGTTTTTCATTTATTTCTTCTGATTTAATTCAATTATAAAAATATTACTTACTAAAGACACCACACGAATGTGTCTTGCTTTAACTAACGATGATTTCTCTTTCAGATTCAAAATTATGTTCTATAGCGATTTATTATAATTTTATTCGGTATAATTTGTTTCGTCCACCTGTGTACTCGTAACAATCTGAAGTTTTACTTTGGTTTATTATATGTAAATCTTTTAACAACCAATACTGAATTAGATGCTAGCAGCATTATCGTAAAATTTATAATTTACTTCTGGTAATTGATTGTCCTTTATAAGGAGTACAATGTACTTTCACTACAAAAATCAAATATCATACATTATTGAGTACTTTATTCGTCAATCTAACAAATTTTCTAGGAGTGAGCTTTTAGCAGTAAAAGTAAGTTCAGAGCTAAGTTAATATTCATAAAGCACGTCATACAAACATGAATTACTAATATTTGCATTCCAACAAAGCCTAACTAGATTTAAAAGACAGCTTGTACGTGTAGCCAAATTTCCAATAGATACATTTAGGAGGTGGTGATATCGAAGACGACGAAACAGTTCAAGTGCTTCCAGCTATGCAAAAAGAATATTATTAATAAAAAATTATAAATATAGAAAAAGTGGGGAATAAAAACTTTCGATATAAAATTTATCAGCTGATAACGGAACAAAGTAACATCGAGACAGTCAATCATTTATCTGTTTGATATTAAAAATATTCTGTGCACTTTCGACGCGTCTTGCTTTTGTTCTTACTTAGACATGCTACTTCCAAGCAATTAATTTGGTTAAGTGCTAATGTAAAAGCTAGTGGTGAGAGTTGAGATAAATTATTGTTTGGCTTTATAAGGCGATAACAAAGTTTGATAGTCGTCAGTGCCTATTGTAACCGTTTTGTGTGCGAACCATGGTCGTAATGCCATTTTTCGCGGCAGAAGAAGAAACAGATTTTTGGACGGAGTTAGCTCCTAGTTATACTATGCTAAGATGGTTGGGATTAGTACGATTTAAAGTACACGGAGCACCTAAGAAACGAAATTTTGAAATCATTTGCCAGTTGAGTTTATATAAAATCACATTTTACGTTTTCATATTGGGATTAGTGACCCTTATAATTCTAATGAACGACGTTTTTGACGTATTCCATGCTAGAAACGTATTAGAGCAATATGTTCTACTTGTTGAAATACATTATGGGATTTTACTGATATTGTGGATAATAATTGGCAATATACTTTACGCTAAAAAATCTATGAAGGCTGTAATTGGGATATTTAGGATCGACGAAAATATATCTCAAGCTGGCATTATCCTTAAAGGAAAAAAGTTGGAGAAACTTAACATTTTTCTAATTATGCTTCATTCCTTATGCTTTATTTTAGGATTACTAATAAGCATCACACAGAAATGGAATGACATTAAATATTTCATAACTTATTGCTCGTATGTTACTTTGCATGCATACCAAATCTACGTTGCGGTTGCTTTTAGAAGCTGGATGATATCAATAATGCATCGATTTTTTAAGATACATGAACATATGAGTTACTTTGGCAAACATATGAACATTCAAGCAGTTGGTAACCTCCATCGCAGCCTTTCCGAAGTAGTAGAAACTATAAACAAGCTGAGCATAGTGCCTACTCTGGGAAATATGACGCTAAACTTTGTATTGCTTACGATACAGTCGTATCACTTCTTTTCCATTTGTTATTCTGGTAATATACTCACGGATACAAGGATTTTTGTAGCTCTCTTTTGGATCTGCATGTTAGAGAGTGACAGTCTTCTAACCATTCTTGTATGTCATCAGCTGACTCGTCAAGTGAGTATTTAAAATCATTTATTTTTAATGTTCTCTTAGTAATTTTAAGCAATGCGACGTCGTGACTTAATACCGAAACGTCTTTAGCTGCCTTATTATACATTAGGTTGGAGCAGAAGCAGATTTTATACTACGGTAGAGGGGTATATCTCAAAAAGTTGTTGTATTGCTTTACTGACAACTGTGGTAAATAATGTACATGTTTTTGGTTTAACTATATTTTGTGTTAAACTCTGTTAACATTTTTTAATTACAGTATTAATAGTTTCTGGCATGTGCTATGATATACAAGTCTGTTACCGCACAAACGCTACTTTACGACATAATCGGGAAATATACCTAGAATCCGCGGCCCTAACTTCGTTATGATGGTGGTAACAAAAGGTTTACCGGCTAAACTACAGTGGAGAAGGGCAGGTTCTTTACGACCTTTGAGTTAGGGCTCTACTCCGGTAACGAGATAAATATGATGTTCAAATTGATGGTGGGCCACCACATTCGGTCTAGATTGTGAAAACAAAAGCACCACACAGGTGAATGCACTCTGAATGTAGAAGCGGGTGATTCACCTTTCTGCTTCTACCTTGGCACAGCTTGAGGTAGCGATTGCACAGCTGAATTAAATCTACCTTTCGTTACATTCACTTACACCCATCTGGTTTCCTGTATATAAAAAACAAAACAAAACATCAAAGAAATGCAAACACCAATAAAAAACAATAGATAAATAACAACAAACTCTATTGAAATAATAAACTATTTAAATAACAATGAACATGGAAATGTTTACTGGTTACTGTTAAAAATAATCGGCAATAGGTATTAGTTAGCTTAAATGGTGACGTTTAAACTACACACAAATAACAAAACGATAAGAATTGGCATAGCTACATTCAAAACAGTATTAACTCTCAATTTGGTACAAAAGAACTACGTTACATAAACAAAATTTATCAACATCACTCAAATAGTGACGCAACGACCACAGTTACTTGAGCTTACAGTGTAAAACAACATATCAACAATAAACTTGGACGATAAGGAGAAGAATTCACTTTAAAATAGTAGTGTCTGTTTGACATCTTACACTTTAAACAACAAAATCATAGCTTGGCGGAAAAACACTTCACTGTAAATTTACGGGCTGCACAAACACTATTAAATCCAAACGGTACGTATTGGTTCAGTTCCAACTGCAAGCTGCATTTCAAGCCAATGCCACGAACAGAACGGAAACGACAGGAAACTGTTGGAAACCACATGGTGGGGCCATAATCGAGCGTAGGAGCGGCGTTACATCCCCATTCTGGTACAAATGAAGCACCATCAGGTTCGGTATGACGACTCGGGGTTCAATTACACAGGTAGTTTAGCACACGGTTAAGGTGTTCACTTAAGATCCCGCTACGGCGGCACGGAAGATGCAAGCTTTCCAACATGGACACCCTGGCCAAACGTTACCACTACTACGTACTGCTTCGAAGACAGCAACAATGGAGTTTTACAACTTACAATTTCAACTCACGCGGCCCTCGGCCGGAGCCGGCGGCCTCGGATACAACGCCCACCTCTTAACGGGTTGAAGTCTAGACGCTTTGTGTAAGATGCGGGCGCGTAATGAGACCACAGGTGCTGATTAACTCGTTCCTCGTCCCACTTATTCGGCAGAGTAGAGAGATTTCAAACTGATTGAATATCTGACTAAGCAATTTGCAAGACCCTCGGGGAAGTTTTGGGCCTGTCTCAACAACAAAAAAATTCTAAGAATGCAATCGCCTGCATGCGGGAATAGCGTACGTCACTCCACACAGGAAGAAAGTTTGAATTTATAATTGAATTTCACGAATATAAAGGACCGCAAAGCGTTAACATGTAAAATAGGCTTAAATAAATATCGTACAGACTAAAGGTTTAAGCCTTTATCACTGAACTACAAATTGGACTTAAATGAATCGGTAAGAGGCTGCTATTTGAGCTCAAAATACGGAAAGTAAGGGCTTCGGGAAATTGTTCTAACAACTCTTTCATAGTTTCGTAATACTACCTAAAACTCGCCACGGGAAGGTGGTTACATGTTCATGTTCCATATCCAACCAACCTTATGGCATAAATAATCCTTTCCTGTTATTTCTCGCCGGACAGTGATAGATGTGCTATATAATAGTTATTTATGTATTAAGGGCATAATCAATAGTTTATAGCACGAGGGAACGTTTAAAGCGCTACGGGAATCAGAGAGCTTTAAATTTCCCGGGAGCTATAATCCTGATTAGGTACGTGGTACATACAACGTTGTATTTTATTTTGGTTCTCAAAATGTACAAAACTCGAGGATTCAGTATTTTGGCTACACACTACTGTGTCCGTTGTGCTGGTGTTGTGAATTTTTGGTGTGCTATGGTTACTATGCGGATTGTTGGTACTACGTTCTTGATGCTTGGCTTTATAGTACTTAGGGCTATTTTACGCCCGCCATGGAGGGCCAACAAACTAGATTAAAATGAAATAAATAAATATATGCAATGCAGTGGTTGAAAAAATGATCGCTGACCCGTCTGTTGGTCTGTCAGAAAATCATATTCCAATCTTGAAACCTCTTTTTCCAAAACACATTTACAAGAATGGAGGACAAAACTTTAGTATAAGGTCCTGGGGCATTAAATTTGAGAACGAATCAAAGGCTGCAACTAGGGTACCTCGATGTCAATTTGCTTTAGAGTGAGAGGAAACACCAATCTATCCGTACCCTGGAAAAGACAAATACGTCCACAGCTAACACATTATCGTATGGGGCAAAAAAGCACCAGTGAATTGGTGGTTTATTTGAAACCACTGCTTCTTCATGTTGGCGTGAATTCAACTAAGTCCCAGTCATATAAGATATAAGTAATTTGCTCCCATGTTTTTCCTTTTAAAGGTACATTTTGAAAGTATTAGGCTGTACACCAATTTTTTGCAACATATGCGATTTAAATGTTAAATACATTATCATAAAATTAATGATTTATTACCAAGCAATGTCTTATTTTTTATATTAAGGTATTGCATTGACTATTTTATTCGTGAATCCAACAAACTTCCTGCAGGCCAGGCGAGCTGTCAGCACTAAATGTAATTTCAGGGCTAACTCAATGTTCATAAAGCACATCATACGATGACTAATTAATAACATTTGCACTCCAGCAAATCCTAGCAGGAATTAAATATTAGCTTGAACATAACTGAGTCTCCAATAGATATACGTACAACTTACAAAGTGGTGACGTCTAAGTAGACAAAACGGGGTTAAACATTTAAGCGGATACGGCCATGAAAAAAGACAATAATTAATTTAAAAATTGAGAAAAATAGAAGAAACAGGGAATGCCAAACATTCGATATACACAGAACGTAGCAGCTGATAACGAAATAAAATGACATACATAGAGACTATCAATTATTTGTCTATTTAGGATTAAAATATATTCTTTGTGTTCTAGACCCTTCATGCGTTTGTTGTTGCTTAGACGTGCTACTTCGAAACGATTAAATTAATCAGTAAGCTTTGACTTATTGAATTGGTGTGTTTTAATCATATTTTTATATTATTTAACTCTAACTTCTAAAGGTCTGGATGTTTCACCGATATAATATTTTCCACATTCACAGGGAATACTATTTCTACAATTCTTTTAATGTTTTTGTTCGTTGAACGGTTTAGTTTTTGTAAGAACTGACCGCAAGGTATTCATCGTTTTGAATACCGTCCTAACGACCTTTAGAAGTTAAAGAGTATAAAAATATGATTAAAACACATCAATTCAGGAAGTCTAAGTTTGTAGAACATGCTTGGAATAACAACCACAAATAACAATGGCGCAAAGCAAAGATCTTGTCTAAAAAATCGATATTAACTAAACGTAAAATTAAAGAAACGACGTATATTTTACTTAACGAAGAAAAATTTGTTTCGTCTTTTTTAATATTTTTAGACAAGAGCTGGCGGCTGTCGATTTCTAAAGATCAGATCAAGTAGGTATAGGTAATCACATGTCACTGTCAAGCTATTCATTGGAGGTTGGTCGTTTCTCAGTCCCATTGAAAGGCTAATTTTCATTGTTAATCGTAGATAATGAGGGCAGATTGTTCCTCGAAAAGTTCCATATTTAATATTTTTAATTTTACAGAGTGGTGAAATACCCAAAGAAGAACATGAATTATATTACGCCACAAAAAGGTTTTAGAAATTATCTTAACGATTAATTAATTTTCTAAAAGTGCTAATGTAAAAACCACTGGTGAATGCTTGACGATATAAAGCGATTACAAAGCAGTGTCTCTTGTAGCTACATTACGAACGAACTATGTCCATAATGCCGTCTTCAACGGAAGAAGAGACCGATTTTTGGACGCAGTTAGCTCCTGGTTATACTATGCTAAGATGGTTGGGATTGATACGATTTAGAGTAGAAGGGGCACCTAATAAAAGAAATTTTGAAATAATTTATTATTTGAGATCATATACGATTACACTTTTCACTTTAATTTTTGGATTAGCAACCTTTATGATTTTTTGAACGGCGTTGTCGACGCCTTCCATGCAAAAAAACATATTGACAAAATATGTTCTGCTGGCGCTCTCAATACCTCGCGCGCACAGGTTCGCACAGGAATTTGTCCTCAGTACATCTGTAGCGATCGTAAAGTCAACTTGTTGGTGTTCTAGGCGGGGATTCTGTGTTTCCAAGTTGTTTAAATTGTGTAAAGCTGGAATATGTAGAAAATAAGTGAACAAAATTGCGAAAAAAACCCCAAAAAATCGATCACTTTTAATGATTTTTTTACAATTTAAGGGGGCAAATTCCCCCAAATCTACCTCCTTCATGTTCTAGAACTTTTCACTTCTCTAGCTCCTCAGAAGAAATGTACAGGCTAAAATAATCCTTTTCATCCCTCAAAACTATCGAAAAGTGATAAAAATAGGTGGGGGGGCTTCCCCCGAAAACGGCGGGTGATGGGGGAAAACGGGGGTCATATTCGGATTTAGGAGGTCATTTTACATAAGCATCAGCAAGAATGGTGCCAGGGCCGATTTTCATGCAGACCAGTGTTTTCAGAGATAGAGGCTCTTGCTGAACATCTTATTTCACCAATCTACATAAAACTACAGAAGCCGGGGGCTCTATAAACTCTTTTTAATGACATTGTGCTCAGCTTCTAGTGTGAAGAAAGAATCTGTGGGACCTTGCTCGAATCTTAATTGGTAACTTGGCGGATATAGAGAAGAAAATCTATTTCTACGGAAAGATCGATCCTCGGAAGTTTGGAATACTGGACTTTATATTCCTAACACAGTACCCGTTCTTTGCGAGACCTTTCCGAATATAATTCAATTCAGCACAGATGATATCGGGTTAAGATATGGAAACAGCACGGTTTCTGCGTCAGACGATGGAGATAGGAGCATGTAGATAGATGTCTGTGTGGGTGGTTTGCAATATACAGAATATCTGAGGATGCCAGTGGGTGCGTGAAAAACATGTACATGCTAGAATGAAGAGGAACGGTGCTTTTTGTCTTCATGGTAAAGTTGATGTCTGGATATTAACTACTGCGATGATTCAAGAAGATTCGTAACGTGTCTTTACCATGTAGAGCAATGATAAATGAATCGTCAAGGTATTTGAACTAGCGGATTCAATGCAGGGGATTTCTGAGCAGGTTTCAAAGGCTTCCGTAACGAGATTGGTGACTAAGTGAATATCAGTCGACGAAATCGGATGAATTGCTAACCTGCGATGAATATTTGGCAGTACTCCTCCTAAAGACATTGGTTAGGTATTTTGTTATGAGTAATGAGAAATTTATGGCACACGCGACGAACTTGATGGGAATGTCCTATTTGCGAATTTTGAGAAGATCATAGAGCCGATAACACTCTGAAACCCGAGGAATCAACCTACGTTGGATTTCAGCAGTAATATTTGAAGATTGTGTAAGAAAAATGGGTTTCTGTTTAATTTTAAAATTCTTAGAGCAAAGACCAGTCTTACTAGTGTCGCGTTTGATCCATAACTGCCGTAGCATTACCTATATCAGCGGAAATATCAGAATTGGCACGTAAGCTGTAAAGAGCATTCTTTTCTTCTTGGTAATGTCACTATTGGGAAGTGGTAAACACCTGAAAGTTGCAAAGCGAACAAGATCGGCTACGTCTTGTAGAAGCCTTCGCAGCAAAGACCATAAGCTCATAGCTTGTTTCGTAGAAATTCTTTTGGGAGCTAGATAATGCAAGCCGTCATAAACCTCTACTCCCATCCACAAGCAGAGAAACCCTCTACAACCGAATCTGTTGAAGCGATAGTCTTTCTTTCTGGTCGCATAGAAAAGTTTCTTAAAAAACAAAATATGAAAAGGGCGTTCCAACCTCCGAAAAATATCTCACAGACTCGCCTTTAGCCCAAAGATAAATTGAACGCTATATCTTCAAAACTTTCTAGTCGTTAGCTCCTGTATTACTCTGTGAAACAGGATGTTCAGTAAAAGCTCCGTATTTCTCTCTCTCTCTCTCTCTCTCTCTCGCTCTCTCACTACAGGTGATTATCCGTTAGCAGAAAGAATCACGAAGCCACTGAGATTTACAAACACCCCAGTAATCTCAATCTAGACGAAAATTGCGCTCTGCCTTCGTCGTGGAAAGTGTTTATTGTAAATCCAGCCCCCACCCTCTTCACTTAATCGCGACGACTATTCTAGAAACTTCGCCCCCCCCTTTTTCTAATCTGTAGCTGTTTAAACTTGATTTAAACACACATAAATTTTAATAACAAAATTTACGAAACCAGTCAGAAGTTCTAAATGTAATTCTGATTTCATAAACAAACAGTTTTAACCTCAAGTTTTACTTCATAATTTTGCAAGTTTATATTTAATTTATATCTGTTTTAATCTAGAATTAAAACAGGCAAAATTCAGTCCCATTTACGAAATCTTAACGAATATTGTTTCGCCAACATTGAGTTTAAACACCGCAGTAAAAATGCAACTCGGCATTTCGCTTAATAAGCGACCTAGAAAGCCAAGTTCAACGCTTCAGTCTGCAAACCCATGCGGAACTATAAAAGGCTTATCGTGCTGAGTTGCGGTCTTCGGACCTTTAAACGCATTCTATTACACTCCACTATTATGAACTTTAAATTGTTGCTTAGTTAAGCATTCTTGTTTTGTATAAATACACCGTTTATTTTCGTAATAAAACAATCTGCATTTAATGTTTGATTCATTCACTACGTCGCCACCCTGATACTAAGCCATAATACATCGAGACGTGAGGCTGCGTCTCCCAGGGTGGTTTACTGTCGTCCCTTTCAAGTACCATTGACTACATTGGTTTAAAACGTAAACACAGTCTTGTTTACGTGCTTGAGGGATAGAACCAGCGCAAAGCAACGGAATCCTGATCATCAGCCTCCAGGCAATTCTGTTCAGTAGCAGAGTTTCGCCTTTGGTGTGATCGTTAAATTTTACAACTTGTTTTATATCTTGTTACGGTATAAATTCATCAGTTTGACAATGATCAAAATTATTGTCCAAAATCGGGTACAAACTACAGGGTTCGCCGGTTTTCCCTAGAAAACAGATCTTAATGTGCTGGAGCAGATTTTGTTGCTCCGGTTACGCGCACTTAACTCAGTCGGGAAGGCGTGGTTCGAAGACTTAAATGAAAAACCGACGGGGTACTTACCCTAAGCTTGCTTAAAAGAATTGCCAAAAGGACGCCACTTGCTTTTAAAAAGGGGGTTGCTTACGTGAATAAAGCAAGAACTTCACGAAGCTATGAGGAGGTCCTCGCCTCGCTGTCCAAGCATCCACCGAGTCTTCAGGAAGAACACCAAGAGTGGCCATACACAACGACTTACCTTGAGGCACACCCTTGCTAAATAGTAACAAAAAAAACACTAACACTAGCCCAGAGCTTGGGGCTTGCTTATCAAAAGGCGTACTTTCAGCTTTACAATGCAAATTACACTCGGCCTTTGCCACACTGGATTAAATGATGACCCAGAAGGGGTCCAGAACTCAACAAATAATCAAATTGACTTTAATGGATTTATTAATTAGGGAATTAAAGTTTACACAAATCTTTACATTAATAAAAATCACCCGGAGGCGAATTTAAACTTAATAAAACGAAAAGACACATCCTATATGAACATGAAAGGGATCCCACGCAAAGTTACCCTATGGTCTAAATATATGGTTACACAACGGACAAAACGAAATAGCTTACAGGGGTGAGGCCCCTGATTGGTAATAAACAAAGCAAAACATGGGCTTACGTTTAAATAACGTGCGCAATCTTTACGAACTCTTGAAGAACACACACAATTATAGTCGCACATTAATTAGGCACAATTGGAGTAATACATAGCTCCTACCTGATAGCTGTAAGTACGTCGTTAGTTTCGGCTATAACCTCGGCCTCGGCGAAGCTTGGAAGGCGTTGCAGAAGTGCAGCAAGGGCTGGAGCCGGACCTGGCAGTGGCTTAACGCCGACCGGCACTCAAAAGGATGCGGGCCTCGCACTAGGATGAAATGGCACAACGAAATCGGAGTTTTCACAGATGCAACCAGAGCACTACGATGATGACACGCGGTGGGCCTCACTTCGATTACGATTTACTCAACGTTTTTAATTTAAAAATGCAGTATGCAAATGGTTTTTCCCCACAAAGGCACGGGAAACCGTTAATCACAAGCTTAGAGATGCCGTCTCAAATCGGGTCTGCAAATGATGCAAAATTCTTCCCCTGGGAAGAAAAAAACTGTAGGAGACGAATCGGCTTACTTTTACCAACGCTAACTGAAATAATTGCCCACCGCGCGTGTTTTTCTTAATACTCCGCAGGAGTCAACAGTCGTTCCAAAGGTTTAAGCGGAACTGCCTTAAAAAACGCAATCACGCAGTGACTACCGAATTTGTTCACCCCGCGACGCCGTGAAGTTATCCTTCTCCGGCAACCGCTAAAGAAAATCTTCCCTTTCAGGACTGCATTAATGCTCAAAGATACTGCGTGTTGAAGAAAAGCGATAAGGGGGAGCCTGGAACATTCCAAAGAATTTCTTGCAGTCGTAATGACTTCCACGGTGTTGAATTACAAGGCCAGCTTTTACGAACTTCGGGCGTTGAAGTCAATAACAGGAAATTTCCAAGGGTAGCATAATGCGCTATTGCCAAAACAAAAGTAATCCCAAAGCCTAATTTCTTTGTGCGTGGAACAAGGAAGGGTTGTTCAGAATTGATTAGCTCCATACGGATTTGAAGAATTTGCAATTACAACGACGCCGAGCAGTCGCGAAACATGACACAATTAGTATACGAAACGGAAACGTTCATCAAGAAAAGAATTACAATATCTATGTTTGTTTTGAATTTAAAAAGAGAACGCTTACGGGACGAATTCTACGGACCGTGAACGCATCATTGTTTGGGCCAAATTATATTTAAAATGTAGCTTTAAGATCCAGGGTTGAACTTTAGACAGGGCCGTCTTCAGAAATTTTACATCGCATAATTTCAGCTTAAATGCACCAATAACACCCAATCGTGGAATTGATAACAAGGATAGCTTAATGACGTCAAAATCACTTAACACCCCCCTTACTAGAGGTCAATTTCTTAAATTGATCCTTAGCACAACTGAAGTTGCTAGAAGAATAGCCTAACCTAGGGTGCGGATTGAGATAGCCGTCACTACTCAGGATCCCAACCACGCGATGACGGATAGCGTCAAAACAAAAGAGTGTGACGAGAGAAGAGTTATAAAAGACCGGTTACGCCGGTGGAAAATACGAAAACTTTAATAATAAATGTCAAATCCGGGAAAAGTCATTAATGCGGGATTGTCAAAATCGGGGAACGTCTTACGCCTGCATAAGTTTCCGTCCAACCTGCCAATCGAACACAGGGAGTATTTGTAAGGACTACAAACACATAAAAAAAGAAAGAAGAAGACGTCCAAGATCTAACCCCAAAGGTAAATCTGAAGAGGGCACGCTGCGCGTCACGGGATCAGCGCATTGTGTGAGTCCCACAGCAGGAACACCAACAGGGAAAGAAAGGACAAAAAGGTTGTGACAGAAATTGTCAAAAATGGTCAATGATCGGGAGTAATATAAAAGAAAACTAAGTCCACCGAAATCCTCAATTGATGACGATGCCGAAAGCCAAATCGTCTATGAATTCGCAAAATGCGAGACCGAAAATGACTCCAACACCGAACACCAAAAGAAAATCCGGAAAAACAAAGTCTCCAACAAATGTCAAACCTAAAATTCACTAAAGACACAACGTGCGAACAGCCTGGCCTTGACCGTCACACGAAGCTCAAAAGCTAACAACAAAATCGCTCCTCCCAAAGTCCAAAGGGCAGGAATACGATGCATGGCCAAAGCCATCAAAAGTCTTCAACGAAAAAGTCTTTCCCAAAATCCAAAGGGCAAAGACACCTAAAGTGACAACCTAAAGTCATCAAAACAAAATTCGGTAGGTGACGACAGATCGTCCATAAATAAGTTACTTAAACACAACGACAACAGGCGACTAAATCGCAACATACTTCAACATGGTAAACTACTAAGTCAATAAATGAAAAACGTACGACGGAAAGTGTACACGACACTACAACAGGTGTTGATGCACGCGACGAAATCAGCAAACGAAGTTGGGCGATGCACGATAAAAATGAAAACGAAATAGGAGTCAATCAAAACATACTACGCCAATCCAACTAAGATGGTTTGAGAGATATTAAAAATTCGCATAAAGCGGATCTCACAAACACACCAGCACAAAACCACATCCTAACAACGGTCCAATAAAGAATAAGGAAAACGAAATGATTTCCAACTCGTTAACGAACAACAACGCGGCACCACATCAAAGGATGACAACAAAAAAAGGTCAACATCGGTAATCTAAATGCGTCAATGTCGATAAACTCTACTAACTTCAACTTAAATTCAGAATAGCACAATAAAATTTCACATTAGCTGAAGGCTAAACACAATCAACAATAAATGGATTCAAAAAAAAATTCGAAACCTTCCAAAAATTTCAGAGTTTTCACGAAAAAGACTAAAAAACACGGTTTACTTAATGATCCCTACTAAAAGAAACGATTGCATCAAAAAGAGTGGCTCCAAAATGTGCCTTAGCACAGAAAAGAAAATGTTGAAATATTAAACACGAAAAAAACACAAAAATCTCGCGAAAAATCCCGGGAAAAACAATGTTTGGTATATCAAAGGGGTAGCAAGGAACTCATTTACTAAAAGAAAACATATAAGATACGCGTCCTGATATGGAAAAAACACGTTTCCAAATTTCAAAGTCCTAAAAAGTCAAGTTTTCATGAAAAATACTGGAAAAAACTATATGACGTTAATGCCAAACACTAAAATGAAGCTGTGTGACAAGAAAAGAAACACAAAAACAATGCCCTAAAGGCGTTATCGACAAAAACAAAGCCACACGTTGGGATAGCCAGTTTAACTGTTACGGTATAAATTCATCAGTTTGACAATGATCAAAATTATTGTCCAAAATCGGGTACAAACTACAGGGTTCGCCGGTTTTCCCTAGAAAACAGATCTTAATGTGCTGGAGCAGATTTTGTTGCTCCGGTTACGCGCACTTAACTCAGTCGGGAAGGCGTGGTTCGAAGACTTAAATGAAAAACCGACGGGGTACTTACCCTAAGCTTGCTTAAAAGAATTGCCAAAAGGACGCCACTTGCTTTTAAAAAGGGGGTTGCTTACGTGAATAAAGCAAGAACTTCACGAAGCTATGAGGAGGTCCTCGCCTCGCTGTCCAAGCATCCACCGAGTCTTCAGGAAGAACACCAAGAGTGGCCATACACAACGACTTACCTTGAGGCACACCCTTGCTAAATAGTAACAAAAAAAACACTAACACTAGCCCAGAGCTTGGGGCTTGCTTATCAAAAGGCGTACTTTCAGCTTTACAATGCAAATTACACTCGGCCTTTGCCACACTGGATTAAATGATGAC
The DNA here is from genome assembly GCA_940337035.1 of Agriotes lineatus. Classification (NCBI taxonomy): domain Eukaryota; kingdom Metazoa; phylum Arthropoda; class Insecta; order Coleoptera; family Elateridae; genus Agriotes; species Agriotes lineatus. The sequence goes on along the minus strand of OW679203.1, from coordinate 50,485,839 downwards.
ACAGAAGGGGTCCAGAACTCAACAAATAATCAAATTGACTTTAATGGATTTATTAATTAGGGAATTAAAGTTTACACAAATCTTTACATTAATAAAAATCACCCGGAGGCGAATTTAAACTTAATAAAACGAAAAGACACATCCTATATGAACATGAAAGGGATCCCACGCAAAGTTACCCTATGGTCTAAATATATGGTTACACAACGGACAAAACGAAATAGCTTACAGGGGTGAGGCCCCTGATTGGTAATAAACAAAGCAAAACATGGGCTTACGTTTAAATAACGTGCGCAATCTTTACGAACTCTTGAAGAACACACACAATTATAGTCGCACATTAATTAGGCACAATTGGAGTAATACATAGCTCCTACCTGATAGCTGTAAGTACGTCGTTAGTTTCGGCTATAACCTCGGCCTCGGCGAAGCTTGGAAGGCGTTGCAGAAGTGCAGAAAGGGCTGGAGCCGGACCTGGCAGTGGCTTAACGCCGACCGGCACTCAAAAGGATGCGGGCCTCGCACTAGGATGAAATGGCACAACGAAATCGGAGTTTTCACAGATGCAACCAGAGCACTACGATGATGACACGCGGTGGGCCTCACTTCGATTACGATTTACTCAACGTTGGTAATTTAAAAATGCAGTATGCAAATGGTTTTTCCCCACAAAGGCACGGGAAACCGTTAATCACAAGCTTAGAGATGCCGTCTCAAATCGGGTCTGCAAATGATGCAAAATTCTTCCCCTGGGAAGAAAAAAACTGTAGGAGACGAATCGGCTTACTTTTACCAACGCTAACTGAAATAATTGCCCACCGCGCGTGTTTTTCTTAATACTCCGCAGGAGTCAACAGTCGTTCCAAAGGTTTAAGCGGAACTGCCTTAAAAAACGCAATCACGCAGTGACTACGAATTTGTTCACCCCGCGACGCCGTGAAGTTATCCTTCTCCGGCAACCGCTAAAGAAAATCTTCCCTTTCAGGACTGCATTAATGCTCAAAGATACTGCGTGTTGAAGAAAAGCGATAAGGGGGAGCCTGGAACATTCCAAAGAATTTCTTGCAGTCGTAATGACTTCCACGGTGTTGAATTACAAGGCCAGCTTTTACGAACTTCGGGCGTTGAAGTCAATAACAGGAAATTTCCAAGGGTAGCATAATGCGCTATTGCCAAAACAAAAGTAATCCCAAAGCCTAATTTCTTTGTGCGTGGAACAAGGAAGGGTTGTTCAGAATTGATTAGCTCCATACGGATTTGAAGAATTTGCAATTACAACGACGCCGAGCAGTCGCGAAACATGACGCAATTAGTATACGAAACGGAAACGTTCATCAAGGAAAGAATTACAATATCTATGTTTGTTTTGAATTTAAAAAGAGAACGCTTACGGGACGAATTCTACGGACCGTGAACGCATCATTGTTTGGGCCAAATTATATTTAAAATGTAGCTTTAAGATCCAGGGTTGAACTTTAGACAGGGCCGTCTTCAGAAATTTTACATCGCATAATTTCAGCTTAAATGCACCAATAACACCCAATCGTGGAATTGATAACAAGGATAGCTTAATGACGTCAAAATCACTTAACAATCTGTTAGATTATTAGTAAACGAAGTAAGTGCTGTACCTTTTAATCCGTAATAATTCAATTTTTCTATTAATATTGCCCTGCCCAATGTTTCGAATGCACGTTTAATATTTACAAAGCTAGCTAAAATTAATTTACTGTGGTTTACATCCTTTTTCCAATTATTTATTATCAATTGTATAGCGGTTTCACATGAATGATATTTCCGAAAGCCGGACAGCAAATTATTATCATCAAAATATTCTCATATTTGATCAAGAACTGCCTTTTCTATCAGTTTTTCAATAGTATGAAGTAAATTAATTGCTCTAAATTCTAAAGCATTACGCGTTCTTTTACTTTTGATACATGCTGAGTTACTATGTTCTTCTATACTATTAGCTTTTCAAAATAGTTTCATCTTTGGCTTAGTTTAAAAGTTGAGTCACCGTGCTCCTTTGATTCACCTCTAGTGAAGACCCTTATGAAAATGGGTAAAACTTTAAGTCCTTCTATGTCAACAATGGCACGGTCTAATACCGAAAATTGTTTGTTACATATTGACATTGTTAGCATCAACACGATTCGTCCGCTAATTCTCTCGAATAAAACAAACTTTATGACTACTTGGATGCAATTGCTGACCGGCCAGGTCAGGAAGAAGGCGTGCAGCTCTTTAAGTACTAACAAATGATTAAAAGCCATAAGGAAGCCAACGAATCTTTATCAATTAACTCAAGCATTCAACTGAGAATTCGTAAACTCTAGTAGCACATAATTTCTTTAAAGAAAAGCTCAAATCACGCACCGGTAGCAGTAACAAATAATAACACCAACATGCTAGTAGCACAACATAATAGTTTCTAATTCGGTGGAATTCAGTAGTAACATCAGGTAATTAATTGTACAAATTGCGTGTAATCATTAGTATGAATTTCAAATAATTATTGGCCAATTTAAGGATAATTAGTAGTACAAATTTTAAATACTTATTTGCCAATTTAAGGTGCACCTGAATAGCATTCGGCTTGCAAGACAAAGGCTTACATAACAGTCATAACAAAGTTACAAACATGATCCACAACAGTTTAAAATCAAATGCAGTTGCAATTAACCTAGATGCCGGTTAGGAAATCATTTATTCGGGTCCGCAGTTCATAAAGTGAACTGTAAAATAGCAGCTAACGTCCGAATGGGTAGCAATCGGGTGAGCCTCTAACGCTGGCTTACTGATCGCATCTTGTATAATTTCACTTACAAGAAAGGAAGACAAAACTTTATCTTAGCTTTCTTTGAGCCTCATCTTCACGCCATGTGATGATCCAGATAAGCGGAGTCCTACACAACTTAAGGTCGGAATGCAGGTGATAACATCTCGAATCAGGCACGGCACGGCGAATGCTAAACCTATCAGTTTCAGGAGTCCCGGACTGGTTGCTGAAGAAAAGGAAAAATCCAAAATAGACTCATGGATGCTTTGGATAAGAATCGGAGCAAACGCTTTTGAGAGGACTTACCTCTGATGAATTTGTGCCACGTGCCGCTGAATGACAGGTGAAGCGCATATAAAATCCACCAACTAGGCGCGAGCAACCAATACTCCACAAATCTGTCCGGGCTGCAACAATTCGCAACTTCTGCGGAGGCTACGAATTAAAATAACCATATTCTGTAAGCCCGTAAAGCCGCAGGGAAATTTTAAGGACGCAACAACCAAGTCACCATTATTGGGTTCGACAGGAAAAAGAAACGCGTTCAAACCAAAGCTAATTTTTGAGTCTTTTGTCAGCGCTGATAAGAGTCATGGAAGGCAGTAATTTCTCGAAAATAAGGAAACCCCGCACTACAGACTGCGAGGACAATTTTCGGAATTTAGCGCTTTCCTGCAATTTCCCGCATCCGAAATTCAGATTGTAGTATTCTTCACGCCTAACTTAAAACAAATTATAAGTTTAGTGGTGTACCCAAAATTTTATTCCGTTCGTTTAGCATACAGTGGCGTATCTCGGCTTATTTTAGAATCTTAAATTCAATTTTACTTACGCTTGTACTAAATTTAGCTTTGTTCCCGTCTGGGTGACGCCATCTGCTTTTATTGCGTTTTTAATAAATCCTCTTCGCCATCGAGGCGGTTGCTTGGCCTTCAGGTAATTCCCCTTCATAAGCGAAAGTGTATTGTATTTTGGTCCGTGGCAACTGTATTCCTCTAGTTCCTCTATAGAAATCCGGCTCGGATTTTTTACTCGGCGGCCGGCACTCCGATCGTTAAGAGGTTTTGGTCGTTGGTCCAACGCTTCGCCTCGCCGCGTAAGTCTGAATGCCAAAATTGGTAAAGCCGCATTGTTGCTATCGTCGAGCTAAGTGCAATAGTGACGTATTGGTGAACGTGTAGCCAAGTTTTTTGTACCGTGGAGGTAACCATCCCCATTAACTCTGTTAGAGCTGATTTTAGGTTGTACTAAACTTGCCGTTTGATTGAAGTCGTACCGAATCTGCTTATTTGCACGAGCTTCGTTTAATTAACTCGTTGGGGATATAATCCCGCTCACGCCCGCTCAAATATCGCCTCTATGAAGCTTCCTGTCGTTCTTTTTCTGAGACAATAGCTGAGATGCAAACTGCAGTTTGAACTGGATAGCGTAACCAGAACGTTTAAATTCCTCCAACAGGTATTTGTTAGCTGATAACAGTTGTAACGCATAGACGTTTACAGTGAAGTAATTTCGAAGTGTTGTCTTGGCAAGCGATGCCATTATTTATTTAAATCGTAAGTCGTTGAACAGAAACTACCGACTTGAAGTTAATTGTCAGCCTTTGCCGTCAAGTTTATAGTCTATGTGTCGTTTTTCCTGGTAAGTTCAAGTAATCATTGTTGTTGTGTCACTGTTTGAATAATGGTTGTTAACCTTATTCGCATATATTTTAACTGTATCGAGTAATTTTTGTATTGTCCATTGTCACTTTTACATTTGTATTACCTCAATAGGGTTTATTGTTAATTACTTATGTTTTTCATTGATGTTTGCATGTATATTTAAGTTTTGCTTCGACGTACAGGAATTCAGACGATCGTAAGATAATGCCACTAAAGGTAAGCTCAACTCAGCTGTTGCCGTCGTCGCCTCAAGCTGTGCCAAACCAGAAGTAGAACGGTGAATCACTTACTTTCACTTTCAGAGTGAGTTCACCTCTGTTGCCGATTTTCCCCAATTTAGTCAGAAAGTGGTGACGCTTTAATATTTAAATTTTTTTAGCTCGTTTACCGGATCGAAGCCCAAATACTGCTGAGCAGCGTAAAGCCGGAGCTTTTTGTTACCGACCATCCTGACGGGGTTAGGGCAGAGTATCTGTGAAAATTTCAGGATTGTGTCGTAAAGTCGCTTTTTGACGGTAAAAAGACATTAAAAGTATAGACGGCGCTCACACAGAGCTGTGAGTATAGTAGAAGAGACATATAAATGTAACAACATAATGAATGTCTTTGAAATCGGTAGGAAAGTATCAGAGATGAAGTTTGTCTAGCTCGAGGGTGCAAAGTGTAGAACGCAATGAACGGTTCTGTCAAAAGGACTGTTAGTCAAATAATGAGTATAGTACAGATACTGCTTTGCAAACGGCAATATATAATCAATTCAGATTGTAGATAACTATATAGATGTATTAAGTAATTCCTTAGAATTATTTTTAAGCATGATACAGAACAAAAGTCTAACTGAGCATACGGGGTATAATAATAAAATGGCAGTTGGTGAAACCAGAACAAATAGCTGTGACTTCAACATATATTGTACACCTGCCTACATCAAATTATGGAAGCCGACTGGCTGACGTAAAAAGTTCCAGCATTGATGTGGAAAACCAAGAGAGAAAAAGAAAGTAAGGACACCAATAGTGCCGAATTATGCTTCAGAAAATATATTATAATCAACAATAGAACACCGGCCGAGACTCAAACCGTACTATAGCTCGGAAGCTAATGATAATAATGATAATCCCTCTGCTACGATTACAATAGATCTTCGTAAATAAAAATGTTTGAATGCTTATGTCTCGTATATTATAAATGAATGAATGGTGGATCATACTATGAGGGGAAATGCGGACATTTAATAGAAATTTAGTTTAGTTACTTTTTCCAAGTTCCGCTTTTCTCAATTATATGTACAGTTTTAGTTACAGTTAACTGGTATTTCCAATTAAGCGGCATACAAAAGAAAGCAGTTGGCTGGAACATAATATATATACTTTATATGAAATGGATTCTTAATGGATTATTTAATTTCTTACTGTGCCACTCTACACATTCCAAATATTGATTTTCTTGTGGTAGCAAAACATTATAAGAGGATAGATGGTTGTTGAAACAACTATCAATCAAATAAAGTAATACTACTACTAACGTTCTACTGTAGTATTTATTACCGTATGAAGTACCCATTTTGGGCTACGCTAATATGGAAAGAATTCATATAAAACCCGAAAACCATCCTGATTTCTGGACAGAGCTGTCGCCTAGCTATACTCTGCAGAAATGCATTGGCATGATATATTTTGAAGTAACAGGGCCACCTCAGAAAAGAACATTCGCCAAATTAAATGTCTTAAGCCTTTACAAGTTGACATTTTACACTTTCTTTTTTATAGTAGCAGCTGTTATAGTTGTGCTGATGGATTTCAACTCTACGTTAGGCGTTCATAATTTGCTGCAGAGATATATCACTTTGTATCAGGCACATGAAGTGATTATAGCAGTTTTTATCTTTTCGATTTATAATGCCATTTACGTGGATATTGTGATAAGGCAAATTAATAATGTCATCACAGTGGATAAAACTATGCACGAACTTGGTATTAAGATTAACTATACAAAGAGCAGGAACATCAACATTGCTTCGATTGTTGCCGTTTGTGCCATCATTTTCTTTGGATTACTATTCGGCTTGATAAATCAGAGCAACAATATTCGTTTTTGTGTTTTACATTCCTCATTTGCCATTATGAATCTCTACACACAATGTATAGCAGTTACGTTAAGAATTTGGATATTGACATTCTCATTTCGACTTCAAGCTTTGCATGAATATATCAATAAGATTACAGTAGACAATTCTCTCAGCAAAGTTGCAAGTATTTATTGTAAAATTTACGAAGCCCTAAAAGCAATTAGCAAATCTTGTATTATGCCGATTGTCATTAATGTGATAATAGCTTTTACTGAATGTGCTATACAGTGCTATCATATATTAGCATATTTCTACAGGACCCAACTATTTGAAGATGAAAATATCCTTATTTATATATTGTGGATGTTGCTGTTGGTACCTGATGTAGTAATTCTGACCATCTGTTGCGGTTTAATTCTTAGACATGTAAGTAAATATAGAGTAACGAGTGAGCATATTAAAGTATAAGAATTTTGCTATTTTCATTTCACATGTGTTACAATAACAATAAATTGCTCCGGTCAGCTTAACAGTCGAGACGAAGTGGTGGTTTAAACCAAATAATAATAAAACTGTAAAGCACGTAATTGTGTACTACCTCAAAATTAGATATGCTAATTCAAGTACTAGGGCGCCACGTAATCTATATTTGATATTTTAAGAATTGTCGATTCAATTAAACCACGAAACGTAGATCAAAAATCCTTATCCCTACAATGGTGCTGATGCATCGGCATATCCTGCAGATAAAGTACTCACCTTTAACGTGTCATCTGAATTACTAGTCAATAAAAATAACCAGTAAAATGGTTAAAAAAATAAGATACCTATCATAACAACACTATATCCCAACAGCGTGTTATATTAATTTTTCATTTTCAGCTAATTTTGGGCTAAGTACGTGTTCGTGCACTTTCAAATAATTTGTCAACGCAGGATTGGGTTGTTTCATTATCGCATTTAAAGTTTCGAAATAACACCTAGCGTGTTTCATACAGCATTAAAAGAATTTAAATTAAGCGACAGGTGGGACACCTTTAATCACTTTGACCTCGGGTGTTCTGATTAACCTTCACCGAGCCAAGTTTTGAGCAGACGAACTCTAGACGCTGCGTGCAATATGACGCCCTAAGGCCATTTCAGGTTTCGACATGTCCGTTAAAAATTTTATGTGTTATTTGGTCGAGCCGTGTGACCAAACTTTGCCTATTTGCAATTTGCTGTACCAGCATTTCATGGCCCAAATCGCAGATGCCGTGTTGATTCCAACATTTTCCATGATGCATGAGCAAGAATGCACCGCTTGACTAAAAGGGAATGACAAATTGATGAATTTGTCACTGGTTGCTGAGTACTACAGTAGATAACGCGTAGATTCTAAACCGCAGGTTTGGGTGCTTACGAACGTCCGAGATGGTTTCTAAGTTTGAGCAATCGCGATTAATTGATTTGTGCAGGTCGCAAGACCGATTTCAGTGCCGCACAGAACATTGTTAGTTGCCGAGAACTGATAAAGTAAAGACGTTCTTGTAGGCGGGCGCTCACAAGCGTTCGCTAAAAAATTCAGGTTAGCTAAATTTTGTAGGTAGCTTTCCGAATACAGTGCCGGTCTTCAAAGATTCCGATTACTTAAGATTACAATTTTGGTGATAGCTAACTTTGTGCAGGTTGTGTTGCCAATTACAGTGCTGGACTAGCTACTGAAGAGTTGGTTAAATAAGATTAATTGCCGGCTACCGAAGAAAGCGAACTAACGTTGTAAGCAGAAAATTTCGTGCCTCCGGTCGTCTAATTTGTGTAGCCACTGTTGAGGGTAAAGGCGAGAATATTGTACCGATTGTCACGGATATTAGCCAGTAAATTAAATTTAAGCACGTTTTTCTTCGCTTAAGCGGATTTCATCCGGTGGGCTAACTAATAAACCCTGTGAGCTTGACGACGTTGTTTTTGGAAGCTAAATGAAAACCGTTATCGCAGAGGGTGATTTACAATCACGTGTTTATACATGGCATAAGTGTTCGAAGCCATTAAAAACCTAGCCAATAACGGTTTAAAGCTGAATTTGAGTAACATCAACCCCATGCAGTACCCTCCTCCTGGATGTTCATCTTTGCTTAGTTCGAAAGGTACGCATCTGTAATTACATATTAAAGTATTTCCAGAAATGTGAATACTGCCAGTGATGTGCTTAAATTAAGGGATATTTACTTACGAAGGGATATCAACTATCTTGGCTTAATGTTATTGCATGTTATTGTGTATTTTTTAACTATGCAGTGCTCCTTCCGTTGCCATATAAAGTGCGTCCACGGATTAAGTTGGTAATAGAAGAAAAATATTTATTATTAATCTTACAGCGAAAAGTAATTCTTTATAAAAAATTATTTTTGCCAAGAATAGTAAAGTGTACGTAGAATTAATTAAGAAAGCCTAAAGATGTATTTAAGTGGGAGATAGCTATGTATAATAAATGTAAAAAATGGGATTTTTATTAGAAATTTTGTATTCAAGCTTCATTTTATGTTAAAAACAGTTCTGTTTAAAACATTTTTGTCTAAAATAATACATATCGATAATTCTCTCTTGAAACATTTTCATGTTTGCTTAATTTTTTCTCACCCTGTACTTAAAATCTAAGATTTTTATATGGTCATCTTCCTTTCTTGATAAGCAGAGTTTTTTTTTTAAATAAAAAATTACTTTCTCGTAAAATTAATAATAAAGATTTTTCTCCTAATAACGAGATTAATTAGTTACATCTCCATATGGTGTGTTTCTAAAAACGTTTTGTATCTCGTTTTCAATTTTTAAAATTTTAACCTCACTTTTAACATGTGCTTCAACTACCAATAGCAGTAAGTGGTCTACTCTATTATGTATATCATTGTTAACCATATGCCTCTGTAGATGATCATTATGGTCTGAGGATGAAACCAGTTTGATTTCAAAACATGTCGCCACCCTCTATTTTACAATAAATGTCCGTGGAGAAGACTATTTAGTTTTATTGCTTCATATCAAGGCATCTCCGCTAAAAGCATAACATATCACCTTCATATTCTAATAGCGGGAATTTCAGGATGGGCGAGAGAAAAAGGAGGAGTGGAGAATGGAAGAGAGGCCAGAAAAGGTAGAAAAGTAATGCCCCGGTATCTGCCTCAGAGAAGGTAACTCTGTTGGCTCAGGAAAACCAACCTGAACCAGAGCAGACGGCCACGGGAATTAAACCCATTACCTCCCAAATGCCAAGCAGACGTGTTAACCACTAATCCACAGAGCTCGGTCCTTGTCTGCTGTTTTTGATTTTATCTTTGAGTTTTTTTTGAACCAGTATCTAACACTGGTTTAAAATAACCCCTCTTTAATCACTTGAGCAACCAGCAACAGTGTATAACGTCATATTATTATGGTAGAAATTATGCGCGACAAGATTAAATGTTAGTACCAGTCACTCAGTTGGTAGCCGACCAACAGGTAATCTAGTTTCTAAACTCTCTTCACAGCTTCCGGTAACTCTAACGCGAATGTGGTTTAGAGTCTTCCCTATGCTGAAAAAGAAGTTGTTAATAGGATCGAACTCTTCCTTTCGTATAATTTTTGTTAACTTAAACCGCTTTTTCCTCTGGCAATGGCACTTTTTGTGGGAGCTTTCGACTCTTCAGGTACTTGATAAAGACCTTTCTAGACTTGAGTCCGCTACCAACGGAATGGAGGCCACACATTGTATAACGAATATCTAACTTTTGTTTCGAAGGCTTCGTGTTTAGACGATTTCCTCCCCTACATATATGATATTTTCTTTCGATACCATCCTCACGGTGTAGAGCCAGGTTAAGTGTCTGGCCAGAGCAAGATTTTTCAGACTTGAATTCAGCTTTCCAAGATACGGTCCAACATCGTTCCTTCAAATGGTTGGTGTAGTAGAAGGACGGCAACTCATTGGGTTCCTTAACCAGTTACCACAAATGAGTACCACTAGTATGATAATTGACTTTTTCACTATCACAACTACAGACAAATTCACCTTGATACTACACTGGTTTTAGTTCTCTGCTTACATTCATATAGTACAAAATATTAAATCGTAGAGTTAATAGCTTTTGGGTAATATGTGTTTACAGTGATGTCTTAACTTATGGGTGTTTGCTGTTTCTTGTCTTTGTTACTAGTATTACGAACTGAATGTTTATATTTGTGCTTTTGAAAAATTATTACCGCTACTTTTCAATTGAAACAATTTTAAGATGATTTGAATGTATTGTATGCAGCAGTAAGATAAATAAGCTGAGTTCTGTTTAGGATATCTTATTAACAGATAGTTTCCCGCAGCAATCGCCACCATTCTGCCTCATTCACAAGCGCGGTGACATCCTACAGATTTCTAAGCAAGCTGAGCTACGCTACCATTAAGCTCCTATCAGCCAGATTATGTGTACATATTCCGTGGTGTACAAGCCCTCGCCATAGTCGCATGTGCCGTCATCGGCCACGACTTGGACAATGTGTGGGTCCAGCAGTGTTCTATAACGTGCCAAGGTTGCGTCAAATCTCAGCTTGACGTCTCCGCTTTATAGCTTTCGTTCCTTGCTAAAGGCCACAAACGTGGATCCTGTCTTGCCGTCTGCGTAGCATCGCGTATAAGCGCCTTCTTCGCCGACGAGGAAAGCAAAATTAACGCTAGGTCATCCGAAATTCTTCTATAAAATAAAATCGACCGGTGGTAACCCGCACAGAACTTTCACAGCCTCCATTGACACAGTTCCATATGTAGTAGGGTTTTTTATGTAAAAAGCTGTTTGTGATTTGTATGGTGTTTAATTAAGAAGGGCCATGGGATCAGTACGTGTACGGTGCCATCTGCCAGCAACAGTTGTACCGAAGGAGAGCTTCGTTATAGTTCTTGGTCAATCTGCGGTGCTCTACTACATTGGAGGAGGTTATCTGCAGAGCCATCGAGGTATAGAAAGTGTTGCTGTTCTAGGTGTAGACTTCACCGCGGTGCTTGATTTTCGTCAGCATGTCCTAGAGGGTGCAGTTGGAGGTGACTTTGCATGGACAGGACAACTATTGAATTTTGTTGTAGTAAAAGTCAGCAGATAAAACAGGGTACCTACCTAAAACCAATTATCCTATATAACATGCAAATAAAGTACAAGAAAATAATACTTACCCGAATAAACACTTTGTAGCTGTTTGCTTTGTTAAATGATAAATGTATAATTGAGGTTATTTCAAAGAATTTGTGCACGAATACCACTTAACCAAAATTGCATTGGATCTAATCGCAATTTAATCAAATTATTATAATTCCCAAGTGTAAAGACCCACCCAGATTGAATTATTTGATTAAATGTTAACATTTTGAGAGGCTAAAAAAATATAAATTTAAAAATAAATACTAAAACAATTATAAAAATTCAAGCCCACATTCATTATAATATATAAGAACAACAATTAATTATGAGCAGGAATCAGTAGCGTTTTAAGTTAGAGTAGATCCTAAAAATGTTACATTGACCTGGAGTTATTAAAGGACAAGATACAGGTGCTACGTGCATATTTAATGTATTTCTAGGCCACTCTCTATTTTGTAATTATTGACTTTGTTATTATTAAAATCGACCAGCTATTGAAGAAATACCTTCCCAACAAAAGACAATATTGGTTTTTAATATCATAAAGCGACTGTATAACTAATGTTCCATTTCATTTCATATTACGTAGGAAGTAGCGACAAAGCAACTTACCTTATGCTAAAATGGATAGAAATTATTTGAAAACAGAAAATCATGCTGATTTTTGGACGGAACTATCTCCTAGTTATACCATACAGAAATGTGTTGGATTAATACATTTTAATATTGAAGGACCACCACGAAACCGAACGATTACTAAATTACATGTACTAAGTCTTTACAAGTTGGCATTCTACATTTTCATCCTTTTAGTAGCAAATGTTGTATTTGCGCTTACGGTTTGTAATTCTACACTGAGCGTGCGTAATTTGCTGCAGAAACAGATCAACCTGTATGAGCCACAATCATCAGTTGCGTCTCTTTTGATTATTTCGATTTATAATTCCATATTCGCGAATGCTGTCATAAGGCAAATTAATAATATCATCATAGTGGATAAAAATATGGACCATCTGGGGATTAAGTTTAACTACGCTAAGAGCAGGAATATCAACATTGCTTCGATTGTAGCAGTTTATGTCTCCCTCTTTGTCGGATTACTATTTGGCGTGATAAATCAGTGGAACAATATTCGATTTTGTGTTCTACATTGCTCGTTTGTAATTTTGAATTGCTGCACACAATCCGCTGGGCTTGTTCTGACTAGTTGGATATGGTCATTATTATTTCGAATTCAAGTGGTGCATGAGTACATAAATACGATTGTAGCCGACGATTCGCTCAACAAGGTTGCAAATATTCACTTCAAGTTATATGTAGTGGTAGACACAATCAGCAAGTCGTGCATTATGCCGATTGTCGTTACTGTAACATGGAATTTTGTCGAATATATTATACAGTCCTACCACCTTATTGCATATTTCTACAGGACGGAACTGTTTGAAGATGAAAATATCTTTTTTTATTTATTTTGGATGTTACTATTCACTTCTAGTATGACAGTTCTAATAATTTGTTGCGGGTCCATAATTAAACATGTAAGTATATACAAGGTTTGTTAGGTAATTACTTTCCTTCATGCTAGGAAAATTACAACGGCGCCTCAGTCTGCTTCAAAATATTCCCTTTGGAAGCTCACACTTGATAAAAAACTTAATGGTATGGTATGAAGGTGTGAGTGCGTTGACTTGGTCAAGCTGCCAGTCACGTCCTTCCCAAAAGCTGCTCTCTCCTCATTGCATCTCTCAATCTTCTTAAAGCTACCGATAGTATTCTTTGTTCCCCCTCTAAACTTGTGCACTGCTCAGGATGAACAACACCTTCGTGATCAAAGAAAACAGTGAGGGTTGTCTTCACACTGCTTTAACTGTGACGCTTGTTCTTTGGCATTTCACTGCGAAGTTGGTCTTTTGTTTCAGGGTCATAGCAGTAGACATATGATTCATTGTCTGTACACAAATGTTTGTTTTCCTGCAAAATGTTATGCAAATTCTCGGTTCAATACTCTGTCATTTTGAAGAATTTTAAAAGGCTATGAACAGAGGTTCAGTGCCTCACGCCATTGCTTATAACAGTCCAGAGCGACGCGCCTTTGCAAACATATGCAGTAGGGTCCTCCCTAATAGACCTCTACATTGTCATGGAGGAACCACTCGGGGAGATAATAATTGTTGTTGGTCGGATGGAAACCGTGTACGCAATAAAAACAGGAACAACTTTTGAATTTTGTTGTAATTAAAAGGGTAAGTTATTTATGTAACTGAATATTCTAAACATACGTAAACGAGAGTGTGTCATTTTAAAGTAATTATGTACCTCTTAAAAAGAAAATTTTGAGCAAACATGTCATAAGAGGCGCTCGAATAAACTTAGTGGGAAGGGAGGGGCGTCGTAGGCTTAAAGAAGTGTGGGCAACGGAATATCAAAAAATGACTACGAGTACATCGGCGTTGCTCTACTAGCGTTGTAACGAGAAACTTTGCAGGGCTTCATCGAGTCAGACCATCGTTCTACAGAGTATTGGTGGGACGACAGGAAGGTCTTTCAAATGACCGGATCCGGGGCTTGAAATGAAATTCAACAGTACAAAAACGAGACGGAAAACGGAAAATTAAAGTTGAAGGTTACGGGGAATTATTAAATCAGACTACGTCGAAAATGCCAAAAGTTGTTCAATAATGCTGTTAAAATAGTCGTTACATTTCATGGAACTTTACCGCCCAAATCCCCGACAAGCTGTACTCGCTTTCTATGTTGACTACTGTCTTCTCGCTAACTTTAACCCGTGCGAAAAAGTTTAACGAATTGTCAACCTCCGAACGCATAAAGAAGGCAGTGACTGCATCAACTTATAACCTGATCTAACCATCATACTCGCTATTCTCTAATTGTTTGTAATGCTGTCAGATTGTTTGTTGAGATGATGGCATGACCTACTATCTAAAGTCGGTTTACTTACTTATCTTCTCCCTGAAGTTTCTCATCAACTAGTTGTATAAATAAAGATTTGACTATGGAACCTTGACGAATGTCTTTCTACCGACTCTGAAAAAACTCAAATGTAGTATAGCTATTTATTTAAGACATAGGGTCTCCAAACGTCGTACATTTTTAGAATTATTGCTTTCTACGAACAATATTTCTATACTGTACTTATATTTTAAGCAAACCAGTGCCACATATTAATGCCAATTGTTTGTTTTAGGCAAACCTAATAAAAAGGGAGCTATGGAAGTTGATGGTCGCTACTGTAAACCCAGAAATAAAGAGAGAGGTAAACAATGATGTACACACGACATATAAATTACACATATATGTTGTTTCATCTGCAGATAAATGCATTCTCTTTGCAACTTTTACATGATGATGTTAAGATTACAGCTGGAGGTTTCTTTACCATTGATTTGCCCTTAATATTTACGGTATGATATTCCTATTTAGTCAGTTACAATTCATTAAATGCAAAAGGGAATTTATTTTAACTAAGTGAACTACTGAATTGTTTCAGATGGTTGCGGCTGGGACGACCTACCTGGTAATTCTCATTCAGTTTGACCTCGCATTTCCTTAGAAAATAAAACATTTTCCACTGAGTTATTTGTTATTTGATCCACATCCTACAGCAAACTCTGTAAAGGTGAAAAGGTCAATCGTAAACAGAAAACCAGCATGAATAATAATAAGAGCTTTACTGATTACCTGTTTAACTAGTCGGCATATGTAACGTTACTAAAGCAAATATTGTAAAATAACGCATAGTCTTGTATTGTTTGCGATATGTGATCATTTACTTCATATAGATTTGTAAGTTGCTGTCGTAGTTACTAATAAGAAGAAACTTTTTCAAAATCAGATGCACTTTACTTTATTTTGTACTCACTTTGAAAGCACAATGTTCTGTGTACCCAAATTATATTACATCAGCCAACTGGAAAACATTCCTCTTTTTAAATTCCTGCGAAATTAATTTCTAATAAATTAAAGATTTCAGGCAACAATATCTATATACAAAGGTTGAGAAGACTATATAATTATACTTGGTCCCAGAGACAAATTCTATACGGAGTGGCAAAGCACCGAGGGGTACAAGACCCACATCAAATTTTGCGCGAAACTGGTTCGTAAATATAATTCTGCTAATAGCAGGAGTTTAGTATTTTCTCAATTATTTTCTTCTGGTGTTTTCGTATTTTTGAACATCTATATGATGCCGGCTTAAGCTAAAGATTCAAGCCACTTAAACTTCAAACAGGTGTCCATCAAGCGCTTGACGCCGACGACTTTTCCAAAACTTCTACATGGAGTAAAAACCAAGAGTATAAATTTGTTAAACTTGAAGTACGGTGAGACTAAACTGATGATAATAAAACCATGCCACACCATTGGAGATATAGATATAGATATACATCACTAGAGAGAGAAATTGTTCCAAGTAAATACTAGCATCAATAGCTAGCTATAGCAAAGATAGCAATGCTCAAATTCAGACACAGGGAGATATCACATTATCTCTAATTCAACCAAAAATTGTACGAAGACATGACAAAACAGGTTATTGCGACCATATTGAAGTATTGGCAATTGAAAAAAATTTTTTTTGGCTAGACCAAACTGTAGAAGATGTCGCAGTGCTTTCAATATTGTTGTATATAAAGCAATTAACGAGAAACGACATAGGATCCAATCAACAGTAAGTTATGGTGTAACGCCCCGTTTCAATTATATTTCAAAGGCGTCTTAATGCATTTAACACCGATTTTCAAACCACTTAGTAGCTATATTTTGTAGCAAGAAAATTCAAGCTAATCGCAGCAGGCGAGTGTGAGGAGCAATAAACACCGGCACATTTTCGCGTCTGAACCTGTCGTCGATTTTCGATCGGCGTTGGCTGTGAAAACAGTGCAATATCTGGTATAGTATTGATTTTTCGAGAGGATTTCTTGTTTTCCAAGCAAGCGAAACCGCTTGTAGGGATAGTAAAACCTGTTCCGCTAAAGGATTAGGTGCACCTGATCCGAATCCGACTCCGAACTAGGTGCAAGAAACTAGGTTTACAGTTCCGTTCCTGGTCGCCGGGAAATTGCAGGTCTCGCTAAACGCTGAAGCGGCCAGAGTTGGATTTCGGACTAACTTGCACTTTCAGTCGCATGCTATACGACTCATGTGTAATTGCCATACCGATCCCACAATTCCGAAACTGAAATTCCTTGAATAGATTATGCAGTTCCTACTCAGTTACGAACGATTGCGAAGTGCAAATCGAGTCGATCCATTTTCATTCCGATTTAAAATTCGAAGTCCGAGAAAGAGAACTGATCCGATTCGGTTTCCAGAAGGGAAAGTCAGGTATTTTGCTCCTCAGTTCCGCCGTTCCAAGCTTTTCAACGCTGACGCGAGTTAGGTTTCGCTGCAGTTCATCGAAGAAAAGCTGGATCAAGTGACCTACTCTTTTACAAACTCCAAACTAGGTGCACCTACTCCGGCAAGCGAACTAGGTTCAAAAGAGTAGGTCTTAGAATTGACAACCATCCCTAGCCGCTTCTAGCATTGTTCTCGGGCGCGCTTCCAGCGTTGGTAAGAGGGTTTCTTCTAATTTTATTAGTTCTAATTTTTGTTATTTAGGCTGGATTGCTCTGCGCTTTCGCTCATCGGAATCGCTGCGATGCGTCTTATAAATTAAGCCGTGAACATCATCGGTAAGGATGCTTTTGCGAGCATAATTTCGTTTTATAATTTTTCAATACTTAGGCCGTTTAGTATGGGCTAATTTGGGCTAGAAATCCTTAGTATTGGCTCAAAAATTAAGCAGCTATTTGAGATTCCACGAAGGCTTAAATTCAGCATCCCGGAGCTAACGTTTTGGTTTTTCCTTGAGCTAACCAATTTTCCGAATTCGCACCTGTACGTGGCCAGGAATTTCCTTTCTTTTGATGCCAGCTCTTTTTTCGAGCCTCGGTCCTGGGATTCTGAGAATCATTCAGTCAGTTGGTTTTGAGCCGTTAGCGTTATATGTTTATGTCATTTGCGATTGCACAAGTGTTAGTCTAAGGTTGTAATTTAAGTTATAACTAGCGAGTTCTGAAATGCTACTTCGATTTGAAGTTTTTTAAAATCTTGTTTTGTCTGTTTTGCCCCGATATACAATTACATGTGTATGTAAGTTGGGTGACACTAACCTTGATTTGTTTGTGCTGGATATTAAATATTCTTTTGATTCTTACTGTTAGTATTTGTTGTTGCTAGCATTACTACATTTAGAATGAGGTATGCAGCGATGCTTACAAGGTAGGTGTTGATTTATTTTGCTAGCTAGCTTTATTTATTTGCTGTGGATATCGACATGGCGTCCAATTTTTTATTAATCTACAGTTCAATTGTAAAAGCCCGAAGCATTTCTTAGCCTGATCCTTACACCACGCCATACTTTGCCGAGAGTTAAAAGAACTAGTCGAGGCCTTGTTAATTCCTTTGTTTAAGGGTGGTACAATGGCAGCGAAACCATGACTATGACAAAGAAGAAAAAAGTCTGTATTCTGAAAGCAAAATACCTCGGATAACACACAGGAAGATAAAGCAAGAAGGCGGCATGGAAGAACTAATAGCGAACTGATGTTCTCTGTCATTTTCGACAGTGGTATATTATGAGATGTTGTATCGGACTTTTTCCACTGTCGCGGGTGGAAACCACACAATGTGGTAAACACGCGGGACAGTGGAAAAAGTCCGATACAACATCTCATAATAGACCACTGTCAAAAATGATATCCTTCAGAAAACATCTTGATAATCGGTATGGACCCGAAATCAATCAAAAATTCAGAAAGCTTGAGAAGACCTTAATCAAGCTAACCTTAGAAGAAAACCACCTTACATTCCTCTGTAAATCCCGTGCCAACAACGTAGTTCCGAAAGGATTATTTCTAACTGTCCCGATAAACAGCCAACGAGCAGCCCGGATTGCGAGAAGAGCGAGCGAAGCAGTAATTAGAGAACGAATTAACTATCACTGGTTCTCTAAACAACAACTCAAAGTGCAAATCGAAGACATTCACACCACCATAAAGAGCACGGTGAGTGAAGAAGACTTTGTGAGGATAGACGCTGCTACAAAGTTAGGTTACACTAATGCCGAGGAAAAAAAACAGGTTCACTTACCTAACCTGGATAATATCAGCAAGAGCAACAAACCTAGCAAAAGCAAGAGGCAAAATAGTGTGGTAAACACCCGAGACAGTGGAAAAAGTTCGACACATCTTATAATAGACCATTGTCAAAAATGTAATCATTCAGAGAACATCTTGATAATCGGTAAGGAGCCGAAATCAATTTAAAAATTCAGAAAACTTGAGAAGACTTTAATCAAGCTGGCCTTAAAGAAAAACCGCCTTACATTCCTCTGTAAAGCCCGTGACAGCAACGTAGTTCCGAAAGGACTACTTCTAATTGTCCAGATAAATAGCCAACGAGCAGCCTCGATTGCGAGAAGGGCGAGCGAAGCACTAATTAGAGAACAAATTAACTCTCACCGGTTCTCTAAACAACAACTCAAAGTGCAAATCGAAGACCTTCACACCACCATAAAGAAAGCGGTGAGTGAAGAAGACTTTGTGAGGATAGACGCGGCTACAAAGTTAAGTTACACTAAGGCTGGGGAAAAACGAAAACAGGTTCATTTACGAAAGCTGGATGGTCTCATCAAGAACAAGAAACCAGCAAAAAACAAGAGAAAAATAGTGTGGTAAATACCCGAGACAGTGGAAAAAGTCTGAAACAATAAAGAAGCGAACCTGCGATCGATCACTAATAATAATCAATGGTAGTATAATCGCAGATCAACCCCCTTATCATTTATACACCACGGTAGCTTTTAAATGTTCTTACTCACCGCAATGACCTAGCTAGC
Organism: Agriotes lineatus; assembly: GCA_940337035.1. NCBI lineage: Eukaryota > Metazoa > Arthropoda > Insecta > Coleoptera > Elateridae > Agriotes > Agriotes lineatus. Next base: position 50,466,287 of record OW679203.1, on the reverse strand, counting down.
TTCAAATTCGGTGGCCTTGGGTCGCAGATTTCTATCATCAGCTGTACTACTGCAAGCTCTTTCAATGATAAGAAAAACACAGGGCGCCAGAAATCACAGATTTCGAGAAATAAATAAAATTACAGCAACAATTAGATTTATTTGGTTAATAAATAATAGTTGCTTGCAACATCGTAATTAGGTCTGTAAATTGTTTATCACAAAGTTTAAATACAGTATATAACTAATGCAGAAAATGCAGCACGCACAAAAAATATGTGAACCTCTTTTGGGCTCTTGAATTGAATATGAATGCAATTCAATGAAGAAGTAAGCTTACCACTGTCATATGTTTTAACCGTTATCTCGGTATTGATAGCAAAATGGCGTGAGGGCACTTTTTACAAAATTCTTAATACGTATTCATTAAGCAAAACTTTAAACTTGTGAATTGTAAATTTGGAAACAATTAATACATTATGTTTTAAATTTGTAAAACATCGATTTATGAATAATTAATACATTACGTTTTAAATTTGTAAAGCGTAGTTTAAATTTGTAAATTGTAAATCGGAAGCGTCGTTACAATCGATTCAGCCAACAATTCATAGGCGGACGTGGTTATCAACAAAAGTTGAAACAAGACTAACCTAGGGGGTGGTAAAAAAACGTGGCCGGCAGGCACTGAATGAGTCCAGGATTAGCTTAACGTAAGCCGACAGCAATCTCGAACTCGTGGACAAATTTGATAATGGAATAGACGCTCCTTGTACCACTTGGCAAGCTCAAGGTGACATTCCAGAAATGAGTTGCGGGTCCAAGTTATTGATTAGGGTGTTAATTAGGAAATCCAAATAAGGAGTCGTCAAAAAAACGGCATCAAAGAATGGCGTTTAAAAGTGACGTTGAAAAATGACGTCAAAGAGCTAATAAAAAGACGGGAAATTACTAAACTTGAATATCAAACCAAGGAGCGTAAACATACCTGATTATAGTCATCAGCTCACAAACAAAGACAATAAAAAATTGGTGCAGTGGCACGCCGGAATGCCTTCGTAGAAGCAAGTTACTTCAACCGAATGCAGAAATAGAATGCCCGCTAAACTACGGAATAGCTGCCCGCTGGCGCAGAAAGATAACAGTGAATTTCGGAAAAACCAAAACCAGCACTTTTGCGCGAACAAGATTTGATGTCGGTTGAAATACAGCGAATAATAACTCACGTGAAAATATACAGGCTGGCCCGGAAGTGACTAAATGGCGAAACAAATAGCAGGAGTTAAAGATTTGTTTCAAGTCCGATACAACATCACATAATAGCGAACTAATTGACATAGCCGAAGAAATCACAGTTATGGTATCTAATACATATTCTAACAATACTCTAAGAACAAGTTTTCAAGAAAGCAGTAGAAATAGGACAAACATTTCAGGAGAAGACGGGGAAGACCCAAGAAAATGCGATTGAAAGTTGCAATCAGAGTTCGAGAGGCCGATCTCTAGAATAAAGAGAAGTAAGTGCAAATACTAAAAAAATTCAATGGCAATGGTGCAGTTTGGCAGTGGAATGAGTGTGTTCATGTAGAATTCAGATTTGTGCGTTTTTGATCGAAAAAGAATCCGGCAGTATCAGTAGCAAAATCCTGGTGACAATATTGTGTTTATTAAAGTCATTCAGAAATCTACAGCATTCAGTGGAAAATGCTCACCATGGGGTCTGGGTAAGCAGTGGTTCAAATCCCAGATGTGAGTTTCTTTTACAATTTATAAAGGCTTTTAACCTAGACAAGTTGAATGCGGGAAATAAACCTACCTTATTAATAGGGCGAAGGCAAGAAGTTATTGGTTTAACATTAGGCGCTTTGCTACAGAGTTAAACATTGTTTATAACAACGTCGATATGTAAAGGTTATGACTATGTTTATATGTTCCGGAAACCCACACATATTATTGTTTACTGCAGTTGGAAGAAAAGGGGGTGTTAACAACGCAATTGTGGTTGTATTCTAGAACTTGCGCGGGTCCAATATATAAGAAACGCACCCGACCAGCGAACCGCAATTTTCACATTCTTATACCCGCGCCCGACCCGCGACCCGCCGTTTCAACCCGCACCAGACCCGCGGCCTGCAATTTTTGCACTTTTAAAGCCACACTTGACCCCAAATTCAAATATTAGACCACCACGTAGAATGTCTATACACAATAAAAAAAGTTATTTTCAAACTTTGGCGGTCAAATTATTATTAGGTATATTTTTATATACATGTTGAAGAAATAAAGTTGCACCCGCCACCCGACCTGCGACCCGCGACCCGCAGATTTAAATCCGCAATATTATTATAAATATTACCTCCCTCCCGATCCGTAACCCGCAGTTACCCGACGCGATGCAGGACTCGAGTGTATCGTACGATAAAGTTTAATAAATTTTAAAAGAGCATCACATTGTTTGATGATGCCAACGCTGTTTCTCAAACAGCAAAACGGAAATTCGCCAAAAAAGAGTTGTTTTGCAGGTGCATCTCGTTACAGCTCAAAACGACTTTTATGACCTTAAAGCACTTTGTGGATAGTCAAAATGGGTCGTTAGGACATGTTAATATTCAAAATGGCAAAGCTCACTTTAACCACGTCTCAACTTGCTGTAACAGATGGTTGACCAGCTATTGCTCAGAGAGAAGGGAAGTTTGAATCAACACCACGTATTTTAGAGCAAGATGCTGCCACAATACGAATTGATTGTAATCAAAATAGGAGGAAAATGTGCGCCACGAATTTTATTTATAAAATTGGGGAGTACCTTTCCGGCGGCCTTAGTAGAAATTTGAAGTCAGAGGACCGACGCTTCACTTCGACGGTTTTGCGCGACGTTTTAGCTACTTAGGAACATATCTTAGTTAACCTGATACCTTTGCAGGCCACCTTACAATTAATACAACTAAAAGAGGATATCACATGTAAAGAAACACATATACGAACTATAAATAAAAGTCCAAAGAGCTGTAAGGAAATTTACGTATGTAGGTAAAGGTTTAACATGAATAGTTGTAAAAGGGATAAGCAATTCTATAATTTGGTTACATTGAAACAACAGTGGCGAACAAGCAGCATCAAAATTCTTTATGGTATGACACAACGATGATAAAAATTTACTTTAGTAGATCAAGCGCGTCTACTCCAAATATGTCTATTGCCACGTATACATTACGTCACTTCCATGTCAATACAAGCGCGTCGCACAAACGACCTAAAATTACACAAACGAGGGAAAAACAGATAGTTCATAATGTCTGAATGATGTCCGGCGATGTTGTTGATTAATGCAGCCGAAAGGTCTTACCACCTCATCGAAGTCTTTGTAGATGGTTAAAGAATAGCGTAGATTGATGGCCGTCGGAAACGACGTTATCAAACGAACTCCTAAAAAGCCGCCGGTTTTGCATGAAGGTCCTTGTAGCTACAAGCATTGAGAGGAGGGCTGAACGACACCTATTTAGCACAGTTTTCTAGATTTGGAACTTCGGAAAACCCCTCTCGTAGAAATCCACCAAAGCGTTAATTGCACACCCAGTGCTACAATACAACGTAGTAGATTGGTTCGGTCATAACACACACCCGCCAAGGAAAGTTCAACCACACACAACTGTACTGGTACTAGCTTTAGACGATGAGTTTCTTACAATAAAACACACCGCAAAAGAACCCCACGGCGCCCGAAGCCCCTGTGGGGTTGACATGGTTACTACCTCGAGACAAGATCGGAAGAAAGAAGGATATCGGGCGCTTTTGCTTGCTTTCCCTATCCCACTAATGCAACCGATTCGCTCTAATTGAATATTACAACAGCTTCTTAGAGCCACATGTGGCGACGGGTTTGTTGAAGGCGGGATTTACATCTCCAGACATCTGGGCCGAGTCGCACACATTGAACGATCAAAACTGTACTATACTAGAACGAGCGGGAAGCGTCAGTATTTGAATTTGAAAAGGAAAAGCGGGTTTGCCAATATTTCAAATAAAAGATGCAGGAAAGCGTGGATATTTGAAATGCAAGTGCGAGATTTTAAACTGGTCCTAACAATCTCCAGCCAGGAACTTACCTTTTGATGTACTTGATAAGCCCTAGTTTAATTATTTTCAACCCTTCTGAGAAATGCCTTATAAAACACAAGAAAGTACACAATAAAAACACATATGGAGGTTATTTTAACAATTTTTAATCAGTTGGGTCAACCCACAATGGAACCAGTGATACAGACTGGTGGAAACACGCCTACGTACTGCCCTTTCACAAACCCGGAAAAAACAAAAGCAATCCTGAAAATTATAGGCCAATCAGCCTACTTTCTACAGTATCAAAACTATTGGAAAAAATCATTAACTGGCGTCTAAAAGCCGACTGTGCTTAAAAACATATACCACCGGAGTTTCAATTTGGTTTTAAAGAAAAACATAGCACAGGACACCAACTACTACGATTAACCGAAGTTATAGAAAAAGGCTATCACTCAAAACAATATACAACGATCGCATTCCTCGACCTACAACAAGCGTTTGATAAGGTATGGACAAAAGGACTAATATATAAATTGTTTCAAGTAAAGATTCCACTCTATCTTATTAAGATTATATCTTCTTTTCTACAAAACTTTTGCAGTTAGAATCAATTCCACATACTCTAAAAATATAGATGTTAAAGCCGGAGCTCCCCAAGGGAGTATTTTGGGTCCACTGTTATTTAACATATACGTTTACGATATTCCAGTAACACCTTATTCGGAACTAATGATGTTTGCAGACGATACTGCAGTTATTACACAGCACAAAGATTTTCCCTCAGCAATATCAGAACTACAAGTTGCTGTTGACAACTTAGCCCAGTGGTTTAGCAAATGGAGAGTTAAAATTAATCCCGCAAAGTGTGAATGCAAAATATTTACACTTAGAAGAATTAATAACCCACCGCCATTAACGATTAACAACACAATTATTGAGTGGAACTCAAGAGACTCAGCAGTCAAATATTTAGGCGTATACCTAGATACACAACTCTAATGGAGTTTTCATATTAATAAAAAGTTAAACGAATGTCATACATGTTTAGCGTTATTGTATCCTATTCTAAATAGAAAATCTCCATTAAAGATAGATTGCTCTCTTTTACTCTACAAATCAATTATACGACCGATAATCACATACTGCTGTCCAATATGTAGCAATACTTCTAAAACAAATATAAATAAAATCCACATATTCCAAATTAAAGTTCTGCGCATCATTCTAAACGCATCCTGGTTTGTAAGAAATGATCAGATACATGAGAAAGTTGGAATTCTTAAAATTAACGAATTCATTAAGAACTGCACCAGTACATTAATTTTTACCCTACACCAATGTCCAGGAGCTGTATTCTACAACCTAGGACAAAGAAATATTCACAATAGGCTGAAGAGACTACTACCACAAGACCTACACGAGTAGTGAAATTTTTGTGCTAATAGTTAATGTGAAGTAAACTAATAATAGTGATAGAAGACGGACACGCTGTGACCATGTAACTATGTTTAGTGTTAACGTTATTGTAACCAAACCATGTATGGCAATTTGTTTGTCAATCTGGCTAAATTATTATTAAGAAAAAACAGACTGGTTTTATAGTTAATCCCTAAGTGACGTCAATGTATGTACCCTAAGTGACGTCAATGTATGTACAGTCTAACTAGGTTACGCAATGTTCAATACCTAAAGGCCGTGAAGGGAGCTTCTTGACTTATTCCTGCATGGTTTCACCAAGCGGCTGATTCTAGACGTTTTTAATAAGTATGTACTAGTATCCAGTTCATAAATGGGCTCACCTCAAAATAGTTTCCAACAAGCAACTATTACATGCGTATATGTAATAATCTCGATCTTATACAGCCGAGTCCCTGGCGTCTCTGCTAGCACTCGTCGGAAGATGTCCACGTTGCTTCCAGGACAACGATTTATTTTCCCCGCTTTTAAAGCGGCGGAAAGGGTGCAAAGGTCGGGAAACGAAGGTCAACGGAATACGCCTTAATTGCCAGAATAACACCCCTCATCGTCCTTATTCTTTTATTAATTATATATAATGGAACATTAGATTCTGGCTGGAGAAATTGTACTCATACTTATAACTAAGGAAACTAGACATATATTAACATACACAAACTATGAGTATAAACTTAAAGAGGGCAATGAGGCTCTGTCTTCATTAAGGTAAATCAACATACAGCTACTTTTCCTAATGGAAACATTAACTGAGATCTAAAAGCATTATTAATTACCTAAAGCGATCGAAAAACTACTGCCTGAATAACTATTGATATATGTACTCGTAAACAGAATGCTAAAGTAATACTCCCGTAATCACGTTAAATAGTTCAACTCTGTTCAATAAGTGTCCTAAAAATTACGCATCTACGACGAAAATGCTTGCAAAAATTTTTGGAAAATGTAATAATGCAGATTTTTGCACAGAATTATCTCCTCCTTTCATTTTACTTAAATGGCTTGGCATGGCTCACATTGTGGTCGAAGGTTTCCCTGGAAACCGAACAGTTAGCACGACGAGGGTCATCACTTGTTACACAGGGGTACTCTGCCTGAATATAGCTATATGCATATACGGTTTTATGCACCAAAACAAAATAAATTTAGTTAATAGGCTTATGAATTTCTATTTCTTTTATGCTCACTCAACACTGATCGTGCTAGCAGCTGCTACTCACAGATTACAAGGAAAAGTAATCCTGAAAACCTTTAATGACATTTTGGCTATCGATCGTAGAATGAAGAAGCTGGGATTGAACGTCAACAATAATTACTTCAAAGTTCTTTCCGCTGTATGGCTCAATCTCATCGTTACGCAGGTTTGGCGCACATTTGCGAATGACATCAGGATAGATTTTACAGATATAAAAGATACTTTATTAAAAGTCTATCCATATATAGCAATGACATGTAAAATTGTGGTGACCCATGCCGCAGTGTCTTGGATATATTTGTTGCAAACAAGATGGAGACTTGTTGGCGATTTGATGAAACAGCTTGGAGGCATTTCCTTGTCTTCAGAAGAGTTATTTGTGGAAATCGGCCATTTCTATAAGAAGCTGTGCACAGTAACAGCAAACATAAATAGAATACACTCAGCTATCTTTTTTATAATATTATCGCTTGAAGTGTCTATAAGTGTTATAAACTTATATAATATATCTATTATGTTACGCCAAATTTCTCGAATCGAGCCCAACAAGCTGTTGCTACGATTTTTTTCGACACCACTTCAACTTTTTAATTTGGCTGCCATTGTAGAGATTTGCAACAGGGTTAATAAAAATGTAAGTACTTGCACAATAGCGTTGTAAAAGTAAATTTGTTTTGTTTTCAGTGTAGGCCCATTTAGTGTAGGTACAAAGAAAGGTAAAAGGTAATTTCAATTCCCCTATCTGAGAACGGATTGCTATAGGGGCCTTGCTTCCCTCTTCAGCCAATAACGAAAATTTCAGAATAGATGAGACAAAGGAGGGGTGGAGAATGGAAGAGAGGCTACTCTGTTGACTCAGGAAAACCACCTAAAAACCTGAATCAGAGCAGACGGCCACAGGAATCGAACCCACGATCTTTCGAATGCTAGCAGACGTGGTAACCACTAGTCCACAGAGCTCGGTGGTACAAAGAATTACATAAATTATAAATGCAGTAGTTTTCTTCTAAATACTTTAGATCCAAAGTCAAATATGGCAATAGAATACAAACGCAAAGATGATATAGATTGATATTAAGAAGAATGAAAAAGTTTATGAGAAGAAGATTGGTGCTAATGCTAATAAGAGTAATAAGTGACACTTAGAAGCGAATTTCCAGCTACCTAGAGAAAAAATGTAATAATGATGATGATGTAGCCGCATTCTCATAACCGTCTCGACAACTTTATTCCCAGCTCACTTCCGAATATCAACCTTTTCATCGTAATAATTACTATCAATCTCAAATTTTGTGATATATTATGTCATATATAGAATTGTTCGAATTTAGCTTAACTGCACGCATTTGCTGAATGTAGCGATTATTATCTGCAACAATATCGTTTTTTATATATAGAGTGTCTCAAAACACATCGGCAATATCAAGGATAAATTCAGGAATTTATTTAGAGTCGGAAAGTTTATATAGATAAACGTCCTAAACGCAACCGTTACCGAGTTATTGTTTATTTCATAATTTAGGAGGTCAAAATTCGAGTTCAACGAATTTTATTGAATAAATAGTTTTTAATACATTTTCATTATTTCTTTTACTCTCTTCATCCTTTGTCATATCGTCATGTCTGAAGAATTGTGACAGTATGGCTATGTACATTTGTATTTTTTTTTTCCATTGTTGTCGATCTTCCGCATCGCGAAGACTCGATTGTAATATACGTCCGATGTTCTCCTTTATTTGAACTAACCATCATGCTGTTGATCTATATCTTGATCTTCTGCCCTCATTCTTTTGCACGATTAGTATAATACTTTCCTCGTCTAAAAAACGAAGGAAGTATTATAATCGCGAAAAAATCACCTTACGAGATTTCTTCAGATATTCACGTTTCAGGTTCCCTAGATGAAGAAAAACAGTTTTCTCAATTCCGCCTGTCTATCTGTTGGCGATATAACTCAAAAACTATTTGTTGGAAGAATATGATATTTTGCGCATACACATTATATATCTGCCTCGCATGAAACAGCCAAAATTTCAGACAAATAATGCAGGGTGGCACCTTAAACAATAAAATTTTGTTCGTTTTTGATTTAACTGAGAAATACATAGAAGTAGTAATTTGTATATCACGCAGGCTTAATCCTTGATAAAAATAGGGACTAACAAATGCAGGAGAAGTGTTGACGATACAATAAGTAGCAACGTGTAAGTGCGTTACGTTAAATATAGTTGCAACGCAGGAATTCAAACGGTTCTGGTGACTGTGGAAGCGAATGCGAACTTGACCCGTGGGCTAACGCTGAACAAAGAAATCGAATGGGCAGGCTCGATCGCAGACGCTGAAGTTCGAATTTTATTATCGGTAATAATTTTTTATTTGAAAATAGATGTAATTTGTATTGTTTTAGTATTTTTAGAAACTTAAAAATATTTTTTATTCCGAGTTTCCTATTTTTAACATTATTTAATGTTACAACGTCCACTGGCGAGGGAAGTTCTGAGTAGAACCTTTGACAAATTTTTCTACGTCATCGTTATCCCGTCAGGTAATGTAGCCGAAATACTGAAGAATTCGCCTTCTACAGATGGCGGACAGACTGTCATTGATATCAAGCTCGTTGAGGATTGACACTTTTGTTCTTGGGGCTGTCCATGAGATGATGCGTGCATCTTTGTCGGAAGATTTTAAAGTTCACGACTCAGCTGCGTACGAAAATATGAAGAAGAATCTCTGACCAGAACCATTTTTGTGTTTTTAGTTATTTATCTGTCGATTCATATTTTGTTTAAGTTTGGCATGGCTGTTTGTGCTATTGCAATACGTCTTCTCACTGCGGGGCTCGTTGACGAACTTAAAGTTTTGCGTTTGGTTTTTTTGTGGCGCAATTATTGGTGCCTTTTTGACGATTTGGGCGGGCCGAATTATGAAAAAAGTTTACTAGAAGTTTTGGGGCGTAGTGTGACCGACGTAATAATTTCCGGGACAAAGTGTTTATTTTCGTTTTGGCGTTTTTGCTCACCTGCTTGTGGGAAAAACATTTTGCTTTATTGCACATTCAAAGAAGACACCTCTCGATTAAGCCTCGTAAGTCCTCGCACCTAGTGAGAAGAATTGCATCTGCAAATCCTGTTTGCGTCGTGTCACTCGTACGCTGCCCTTTTGACATCTCCTGTGAGGAACTTCTTTATTTCGGCCGAATTTCGATTTCAATCTTGTGGGTGCTGCCCTCGCCGCCGCTACGCCTCATAAGGTCCGGCTCAGTCACCTGCCATCCCCTAAACAGTATGTGATCTGGCTGAAGGTAAATGTAAAACTTGTACTTTCTTTTTTTAAATGCACCGCAGAAGTGTTGCAAATATATAGTGCGCCTCGCATTTTATGGAATTTTACGCCGGCGAATTCATATCGCCTTATTTGTGTACAGTTGGGAAAAATATCCCTGTTATTTTTTTTCTTTGTGTACTAGTTTTCTTGTTTTGTACCCTAGTAGGTAAGTTAATTTTGACTGGGATCCCCTTTACATTCAGTTAGGGTGTACCGCTTGTGTATTTAACTTGAAACTTTCTGTGTGTTTAAATCATTAAATACTAATTTTGCCAAAGCCAGCCTATTTATTGGTAGCGTTATAAGAAACCTTCGGTCTTCAACCAGCAATGGCAAAGGCCATTTGTAGCCAAGTGTAAAGCCAAAACATGTTCTTTGATTGATCAAGCCTTAAAAATATGGACTTGAATTAAGTTCTAAACCATCTAGGAGGGTGGCCATTAAGGTAAGCAATTTGATTTCACGGCCACCCTGTGTTTGTACCAGCCGGCCTGCTGGAGCTTGGTAAACGGCGAAGAGGCAGTTTGCACCGACCCCGGCGAATTTCTCATAGCTTCGTGACGTTTCTCGCTGTGGCAACGAGAGCTTTTCATCCCCTACAGTGAGTGGCGCCTTGAGCAATATTTTTTGAGTAAAAGTATAGGGTAGGTGCCGTCGGTTTCTTCGAGCTTGCAAACCACCCCTTTTTCTAATTGAGCTAGACCGAGGGTAACAGGAGTACCTCTATCTGTTCCGAAACATTTTAAGATCTGTGTTGTAGCAGAAACCGGCGAACCCTTCACTTCTTTTTTCCGATTTTGTTTTGTAGTACGACTAATGTCGATTCAGTTAAATTATCCTGTAACATTTTACAAACGTGACCTTCTTGCTTCTCGGCAAGCCAAGTCGATTCAGTTCCATTTCATGAGGCCCTATAAGGATCTAAAACCCCGAAGTCATAGGCTGTAAAGAGGTATTCACAGTTCGTCTGAAGCCTTCGTCGTTGTGTTTTCTTTCAAGATGCAAACCGCAACAATTAAATTTTTCACCTCAAGTGTTTACAAGGCCGCCCTACATTTTAGGTATGCTTATATTCTCTTTGGTTTAGCGGTACTAGTTGGGCGTTTTGCATTTAAGCCCTCTGAGACTATCTAAAATCCCCTGGGATACTCTAGGTTATGCTGGGAAACATTTTGTTCGCTAAAAACCGCTAAGCCGATTCGATGCATACATTGGCGCTAACATGCAGACCTTTTGCCAACTGGCCTGCTCCTATTTGTGATAGCTGGAAATGTTTCGTGCGTGCACTAGGTCCTGCTGCAAAACGGATCCAGGATTCTGAGGTCCTGCAAGTCTCTCGTTGCATCCGTGTGAGGCGTTGTTTTTGCTTCCCAGAAAACCAAATCGTAGCTACGTTAGGGCAATATCTTTATATTTAATTATGAATTGTGGATGAGATAGTGTCGACAAAACTTCGTTTTTAGTGTTTAAGGCAGCTAGCGAAAGGCAGTTTCGCATTATTTTGATAATACATACTATGTTTTATCCGTAAGAGCTTTTTGAAGGCCTATAGACAGACTTGCGTTATATTTCTCAAGTTAGAGATTAGCTTTCTTACCAGCGCCTGAAAATCTGCATGTTAGATACGATGGCTTTTTCTCTGATAGCTGCGCAGTTCTAGTAACTGTATTATGATCATGTACCCTGGTACTATTAAAAGCGCAATACACATTTAAATCGCATATTTTCATTAGTTAACTCATTTTATTTCGCTTTTGTGCTTATCGTAGCTCACAATTTATTAACATGTAACCTTGGTCGTTTTGCATTCAGCGACCTAGCTCAACATTTATGTGCTTTTTTAAATAGAATTCTACCATTTCATCTCAGTTTTTTTGCACTGACGAAGTAAATTTTTGTTATATTGCACTATATTCAAACAGTTTAGCTATTAAAGCCGCAATGGTATTCCCACTACTAATATATTAAGTTTTATTTGACCGAACCGATACCTGCTCGTTATTTAGAGTATAGGTTAGAAGACGTCCAGAGTAGGTGAGTTTTATTTAGAGTGTTAGTTAAACTTGCTCTCGTTGTCGTGGCTGACGACTGGTGCTCCTCTAGAACCATAACCTCATCCTTACCCATGGCAACAAATCGCTGGGAGGTTTGAGCTAGTTAGGGTTGTGCACCTCTTTTTGTGAGGGGTGATACAAGCGTTTCGAACAACTCAAGGGCGTTGAAATGTTTAATGGCAGAATGGTGGATGGTTCACTACCTCAATTTTTTTTATCCTAGTAACGTAACAAACAATCGAACCAAAACATGAATGCAGAAGGATATCTTTTTTAATGCAGGCTAATATCTTGTAGGATTTTAATGATTTATATTATGGAAAGAATTTCCTATCAATGAAACACATGTTGTAAACTGTGCACAGCAGTGTATAACTATTATTAGATACTGTGGGGAAGTACGAGTATATTCTAACTATGTAATATCAGATAAGTAGCAGAATATTCGGATAGCTGAGACTACTTACATGACAATAAATAATTATTTCTGTGCATTTAAAAAAATTTTTTGTAGTAGTAAAGTAACGCAGATTTAACATTTTTCTTTCAGAACAAATAAATAGTTTTTATAATATTAACACCGTTTAGTAACTATTACTTAACAAACTATATAAAAGTAAGTAAACGTGCAAACACTGTCAAATCCTGATCTTGAATATTTTGGCTTCTTCTTTTCTACCCATGCCAATTCATTCCTGAATATAAGTCTTTACCATTGATTCCATCTACATCTCGTGTGATATTTGATGCCACTTTCGTTCGGCTGTCGTTTTCAAGTAATCTTTTCATCGTTTTTATAGTCTTCTTATATTCCACTTTGATGTTCTTGGTGGCCAGTGCACCCATCGGGTGTGATCCTGCCTTGCCATATTATGTCCTGCCCATTTCCACTTCCGGTGAAATATTTGAACAATATTGTTAAATTTGGTTCGTCGTTTCTGATATGGTTCTTCAAACTTATTCTCAACACTGATCACTTCATTGCTTTTTGCACAACTTTTAATCTATGCCTCCTCTTGGCTGTTAATGTAACTGTTTCCAGGTAGGTTGTTACTGGTGTCATACAAGTCTTAAACACATTACGTTTCAGATTGATGGAAATTTGATTTTTTTTACATTGACATTGAAAAGTATGTTTAGAACTCTACAGTGAGTACCAAAGGAATAAAGATAGACGGCATGTAAACATATAACTAATAATATTTATTTTAATGATGATATGGCAATAATAAGCTGCAATGTAAATGAATTTTAAGATATGGCAACATGCTGTGACCGCTGAACGCTCTATTATCCAGAAAAAATAAAAATGTCACAACACTTCAATATAAGCAGTATAGCGAGGTGTGAATACCCAAGATAGTTCGTAACCAATAGCGTTTAACGAGCCACCTGAGCTACTGCGGAGGAGAGATTGGTTAACACTAAAATCATCATAATAAGGTAAGGATGCCACCAACTTGCTTCATCAACAACTCGCGGATCTAAGTTTGAAAATTCCTCAGTGGTCTGGTAATCACATCTTACATTGCAGGGGATACCTCGTAAGTAAATTTATGGGACGCAGACTTTTTGATAAGCTGTAGCCTGTTACAAGAAAATAAAAATAGTTAGGGTGAAGCAAGGTTGTAGCTTATATCTTGAATTCAGCGTCGATCAAAAAAATTGATGTAGCTTCAATCTCGAATAGGTGCTTAACCTCAGCGGTTTTTAGAAAAAATTAATACAATTTTGATTAATTGCATTTGAAAAGAATGTATCGTACCTATATATTTCTTTACATTTTAATAGTCGATTTAACATCTCACCTTCACAGTCGAGTAGATAGCCTCTGCAATAGGTAATAATTTTGTTTGAGATTTTCTTGGCGTTTGAGCCAATACTACTTACTGTATGTTGCTTCAAAAAGTTTTAAAATCTTTTGCAGTAACGACGTTTACATTATCACAAATATGGCCTTTACATAAATTAGGAAATTTTATAAAATTGTTAGAACATTTTCTTAGAATTCTCATAACATCTAATGTCTGAGGAAGTTGTCATCATTTTTTGCCTTTCGTGGTAACACGATTTTATAACACTAGTAGCACGTATACTGCTATAATTTGCCTAAGCCGCGTACGGTTTATTATGATGAAGAAGAACGAGAGTATCGAGTGATGCAAACAAAACGCTTCTAAAAGTAGCGCGGCGTTAATTGAAATAAACTCGTTTAATAAAGGACTTGTAAAAATGCCCTTGAGCGCTTCCGTAAATATCAGCTATAATATTTACAATAAATCTGTGTTGAAAATGCTAGCTTCTTCGTAAGGAGATTTTTTGTAGTCTTTTCATGATAATTATAAAAATTATTAATATTATCTTTTGCGAAACAAGCTTTATGGGTCTTAAAATATGCTGTAGGATGTTTTGGTTGTTTTGTACCCAATTATAACTTCTCAAAGGTGCTTAAAAATTATTGTCTAGAACTTCAACTCTTTGGTGATTATATGGATGGAAGCGAGCACTCCTTATTATTTTCAAACCTTATTAATAGGTAATAAAAAAGTACATCTACATATTTTACACTTGCTTAACAAACCTGGTTTTTACATACTCCAGTATGTATTGCAATTCTTCGCACACTTAAAGACACATTTTCTTTCAATAAATTAAGAACTTGCTCAGCATCATTTATAAAAACCACCGTGTAGGCAGTCTTATATTGGGATACCTTCTGATATTTATCATGCATTATATATTTACTTATAATATTTTTGTCTGCTCACCGTTCTATAAGTTGAACATTTCTTCTAAATAAAATAATGTAAATGTGTTAAAAACTGTTTATTTAATAAACTCCATGAAATTTCAACAAATTAAAACAAAAAATCTTTAAAAAAGTGTAGGGAGTTACACTTTAGATGAACTGTGTCACCGCATTAATTGTCGTTAGAGCAGGCACGAGTTGGGAGGCCAACGTTACATACACAAACTCCCATTGGCTCGCGACTAGCTCAGCGTTGGAGGCGATTTACCAATTCTAGATAGTTTAGCTACGCGATAAGTTTGGCAATTACCTGATAAAGTCGGGCGGGCCTCACTGTAAGAGTCAGCTAGTTAAATACTATTCCCTCTGTATTTGCGTGACTTGCCTTGTGGTTACCTAAATAAAATAAAAACACTTAGGCAGCATTCCTTATATAATTATAAAATCTGAAATATATTGATTGAAGTGCACCCTCGTATATTATGAGAGTTGTGAAAGTCTTTCAGTAGCTTGTCACTTATATTAACCAAATTTATTTCTACCTAATAACAAAACGTTTATAATGCAATAAACGTGATACTACTAAAGTAAGCTTGTAAAGGAAATCTACTACACACTAGAACAGATCGGTTCTGAGTTTGTTCGAGAATACAAACGAACACATGGTACATCAAAAAACAACTCAAATATGCTCCATGAAACGATCAGCTGTTCACTTGCAAACGGTGATGCATTACCTATCAAATAAGCGGCGATTATTCGAGGGATCAGCTGCTCATTCGGGTAAAACCCAGTTAGAAATCTCTAATGAACAGAACAATAAATACACATAAAACAAAAATATATGGGACCCTTGGAGAATTCTCAGCGAAAGGCAAGTGGCGTATTGAATCATAGTCTTTTAAAGCTGTTCATGCGTTATGCTACAAGTCAAAACGCAAAGAAACCATTAAGGATTTACGTCGCACACAGCGCCGCCCGGCGCTCGATGGTTTCTGGGACCGCACGATGTACACCAATCGCGTTACGACAAATTCCCTGTTTAAGTTAACATAACTTTACCTGGCGGTCGACAGTGACTTAGATGTAGCTGCCAGCTAGTACACTAGTGTGGACGGAAGCAAAACCTGACTGTCTTTTGCATGGGCGAGATTTCCAATCTGCAGGTCTCGACATTGCTTGGAAAGATGACGTCACAGCGTTTCAATAACGGTTCCACGCAGCTGCTTTTAGGGTCGATCGCAAGCTGTAGAAAATTTCTTCGGTATGAATCTAACCTTGCTAGGATTAAACAGGAGAAGCGATGCGGGACTTTGACTACTGCAGACGTTCAAATTCGGCTTGAGAGCGCTAAGCATTAAACATTAAACAGCATTGGGCATTGGCACTAGGATTTCAATAGGCAAAGATCTTACGAAAACTGTAGCCGGGAATTATTCTGAATTTTAAACCAGACGTTGGAGATTCGTTACAATTTTACGTTGCCCCGAGACAATCTTATAAAGGAACTGCACGCCGAGGAACTAGATATTTCGAAACGATGTGTCGGATGCAAATGAATTAAATACTGGTTAGTTACGACATTTTTTAAATCGTCTAACTGGCTAAGCTTTAGAAAACAATACGATCATTTCTCTAAGAACACTTACAACGGCATGGCGGCACTTAAAATTTTCTCCCGGATCGGCACTACGAAAGCATACTAGTTCACATCAACAGTTGGGCCAGAATATCTTTGTTCGGAGCTGAATATGTTGCACCTTGTTATGACTTGAGATGACGTACTTCCGGTAAAAAATCGCAAAACTGTTGCCCAAAAACGTCAATCCGAAATCTTAAAAAGAAGACGCTAATAAAATATAACGAAGAGCTGCATGAAATGTTACCAAAGCATTGTACATGAGGTTGCACATTACAAAGACTTTTAATTTATGAATTTTCAAGGCATGTTCCCGTACTCACAAGAAGTGAACTCCACTTTCATTCCTTTCATTACCAAGTTTTGTATTTGCTTTATAGCTTTGTTTGCTCATATTTGTTAGTGTCTGCTATTTGCTCGTATTATTGGTACTATATAGAATGCCATATAGAGCCACTAGTTTCTAAACACCCAAAATATGTGACTGCACAGTTCGTCGTCTATTCATTAAAAGAGGGAGATAAAGACTAACAAAGAAAATGCGCCAATGAAATTGAGCTTTAGAAGAAAATCAGCAGAAATCATTTATACTGTAAATAGAGTGCGGTACTAGCAATGGGACGCATACGAGTTACATTAAGTTTCTTCTACTACCTTCATGATAAAGTAGTTATATATTTTATTTATTTTAGGCAAATATAATAAGAAAAGGTCTATTGAAACTTTTGCTGCAAACAAACAATTTTAAAATACAAACAGAGGTAATGTATATTTATCTTTCACGATTTCTAGTACAACAAAGCTGTGTTCTAGATAAATGCACGTTCACTTCAGTTTCTCCACGAAGATGTAAATATTTTAGCCGGAGTCTTTTTCATTAACTTCCGGTTGCTTTTTACGGTAAGGCTGTTCTAGTTTGCATTAATTTCTACTATTTCTGCAACTGCTACTAACTTTGATTTTAGTGTTTTTCAGCAACTAGCGATGTATATTTTCAGATGTTTGGGGCCGTTGCAACGTGGTTAATTGTACTAATACAATTTGATACGCAATCCTAAATAAGAATTCGCATTTGACCTCTTAAGAATAAGGACGCATTTCAGTGCTGCGTTATCTTCAAGCGTCAAGTGCCATTGTGTGATAAGTGTATCAAAGGTCAACGTTAATCAATAAACATTCATTGAACGTTTGAAACGGTATATAAAAATTTACCTATTTGATGTAATTCCTTTATGAAAAATGTTGCCAGCTAGGACTCCCACAATTAACAGTCAACTTTACCCCGTAAATACGGGAATTGCATACAATCCTTTTAACGCACAACAAATTTAATATGCCCAGAAGGTCCAACCAAACCTTAAAATTTTGTTTACACCTCAAAATCAAACTTTCCCAGCTTCACCGTACATAATGCATTCTCAACCAATTCAACCCCATCAGGTATGACAATCTAGTTCAAATCAGTACACACCAAGCAGCGACAATCCTAAAATTACATATTTAACTTATACCTCCGGCGTAGAAATGGATAATTACAACACTCAAGATAATGAAAAAACTCAAGACAACGAAAACACCCAAGATAAGCTAAAAACTAAACGTGCATGACAGGTCTATAGCAAAAGAAAGAAGAACATCCCTCCCGGAATAACGTTATCAATAGGTACACATAAACACATCCAATAGATACCAAATTCTTTTGCAACTCGGAACAACTAATGGCCATCAAGAAGCCAGTACTGATACGCAGCAGACAAAATTCCTAAACTCTTCCCAATTTATATATACGGGTCTAAGGCTACAATCAGATGACTTTACTTATATCCTAGAAAAAAAACAGTTTTATACAAAAGCAATAACCAACGACACAATAAAAACACTCATACTAATGAAATAGAAATATTCATATTGAATCCCGATAGAAGAAATTAAACCAAAGCTAAACACACTCGCGCATAAGCTACGAAACATCATGATTCTACGGAGGACCCTTTGCCACTGCTGTAATCGACCTTGAACCGAACCACAACAGGAATATATACTATGTCCAATATTTTAGCAACCTTAAAGTTTTTGTCGAGTCTCCCAGAAAAAAGAATTCTATACCGTAATGCACCCGTTGCCAAGGCTATGGACATACAAAGATCTATTGCAATAAACCTTTTGTTCGCGTCAAATGTGGAGGTAAACATAATACCAACGCATGCAAACAACCACAAGACACTCCTGCTAAGTGTGCCCTTTGTCACGGTAACCATCACGCCAACTACAAAAGATGCACAGTATATAAAGATCTACGAAGAAGTCGAAACACAGAATTGAAGGGCCCGCTAACTAAAAAAACATCAATAAGAGCAAATGATTCCATCCCACTCAAAAATCAATTTGAGCTCTATAAATAGTACAACCTTTCTAGACAATACAACTTATTACTTTGCAACGCTAATACAGAATGCTGCATATCCCGTCATACACGAAACCTGATTGTAGAAAAGCGCAGGGCTAGAAAATAGTGGCAACGAACCAGAGACAGAACCGACAGAACCAACTACAACAGACTCACCCACCGCTTACGTGATGCTCTAAAGGAAGTATTCAATGAAACCTTTAAACAATATATTACTCAGCTCTCTCCAAAAAACCACAAAATATTCAATCGGCTCTTTGTAGTAATCCCACCAATTAAACAAAATGGGCGGTAGGTGGACCAGGACATATAAGGACAAAGCTAAAACGTTCGCCGAACACATCGCAAACATTTTTGTAACACCTCCAGCTCCTGCAAATGGTGGCATTACAGAAATCGAAGCTTTCATTGATGCACCTAGTCAAATGTCACTCCTACTGAAAGTCATCTCACCGGCCGAAGTACGTAAACAAATACGGATTATGAATACTCGTAAAGCCCCTGGCTAAGACTTAATAGTAGGAGAAATATTTCAAAACCTCCCTAGGAAAGCTTTAGTTTTCCTTACCACCATATACAACAGTATCCTGCGATTGTGTCATTTTTCTATTCAGGTGAAACATGCACAAGTAACTATGATTGTCAACACAACCTTCATCCTATAGACCCATAAGTTTCCTGCCTTTAATGTCAAAAATATTTCAAAAATTATTCCTCAAAAGAATTAAGGAAACCTTAGAACTAGACCTAATGATTCCATCTCACCCATTCGAATTCCGAAAACACCACTTGACAATGGAACAAGGATATAGAATTGTAAACAAGAATATGGAGAGCCTTGAAACCAGAAAAGTATGTGCAGGCATATTCTTAGATATCCAGCAAGCATTTGACAAAGTATGGCACAAGGGCCTACTCCATAAAACTAAGGAACACATTCCGAGTCAGCTATACCTTGTAATAAAGTCCTCTGTAAGCGAGAGAACATTCCAAGTAAAACAGCTGTGCCACAGGCCCCAGTACCACTTCTCTATTTAATTTATACGTCTGACATACCAACCACCCAACATACCGTAATAGCAACGTTTGCCGACGATTTAGCGATTTTATGCATCAGTGACACATCAGGAACCACAGCAGTAAATTTACAAAACTTTGGTGAGTTATAGTTAATAGTGATAAGTCTGCTCAAATAACCTTCACCAATAAACGTACTCAGTGTCTACAATTAGCATTCAACAATACCCCAATACCGATTAAATCAGAAGTAAAGTACTTCGGTTTAACCTAGACCAAAAGACTAAAAGGGATCAATGAAATCTGAAACTCTGACAAATAGATTGGCTACTAGGGCGGCGCTCTCAGCTTTTATTATCCAATATGGTTTTTCTATACAACATCATCCTAAAACCCGTCTTTTGCGTTATGAGAAGGAACTCTGTTCTGCTGAAACCACGTATTACGATTGTTTCGCAAAGATGATTTTAGAAAAATGATATACAATATCACCTTATATTAATCGAACTTTAGTAAAAATAAGGACAGCGTGTAGTATCGCTTAATACTAGATACCTGTTAAGTACATGTTGCAATATGTACGCCGCTATCTCCGCCACAAAAGGTACCTGGTCGCAACCTGATACAACACGAGGCTATATGAGTTCCATCAGGGGTTACTTAAAGCCATCTGGTCAGCGCGAGGTCCTCCTGATCGCGTGACAAGATATTGATGGGCAAATCGTTCTACGTTGTACACACCGAGCCCCAATACGTTTCTGCTATTAGCTCCCACTTCGGTGTCTCCAGATGAACGAAGTGAAAAGAGGGCGCGAGCAGCCCTGGGCTCTGGAGAGCTCAAGACCTCCACCACCCGCTTAATCCGGCTAGCAAAAAACCGCCCGTCCAGTATCTGGGCGAAACGAATTTCCGCCAAAGATTTCTGAATCCAACTTCCCCGATAAGTAGAACTGTCCTGAACTTAACCTGACCTGACTTGACCTGAACCTCTAACCTACATCTCAAACCTTTAAGTCCAAACTTGAGAGCGCCAGTGTAAGCCAGCGACTCGTTTGGGTGTTTCTTATAGCATCGGGTTAGTTAAACTGCCTTTTAGCTTCTTATTCTAAAAACAAGATCGTTCCGATGTCGTCGTCCTGTGAGATCGTGTCTACGATCGCAATCGTAAGAGTCTACCGCAAATTGATGACAAATTTAAGCGGTTCAAGGCACTAAGACTATATCTTATTTACCTTGTCGCCGACTTTTAGGCCCAAGGTTTCAGCGCGAGCTTGCGTAAACAATTACCAAATTGCCGTTAGATTCCGCATCCTTGCGCAAGCTCTACCAAGGCTTCCTTCAGCCCACAATCCGCACCAGGAGAAGGCCCCCGTCTAGGAAAAGTAGTAGGCTCCATCCTCCCTATTTTTACATCTTAAAACTTATGGAATCGAAACCTCACAGGTAAAATACAGCAACCATTAAACATATGATTGTTAGCTGAAAAGAGCAGAGAAAAACATAGCGTGGTTGAAGTCGTTACAGGAACTTGGTGCTTTCATGTGACTTTGGCTGCCACCCCGTGAGACGCTCCAATCTCCAGGACTTCACAGCAACTAGCCCCAGAAAAATATTTTATTTTGTTATATGTACATAATTGTTTTATATGACCGAATTTGACTTATGTTTATACATCTAGACTTAAGAACACATTTTTTGTATGCGATTTACGTTCTTTCCAAATCTGCACAATCTTTTGGCTCTGAACTATCTTGTGGCATTACAAAATATTACTAACTAAAACAAAATTAAGCAAGCCAGCATGGCTCCAAATCCAAGCACAATTTAATTAATTGCAATACAATAACAAATCTGTATTGGAATTCGAATTTAACGTACATTCTAAATATCGCAGAAGGCGCGATGGAAGGAAAAATAGTTAATGGACCTCAAGAATGTTTTTTTGTTTAGAGACCGCAAAGGTCGGCAAGGGTCGGTAAGGGTCGGTAAGAGTCGGAAAGAGTAGGCAAGAGTCGGTAAGAGTCGGCAAGAGTCATAAAGCGTCGGCAAGGGTCGACAAGAGTCGTTAGAAGTGAAACCAAGTTTCTCTATAAACAGAAAGAAACGACATGTTGTTCCAGATATCAAAGCAACAAGTATAAAAATCTATATTACGCGTAGAGAGAAAATGATTTAATGTAGTATTGGAAGCTGCCATGCCCCTTACTTAAGAAACGGGGAAAAAGACAAAAGATATATTTTATGAAGAAGAAGAGTGAGTATTCCTCTATTACCTACTAGACACGAGGACTTAGCTCTCCAGCGTGACGTCAGAACAGGCAGATTTGTACGTACTCTTGCTCTCTGTTAAATAGCATAAGTGTGTTATAAATCAGAGCTTCCTGTGGACACGGCATTACCAGTCGTACCACATTCGCTTTTTTTGCAATTGAATTTCAATGCAAAAACTCATTAATTTTCAGTAATTTTGAATTTTAGTATACGTAGGTAAAGTAAAGTTCGGGCACTTCATTCCATGTAAAAACATGGCCTGAGACAAGGCGAGTCAGGGTAGCCGAAATACCTCTTTCTGAAACCCAGTCAATCTGGCACACCATTAACGGCGTACTGGGTGATGTGGTTAGTATCACGCCTTCGACGACTGCCTTACTTTCCCTACTTCCACAACTATGGTTTTGGTACCCAATTTTTAAAGCGAGTGGGTGGGCCGCCTGCCAGTTTCCAGCTATCGGGATTGAACCCCGTACCGTAGCACCGCAGCCTGACGCTCTAACCGCTCGGCCACTCTGGCGACAGTACACGTAGGTAGGTAGCGTAAAAAATACAAAACTCGAGATTTAATGTACTTATCTGTTAGCGTACTTAGATTCCGACTCTTATTTCCTATACTGAAGATCATTTCTTGACGTTCAAGATATAAATCCATTTTCCTACATATGCAGTAGACACGAATTGGGCAACTATTTTGCTATAGTATATTGTATATTAAGAGCTGAAAGTGCATTCTTGCAGTTTGCGCATGGTTGAGGCGCAGCCGAAACCAGCAATCATGCAAAGTCGGTAAGCGCACTTTTAGCTCGAAACATACAAACTACTTTTTTGACGACTGAGCATGTTATTACGTCCAAAATAATCATATTTCGTTTTAGTGAAAAAATTTATTGACAATCAATTTAAAATTACTCGCGTAGTCTATGCTATGTGACTCGGTTACTTAAACAAATGACGGGCGTCGTCAAGGAAATATTCGGACGTGGCCACCTATTTTGCTCACGAGGAAACCCAAAACGCTCGGCGAGCGGCAAAGTGATGAAAACGCACGCTCAGCGACGAATGTCCACTTTCTGTTGTCAAATGACAGTTGCAATTTACTTTCGATGTCAGTCGTCGAAAAAAGAATAAACCTGCTATGCTGCCTTCTTGAATAAGTTTCTTGCAGTTGTAGACAATTCCTGTTGTATACATCTACAATTGATTTAATATTCGTTATATTGAGTATCTCTGAGCGCTTACTTCATTACTAATTAAAAAAAGAAATGTGTTAAGGTTGCAGGGTATGTTCTAAGCACTATTTGAATCTTTATTTTTGTACCGTACTGTATTACGTATTTATAGATTTCACAAATAGCGAAAATAAAGGTTTTTAACATGTGTCTTTTTGATTGAATTTGTTGAACCGTCAGGTTGTCCGAGTGATCTAAGGCGCCTGTGATAAGGTTGGGTATTACTAAAAATGCGTGGGTTTGAATCCCATACCTGACAAGCTTACTTTATTGTTTGTGTGTGACGTGTGCTACTACAGACTCTTCTTTCCGGTTTTATTTCCATATTTTCAAGATTACGTATGGTGGTAGTTGACCTTTAACTGGAAACCGCGTAGTAAGTGAAGGAGCTATCTTTGAACATGGCCTTGACTTTAAACGTGTTCTTAACATTGAACGTGACTTTTACCTAGAACTTGGCTATGGTCTTGAACGTAGGCTTGACCTTGAACGTAAATTTTCCTTGAAAATCTCCCCCACCACAAGTGGTTGGCGGATGATCTGGAAGTGCTCACAATACTCTACTCTCCCCATTTAGTCAGAATTATGACCACATCATTATATAAGGATGGGGTACCTTTCGACTAGAGAAAATTAATTTCCATTTCTATATTTAAAATTGGCAGTAAGCTCAACCCTGTTAATCATAGTCAAATCAGCTTAACATATTTACTGTGTAAGTGTACGGAAAGAATTATCACTGAGAAGCTAATTAATTTTTTCGTTTAGTTTTGGCGACAGCCGGTCGTTATCATAACGAACGTGTTTGTTATGAAATAATGCACAATTCACAGTTATGCAGTGGGGCAAATATGTCATTTTAACCTAAAAACTACTGAAAATATCTGATTTTGATCTAAAAAATTACAGGCAATTTACTGACATCGTCAGTTGTCTCAATAAAGATATCATCCATAAAATTGCAGAAATGTGTATTTTTTGTGGTCGTGGGAAAAATAGCGTACACTCTCTCGTATTTTAAGTCACTCTGCTCTGTTACGCTTCGCCTCGTTTCTCAAATATACTCGCACGATATGCAGCTTGTTATGTAATGTACTATTAAGTCACAAATTTGAACTCCAATTATATCAGACTAGATAAATTAGTTATACAGCTCTTTTCACTTTTTTAGCTTTCGTGTTTATAGTATTTTGTATAATGCACACTGCATTACTTTCCTTTGTTTATTTTGTTATATTTAAATTGCTTTGCAGCCTAAATTATAAAAAAATAAACTAGAAATAAAAAATAAAAGTGGTTTTAAACCGTAGCTGTGAAAGCTAGCGGACGGGAGTTAATATTGTGTCAAGTTTAAGTTCAATAACTCGCCTTCCTGACCTAATGATAACTGCGACAGCGGCGTTTATCGCTCGCGATGCAAACAACAATAGAATCTTAAACAACATTTGGAAATTCACCAAATGAGGTATTTAATTACAATAATTATCCAAATCAGGCTGCACCAGCAGCAATATGCGCATGATAGTCAACAAAATTCGCCCAACATAGGGGTAGCATCTGTTCATCTTAATAAAATATTTTTACTTTTCCAACGACAGTCTTTTTATCGGAATCCTATACAGCCACCAAATTATAATTTTATGCCAATTCACACGCCGGGCGATAATGGGCATTTTAGCAACAACGAAAGCCAAACTGAAGATATTTTTTTCATCCTTAAATAAGCATCCTTCACAAGTAGTTAAAAAGCGTAAAAGAAGCCATAATGTAATTCCGATTAACGACGAATCAAATCCAATCAGCACATCAAACAAATTTAATACCCTACCAACAGAACGCTCCAATAAAGAAACAGAAGAACAAGCTGGCCATCCTAAAATAACAAAATCACCATCTGTTTATATTCACGGAGTTCAAAATTACGATGATACGATAAAAATTATAACAGGTGTAATCGGAAAGAAAGATTAATACACCAGATACTTGTCAGACGACATGGTGAACATTAACACATGCGAACCTAACGTCTACTGTACACTTGTACGCCACCTTAAAGCAGAAAACATAGGATATCATAAGCATCAACTTAAAGAAGACCCTGCCTACAGAACAGTAATATGAGGCATTCATCACGTCACCTCAGTCGATGAAATCAAAGATGCACTAAAAGAACAAGGCCACATCACTCGAAATATGCATAACATTCGAAATAGAAAAAGTAAGGAACTTCTCCCACTATTCTTCGTAGGCATAGAACCAAAACCCAACAACACTGAAATAATTAAACTTGAATCTTTAAACTGGCAGACAATAATCGTATAGCCCCAAGAAAGAAGAATAACATTGTACAATGCATCCGCTGTCAAAGCTATGGCCACACTAAAACTTACTGCACAAAACCTTTCCGTTTTGTCAAATGTGGTAGAGGCCATAACTCAGTTATCTGCAAAAATTCACCAGCTAGATGTGCTTTATGTGACGGTGAACACCCCGCTAACTACAAGGGCTGCTCCGTATACAAAAATCTCCAAAACCCTAGATCCAGAAACTCAAACAAACCAAAAAGAGATTCAAATACCCATCGAATTGATCCAGTTGTCCGTATCAATACTCAAAAGTCAATACTCATATGCCCACATGTTTAATCAGATGATCATTCAAAACAGCATGATTATTAACATGCTAACAGCAGTCATAAGTTGTAACGTTTCGCCCAGCGCGAACGCGATTCTATAAATTAAAAATTAATTTGCGCGTTCACCCTGTTCTTGCACCACGTTAAGTACCGAAACGCCGCGCCGAGAGGACGACGTGACGTCACCGCAAACGATCGCCCTAACACCACTGCGCACCTAGACCACGAATCCCCGCTCTAGCGACCTGATACGAACCGCCCGCACCAGGTATAAAAGCAGAAATCGAGTCCGCAACAGACAGAATTTCCTAGAATTTCCTAGATCTTCCCACTCCTCTCGCCTTGCCTGTGCTCTCAGGAGTGTCCCCCAGGACTCTTCGAGGGTATCCCGACCAGCTACCTGAACCCCTGAACGTTTGGAGTGTTGCTATACTTTCCAACGTTATTTCCTCGAATTCCTGCACGTTCGGATTGTTACTGTACTTTCCAACGTTATTCTCTTGAACTCCTGCACGTTCGGATTGTTACTATACTTTCCAACGATATTCTTTTGAACTCCTGCACGTTCGGATTGTTGTTATACTTTCCAGCGTCATTTCCCGAGCACCTAGCGACCTAGAGAACCGCCCCAGGTCCGACGGCGACGACGTCAGACACCTGGATATAAGCAGAGTTTTTCCAAACTCACCGACGACGCCTTCCAAAGCTTGGGCACTCGGGAGGCCAAGCCGTGTGCGCCGGTGACAACGCCGTCCGTGAAACAAATTTCCTAGCACCAGGACGGCGACACCGACGCAATTAGGCCTGTTAATTGCGACCGGAGTGGCTTAGCATCTCCGAGGCCGAGGAGCGTGCGCCGGGGGTTTCTGCGGAATGAGCCCGAGGCCGCCGCCCATAGGCACGCACTCGTGAAGCTAGGGTAACTCAGCGGCCACCTCCGCCAACAAGAAACGGCGTTTAATTAATCAAAATCCACTCACCTGGTGCGGCGAAACAGCTGGCAAGTAAAACAAATTAAATACTGCGCCCGCCACTTGAACACTGGGAATTTCACCGTCAAAGCACCGGACGCACTAGGTATGCACACAATGTAGTTCGATATTGACCACAGTTTCGTTTATTTAACGATTTTAAGACCAAGTGTATTGTTGTTGCCCGCCATTACTGGCGATCAGCTAATCTGTCAAATTACCTGTTTAGGACCGGCGCGGTGCCAACGTGACGAGGAAACCAATGTACATATAGGCTGTCCCGTAATAGTGTGCCACCGCTCGATTGCCGACGAACGAAACGCCCCGTTAGAAGAATTATTTTATTTTTATAAATGTCATTACATTCTATTATTTCGTGTTTTAATACAGTTTAATTTAATGTATCTAGTTAAATATTATTATACAATGGTAAGAAATTATTCTGTGTTTCTATCCCACGTTACTATCTGAGTTTATTATTTGGATCTTGGCATTTTTGAGCTATTCCTGGGAAGCCAGTTTCAATCTGGTAATTGTAGCATTTAAATTGTATTAAATTAGCCCGTCAGGCTACAAAGTAAATCATTAAAATAATGGCGTCAAATGTCCGCATAGCCTAGAACTCTTAACGGACGGACCAACTACAAACTAGAACTAATAAATTTATCCAAATCAAATCAATAGACATCATTCTCATATCTGAAACCCACTTTACTGAGAGAATTGTGCTGAACATCCCGTACTACACAATCTACTCTGCTAATCACCCCGACGGAACTGCCCACGATGGATCAGCCGTAATAATAAAAAATGCTTTCCTTCACCACGAACTCCCATCATACTGTACAAGCAAAATACAGGCTGCAATAATCCAACCGAACATGAAACCCTGACCGATAACAATAGCATCACTTTACTCACCTCCAGGACATACTATCACACCAGAAAATACAGAGAGTTTCTTGCTACTACGGGAAACAAAAGTTTAATCGCTGGGCATTGGAACGTCAAACACACCGAATGGCGCTCCAGAATAATCACCACCAAAGGAAAAAATCTATTGCAAGCTTTATGAATGGCCAACTCTAATGACCTATCAACAGGAGAGCCAACATAGTGGCCCAGCGACCTGAATAAAGATCATTTGGATTTCGTGTTAACCTGCGGATTGTCAGATATCTATACCAGAATAGAATCCATTATAGATATCTTATCAGATCACATGCCAATAGTAATAACCCTTAGCTTCAACACAATAGAAAAAACTACTACACCTATAATGGATTGCGTCCCATGTATTTTTGGCGTTCGCATCTCTAACTTCTTAGGGCCTGTTCTACAAACCAAGGATAAAGTTATTCGGGGAATAAATACCCTAGAAACTATTGTTGTAACAAAGAAAATTATGACAGTTTTACCTCGGATAGCATATTTTCGGTATATACTTGCATTGTAGAACCGGCTCTTAGTACGCAACTCCCATCTTCATTTTTCGAGCTCTTTGCAGTCAGGAAAATGTCGAATTGCGAATACGAGCACCTTGCGATAAGAACGCAGGTCGCGAAATTTGTGAGAGACGGGCTTTCTTCTTCGCCTGGCACTCGGGTCCAGAGGTCGTCCTTGGAATTTTTCACTTGTGGCCAACTTATCTATCTTTGGGTAAGCACATGTCGTTCGTTAAGGTTCTGTACCAATTAACGAACTGTAGATATCACTAACCGGCGGCGTTACTACCTGGAGGAGATCTGTGTTGCAGCTATACAGTAAGTGTGCGCTGTTTTTTTTGCTAACTTTTAGTGGGCATGTTTGTTGACTGCACAGGCGATTCACTGTGATAATTTAAGCGTTGATTTCATAAAGAAACTCCTTTGGTTACCAATCACTAGTCTGGCGATTTTAAAAAGATTTAGCTAGAGTTGTTTTATTGTTGTGAATAACGACTTTAAAAACCGCCGTCTGGTCCTTATTTACCCCATATTCTGCCGAGGGGTTGACCTAGCCAGGGTAGTGTTCACCCATCGTGTAAGGGTAGTACAAGCAATGAAAATATAAGCAATAATAAAATAAAATGTGAAACATAATCAATGCCAGCATTAATATATCCGATATAGAAAATAGGAGATTAATTAAATTCTAACCACTACAGGTGCAACGTAGGTACTGTACAAAATCGTAGCTTACATAATGGATCACCTCATAAAACGAATACAAGGAGACTACCAAAGTGGATTGAAAAGAGATTGATCGACAACCGATTACATCATTGCAATAAGACGAACTTTGGTGTTACGCGTACAGAATTGACGTAAACTAATTAGGCTGACGATGATGACATTAAAAAATACCAAAGGTAATGTAAATATAGATACGTAGCATCAGGAGAATTCGAAGTAAAAGCGTCTAAGGCAGGGTGGGCCATTATCAACGACTATGTTTAACATCATTTTAGAAGGCCGTATAAAAGAGATATTGGTGTATTAAAGACCAACGCAGTATTTAACATACGTGGTAATTACGGCTAAAGCAACAATCGCCCTCAATTCAGCATATACAAAAATAGAAAACGTGGCAGAAGTGGCTGGATTAAAAATTAACAAACAGAAAGCAAAATACATGTTACAGACAAGGAAGAAAAGAGAAATAAAAAACAATAGAAAATTAAACAAGTGTTACTACTCTCTGCAAAACGTTTTCAAGTCCTTCAATCTCTCAAGGACAAACAAGCTGAAAATCTGTGGAACAATAAAAAAGAACTAAAAAAATTTTTGATCCAGTAAAAGAGGCAGGAGAATGGAGAATAAGAAGCAATCAGGAACTCAGAGAAGTAGCGGTAATTAAGAGGTGCAATAAAGAAGACCGTTAAGAAGAAGACCCAGATAGAGATGGGACGAAGACATGGAAGAGAGCTTAAAATCACGGGAATGTGAAATAACATAATTATGTCTATTCATTCCAAATATTTATTTCGCCATTTACTCCTATAGCGACTATGGCAAATATTATTTTTTTAATAATTTAGATATGAAGTTTCACAGCGACCCAGAAGACCAGACATTTGTAGTTAAGGCTGAAATCTCATGCTAACTACTAACAGTTTTTTTAATTATTTATAATTTAATGTGCTACGCGGCCTATATACATGGAATAATTGTTTGGAATCACTTATTTATGTCACTAAGATAATAATTTGGCTTACGAACTATTTAATGCTATCATTTGATAGGACAAAGTTAGTACTGATAAACTGAAACAAATTATACATCTCATGTAAATTTAACATCATGTCTACAGATTACCCAAGAGTAGCTGAATAGATTGATTTAGGAGCTCTTTTAGTGATTAGTGCTTAGTGTAGAAGTATATCTAATATATATAAACAAACACGAAAGAGGAAAAATTAACCTACAATATTATGCACTAATATATTTTTTTCAAAAATGACAGATGTTGAAAATAATTACTTTTTATTTTTAACAACCAAATAGTGTATGCTTACTAATTAACGCGTCAGCGGTGACACATTTGATTATGTACTTTCTGAAACATTTGCGGATACTTGATAACCCGCTTTACTGACCTTGATTCTCAACTTGGTATCAATGTTCAGATGAAAAATTATTTAGTAGCATTTTGTAGTGCTCGACAGTAAGATTTTTAATTTGACTGTTGTAATGGAGTTGATAAATGGCAGCTCACGGAACTATGACGTATGTATTCATTATTTTTTTTTTTTGCTTCTAACGACTAACAATTGCTCAGGAAAAATATGGCAGGGCATGATGTTTTGAAATTAGAAGTTGTTGAACTTCATACCTTTGTGCCTTAAAATGCAATTAATCTTTCATTTCTTTGACTTTCAGTAGCAACACCATAAACGCTTTTCATTATTGTCGCTTGGTATTTTATTTTATTAGGAAGAATCGGTTTCGAAATGTATGTATAAGTTGGTGGTAGCTACTCTAATTCTATAAATAAAGTGTTACCCACCTTACCTATACTACTTATTAGAATCAACTAGCTATGTCTGAAAACCACTGTATTAAAAAAAATACCTCAACAACGTCGTTCTCGTCAATGGATTAGTAGAAGAAGTTCAATCGAAAGGTAACCAAGATTTGTAGATGTCACGTTTCCGACCGTTATGTAAATCACGCGTTTACATGACTGTTCGTACATCATCCCTTCAGGTTATTTTTTTTAAATCTATTGTCGAAGCTTTTTGCTGTCTTTACTGTTGAATCCATCTTACCCGACCGTAGTATCTCAATTTCTTTGCTTAAATCACATAATTACATTATGTTGATATCTTCAACTTGCAGTTTATTGCGTATTTCTTACTCGGTCTAAATTATTTAAACTAGAACAGCAATGGCAATAATGTATCTCCAACGATATTGCTTTTGATTTCATATTTTTTGGTAAATTCTTATAATTCACAACCAAATGTTCATAAGAAGGTTATTTGATGGGAGTGGGCCTACCTATGAAGAAATAATGTCAGGTCAGTGTTTTTTCCTAAGCAAACCAGGTCTCGTTTGTAATTTCCAATCTGGAAATTGCTTCACTTGCCTGGCAGCAGGGCCGTTAGCGACTAAGTATGGCGACTTCCGCACAGATGTTGATATTGAAGAACTGGGCTTTCATCTTTCATCAGGATGTGCAGACAGCATTGGAACGCGACAGTGAAACGACGGGAATTGCGGAGAGGCATTCTCAGCATTGAAGACGATCCACCAACTACAACAACGGAAAAAATATTGCTGCAGCCCATGAAATAATTTTGCAAGACCGCCCTGTAATCACCAGAATGATTTCCATGACGGTTAATCTCGTAAGACGAAATGTGGGTTCTCCATTTTGCTCCGGACAAAAGCACTAATCCATGCTATGGAAGCATAACAATTCCCCGTCGAGCGAAAGGTTCACGATACAGCAATCAGCTGGAAAGGTTATAGTCAAAATGTTTTGGGACTCTTAAGTGTGTAATCATGTTTGACTTCCTCCAGAAAGGGCTTACCATCAAAAGCGAGTCAATCTTCTCCGGCAGGTTAAAGATGTCATTGAAGGCAGACGTTCCGAAAAGTTGTCCCTCGGAATCTTCACCCACAAAGTGATCGTCTTTTTCTTCTTCTTCCTGTTATATTAGGTCAGTCGTCTGTTTTAACTATAAAATTTTGGTTCTGTAAGCCTATTTTGCTTTTAATCTGGATAGATGGCTAGCCTTGCCCGACGAAATGGACTGGTTAACGACTACTGCATGTGTTAGCGTGGCAGCCGTGGAGCGTACGCCCTTTTGAATCCTACAGTCGCCGGGATTCAAACCTGAGCCGGCCTCTTGAGGATCGAAGATTTGCTCACTGGGCCATCAGCTTACCTACACACCTACAAGGTGATCGTGATTCTGAAAACATAATAGTGATGAAGAAACATTTTCTTGGTCTCCATTTTCAGACGAATGACGCTGTCATTAGTAAAGTGATATCACACGAAGTTTTATTTTTTCTAAGGGCATATTATGTCTCTATCTATTACTAAATAATTTGTTTTTTCGTAATTTATTTCTAGTCCCATTTCAGCCGCAAGATGTAAATATAATAAATGCATTGGGATATAAATGACTGGGATAACATGAGAAGTCATTAAAAACATCTCCTTAGTCAACATTGTTCCGACCACCTTCTGGCATAGGACTCCATTATAATTTTCCTCTGGGGCCATATTTATTTTATAACTACTTCGACAACATCTATTAATGTTTGAATTGGATGTGTTCTTAGACCTTTTCGTTTCTACGCTCTCCATTCTATGATCTTCTTTGTTAATCTATCTTCAGTCATCTGGGCCACATATCCCGACCGTCTTAATTTTTATTGTGTCAACGTCTTCCACATTTGTTCTTTGCATTGTTCATGTATGTCATTTCTTATCTTACATTTTCTAAAATTAAATATCATCTGCGTAAATAATGCTGAAGCAGTTTAAACGAATTTGTATCTCGTTAAAATAACTGATGATAGAATTTAAATAATTAAATGTTGCTTAACGGTTTTTAGAACTAAAAATATTTTGAATTCCATTTCTACTGGAGTTAATCTTGTCACTGCGACCTTTAATTTCGTTAAATTTAGTATAAACATCCATTATAGGATTTTAAAACTCGTTTATACGATGTTGAATCTCGTTAAAATAACTCTTAACCTCTTTGAAATGACCTGAATGTAAATGAAATTGTTTTTTGTTAAATATTTATTTAATATAATGTTAATGATGAAATATTGTTTAAACTGCTCTTAGTCACGTTAAAACAATCTTCATTTTTTTTAATTACTACTAAATCCTATGTTCTGTCTCTTTAAAATAATTGTTAGCGTTTAATAAATTGAAATTTTATCTTGCCGAAATCACTTTTAATCTCGTTAAAATGTACTGTAAGTTCATAAAAACTGTAATTCTTTTGTCACAATCATATTTTATGTAATCTCAAAGTTTAAATTTTCTTTAAATGGTTTTCATTTTCGTTAAAACGTTTATCAATATTTCTGTTAAACTTCAAATCTATATCACACGTCGTTAAGTATCCCTTAAAAGTGCTTTCGTTTCTTTGACGAGATAGAATGGAGTTAAAATAATTTTTAATATTAATTATAATATTTTTACTCTCGTTAAAATGAAATTTAATTGAAATAAAATGACTTGAACTTTTACTACATCAACATTGCTTTGTTGATTTTTTTTTAAATTTAATAAGCACCTACAGCGTTTAACCAACCACTAGTTAACCTCTAGATTCTTCACTTATGGAGTTTTTGTTAATTTGCTGTAATCTGCTTTTTAGCATTTGAATACTTAGACCAGCTCATATTGCTTTGCTCTCTTCACTCCCTGTTGAGGTCATCTACTACATCGAAGAGTTGGATTGCGCCGATATTAACGAGTTGATGTAGTGTGCTGTATTAAGGATGTTACGTAGCACTTTGTTTTAGAACCTTTGTGTACTACTACTAATATGGCATAGTTGTAGGCCATACGACCAGATTGGTTTCACTATCGGATTATATATCAAAACTCATGTAGGTATATTAATTATTCACAATCGGAAATTGCGCCCCAACAGCCAATATAATTTTGAACTCGGTTCTATTCTCTTTTACGTGTTCCTTCTATCTCAGTTTAGTATGTAGTGTCATTCTTAAATACAACTGCGGGTATATGACAGCTTTCAGTGAATGTTAAAGCGAGCGCCACGCCGTTTTATAATGACAGCACAATTTCCCGAAACTAAAACTCGCCGAGAAGCTGCTTCGCCAGTGCCTCTATAGTCAGGGACTTACCTTTCAATGTACTTGATGATCCCGGGTTTAATCAACTTGCAAAATGCCTTAGAAAACACAAAGGAGTACTCAATAAAATCACATATGGGGATAATTCTAACAATATATTGTCACTTGGACTGGCTCACAATGAAATCAGTAATACAGACAAGTCTTAAATTAGTAAGTCCCTAAGTGACGTCATTGAATGTATAGTTTAATTCGGTTATTTAATATTCAATACTTAAAAGCCCCCACAGGGGCTTGTTCAAACTTTTGTTTAACCGTGGATTTAACAAAAAAGTGTAAAACTAACGGAAATTGTGTAAACCCAAAAGTGCGCTTAATTAGGCCACAAGAGATGTTTAGTCCGTGCCAGATAAGTGTTTGTAAACAAAGACTCGGCAATTTTATCGACGCAGTAGGTCAAATTACAAATTACTACATCGAGCATTTCGACAATATTTGCACTATGAGAAGTGTACTAGGTCGAATTGCAAACAATGTATACGATTATGCTATACTAAGTGCATACTATCGTGTTTTTTAATAGTAGGTTAAAAAACACGACACACATGTAATTGTATATAAGCTTCTGTATTATTAATTTAAATCAATATACTTTAAACACTCAAAGTATGTTCGTTTGTAACGAAAGACTAAACCCAAAATCATATGTAAAGGGTTGGTAAAGCCGGACCAACCCCCGTAACATCTTATAGCAACCAAAAAGTTCCATCTCCGGCCAAGAAACAACCTGGTTCTACAATACAATAAAATTCTACCTTTCGAATTGGATATTCGGAAGGAAACAGGCTCTTTAACTTAATCAGACTGGTATAGTAACAGGCAATACCTAACGGGGTTTACCACGCGATTGATTTTGCAAGTTTCTAAATGTGTACAAGTGCACAGCGGTAGCGGTAGGTACTTTTCGATGAGCGCGATGGAGATTAGACTTACTCAGAGATCTAGCGACCCTGTCGACTCGAGCTGTTGATTCTTTCTATCCCCATATACCGTAGAAAATTATACCCGAATTCTGAATCTTACCCTCTCTCTCTGTAACATTCCCCCCATATTTCAAACCCTACTGACGAGCAGCAACGATCACCATTATCAGTCCGAAGCGTAGAGGAATTGATCCTGGGCCGGTTCGAAGCCGGATAAGCACAGGCATGACTGAAACAGTTTTAGTGGCTGTGGTACTGTAATGAAGAAAGCTTCAGTGTGACTACCTAATTATTTATACTTAATAAATCAAAGTGGCTAATAGTAATAATACAGTAAATGTTAGTGATCATAGGAATCGAAACCCAAGATCCGGCAGAGGAAGAAACCGCAGGGTTTTTCAAGTCGTCATTTGGCGAAATCCCGGTAGAAGAGACACAAACACAATACCATCTACCATAGGATGTAACGATAATCCAGAAGAAATCCACATATATAATAAGATACCCGGGATATAAGAAGCTTATTCATGGCTGGAAAGCTAGCAAGCACTGAGAACGACATTAATAGACTAAACATGAGTACTCTTGGTCTAAGTGAAGTCAGATGGCTCGGCAAAGGATGTCAGAAAACAGATCATGGATACATATACTACTCAGGAGGCTTTCACACCCATATTGGTGACATGGCGTTCGAGTGATAGTTGAATCAGACATTGCGAGGTCAGTGACATACTTTGTATCTGTAAGTTATTTATTTTAAGTTATTTAATTCGCACTCAGCCAACAGCCGTTAGGCCAATTATAGGCGTAGCTGTGCAGTTATGAGGACTTCCAACCCCACTAACGACTGTCATGATGTTGTATGACCGCCGGGACCAACTTTTTTCCGTGATAGCCGTACCACGAGGCGCCGAGAGATGCAGCCGAGGAACTCCCATCCAAGTTCTGACCAGAGACAGCGTTGCTTAACTCTGCTGATCGAACGTGGACGCTTGTTCAAGCTACACCACTCGGGACCTGTGAATGGGTAGTCATGATGTTGAGATTACAAACTTCCCACCGCACAATAAATTTAATACAGGTCTATGCTCCTACACAAGATAAGTCGGACGAAGAAGTTGGAGCGTTTTATGATAGTATTGAATGGCTGATGCAACCCACGAAAAAGGTGATATAAAATTTTTCACAGAAGATTGCAACGCCAAAGTTGGCGCCGGTGCGAAAAATATCGTCTTGGCGAAAGAAACTGTATCGGCGACCAACTCGTAAGGTTTTGCACTGAACATGATTTATTTATTTCCAACAACAGCATCCACGATAATTGTACACGTGGAACCACCCCGCTGACATAAAAGAACACATCGCAGGAACAGATACATGAAATCGGTGAAGACATATACAGGAGCCTATGTTGGCCCTGACCACAACCCAGTTGTAACCGACTTCAGATTACGTCGTTTTAAAACAGTTAAAAGAGATATACCACGAAAAAACATAGACGTCGAGTAACTTTACGACCCTGTTATTAAAATGTAGGCGAAGCCCTGGAAAAAAAAATCAGGAAAATAAGCAATACTCAACCAACCGAAGTGGAAACAACATGAAGTGCAATTGAAATGGCATTAAATGGCATAGAAAAACCAAATAGGGTTCACAGAAAATAACAAAAAGCAAGAATGGATGACATCTAAAACTAATGCACGAGAGAAGGCAGTATAAGAATATAGATCTCATAAAATACGAGGTAAACAAATCAATAAGGAGAAAAATAAGAA
Source organism: Agriotes lineatus (assembly GCA_940337035.1). NCBI lineage: Eukaryota > Metazoa > Arthropoda > Insecta > Coleoptera > Elateridae > Agriotes > Agriotes lineatus. The sequence continues at coordinate 50,429,244 of OW679203.1, read as the reverse complement.
AGTCGGAAGAACGAGATTGCCATGTGTCAGTACATCATTTTAAACAAACAAATTGAAATACATAATTAATTATCATGAATCAACATTGTAAAACAAAGCTATTTGTTGTCAATTGTTAAGAAAAAACTAAATATTTTTACCGTACTTTACTTTTGCAATATGTACTTACCGCAGACATATTTTTCACTTCTTACGCAATAATTATTAGCAAGCTACAATGCTACACTCTGAGCAGCCTACACTACACAAAAAACAACACATGCATATCCCATCTACAAACATACGCGCCTGCACCAAATTCCTCGTGCACAAAACTAGCTGTTATCCCACCAGTCATAGGAAGTCATAATAGTTATTTATGTACCAAAAGTATTATAAAGATGGCCCGAGGGTGTAAAAGTTGCCCGTGGGTATAAACATCGAGTAATGCCTGTGGTGCTTACAAAACTTGATGTCTTACTAGTGTTTCTTAATAACCTAAATAATATTGATTAAAAAGCTTATACTGGATGATCAACCATTGCTGTGAGCGCATCGACGTAACAAGGTGATTGGTCAGAAATTTGACGCTTGTGATTTCTGACCATTTACATACCATAGTAATTCATATTTCCCACCAGAGTATTAGGTACCATGGTGGACAATAAATTTAGGCAGGAAAAATCGAAATTGAGATTAGTTGGACATAAGTAGCAGTAGTAGTAGATGTCAAGCGAATGACAGGCCGGCTTTAAATTTATTGTCCGCTATTGTACACCATAATATGCCTTGTATCATTGTTATTAACCAACAATAATGTAGTAGTAAGACATAAATAACACTTAGATTGCTCCATGAATTGCAACTGGCTTAACATGTAAGTTAATAAGGCCTTATCTCCTTTTTTGTGTTTTGGAGAATTAATACCCAATCAAAGTCAGTAATTTAATAATTGAAATACCAGAAAGTAGTTTAGAGTAATTTCAGCTACCACAACTTATTCAAATTCTTTTCAAGCAATTCAAATACTTTGAAGTAATTTAATTAGTAAAAAGTAACTGAGTAATTGAATGTAGTCCTTAATTACTTTCAAAAAGTAATTGACAAGTACTTTTTAACAAACTAGGCAATTACCAATTACAATTAACGTATTTTTAAAAGTAATTCAATTTCAAGACAAATGAACAAAAAGGAATTTAATTAGTAATTTAATACAAAGTAATTAATTACTGACCCCTCTATGGGAAAAAGAATTGAAGCCTTGGAAATGTACGTCTACAGGAGTATGTTTAAGATATTCTGGGTGGAAAAAGTAACGGCGATGTACTTACTCGAATAAAGAAACTTGCTACGAACTGGTTTGTAACTTACACACGCCTATATTAATGATGCTCTTATTCCAATTTTATAGTAAATAACTATTAAACGATCTTGAATTCAATTAAAAAGCTTGAAATTGGAAGTGTCTTCATACGGCTATTAATAAATATGGGACAACTTGCAACCTGATAAAAACTATCGAGCCAAGCGAAAAAATTCCCAGATGACCATATTAAACAGGCCTCCATTAACCTAGACACTTTAAGTCTATGCTTCACGGGTTTAATCCGAAATTGTACTTTGTGATGCCAGTCTACATCTTATATGTGTGACCTTAGGGCATTTTTAATTAATAATAGATAAAAGGTTTTCCAAGGTGATTCTATATTAGAAGAAAACACAAACAGGAGATAAATTGAATATACCATAATTTATCGTTTGCTTTGCTGTTTAAGTTGTGCTTTCTTCATTTCTTCTTCATATATCTATAAAATTACTAATATACTCAATTTTAGTTCTGACATTTGAAACTTTAAAATTGATTTTTCAGCTACCTATTATAGATGAAGAATTACCTGAGGAGCCATTGCAAGCGTCTACACTAAAAATCAAAACTCAAGAAGTAGTGCGCATAAGAAATGCATACAAGTATTATGGTGTTAAAGGAAACCCTTTGATTGTCTTAGATGGATTTAATATGACAGTTTCCAAAGGGACTATGTAAGTTTCTGCTTTAGGTAAAATATCACAACTGATAAGATACGCTATTCCGGGTTTTCCCTGCCCTTACTCATTTTTTACAGATATGCATTGCTAGGTCCAAGCGGCTGTGGAAAAACGACTCTTTTAAATTGTATTTTAGGACAACGACAGCTAAATTCAGGAGAAATATCGATTTTCGATAAAGCCCCAAGTAGTCATATTTCTGGACTTCGAACTGGATATATGCCGCAGGTATTCTTACATCTCAAGCTGGGTATCATAAATTCTTTTCCATTTACCTTACAGGAGGTTGCTCTATATGGAGATTTTACCATTCGTGAAACTTTCACCTACTATGGCTGGGTTGCTGGAATGAACAACGATCAGATCAAAAGAAGATTTGATCAGCTATCAGAACTCCTTATGTTGCCTCATGGCAGGCAAAGGATTAAAACTCTCAGTGGCGGCGAGCAGAGACGTGTTTCTCTAGCTGCCGCCATTTTGCACGAACCTGAATTCCTGATTTTAGATGAACCGACCGTTGGTACAGACCCAATCTTAAGGGAAGTTATTTGGAATCACTTAATACAGATTACCAGGGAAAAACGTACAACAGTTATTCTTACTACTCACTACATCGAAGAAGCTCGACAGGCACATGTTGTGAGTTATTGTTTTTGAAGGAACTATTTAAAATTAAATATTGCTCTCTAATATATATGCTACAGGTTGCATTAATGCGGAAGGGACGATTGCTAGCCGAAGAAGCTCCCGGTGATCTTGTAACTCAATATGGTGTGGAATCGTTAGAAGAAATTTTCTTAAAACTGAGTGTTTCTCAAAGTTCAAACCCAAAACAAACTATAACGTGCCAAAAGGAAATTGGCGCTGTTTCAGCAACTTATACTGCTAAGGACGATACAATTGGTTTTGAAAGATTAGCAGAAGAGCTCCCTTCTGTTAAGCAAAGTACAAAAATATATAAAAAGTTCGCTGTTAAAATGAAAGGCTGCCTGCCATCTATAAAGAGGAATCGTCTAAAGGCTGAAATTTGGAAAAATGTATTATGGTGGAGGCGAAATATCCCTATTCTTCTATTTATGATTGGACTTCCGGGAGTGGCACTATCGCTTTTATGCTTGACGGTTGGTGGTGAACTGAAGAATCTTGATGTGGCAATTGTAAATTATGAAACCAACAATACCGACACCTGCAACTCTACGTTGATGTGCAACAGCGAACAGCTTAGTTGTAATTTTCTCCAAAATTTAAAGAAGCATCCCTTGAGAATGGTGAGATAATATTTTTCTATCTTAATTGCTTATAGGCCAATACAAGAAGACACCTTGTTTAGATACAGTGTTCCACATAAAATTGAATCCACAGCTGCTTGCTGTTTAAAATAATTTTGAGTAAAACATTGAGTTAATAGGCTTTCTTTATGAAATTTCAATAATTACTGCAAGTTTATATTATTAAATAATTATTTCTACTTTCTCTTGATCTTTGCTTGTAGTGTCAAAGAAATGGTTTCATACCTTGCTTTTTTCTTCTTATTGATATGTTAGGACTTCTCCCTATTCTTTCTGTTTTCTCTTGTTATATGGGCTGTTGTCCCGTGATGATGATGTATCGATAGCTGTCGTATTGTTCCTTACTTATTTTTCCTGGTAAATGTTTGCTTTCTGATTTTTGTATTAAGACCTTTGCACGAATCCTCCATCATTCATTATTTTTACCCTTCTTAAACTAATGAGCTTCGATGTCATCCAAGTCCAAGCGTTCTTGTTTTTAAATCTCTGCTGATATATGGGGTCTTAATTCTGACTGACAGCTTTAGTGTACAAAAGCGTTGAAGTAGGCGAATTAGAAATCTGGTGTTTGTTCTAATTTTCACAACTCTGACGATTCCGCCCCATCCTGACAGCTCCCACCGTCCTTTCAACCATGCAGATCCCTTCTTGTCGCCTATTAAAATAATTGATGGAGACTTCGACTTCCGGCGTTGCACAAGTTAAGCCAAATATTCGGTTCTGAATCTTCTTTGTAAAGACAGATCAATAAAAAAACCAATTAGGGTAGGCTGTGATATGTGTTATACGTTTGGCAGTACTGAAGTGTATTGTCAGTCTATGTCAAATTCGAGATTTTCAGGTTAGGTTTTGTGTCAGTCTGTGTCAAACAACAAACAAAACCTAATCTACTAATCTCGAAATTGACAAATTGATCTGTCTGTAATATTTTGTTGAAATTATTTACTCTGTTACATTCCGTGGAATCTTGGTTTTGAATTCTTCATTAGGAAAACTTGTATTTTTTGTTTTCCAGAAACGTTTTTGGTGTGAGGGGCTGAGGTGAATTGAATATTCAAGTGATCCTGCTTGGGTGACATTCATACTCTAGCTCCTCCATCTTGAATAATTTCATCACATTTTCTGCTTCTACAAAGTTTGCCTCATTAACAGAGAAAATAGTAAAGGCTTCAGTTGATAGATAGTTCAGGATACTCAGATGAATGGCAAATCAATTCTGGTAGTAGCAGATATTTCTCCACTCTTATGAAGTTATTTCAATCCCTTTGTTGAATATCTTCGACATCTTCGTCATACACTTGTGGATGCACTGCTGATGGTTCTTACAGCTTAAATAATGCAGTACTTTTTCCTTAATTTACCCACTAGAAATTGAGCTATACAATGGCAGTAACTGACATGAGCTTCCATAATGGCAATAACAATCGAGTCGCACATTAATTAGTATCTTTAAACACTTTAATCCGTTATTTTCTTCAATTCTTAAATTTATAACGATGGAAATTCAAATCCTGCTGAATAATCTTGATGACATCCAATTCAGCTTCACGCTTCTGAACTCAGCCAATATAAAGAGCACTTTGTAGCAAACCAACTTTCTTGTGGCATTGTAAACATGTTCTTTGACTTGTGAATCTCTTCTTCATGTTGAGGCCATAATTCGGAAGGAAATTTCAACCACTCAAGCTCCTGTTACCATTTAAATTATGCTAATTCTTGTGGAAAGCATACATCACTTGGAATTACTGCCCTTGCTTCACTCGATTTCCAACGAAGATCCTACAAGAAACATTCCGTTTAGTCTAAGCTATAGCGATTGTGAAACCACTGCAATGAAACGAAAATAATTTTGAGATTCATCGCCTTCTTAACTCACTATGTAATTTTTGATGCTATGAGCCATGCCAAAAGTTTAAATTTAGGGATTGTCGAATTACCAATGGGCGCCAGTTGACTTACTGCTGGAATCAACTGGACCATAACTTCTGCTTTACTTTTAAATTTCAAGTAGACTACAGCAGCTTAAGCTGCCGTCACAAAATGTATGGTGATTGGAATTTGACACATCCTTAGCACCTTCATCTTCATCCACATCCCTGTGCCAATTTATCTTCTTCCTCCAATCGTTTTGCAGAATTATCATTGGTTGAGGAAGAGCTTCAACTGCTTTGTTGATTCAGTTTTCTGAATAAGAATTGACAGTGTGTCGTCCCTTTTGTTCCATTTCATGCCGATGACTTTTGTTTTGTCTTTTGAGTCACACTTACAATCCGCATTTACTAGACAATAAGCCGACTTTGAATCCCTTCTCAAATGTGCATTTCCGTTGTCGTACTTAGATCCATTTTGGTGATAGCCATAATGACAATGGAAATTCTCCAAAGTGATTCAATAATTTGTGTAAACTCACAGAACAGACACAATTGTCCACCCGTATGTTGAGATGTTTGCTATTTTCTTTGTCCAGCTGAGAAATTCTGGAAGTCCGATGCAGCTGCAGGTAGGTAAGAATTACAGTTCAGTCCAAAAACAACACGTTGATGTTTCAAAATGATCTGACACCTTTACTGTTTTTTACTATTTAATATTATTCCATATTTTGTATCAAACATTTGTTTTACTTTTACTTTCTTTTGGCTTTATTTATTAGTTTAGTTGTGATATAACAATTTTATCCATCTCTTGATAACTTTATCATAGTAATTTCTATCTTTCATTCGATTTCAGATCAAAACCCATATGCGTAACTTCTTTCTATCCCTTGATTGCTTTTTGCATTTTCCTGCTCATTGTGTATTTCTCCTTTATGTTATAAACTACAGATCAACTACGAATCAGAATCAGATGCACGACGCTCTGTGGTTGAAGGAAAAGTAGTCGCATCAGTAGTATTGCGACACAATTATTCGGAAGCTTTGAGGGCTCGTATTGAGCATTGGGAAAAGGGAAACGCCTGGGATATTGAATTTTCAACGATTGATGTTATTACAGATAATTTCAGTTAGTGTCATAATATACATAAATATCAAAAAATTCTACTGCTTCTTGAAATGTTTGCAGATAAATATGGCAGCAGTTTTGTTAAACTACATTTGTACGATACCTTTAAAAACCTTTTTGAAGGTTATTTGGCGACGTGTGGTATAAATATAAAGTCTATGAAAACGCCAATAAATGTAAGTACAGTATTATAGTGTATCTAAAAATAGTTAAGGATCGTTATTACAGTTGGAATCGCCTATCTATAAAGTTAATGATCCCAGCTACACCGATTTTGCTATTCCTGGAGCGATAATCTCGTAAGTCATGAGTAATTTTTTCTTACAATTGCTACAAATTCCGATTGCAGGTGTTTGTTTAACTTAAGTCTCATGTTAACATCTCTTGCCATGTTGAATGAACAAACTGAATGCAGTTTCGAAAGGACATTTGCGATTGGGGTAACCAAAGCAGAGCTTTTAGTTGCACATGTTGTTTGCGAGTTCGTCATAATGGTTGCCCAAGTAGCTTCTGCAATAATTTGTGTATTTGGCATATTTGATATGACACAGTGTGGATCTCTTATGCTTGTCGTTCTTCTTTCGCTATCATCTGGTTTTTGCGGGATGTGTTACGGTAGGTAATCCTGTTTGTAGAAAAGCAGTTGTTGATGTCAGTTCTAGGAATATTCATATCCTGCTGCTGCAAGTCCGATCATGCTGTTACCTTTTTGTCGTTGGGTACGTTGTTTCCAGTGGTAACGTTAAGTGGCGTTGTTTGGCCTATCGAGGGCATGCACTACTTGTTGAAGCCGCTTGCAATGATACTACCATTAACGATACCAACGGAGGGTTTGAGGAGTGTGCTGCAAAAGAATTGGGACCTATCTGCAGATATTGTAGCCATGGCTTTCATGTGTATGGGTGTATGGACACTTATTTTTTTGGTGTTGGGTTTGATATGTCTCAAATTTAAACAAGGATAAAGTCGACACTAAAACACTTGATAAGAAAACACATTTTATGTACCTATTTATATAAATAAATATTTAATTTTACACGATAAGAATTCGTTACAACAAATGTGTTTTTTTCAGAATGAATTATTTGAATTTGAATGTTCGCGGATATTCAGATATTATTTTTACGGTTTAGTTGAATCTGGAGTCACAAACTTTAAATTATATACTTCTCCCATGATTGGTGAACAGATACTCACTTAGGAAGAGTTCTACTTTGTCTTGATTGTGATTCAATCTATTTTAAAATTGCGCTCGCCTCGTTCCTATGTCTAACAATGTCGATAACATGAATGCACTTACTCCTGGTCGTTTCTGAAATTTGTTGGGGCTCTAACTGCTTTACTAACCCCTAATTTATAATGTATCCCTTTAAAGCATCTTTCTAGTTGGAAACTTATGCAACACCTTCATCAAGGTTTTGGGTAAGAAAATATAGCTAATTGAGTAACTGGTTCCTTTCAACAGGTGCTCTCTTTAACCATGACCGGGGTAAATAAGAAGAGATCTTATTTCTTTTGAGCTAGTAAGTAATAAAAGAGGGCAAAGTATTATAAAAAGCTACAAACTGTCATATACTGGTACAATGGGAATACTCACAAACCTTTAAAACCAAAAACGTAGTAAGACAAAATGATACTTTATCAGCAACAATCTTTAAGCTTTATATAGAAGCTATCATAAAAGAATTAGAAGTCACCGCACGGTTAAATAGCAAATCAGTACAAATATATGATTACGCCGATGAAGTAGTATCAACAGCGAGAAATATGAAAACCCCACGTGGGGCAATTTGTAATGTTAGCGTCTGTAGCAAATTTATCTGAAGCATCAATATTATGCCAGAAATTTGTAAGGAGCTTATTCCGTCACAATCTGCTGTTATATCGCCCTAACGCTCAAACAGAAGGTAAGAAGACGTCCACCAGCGGTGCACTGAGTCTCATACAAGCACGCACCACGCCGCCCCCACTTAATTATACCCGAAGCAACTGCAACGATAAGGAGGGTATAAAGTATAAAACCAACTTCTGCATCCATTTCAATCACTTGAGTCTTGCGATCTTAGATCCTGATCTTAACCTCCATTTTTAGGGCCCCATATTGGGGCCTGGCCCTGTTCCCTAGTACTTTCCTGACCTAGCTCTACCTTGGAACAGGAACCTGTCTCGTAGGGCATCCCCCTGAACCTGACGCAGTTCTGCCTTTTAACGGGACTTTTTAACCTTCCCCTAACCTGAACCTAACAGAGTTCTAGATTGTGATAGGAACTGCCTTATAGCACAGTCTGTTAACCTAAACCCAGCACACGATGTTTACTACGTTACGTTGAGCCGAAATAACCGGCTTCACCGAGGTTATTATAACCTAAAAACTCATTAAAATACTAGCGTACCTGTAGTAACAGCATTGCTAGGTCAACGACGCCACTCTGGTAGTTTAGCAAACCCAGGTCGCACTTTGTCAGTCGGCGCACTGAAGAGCACAAGTAATCTTCTAGCGGCTCCCGCAAAATTAGGTCGTGAAAAAGCGGACTTCGCCTCAAAGGAAAAGGCGCTGTTTAAGTTACTCCTGGAGCCCTAAACTTATATACTAAGAGAGTTCCACATCCATCCAGGGTTTATGCACTTCCAGTAAACATCACCGACAACATAAAACACTATACTCAATTGAATTGGTCAGCCCAAAAAATTATAACAATCCAGCGCCATCTTAATGATGGCATAAATATAGCGTATTTCAGATCCGCTTCAAGTCCGGAAGAGTTAGCTCATTCAAACCGACGCCGACGTGTGCTTACCTCTATTTCATTCGAACTTCTTGGAAGAGGGTTCAGGCGCAGCAACCGAGCCAAAATACGATGCTATTCGGGTTGCGGCACAGTAAGAGACCCAGAACACACGAGACCAGGAAAAGCTTTATTTGATATTTATGTACATAACATTATCTTAATTACGAATTATTTTGTATATGTTTAAACACATTATACGGGTTACTTTCCTTTACATTGTATTATTCTTGTAATTATACATTTGAGTACAATAAACCCATAGGCATTTCAGCTTTAGCCGAGGCATCCAGTTTAAAACGAAATTTAGCGAATTTTGGTCAAGTTTAAAATAAACAATTAAAAAAATTCAAATTCAAAATTCCGATAGAAGCCAGCAAGATTACAAACTTAAACAAAAATCTAGGACCACAAATAAAAGCAAAGAAAAACCAAAGATAATGACTGGGGTACTATGCAATAGTAAGTACATTACAACATATATAAATAGATACGAAGAACAGGGTGGTGGCGATATTTAAATAAACAAAAGAATTCAACCAGGGCAGTGAAGACAATGGACAAACAAAAAATTATTTAAATCTAATGTAAAAATAAGTGAAGAAATAGCATATACGGGTGTGAAACGTTCACCCTAATATAAAAAAAAAACTACCGTTTAAGAATATTCGAGAAAATAATGTTCCGGAGAATCTACGGCTTAAAAAATGAAGACTGTAATAAGGTTTTATTTTAATATTAGATACGCTTATGCTGTAGGTCACTTCTAATAGTTGGTATGATCTCGCTATAATACAATAGTTTGATAATTACTAAAAGTTTTATCTCAGACTTCTTTATAATGGCTTTTAATGTGTCTGTAGCTTATCTCCAGAACCCTTTCGAGCATGTGCTAAAAGTAATTGCGTTAATGCGACACTTATCTTAGGTTACTGTCATAAATTTAATGTTAATACAATAATAGTTGTGTCAATACACTCAAATAAATCAATCACAACTAGAGGCAAAAACATTAATTAATTTGTCAGGTAAATAAAATTTGAATAGTCACATCGACATAAATGAAATTTATTAATAATCACTATGCTGATTCTTAATGTTTACCCAACAAATCAAATTACTTTGGTTTTAACCTTTAGTAAACCAAAGTACTGCAAAAGAACTCTTTGGAAATTAGTAGTTAACCTTAGTTCATAAAAGCAATTGTCATATGGAAACTTTTACATTAATTATATGGATGTTATCAATAATATATTTCGTTAAATAACTATGCCTGAGCTCTACCTTTTAACGTCGTTTCTGTACAGAAAGTAACTGCAGCGCACTCACGATTCGATACTGCGGTGCTTTCTGTGCTGCTGATCCTCTCAGCGAGAATTTATGTTTTCTAGCGTAACTCCAACTCTTCTGAATTGCTTGCAACTGGTCAAATGGGCTGACTCCGGTCCTGACTGTCCACTATTGAACTTGGCTACTCAATAAACTGCCTTATTATTGCATAGTAATGCAATCAGTTTGACTACTGGTTTAAACTCTATTTTAATTTGATTTAGCGATTCTAAATCATTCCACAGTAAGTGGTAATTAATAATACGAAGCTCCAAATTAACACTTTTGCAATAGATGCTTATTTTATGCCCAATAACCGTTCAAACAATTAAATTCGAAGAAGCTAAGATTGTAAAAAACTCTGTCTCTGAATCTTTTTGGCTCCCTTTTGTTATCAACAAACCTTCATCGTCATAATCGCTATAGCGACCAATTGTTTGTAAGTAACGGCTCTGTTTGATCTAGCTAACAAAAACTGCTGTCAACGGAATCTTTTAAATCTGATATTTTTAGGTTATGATTGATTTCTAATAAAACACATCTTTCGAAATTCGACGTTAGTCCACATTGCTATTTGCCTTCTAACTCAGATAAGTGAAACTATTTGAATACATTATCTGCTATACTTTACTAATATCATGCATTTTCAGATGCAACTGTCAATGTTCGATCAAAAATTTCGAATGTCGGTAGGTATTTCCATACAAATCGCAATTCTGAACGTAATTCAACACCTGGCATTGCATTATTAGGATACGACACATCTTATAAAAACAAATATATTATCCATAATAGCTCCATAGCTTAATCGTTAAACTCATATTAATTTCAAGACGTCAGATCAACTTTTGCCTAAGTAAAATTTTTTAAAACTTTTTAACACATGACTTGAAGAAATCTGTTTCGGATTCGTGTTTCTAATAAGAGGCAAATACATAACAAAATCACCAGCGAGATATAATTGGCCTATTTATCATTAAATTAATGTATAAGCTGTTAGTTTTAAATTTATATTTATATTTATGCGAAATCGTACTATAGCAATATACAGTATGGAAGAGGTTAGAGCACCAACATTTATGACAAATTGAAAAGAAAAACACGTAGATAAAAGGACAGTAGGAAAAACACCAATAAGATGGGAGGAAGACATGATTAATGACATTAAAAACCTTAGTACGCATAACTCTGTTATATTATATTCTTAATTTTAAAGGTACCGCGAGATTTTTACGCTCCAATAGATGGAAGGAGGCGATATTTTAGTTCCACTGGTCGTCGCAGACTGACAATGCGCAACACCTCCGTTTCACACGCTACAGTCGAGCAGTCGACAAGCTGCTAGTCAGCCCGTCTCCAATGGGAGAGAAACATCCGCCGACCACCGAGGCGGACGTGCCAATGCGGCGTCCTTGCGTTACATTCTATACGTGTGCGTTCCCAGCAAACTTACATTTAGTGATACATGGTCTTAACCAGATTTGACCGACTTTGCTCTGGTGCTTATCGCCGCGAGGATATATCCTTGTTAACACAGAAGTTCGGCTTAGACCGTGTATAAACAGCCAGCATTTTCTGGATTAATGTGCCTTGCATCTTGTGAACTCGAGCAAGGATCCACGCTGTGGCTATGCTCTATGGTTGCTCGTGTTGTTTGAGTACCTTAAGAACGAGGATACTTTAAATCTAACATGTGAACTAGAAACTAAAGATAAAATGTCACACTACTAACTTATATAGCATTGCTTATCTACTAAGATAAGCTTGTATTCCAAGGATGCACGTGACAGGACGCGCGTGCATACAAGGTTACAAAGTAAGCTCTTTTAAACAATAGGGGACTTGTTCTTTACAATGTAACTTGCGCACTTTGGTAAGCGGCTTATCTCATATTTAATCACTTCCTATATCTGCTTTGTTGTAATTCATATCAATATCTCTTTTGGAATTTTAGTCTAAATTTTCCTACACATCTTTTGCATACATATCACATATTAGCTGGTATATTACGTGGTTATTCTCTCCAATGTGCTTCAGTGTTGCGTACTGTACTTCATTTCTTTTGGCGGTTTTCTTGCCTTTTAAATTTAAGATGCCTTTAACTCATTCGCTTATAGTTACTGGATTTGTATATTATAAACATCGTCTTTTTGTACATATCCATGCTCTTATCATTTCCTCATCTCTATACGGCCCAAAATGTACCAGAAATATTTGAGAAATAACTCCGGCAACTCATTTAGAGTCAAAAGGTGTAAATAAACATATGTCGTAAACTCAACTGTTAACGAGTTATTCCTTATTTTATAATTTGTGATAACATTCATAAAAGTGAATTTACCAAATAATTTTTCTAATATTAAAGTATTGTTATTATTGCTCACAAAATATTTTCGAAATTGTCCCCATTGCGATCGATGCACAAGTGTGTGTGATTTGTTGGGTTGTTAACAAAATGTGTTATTCGGAATAGTATTGTTTTCTAAGTAAGACGCAATTCCTTCAAACTGTGTATTTCCGTAACATAAACTATTTTATGTAGCCTCGCAGGTAAAAGTCCATGTGAGGTAGGTCTGGTGAACGCGGTGGCTATACCACTGGACCGCCTGTTCCAATCCATCTTCTTGGGAAATGTGTGTTAAGCCAATTTATTACGCTTAAACTTGCATGAGCGGGTGCTCGTACCACATTTCATGTCTAATATTAATGGGATATCTGCCAGTAATAGCGACCCCGAATTATTGAAAAAATCTTTGTAATTGTCAACATTTAAATAAACGTTATGATAATTCAAATAGACCAATTAAGCGGTCATTTAGGATATCGGCCACCGTATTCACACTAAATCTTGGTTGGTAATGAAAGCGTCGCCTTAAATGAGTTTTCTCTTACTCATTTATGGAAATAATAAAAATTAATAAGTCCGTCGCTGGTCAAGCAGCAATCGTCAGTTCACAAAATATTGGACAGAATAACACTTGCATGCGTCTGAATCCAGTTACCAAATGTTAAACGAGCTTCTGCATCATTACCCAGAGCTTGAACTCATTGATAATGGTATGGCTGCAAACGCTTAGAGTGACAAAACACCGGGTTAAAGTAAAATTTTGGTGTTACATATTTGTGTATAATAAATCTCATTTTTTGATATTCCAGTTCCTGTTTTTTCTTTCAGGGTGTTTGATATTCCAGTACCTATTAAAATTCTTCGCATATTTAATATTGGATCTTCTAATAAGTTAAGAATTTGCTCCTTAATTGTTTACGGATAGGTATACGAACATCTTGGGGCTAGCTGCCTGTCTTGGTTGGAATACCCTGCCACGGATTAAACTACTTCCGTGGTAAGGAATGCTGCAATTTCCTCCATAGGAATACAAATAGCTGTTTTTTCTTTCAGGGTGTTGTCAGTCATGTAACCAAATCAAATTGGATTTTTTACGAAGTTAAATAAAAACTTCAAACCTTTCTGTTTAGTAGATTCGCCAATATTAAGAGTCAGAATGCAAACAACAAAATCAAGTTGTAAACAGAAAAATTGCAATATGAAATAAAAAAGGCTGTCCTTGAATGAACAAACAAGAACGACCTGAATTAAACAGGAGCAATAATATATCTACACCTGGTATACAGTGAATTTATTTTAACATAGCAGTTTCGATTCTATGGCAGTAGCTAATCATACAGGTCACTTCCATAGTTACCAATGAAATCAATAGATTAGAGTGTTTATTTTACGAGTTAACATACGAATTTGAATGAGTTACTTGCTAATAAGAAACTTTAATTTTGTTACCGGAATGTAGGTATGCAACTGAAAAGTAGATACGCAGGAACAACTTGTGTGTTGCATCTTTTTTCAGTGGTATACATTAGGATAACTATTAATTCTCTTTTTGACAAGTAATAATTCCTATGTTAACTCATAAAATAAAAATTGACCTGTATGATTAAATGGTGGCATAGAAATGAAACGCTTATGTTAACTATTAAAATAAGGGTATTATATCACTCGTTGGAGGAAAAAAGTTTCAAAAATTAGTTGTATATGTCAATATCGATGTTGTAGACAAAAAAAAGAACAAAAAGGTAAAGGTTATTTCAATTCTCCCAACTGGGGGAGGGCTGCTATAGGGACCTTCCGTCCCTCTTCAGCCAAGAACGGGAAACTCGGGATGGGTGAGTGAAAGGAGGGGTGGAGACTGGAAGAAAGGTCAGGAAAGGTGGAGAAATACTGCCGCGGCATTCACCTCAGAGAAGGTACTCTGTTGACTCAAGAAAACCACCTAGAAACCTGAATCAAGGTAGGCGGCCGCAGGTATTGAACCCACGACCTCCCGAATGCTAAGTGGACGTGCTACGCATTAAGCCACGGAATGTTGTAGAATCTTAATTGTTAATTATATTTAGCTACTATTATTATTTGGCGTACGAGTAGTAAAGTAAGAGCCATCTACTGCCTATTTATGGTAACGCATACTTACTGCTTGAAATGGCTACCGACCGTTTTAGTGTTGTTACAAGCAATGAAATTTAACTTGATATAAATATAATAAAACTATTAATCTTGTAACAAATTGTAGACACGTTTTATAACAACACATACAGCAAAGTACTGTGCTTTGCAGTTTTTGCGTTATCAACTATTGAGTTCAAATGTTAAGTTACCAGATATACAAATAAGTATGTTTATTTCTAAGCAATAAGGAAGATGTGCTAGTAAAAATGAATTATTAGTTTGTTTATAGTATTTAGACATGTATATATTGCAATGGTATTTAGCCCTCAAATCGGCTCTGATTGCAGTACAAGCAAATAGCAAATTAAATCATTAAAGCACAGAGTTGTAATAATGCAAGCATCTGAGAAAATTCACATAAATTGCCAAATCATATTAACACTGGTATAATTCGCCAATGAAATTGATTGTAATTGAATAGACACAGAAAAATGGAAGCTCAAATTCCGTGTATTGGGTTTAGCAATGTAATTTTAATCATAATGTAATAGATTTGCACAAACTAGAAGCCGAATCTAAATTAATTAAGAACTGGCACAAAAAGTTCAAGTTAGACACAGCTTAAAAATGGAAGCGTAGAAAGTAAAGTCATTAGAGAATGGATAGCAAATGAACATTTTTAATAAAGGTGAGAACAAGAATGACTAGAAGAATAAAGCAAAGAACATAGAAAAGCCAGGCAAGTCATTTATGACATGAAAATACAAGACTTGGGGTTTTGAAGAGATTGAAATAGCAAGAAATTAGATGGAATTCAAATAAGCAAGAAATTAGACAATGTTGGTGGATTAAAAACCTAGTCAGTGTAGTGATAAACGATGGGCATTTAAGTGTGGTAAAAAAATCAAGTGAGTGGCCCATTAAAAAACATTGAGAAATAAACAATTCCAAAAGACAATAATTTTAATACATAAGAGATGGTAATTAACTGATCAAACTTGTTAAATTAGATTATAAGTTATGTTTTTGTACCTGGTTGATTTACTACAATTCAAATCTGTAGACAGTGTTTTGTCAGTAACAAAAAAGGGATAGCGATTGTTTCTGAATAAATTGTTAGAAGTTGCCTGTTTTTGCTCTGACTTTAATTAAAGATTTTTCATAGAAAGCATAAATTTACATAAAAATAAATAGCACCATAGTGATCAGCACGTGTTAGTGTATCAGAACCATTGGAGGCAAAAGATTCCACGCACTTGAGTTTTTTGCGTTCTGAGGCATCATCGGCAGAGAACGGCTACGACCCCAGCTTCCGCAGAATCAGTTTGCAGCATCGTGGGAAGACATAGGGAGGCAAGTTTATTCCAGCAGCACCACACAGCAAGCCCCAAGCCCACAACAATCCGAGAAGCCCGCCAGGAGTACAGACTTCACCCAGATCTTCACAAGGGGGCCTGAGATGCTACGAATGTGAGGTTAGTGGATTGTAAAATTTTGACTCGCGCGATCGGCGTGAAAATTTGGGCATACCTTAATTACGACCTGGAGAACACAAAAATCATAAAGGTTCTTGTGGATGGCGAGGTATTTGCCCAGGAGTTTCAATC
This sequence comes from Agriotes lineatus, assembly GCA_940337035.1. Classification (NCBI taxonomy): domain Eukaryota; kingdom Metazoa; phylum Arthropoda; class Insecta; order Coleoptera; family Elateridae; genus Agriotes; species Agriotes lineatus. The sequence goes on along the minus strand of OW679203.1, from coordinate 50,412,749 downwards.
AAAATCGTCAAGTGGAGCCCCAGAAACAAACGAGTTTTTTAGCGTCCTCTTTAAAAATGCACCAATAACGATCTGGAAAACAAAAGAGTGCCTAGACGCTCCTTGAAAGCACAAGTATTCAAAATCTTACCATAAAATTTGTTCATTTAATTGTTTATAAATCAATTTCAAACGCGAGCTGAGGGTAACTCGAACTTGGTTTGATAGAATTGACATTTCAGTTTAACAACGGCACATCACGCCTACATTTTAGACATTCTGCCTACAGTTCAGAGGCGTACCGTAAAAATTTTAACTATGAAAGTTTAGGAACCCAAGACCTGAGTTTTTGAGTTTTAATTTCATGTCTCTGTTTTATAATTGAGCTAGCGAAGTTCGTATATCAGATGATTGGATTAGAAAAAGGGCAAACTACCGTAAGAGTAATTCTCAATTTTGGCGTACCCAACGAAATAAATTAATCAGTTAGTTTGATTTTAGCAAGTGGTAGAGCTAAATTAAATATTGTGGTGACTCTTTTTATTTACTACATTAATTATAACCATAGAAATATTATTGGTATAGGGTCATTGCAATATTTAACTAACAACTATGTATAGTTGTAAGTATTGCCCAACAACAGTTGTATTGAATGTAGTACTTAACTAACCGCAAAATACTGAAAAAAAATGTTTAAACTTGTATTAATGTTCTAAAAATACGGAATATCAACGACATGTGCAGTTAAATAAATCATATAATGTGGAAACATTGAATCAAGAATAAATAAGTCTGATATACCAAAACAAGATGAAATAAACAGCGTCAAACAACATTGACCAAAATATGATTATAAAGAAGAGTCGACAACAAACAAACGAGGCTTTGAAAAGGCAGAAGATTAAGTATAGGTGCAATAAAAAATACAGAAAAGCACACCAGAAAGAAACAACTGGAAAACAATACAAACATTTCAGGGCTCTCAAAACAAGAGGAGAAGCATTAAATAATATGGAAAAAATACTAAAGAAAAAATATCAGGAAATTCTATGAAGTATTCAAGAAGAATGAAGCAGAATTACAAACAAAAACAAAGCATATCAGAAATACAAGAGAAAGTCTACAAGGAGAAGAAAGAGAAATTATGGACAGTTAGGCGAAATATTTTAAAGAGGTGTTAGACGACCAAGATGGGGAATCAGAACACAACATTTTCAAGTCCCTTAATCTCTCAAGAAAAGATAAGCTGAAAGTCTAAAGAACAATAATAAAGGAGAATTAAAAAAAGTGTTTGGCTCAGTAAAAGATGGGGGAGAATAAAACAAAGTAGCAATAAAGAATTCAGAAAATTTTACAACCAAGCGTATATTGTGACGAAGGGATGAAGGAAAGGCATGGAAGAGGAGTTAGAATTCTTGGAGCTGTAAAATATTAAAGCCAAAGACGGAAAGGAATGGCAGAGTGTTGTGGAATGATATAGGGTTTTGTAAAGGGTGGTACCACCAACGTAGAAAAAGTTTTTTTACAAATACACATGTTTACACGTTTCAAATATTTCCAATTATAGCAACTCGTATAACGACTATGGTAAATATGATTTTTTTAATCATTTATATAGAAAGTATCACAGCGATTTAGGAGACCACACATCTGTAGTTAAGGGTGCTAAGTGCTAACAGCTTTTTAGTACTTACAACTTAATGTGGAACATGCTATATATACCTACATGAAATAATTGTTTGGAATCGCTTATCTATGTCACTAAGTTGATATATTGGCTTAAGAATTATTTACTGTTATCATTTCATAAGACAAAGTTAGTATTGATAAACTGAAACAAATTATACATCCCACGTAAATTTAACGTCACGTCTACAGATTACTCGAGAATGACTGGAGAGATTAATGTGGGGGTTCTCCTAGTTATTAGTGCTTAGTTTATATGTACATCTAATATCCAAATTATGGAATTTAATAAACGTACACGAAGGGGGAAAACTAAACTTCTACAATATTATGTACTTATACAGGCTGATTATTTTATCATGTAACAATTTGTAGGCAACCCATAGGCATAATGCATGCTTCTGCATAATGGGTTGCCTACAAGTTGTTACATGATAAAAAATCAGCCTGTATATTTATCCAACTGCAACATTTTGACAAATGACAGACTTCTCTTTTCATTATTAATAACGAAATAGTCACTGTGCTTGACTAAATTTTAAAGCAAATGCAAACTAATTATCGCGTCGACAGCGACACAGTTGGTAGTGTAATTTCTGAAAACTAAAATTTGCGAATGCTTGATAACCCCCCTCTATTAACCTAGATGCTCAACGTATCAATATTTGAAGGAAAAATTATTTCATAGCATTTCGTAGTGCTCGACAGTAGGATTTTTAATTTGAATGTTGTAATTTGTAATGGAGTCGATAAATGGCAGCTCACGGAACCATGGCGTATGTATCCACTATTTGTTTTTGCTTCTAACGACTAACATTTTCTCGACAAAAATATTAAAGTGCATGGTGTTTTGAAATTAATAAGGTAGAAAAAAAAACGATTTTTAATGAAGTAGTTATCATAATGGGGTACAACGAGGTCAAGTCATTGAACTTGATAGTCCCTTAAAATGCAATTTATCGTTCACTTCTTTGAAATTCAGTAACTTTATCATAGACATTGGTCACTATTGACGCTTTGTATTTTATTTTATTGAGTGGAATTCGTTACAAAATGGTATTGTAACTGCAGAATATTCTGTTCAATTGATCTCTTTATGTTTGAAGAATTAAATAAAAATAACAGGATTGCTTATAGTTTAATTTTTAAAATGTTGATACTGGAGGAAATATAAGGTGTCTAGAAAAAGAATACATTATATGTTAATATAAAAGTTTGTAACTGTAAATGAATGTTAATAACTACATTTTGATCAGTACAAGACGGTGTCACATTTAACATAATGCAATTAAGTTGTAATTATATATGTTGCAAATACCCTCAGAATTAATGCTAAGTAAAGTTAATATATGATAAAATTCATACTGAATTACAATTTGTTTGAAAATAGTAAGATTAGTCACATAAAGCATGGTGAGAATTACATGGATGTGAGCATAATTTAAGAAATATTTGCATTCGAATCACATAAAGAATGTGTAATTGTAAATAAGAAACTAAATAAAAGCTACCTAAAAGCAAGATTAAAAGCTTAAACTGAAAAGAATAATTAAAATGTGTTGAAAGCGAACAAGTCGTTTACAAAAATTTAAATGGAATCTAGTATCAACTCAATGTCAAACAAGTGAAATGTCAGTTACTAGGTAATATGGAGGAGTTAAAAATAATAATCTATACATATATAAAGGAAAGTCACAACCCTGACTAATCAACGCAGAGCCGAAACCACTGGTACTAGTAACATGAAATTTGGGTGGAAGGTTCAATTTGTTACGTAAGGTAGTGCTAAGAAGGGATTTTTTGAAATTCGACCCCTAAGGGGGTGAAAAGGAGTAAAATGTGTTTTCACGAATTTCTCTATATCTCTTACACCCGATAAGATATCGATTTGGTGTTTGCTTGCAAAGATTGTCAATGCAAATGCCTAGAAATGTATTTCAGGATTTTGCCCTAATCAACCCCTAAAGGTGCAAATCTCGATTGAGGGTGAATTAAAGAACTCTTCGTATCTGCTATGTTTATTGAGTTACAACATTCTTTTTTAGCATATAGATGTATTTTTAAAATATTTAAAAAGGGGTGTGAGGGAATTGGAAAATGTTAACCCTAAAGGGGTAAAAGGAGGAAAAATGAAAAGGGGAAGGGGGGTTAAAATTATTAAATTTTTTCGCTGTGAGTTTCATTTCACAACAAAATGGGTTAAAAGGAATTTTTTGAAATTCCACTACTACGGGGGGTGAAAAGGGGTAAAATGTGTTTTCACGGGTTTCTCAATATCTCTTAGACCCAATGAGATAGCTCCTTGGTGTTTAGTTGCAAAGATTGTCAATGTAAATACGTAGAAACGTATTTCAGGATTTTGCCTTGATCAACCCCTAAAGGTGCAAATCTGGATTGGGGGTGAATTAAAGATCCTTTCGTATCTCCTATGTTTATTGAACTAGAGCATTCTTTTTTGCCATATAGATGTATTCTTAAATATTTAGAAAGCTGTTTAAGGGAATTTAAAATTTTACTCCTATGGGGGTGGAAAGGGGTAAACTGCGAATTCTTAAATATCTCTTAAACCCTATAAGATATATACTTGGCGTTTGATTGCATAGGTATCCAATATAAGTGTTTAAAATACATTTCATAATTTTGCCCTAATCAACCCCTAAAAGTGCAAATCTAGATTCGGGGGGAATTAAAAAACCCTTCGTATCTCCTCTGTTTATTGAGCTAGAGCATTCTTTTTTGGCATATAGATGTATTCTTAAAATATTTAGAAAGCGGTTTAAGGGGACTTAAATATTTATTCCTGAGGGGGTAAAAAGGGGCAAATGGTGTTTTCACGAATTCTTCAATATCTCTTAAACCCGATAAGATATAGGCTTGGTGTCGGCTCGCATAGGTATCCAATACAAGTGTCTAAAAACACATTTCAGGATTTTCCCCTAATCAACCCCTAAAGGTGCAAATCTGGATTCGGGTTGAATTAAAGAACCCTGCTTATCTGCTGAGTTAGACCATTGTTTTTTGGCATATAGATGTATTCTTAAAATATTTAGAAAGTGGTTTAATGGATTTTAAAATTACCCCTAAAGCGGTAAAAAGGGAAAACTGAAAAGGAGTAGGGTGTTAAATTTATTAATTATTTTTCGCTGTGGGTCTATTTCAGGATAATATGGGCTGAAAGAATGTATCAAAATTCCACCCCTAACGGGTGAAAAAGAAGTAAACTGTGTTTTTACGAATTACTCAATATCTCTTAGAATAAATAGGAGGATTTCCGAAATACCACCAATTTATGAATACAACGTTTAGTTTGTATATATATATTTTAATTTTATCTCATTGTTATACTAAAACTATAGTGTTATCAAATACAAGGGGAATGACAATTACGTACACATTTCAAGGGGGTACGTGAAGCATAACATAGTTGCAGAGGCCTTTTTTTGGAAGAATTCTGTGTTCTTTTTACCTAGAATATAGTTTTGCGGCGTTTGTTAGTTTAGCGTATTGAGTGAAGGATAGGGGTGCGCCCTGGAATTCATTTGAGATTTAGAAGAAAAAACTTTTGTAGCCGGTACTAAGAACGGGCATTTTGCTAGTCTATATATATATATTGCTGTGTTATTTACAGGTCACGAATCACTACAGCCTTTTAAGGTCAAACATTTTAATTTTGTTAGCAAATAGTACTAGGTTAAAACGATATGTTTCCAATTAAACAATGAATATAAACACTGCTGGCATGTGACTCAATGTGAAAGGATTATAACAGTAATTTAAACGTCAGTGGTCATAAACAAATACAATTTAATAGTTCTTAGCAAGGCCAAAGGGTTAGATTGTCATTAACTAATACACAATAATGCAAATATAGTCTCAAATCAATCCATTAAACGAGCATTCGACTACACCAAAATTATAAATGGGCAAGTGCACGCAGGAGGTGCGAAACACCTGTGATATAGTGCGACAAGTGTATTTCCGGTTAACGGGTAATGCAGTGTATGTGTGCGCGGTAATCCCACGTCGACATCAAGCTGGAAGGACCATCGGCACATAGAACTGCACAGGTTCCAGGCACTATAGCAGGCAGGGAAGCTGGACGACTCGAGCAACTGGTTCCGAACGCTCGGATGCAGACCGCAGGCCACAGGAGGACATGGGGTGTTGGAACGCAGGGCAGTAACATGGAGCAGTTCCAATCAAGGGCGAATTCTCCTGAAATAACAATAGCCACGTGTAATAGCTTGAAACATCAACAAAAACTAATCACACCTGGGTTAAGCTGGGATCTCAACGCCAAGGACAAATAAGGCCGGAATGCCGTTGCAGGTAGCGTTCCTCCAAAGCAATATAACAGGATCACCAGGTGCAGGTGCTCGCCAGGAATCCAAACGCATCCGAAACGGGGTGTTTGTTAGCGGTCCTCCAACAAGATATGGTCCAAAAAAGTGTGCCAAGGGTGCATATTAATTAGAGCGACCTGTACATATAATTAAATTAGCTAAATGGATAGATTTAAGTTTGTATTTAATTAGCTACTAGATTAATTTTTCCCGCTCTATTTTTGTGAGCGTGGCGTGCATAGAAACGCCCGCGAAATTATACAATAGATACAGCATTTGTTAATGGGGGCTATTTCCTGCCATATATTCTGGTGACAAGCAATATTTCAAGATCTAGACAGTAACGAATCTTTGTCAAAATTTCCCGCCAATTTAGACGTGTTTGTAACGGCCATTTGACGTAAAACTGAACCTAAATGACCTAACGGAAATTTGCGCCATGTGGCATGTTACGATATAATTAGAAAGGATTAGCCCGAGTATGGGGGGTTTCAACCCTTGTATATAAGCCTTTTCGCGCCCTAGAGGAGGGGCCTCGCTTGGCTTATCTGCTGATATGCGGGTTGTTATGTCATAAGCCGATGAATTTGTATCACGTTATTTGTCAAGATTAGCGTTGAAAATAAAACGAGTGTTTTTTCTAAGTGTTGTTTGGTTTCTACGCGAGAAAAATTAAGTCAGCTTACCTCGTCATATAAGCGTCTACGATCCTTAGGTGGACAGCATAACACGAGAGGAACACTAAAGAAGCACCAAGCCGCTGACGACAACACCTGTTGATGACACCACGAGCGCCGCCATTGAAATTTGCAAATCTCGAATCGATTCAAAATCGATTCGCGCCGGCGCACAGCAGGGAGTCCAGGGCCGGACTTCGCATTTGGTAACGTTATATCAGTTATTCTGCTGCATGAATTGCCCGAAAGTTTTGGTTTATTGCCGTACAAAAAGTGTAAGGATTGATTTGAGGATAATATTAAATTAAAGCAATCGTCTCTTTGACCATCAAACCCTAGGAACCCGCGAAATAAGAATTAATCTGAATACATTTCTATAACCCTGAGATTATTGCATTTCAATTTGAGTCACATGCAGATTAGTTAGTAAACAAATAAGAGCTGTTTATGGTATCCCAAGGCTGTGCTTCGTAAGCTAAAAATAAAAGTACTGGTAAGGTGTAAATTTCACTTAGGCATCTCCTTTTGTGCGAGGGCTTAATAAGCAATTAAGTAATCAGCGATTAAAAAATCGGCAATATATATAAAGGAAAGTCATAACCCTGACTAATCAACGTAGAGCCGAAACCACTGGTACTAGAAACGTGAAATTTGGGTGGCAAGTTCAATTTGTTACGTAAGGTAGTGCTAAGAAGGGATTTTTTGAAATTTGAACCCTAAGGGGGCGAAAAAGGGTAAAATGTGTTTTCACGAATTCCTCAATATCTCTTACACCCGATAAGATATCTATCTAGTGTTTGCTTGCAAAGATTACCAATGCAAATACCTAGAAACGTATTTTAGGATTTTGTCCTAATTAACCCCTAAAGGTGCAAATCTAGATTGGGGTGAATTAAAGAACCCTTCGTATCTCTTGTGTTTATTGAGTTCGAACATTCGTTTTTCAGCATATAAATGTATTATTAAAATATTTAGAAATGGGTTTAAGGGAATTTGAAAATTTTAACCCTAAAGGGGTAAAAGAAGGAAAAACTGAAAAGGGGTAGTGGGGTTAAAATTATTAATTTTTTTCGCTATAAGTTCCATTTCACTATAAAATGGGTTAAAATGGATTTTTTAAAATTCTACCTCTACGGGGGTGAAAAGGGGTAAAATGTGTTTTTACAAATTTCTCAATATCTCTTAGACTCGATGAGATAGCGACTTGGTGTTGACTTGCAAAGATTATCAATGCAAATACTTAGAAACGTATCTTAAGATTTTGCCCAAATCAACCCCTAAAGGTGCAAATCTGGATTGAGCGTGAATTAAAGAACCCTTCCTATCCTTTATGTTTATTGAGTTAAAACATTCTTTTTTTTTGCATATAGATGTATTTTAAAATATTTAGAAAGGGGTGTAAGGGAATTTGAAAATGTTAACCCTAAAGGGGTAAATGGAGGACAAACTGAAGAGGAACGGGGGGTTAAAATTATAAATTTTTTCGTTGTCAGTTCCATTTCACAATAAAATGGGTTAAAAGGGATTTTTTAAAATGGGTAAATTGGGTTTTCACGGGTTTCTCAATATCTCTTAGACCCGATGGGATAGCGACTCGGTGTTTACTTCCAAAGATTGTCAATGTAAATACCTAGAAACATATTTCAGGATTTTGCGCTAATCAACCCTTGAAGGTGCAAATCTGGATTCGGGGCGAATTAAAGAGCTCTTCGTATCTCTTATGTTTATTGAGTTAGAACATTCTTTTTGGCATATAGATGTGTTTTTAAAATCTTTTTAAAGGCGTCTAAGGGTTTTTTTAAATATTACCCCTAAATGGGTAAAAAAGCGACTAAACTGAAAGAGGGCAGCTGATTAAAATTATTGATTTTTTTAATGGGTGCATTCTAGACTAAAATGAGGTAGAAAGGGTTTTTAGAGATTTCACCCGCAAGAGGATGAAACGGGTATTCCACTATAATCTATATGTATGATAACCACCAACTCAACAACGCGAATCCGTAGTAATCTTTGCTAACCAGGAACTTGAAATTTGGCAAGAAGAGTCGTTTACTTACTTAGCGAAAAGCTAGGAAAGGAGTTTTCGAAATTTCACCCCTAAAGGGAAGGGAAGAGGTAAAATGTCTTTTAACGAATTTCTCAATATCTCTTAAGGCCCTATAATACCTATATCGATTGGTTTTTACTTCGAAATGTTACCTATACAAGTTCATAAAAACGTAATTCAGGATTGTGCACAGATCAACTCCTAAAGGTGCGAATTTGGATTCAGGGGTGAATTATAGAACCTTTCGTATTTCCTGTGGTTCCTGATGACCATTGTTTTTGGGCATATGTGTGTTTTTCAAATATTTAAAAAGGGGTTTTTATTCTAAATTTTATTGTGAAAGGAGTAAAAATGGGATAGAAGTAAAATGAAGTTAAAGAAGAGGTTAAAGTTATTGATTTTTTCCGTGTGTCCAGTTTAGAATAAAATAGAAGGATTTCTGAAATTCCACTTCCAAGTGGTGGACACTGCTAAAATTTATGAATACAACATTTATAAGTACATTTATTATTTTTATTCTCATTGTTAAACTAAACCTATAGTTTTATCAATCGACACAAGGAGAATGACAATAACATACACATTTCGAGGGGATACGTGAAGCATAAAAGGGTTATGTAGAACTTTTTTCGGAAGAATGTTGTTTCCTTTTTACCTACAATATTGTTTTACAGCGTTTGTTAGTTTAGCATATTGAGTGAGGGAGGAGGGGAGCATGCTAGAATTCATTTAAGATTTAAAAGAAAAACATTTGCAGTCCGTACGAAGAACGGGCATCTTGCTAATAATAAGAAAAGATTTTCAATAAGTAAACATTTTATAACGGGGCTCGTTTTTCATGTTATCTTAATAAAATCCAGTTTTCAAGTTAAATTATGTTTAATTGAATTACGGGTTGTGAAAGTTATATCAAGAGATATAAGTTAATACATAAACCATAAGTAATAAATATATATGGTTCCTAATTGAATACCAGCGGGTGCCAATGGTGAAGCTCGTCTGCGAATGTATGATGTCGCTGATTGAAGATGTAAACTGATTATGACGTTCTTTAGTTGCTGGATCAGTGAAAATAACTATAAAAGGAAGGAAATGTAGTCTTCTTCTTCTTCATCCCACAACTCCCAGGTGGAGCAAAGGGCGCCTTTCGACGTTTCGAATAGAAAGTTTTTGGTGGTAGAGTTTCTAGCTCTACGCACGTCGGGTTCGAGTCACTATCACTCCACATTTACCACTTTTTCCACAAATTCCTTCCACTTGCTTCTATGCGATGCCATATGTTTTACTTCTCCGCATGTTAGGTTTTGTTTTTCTAATTCTCCTTTTAAATTTCTTCGCCACGTTTCTCTTGGTTTCCCCACCTTCCTTCTTCCAGTAGTGTTGTAGTCTATTGCCTGTCGGTTTATACTGCTATATGGTTTTCTCAAAGTGTGACCTAACCATTTCCATTTTCGTCTCCTAATTGTTATTTCAACGCTTTCTTCATCTGTAATCTGCCACAGTCTATAGTTCGAATTTTTTTTCGGCCAGAAGACTCTGCATATAGTTCTAACGAAACGTAGTGCAGATAAGGTAATTCTGCTGAGTCTGGAGTTCGTTGCGGTTCTTGGTTTCCAGACTGTCTAGCCCAGCAGTGAAATTAGAAGTAACCTTGGGAACGAGAACAGCTGATGCGGCGTTGATGTGGTGAGCGAATACACAGGTACCTGAAACGAGTATCCTTCTATCACATGCAAAGTAATAAATACAAAGATAAAAATTACCTGATTAAACAGATTGTAATTGGTCGCTTAATTCAGTATTAAATGCAAGTGAGGTTATTTCAAAGGTAAATACAGCTTCACTAAAAATAATATGAAAATATAACTTAACCAAGTTTGTATTGGATATATGTCAATTTAATAAAATATTATAATACCCAACCCTGATTGGAGTTATTCACATTCTACCAAGCTAGGCAATTGAAACAAATATTTGACGACTAAACTAAAGGGCAGATTACTCTGCTATTCAATTAACTTTGTACGTAATATTTATATAAGCAATATATGAGTAGCTACAAAAATATAATAGTATGGACAAGTAATAATACGTCCACTCATTGCAATATATTGGTGGTAGCTACGCTAATTCTATAAACAAGTTGTCACAAAAATGTCAAAAAATTGGGAGCTCATAGCACTTACTACAAGCAAAGAAGGCTCAACAACCTATGTCCGAAAACCACTGTACTTAACAATATTTCAAACACGTCTCTTTATTTAATAGACTAATAGAAGAAGTTCAATCACAAGGTTACCAAAACCTGTATAAAATATTTTACGTTTTCTGGCTTTTAATATACATATCTTGGGAAGTGTATGTGAGTAGAATTAAAACTATTATGATTTTACAATAGAACAAGTTAGGTTATTATTTGTACATCATTCATCTAGGTTCATTTCGGTCTATTGATTCTTTTTTGATACCAATTCGAGAAGTTTTTTTTCAGTTTTGCTCTTGAATGTATCCGAGATAACCGCACCATCTCAACTTCTCTGCTGCAATTACATATATTATGTAACAAATATTTACGAAACGGATCATAGAATTACGGAAACTGACCTAAAAATTATAAATGCGTTAACTTCGAACAAACGGCTAAATTCTTTTGAAGGTTTTACCATTTTTAAAAATCAAGATAATAAAATTTTCAACGAAGACGGAGGTCTCATTCTCCACTCTGATCTGTTGAATTGACACCTGATTGGTCGCATTGTTCGCACTCTTCGGCTTAGATAGTATAAATAGCGTTAGAAGATCCGCGAGTGTTGACTTTCACTGGTAATTTGATGAAGAGCATATCTTCGACCAACTTTTTCGGGCTAGTCTCTCTCTTCAAGGTTGCTGAAGATGACAGCTGTGGAAATTCATATTTAGGGTTGTTAAATATTTGTGTGGTTGTGAGTTATTAACGAATTGTGTAGCTACTTTTAGTTGCTTTGGGCTGCTAGACCGTGTGTTAAATCATTTGTGGCTTTTGTCGATGTGAATTATATATCTGCACACTAAAAGTCCAAGTATTTGACATCTTTTGCACTGAAAGATTAGCTTGTTATTCTACAGTGCTTCAATCTTGACTTTTCAGTGACAAATATATTGTACTACAAGTGTATATAAATCAAACAAGTAGAGACACTCACTGTCGGTTCCTTTGATGTCAAAATACCGATCTGAACGATCTGGAATGGCTTCTGGGGGGTACTTTCCGATATTACCACATCAAGGTCCCTGTCCCTGTATAATATTAAAATTATCTTATTATTAATATGCAGAAAATCTAGGTTGGGATAAGGTTACTAAATCAAGCTAGAAAATGTGATTTAGTGACTTTAGGTTGGGAGTCGTTGTTTTACCATCTGGTGGTCAAGCTTAGCAGTACCCCCCGAGTCGTTGTTCCGGGCACTCTAGACAGGTTTCGACATTTTGGCGTGAGTGTCTCTACTTGTTTGATTTACGTACGCTGACAAGGATTTTTTTAAATGTCTTTCTCGTTATGAAATGTGAACATGAACAATAGCAAGGGAAATCTAAAACCATTTTTAATTTGATGGATTACATTCTGTTTACACAATTTGTAATCTTCTTAAATTGGCCTTCAATCTTAAATAAAATTATTAAATAAATCTTTATTCTACTCTCAACTATTTTGTTAGGTTTAAAAACTATAAATCTGGTTTATGGTATTTTTAATGTGGTTTATACAATTTTCAGCATCTTTACAGTGTTGATAATTATGTCAAGATAGTTCTTCTTCAAAGCATACTTCACTTCCAGCTTTAATAAATTAATAAAATAATCTTTAATTTAATTATACGATAAAACGTCATTTAAATGGTGTCAGATTCGATAAAACAACGTTTTTCTCGTTAAATCGACTTTAATAAAACTTATACGACTTTAACATCGTTAGAATTTTATTAAAAAGTAACTTTTAAGCGAATACCGTATACATTACGTTTAATGTGGTTTAAACGATTTTAATAGACATTAACGATACAAGTTTGATTATGGGCATCTTAACGAAACGAGTCTCGTTAAGTGTAATAAGCAAACGTGTATTGTTCAATATCTTATCTTCTTAAATAAATTTTGTTTTAATGTATTTTTTATATAAAAAGAGTGCAGCAATGAAGCTCTTAAGGATACTAAAATTAATTTGGTTAACAGTCTATAACAACACCGATTACGATAAATTCATTTAACGTCATGTGGCTATTAATTTCGTTGTTGGACATCTTGTAACCTGCTTTAATCTATCTTTAGTTGTATTAGATTTACTTTTAATATTATTAAATGATGTTTAGACTAATAAAATAAGACAAATAGTGCAATTAGCGACACAATAGAATGTTTTAACTATATGAAAATGGGGTTAATTTGAAGTTCAGCTTTCTACAATTAAAAAATTCTGAGATTACCTGATTACTATATTAAACGATCCACTTTCAACTTAGACATTCTAAGCCTAGGCTTTACAGGTTTAAGTAAATATTACCTGTATGGCGTTGGAATATTCTAAGTTAATAGCAGATAAAAGGTTTTTTCGAGATAGTTTGTATTACAAGAGATTACAAGTGATAAATTGCATGTAAAACATTTTTTGCGTTTTAAACACCGCTTTGTTTCTTCTCAGACCATCATATTTTTACAACTAATAACAAACTCGACTTGGTGTTGTCATTTGAAGCATTAAAATATGTATTTTCTAGCTACCTACTATAGATGAAGATTCAACTGAGAACCCATTGCAAGCGTTTGTACCAGAAATCAAAAATGAAAATGTAGTACGCATAAGAAATGCATACAAGTACTATGGTGTTAAAAGTAACCCTTTGGTTGTCTTAGATGGATTTAATATGACAGTATCTAGAGGAACTATGTAAGTTGATGCCTTAAGTAAAACATTTGATAAAACACGCTGTTCTGGTACTTTCATGTCCTTAAACAATTTTTTGCAGATATGCATTGCTGGGTCCAAGCGGCTGTGGAAAGACGACCCTTTTAAATTGTATTTTAGGACAACGACAGCTAAATTCTGGGGAAATAGCGACTTTTGGTAGAATTCCAAGCAGTCATACCTCTGGACTTCGAACAGGCCATATGCCGCAGGTATTATTGCATCTCAAGGAGGATATCGTAAATTCTTTTCCATTTACCTTGTGTATGCTTGCAGGAGGTTGCTCTATATGGTGATTTTACAATTCGTGAAACTTTCACCTATTTTGGCTGGGTTGCTGGAATGAGCAGCGATCAGATCAAAGGAAGATTCGATCAGCTATCAGAACTCCTCACATTGCCTCATGGAAGTCAAAGGATTAAAACTCTCAGTGGCGGCGAGCAGAGACGTGTTTCTCTAGCTGCCGCCATTTTGCACGAACCTGAATTGCTGATTTTAGATGAACCAACCGTTGGTACAGACCCACTCTTAAGGGAAGCTATTTGGAATCACTTAATACAGATTACCAGGAAGCAAAGTACCACAGTTATTCTTACTACTCACTACATTGAAGAAGCTCGACAAGCGCATGTTGTGAGTACCTTTCAAGGAATAGAATTAAATATACTTGTAATAATCCTACAGGTTGCATTAATGCGGGAGGGACGATTGCTGGCCGAAGCAGCTCCTGGTGATCTTGTAACTCAATATGGTGTGGATTCGTTGGAAGAAATTTTCTTATAACTGAGTGTTGCTCAAAGTTTAAACCCGAAGCAAACTCTAACGTGCCAAAATGAAACTGGCGCTGTTTCAGCAACTTATAATTCTAAGGACGATAAAATTGGTTTTGAAAGAGTTTTAGAAGAGCTCTCTTCTGTCAAGAAAAGTACAAAAATAGATAAAAAGCTTTCTGTTAAATGAAAGGCTGCCTGCCATCTATACAAAGGAATCGTCTAAAGGCTGAAATTTGGAAAAATATATTATGGTGGATGCGAAATATCCCTGTTTTTTTATTTATGACTGCACTGCCGGCATTATCAATATCGGTTTTCTACGTGACGATTGGTGGTGAGCCAAGAAATCTTGCTGTGGCAATTGTAAATTATGAAACCAACAATACTGACAGCTGCAACTCTACGTTGATGTGCTATAGCAACCAGCTTAGTTGTCATTTTCTTCAGAATTTGAAAAAGCATTCCTTAAGGATGGTGAGATTTTTTTATCTTTATTGCTTAGAGGAACAGTGCAAGAGGACACCTTCTTGTCATATATACTGTTCTAGCTAAAGTTGCTTGTATATTTTTCCATCCACAGTTGCTTGTTACTTGAAGGAATGAGTAAAACATTGAGTTAATAGGTCATCTTTATAAAATTTATATAATTACTGCAAGTCTATAAATGAATTATTAAATTATTATTCCTACTTTCCCTTAATAGTTGCTTGTAGTGTCGAATAAATGGTTCATATACCTTATTTTATTCTGCTTTCTTTGTATGGTTGCATTTCGTCCTATTTGTTCTGTTTGTTTTTTTCTTTTTTCTCTGTTTTTCCATGATGATGACTCATCAATAGTTGTCGTGTCGTCAATACTTAGCTTTCTTAGTAGACATCTGCTTTCTGGTTTTTGTATTAAGACCATTTTTGCGAACCTTCCATCATCTATTCTTCCATATATCTTTATGTAACGAACGCCTTCCGGGATTGGACGGTGTCGTTATTGAAATTCAAGAACACAATGTTGCGTCTACCATCATAAGTGGCGTCAACATTTAAACGACGCCAGAGGCAAAAATCTCTGCTTATCTCCTGATGAAGCCTTTTATAAAACATTGACTTTTTCAATCTCAATAATGACAGTCCAATAATTTCATATATCTTCCTTTAATTATTTCTTTTCCTCTTGAACTAATGAGCTTCGGTGTCATCCAAGGTCCAGATGCTTTCTTGTGTCATGAATGAGTGTGGATTTTAAATATCTACTGTTATATGGAGTCTTAATTCTGACTGACATCTCCAGTGGATAGAGGCGTGAAAGTGGGTGGATGAGAAAGCCTGATGATTTCACCTCATCTTGATATCACTTGCACCGCGTGTTTGTTCAACCATGCAAATATCTTCTTGTCGTCAGTTGAATTTATTGATCGAGACTTCGACCTCTGACGTTGCATAAGTTGAGCCAAATATTCGGTTCTGAATCTTTTGTGTACTATTTTGTTGAAATTATTCACCCTGTGTCATTCCTATGTAGAATCTTGATTTTGTCTCCATTCGGAAAGGTTGCATTTTTTGTTCCTTTAAGAAACATTGCTGGTGTAAAGGGCTGATAGTGAATTGCATATTTAAGTGATCCTGCTCTGTTGACATCCCTATTCTAGCCTCTGGCTGTTGAATAATTTAATCACATTTGCTGCTCCTACAAAGTTCGTTCCATTGTCAGGAAAAAAAAAGCTAAATGATTCAGTTGGTAAAAAAATGAGATGCTCAGATGAATGGGAAAACTGAGAACGTAAAAACAACCGTCCACACCTTTGAGTTATCTTTTCGGTAAAAATGAGATCAACTTCTGTAGTATCAAATATTTCTTCACTTGTGACTTTTGTCTCTGGTAATGCTGCTGGGATTATTTAAAACCCCTTAGTTGAAAATCTTCGACATGTCAGACACTTGTCTATACATTGCTGATAGTTCTTACGGCTTAAATAATCCAGTACTTCCTACTTAATTTACCCACTAGAAATTAAACTTTAGAACGACAATAACTGACATTAGCTTCCATAATGAGTTGACGGACGAGAGGAAGGCCATTTAGTTGGTGTCTTTAAACACTTCAATTCGTTATTATCTTCAATTCAATATTTTATAAATTTGCTATCATCTAAATTCAAATCCTGTTGAATAATCTTGAAGATATCCAATTCAGCTTCACGTTCTTCTCTTCGACAAATTTGTTACTGAATGTTAACTTTTGCGATTTTTCTCCTTTGTTTCTTTGAATTTTGTAACAAGCCAACCTTCTTGTGTTGTTGATTTCCTCTTCATGCTAAGGTCATAATTCTGAAGGAAATTTCAAACACTCAAGTCCCTGCCACCATTTTGATTGTTCTAATTCTCGTGGAAAGCATTATCTTAATAGTAAATCCGTTGCCTCTGCGAATCTTGATACCATGAGACATGCCAAAAGTTTTAATTTAGGGAATCAATAGATCATAACTTCTATTTTCAGATCTCAAAAAATCAACATCACCTTAAGCCCCCTTGCTGGCATCACAAAATGCATGGTGTTTGGAATTTAGCAACTTTTTCTCTTTCAACAAATAAGATTCTTTACACCATATCTTAAATGGTTCTTTTTTACTTTATTGGTAGTTGTTTGTTCCAATTTATCTTCTCTCTCCAATCGTTTTGCAAAATTCTTATTTGTTGAAGGAAAGCTGGACATGAGAATCTATAGTGTCAAACTCTTCGTGGATGCAATATGCCCTTTTTTTAAATAATTTGGTTATTTGGTTTCCCGAATAAGAATTGACAGTGTGTCTTCTCTTTTGTCCCACTTCATACCGAGGACTTTTGTTTCTTCTTTGTACGTTTCCAATCTGCACGTACTAGATGATAAGTCGACATCGGATCTTTTCTCAAATGTTAACTCCCACTGGCGAACGTAAGTACATTAACCTTTGTCTTAGCCATAATGTCAATGGAAATTCTCGAAAGTTCATCATACTATTTATGTGAAACCACTAAATAGGCTCCATTGTCCACCTCGCACCTTGATTTTAATCACATTTTTGCTATTTTTGTTGTTCCAGCTGAAAAATGGCATTAAATGGAAGTCCAATACAACTGCAAATACATATGCCAGTACTACAGTTCAGTCCAAACATTTATGCTTCAAAATGATAATGCTTTTACAAATTTTTTTGAGTATTTAATATTATTGCATATTTTTTATCAAACATTTGTTCTTTGATTTCCTTTTTGCTTAAATTCTTCCTTTAATTGTTATACCTATAATAATTTTTACCATTACTTACCGATTTGATCATAACATTTCTACCTTTCTTTCTTTCAGTCCCTTTCGGATCAAACCCTATCTTTTTTGCCTTTTTAAATTGTATATTTTCATGGTGTATATTTTCATTATGTTATAAACTACAGGTCAACTACGAATCAGAATCAGATGCACGACGCTCTGTGCTTGAGGGTAAAGTAGTCGCATCAATAGTATTGCGACACAATTATTCGGCCGCTTTGAGGTCTCGTATTGAGCATTGGCAAAAGGGAAACTCCTGGGATATTGAATTTTCAACGATTGATGTCATTACAGACAATTTCAGTTAGTGTCATAATATACACAAATATCTAAAATTTTACTGTTTCTTGAAATTTTTGCAGATAAATATGGCAGCTATTTTGTTAAAATACATCTGTACGATACCTTTCAAAACTTTTTTGAAGATTATTTGGCAGCGTGTGGTATAAATATAAGGTCTGTGAAAACACCAATTAACGTAAGTACAGTATTATAGCATAGTTAAAAATAGTTATGTATCGTTATTTTAGTGGGAATCACCTATCTATAAAGTTCACGATCCTAGCTACACCGATTTTGTTGTTCCAGGAATGTTAATCTCGTAAGTCATGGGTGATTATTTCCTGCAATTGCTAAAAATTTCGATTGCAGGTGTTTTTTTAATGTAGGGGTCATGTTAACATCTCTTGCCATGTTGAATGAGCAAACTAAAGGCACTTTCGAAAGGACCTTCGCCATTGGGGTAACCAAAGCAGAGCTTCTAGTTGCACATGTCGTTTGCGAGTTCGTGATAATTGAAATATTCGATATGACACAGCGTGGATCATTAGTGCTTGTCGTTCTTCTTTCGCTATCATCTGGCTGTTGTGGGATGTGTTACGGTAGGTAATCCTATTTGTTAAAAGCAGTTGTTGATGCCGGTTTTAGGAATACTCATATCCTGCTTCTGCAAGTCCGATATTGCTGTCACCATATTGTCTGTTGGTACGTACTTTCCGGTAGTGGCGTTAAGTGGCGTTATTTGGCCTGCTGAGAGTATACACTACTTGTTGAAGCCGTTTGCTATGATACTACCATTAACCATACCTACTGAGGGTCTGAGAAGTGTGCTGCAAAAGGATTGGGACCTATCTGCAAATATTGTAGCCATGTCTTTTATCTGTATGGGTGTATGGACACTTATTTTTTTGGTGTTGGGTTGCATATGTCTCAAATTTAAATGATAAGCAATAGATACAAATAAAATATATAACAGTAATTGAGTTGCACTAACTACTACGTATTATAGTAAAATGAGATATCACTAGTCAAGGGATTGTATTTATGGTTTGAAGTTTGAATTGTTGTCAACCTGATATAACATGCAGTTATTATGCATTTTTTACGGACTACAAGATTTTCTGATTCCATATCCCACTATACCCGGAGCAGAAAATGTATCAAATCTTATATTCTGGGGCAGTTAAAGCATCCAACACAAATGCAATTCATCCAACTACTTTAAATGAATTTTAACTTTGCGTGCGAAATGTCTTTTAAAAATTAAGAAGTTTACTAATGACCACAGCTAAATTTACGTCTATAGTTTCATATATTGCAGTTAAAGCTTATTCAAATTCTAAAAAAATATATTACTAAATTTTTAGGATATTATTTTCTGGAATAGGAAACTACTGGAAGAATTCAATGTGAAAATGAACAGCAAAGCGTATTGCTTACAAAATATTTCCATATTATCAATACAAAAATAATATACAATCATACATTTTCCAAAGTTTGCAAAAACGGAATCATTTACGCTAATCAATTCACAGAATAATTTTAGATAAAACAAAATGTTCTACGTGCCTTTGGGCGACTCTAAGGCTGCAGATAAAGGGATTACAGAACAATAGAGGCATTAGAGAAAAACATCCAAGCATCCTGATGGAGGTTGTCCATAGAACGCCTCTATTGGCAGGAAGGGTAATCTGTATTCTTCCGTTTTTTTAAAAGCATTTTGCCCTCACAAAAGCTTAAAAAGCATATGAACCTGAAATATCTATTTTACGGATGGATCTTGAACAGCAGCGTATACAGGAGCATGCAATATGTTGAACTAGTTAATAAAGTATTAAAAAAAGTGCAAACATGCATTGACTGATGTACAGTCGTGTTCAAATAAATCTTTTTTTTTCATATGTAGGTACAACGGTAGATAACGCGCTGGAAAAAGAATTGGAATTTTAAAGTGAAAAAGATGTTTCAGGAATTATGTTTGTGCATATGTGATAGATAAGAGGGCAATGAACAAATGACTTAATACATCAAGTAATCAAGAAGCAAGTAAGTAGCTAATCTAAAAATTATTATTACAAGCAAAGAGTTTCGTAAATACTAAAAGATATGAGTATGCATGAACAAGAAGCACAATATAAACAACATACGCTGAACTAAATCAACCAGAAAAAAAGAATCAAAACACTACTGATAGTTGCCAAATTAAAAAGGACCTTGCAAAGATAGCAAAAATATTAATAAAAATACAATGAATTCCAAAAACTTAAGTTAGAATGCGAAAAAAATCAAAAGCAAGCAAAATAAATATGAAAAATATTAGAAAATATAGAACAAACCCAGAAACTCAAAAAAGTGATGGCAAAATATCAGAAAAATAACTATATCTAACTAGAAAAGTTAATATTAGATTTGTTAATTAATGAAATTCTAGTGATGTGAGAAAATTCAGAAATTTAATTCATAAGAAAAATACAACCAGTTGCGTGATAAAACTGTATTTATGACAAGCTCAAGTCAAGAGGAGGTTATTGACGTCAACCTCCGGTCGGCACACAACTATCTCAGCCCTAGGAAGTGTTCACCCTTGTAAAAATTTGGTGTTTTCTTTTTATTCAGGGCACCACTGCAGAAATATGTCACGCCAACGGTTATAATCCGCCACGTCCTCAGTTGTTGACAGATGACTCTAATATGGGAATACTTTATCATCATCCCCTTCCATCTTCCAAGAAATTTCACCACTGTCCCATATCACTCTGTATATCATTTTGTATGTCTCTTAATTTCATAGCGTTAGTTATTTTGATTTTGATAAAATTAAATATCTCGTTATTGGTGGTCATGCCGCCGATATACAGCTTGAAAACGTATCAAAACCACGAACCGATGTAAATATCTAACCAGTAGAATTAGTCAAGGACGAACAGCAAGAAGAAAAATCAATTTTCTTTTATGGAGTAAGAACATACTGAAAAAACTACTATAATTAAAATTAAAATATACAAAACATAACAGAGAGTTAAAATTATATTTGTTTATAGCAGCTGTCTTTTAGGTACTTATATTCAATATAGTTTAGGAAAATTAGTCAGCTAATTATCTTCTTATAATAATATATTTGATGTTTCGTCAGCTCAGCTGACTTCCTCAGAAAATACACATTACGTTGAAATACAATAGACTTATGTAATGTCGATTGAAATTTTTAGAATGTGAAGTTGTAAAATGTTCTATGGTTAATAATAATTCTTACGAGATAACTTGAAAAGAATATTTAAAACGATTTTGTATATATATAATGTCATATGTCAAAATTTTGTATGTGTATTTTCTGAGGAAGTCAGCTGCGCTGACGAAACATCAAATATATTATTATAAGAAGATAATTAGCTGACTAATTTTCCTAAACTATATTGAATATAACAGATAGTATAATCCTATATAGGGCCGCACTATGTGTTATTAATTACCAGAGAGAAGAAAATAGAATAAATGTCATGGAAATAAGACTTTCGGAGGAGGTGGTCCCTTACTAGAATTGATTGAATACGCCAAATAGACATTAGAAATACAATGGACACAGTCCTGGCAAAGAAGTTAAATGGTATGCCATTTTAAACGAATGACATATGACCGGTTACCAAACCAAGTATGGGAGTGGCAACCACTTTTGAGACGGAAAAAAGACCGGCTCATGAAAAGCTAGAAAGTTGAAGTTCAGGAGGCTATGAAAGACGGAGAACTCCAAGACCACGGCAGGCGTAACAGAAATGGAGATATGAAAAACGGTTGTAACTGTACTAAACTTGCAATATACAGAGTGTTTGTAAATAGCTAGACAGCTGGTAACTTCGTTAATAGTAGAGATATCGACCCAAACTTATTGGATTTAAATGCAGGTATACAACCTACTAATTGTCTTAAATCAGTTTAAGACAGTTTCTTATTCTTGCATAGTGATGCACGACTTTGATCTTTTAAATTGAACACACCGTGTATATTTAGATATTTGAAGTCAGTGCTAAGAATGCTTTATCATAGCGTACTTAAACTAACATTAACGAAATTACGATCTGTCTAGAGATTTACTAACATTCTGTATATTATATAGTTATTCCCGTTAGCCAAGATCGTTTTGGTATTATTTTCTTCTATAATTCTTGAAGAAACCACTCCATATCTTTTTTTTGGTATTCTGTCTTCTCCCATTCGCTTTACGTGTGCATACCATTGTAGCTACTTCCTTCTTATTTCCTCTACAATAATTTCGTCCTTGTTCATTATTTCTCTTATTCTTTCGTTCCTGATCCTTTCATTTCTAGACATTCTTGAGGATCTTCTCAAGACGTCAATTTTCAGAGCTTTTAGCTGTTCTTTTTACTTCTTTCCGTCATCTGCCTTATCTCACAACCGCACAATTCTGTGCGTTGAATCATAGTTTTATAAATCTGATACGTCGATCTCGTTGTTAAGATTCCGTTGATTGTTGTTATTATTTTTTCCCTTTTTATTCTATTCTCTATTTCCTTTCTGCACGTTCTTCCTTTAGTTATTTAAGTTTCAAGGTATGCGTATTACTCACATGAGTTGATGATCTCTCCTGTGCCCACTAGTATTTCGTCATTATATTTTCCCAGCAACAAATACTTTGTCTCGTCTATATTCAGTAATAGTCCACATTTAGAATATTCCCCATGCAGCTAACTGGTCATATATGATGCATCTTCATCGTCCTCTCTTCTCTTTACCCCCATTTCCGTTTCTACGTTTTTAGTGAGTTTTCGACGAAAATTCTGAACAGGATGGTATTACCCGATAAAACGAGATTACGACAATATTGGGTGATTACAAGCCCAGCCAGTCCGGAATGATGGAAATAAAAGAAGCTTGCCGGCAGCTAGTCGAAAGAGAGTAGTTTATTTCGGGATTGTGCTTTACACCGGGTAAGGGTTCGATAACTTGAAAGGGGATAAAATGCCTGAATGCCACCATTTTTTTAATGATAATACTGAGCGATTTCCTAAAAGTGGAAAGAAAAAATCACCCGTAGGTGTGTTACTGATACTGCTGCAGCGACGTCCTTCCTTGCGCTGTACCGGATGGAACTAGCCTTGAGCGATTTCCTACAGCTAGAACATTTTACACAGGAAAGAACGCATGCAACAACCGTAAAATCCAAAAAAAACATAATAATTAATATTGAATATATTAACGTCAAAACACCAAAATTGCTATGTACAGGGTGGCCAGATAAGAATGCAAAGGAAACTATTCGTCGTAGAGACTTTCGGTAAAAAAATTTATGACTAAAGTGGACAAAATAAGACTGTGGAAAATATTTTCAGATTTTCAAAATGGTCACCAGGGGGCGCAACCGCCATCTTAAACCTTTAAAGTGATTTTTCACTGAAATCCACCTCACTGAAATCCACCTAGTAAATGTTACCAAAAGATATATGCTTATTAAAGCTAAGCTTTACTCGAGTAATTTTTGTTTAACACTTTTTGACTTATCGATTAAAATAAAGTGGTGGGGGGTAATTCAATGTTTTTTTAAATAAACAGCTGTAACTCCTAAACGGATTTTAACAAACTTAGTCTCGTTGGAAAAAGCATTTATTGTTTCTTGAAACCCATCTTACCTGTGATATGTCTAATTCTTAGTGATGCCGCTAGAGCGCGTTTTTTGATATAATAACAGAAAATTGCAAAATTCTCTAAAAAATTAAATGCAATAATATGACTTTTTTTCCATAAAAATGTAGTGAAATGATACCTAAATAGGCCAGTGAAAACGGTATCTCGATATCTTATTCGTAGCCTGAAATATCGAAGAAAGAAGATTTAGTTATCATATAATTTTAAAAAGACGTTATTACACCGATATTTATTGTTATTTATTTGTCTTTTTTCAAGATTCAATGATAACATTTCATAATTTAATAATTTTTAAATAATAAAAGTATTCTTAGTTCAAATAATTTAAAAAAAAACGTGTAGGTGCATAATAAGAAAAAAGGCCGACTTTGAAATAAAACTAATGCCTCCTTAAATGCTCGAACTGTCTTCCATCACACTCGATGCATTGTTGGAGCCGCTCATGCGTGGACATTACAGCAGCTTCAATTTCTGCTCTTGAAAGGCTACGAATTGCCTCCTGTATTCGGATTTTCATGTCGTCTCTCGTTGTTGGTGGAATTTGATAAACAATATCTTTCAACCGACCCCATAGATAGAAGTCCAAACAGGTGAGGTCTGGGGATCGAGGTGGCCAAGGAAATAGACTTCCTCACCCAAGCCATTTCTGGTGATATGTTAGATCTAAATGTTCTCGCACATTTCTTGAGAAATGTGCTGGGCAACCGTCTAGTTGCAAAAACATATTTTGCCGTAATTGCAAGGGCACATCTTCTAATAACATAATCAATTGGGTTACCAGAAAATCAAGGACCACGGCACCATTTAGTGGTTGATCAAAGAAATAGGGACCTATAATAGTTCCGCCCAGGATGCCACACCACACATTGAGACTCCAATGGCCTTGATGTTGGACCTCGGGCAACCAGTGAGGGTTGTTGTCAGACCAATAATGCATATTATGCAAATTAATGTTTCCATCACTTCTAGAAGTGGCTTCATCCGTCCAAAGAATTTCAGATAAAAATTCTCTATTTTCCCTAATCATGCCCAACATCCAATGACAATAATCTATCCGTCGGTCAAAGTCTTCGTGATTTAAGGCTTGATGTAAAACCATATGATATGGGTGGAGTCTAAAAATTTGAAATAACAAACACATTGTGAAACATATAAGGTAGTATTTTTAGTGACATAAAAACTTACCTGTGATCCTTTAAAATGTTTAGAATAGTAGTACATGACATACCCAACGCGCGAGACATTGCTCTCGTACTAACGTGGGGGTTCAATTCCACGTCTGCTAAGACATTAACAATATTGTCTTCCGTTGTTCTAGCAGAGTGTCTTCGCAACTGAGGTCGAAAGCTGCCAGTATTACGCAAATTTTGCACTAAACGCGGAAAAATTCTCGCATCGCGTAAACGCCGATTTGGATATCAAGCTCTGTATACTCTTTGAGCCAATGTCGCATTTTGAAGACGTTCAAAATATACCGCAATCATATCGACAGCTTCATCATTTGTAAAAGGCATTTTAATAGTTTCAAGGCCTTACTTGTGTGTGCAACGAACACAGATTACACGGCGTTCTGGCCCAAAATGTATAACTGCGCAGGTTTTCTGCGCAGGTGTCTGCGCAGGTTTCTGCGCAGGTCTGCGCGCGCAGGGTTGTCAAGGTCGTTGGTATAGCCGGGGGTCACGGGTCTAGCCGGGGTCAAGGTCACGGGACTCACCTAGGTCACGTGACACTTCCGGGAATTTTTGGGCTAAATGTATAATTTTGAAATTTTTACAAGATTTCTACGCTTAGCCAGGCTCGACAGGATGTGACTCATCGTCTAGCAATGCAGACATGTCCATTCTTGTAGGATTTTGCTATCAGTAAATAGAACAATGACATCGATTGTTTTAAAATCAGCCCGATAATTGGACAATGAAGCCATTGTTGTACAAGATTCTCACGATGAATTTTCAGGTTAAGAGTCTAATTTTGAAATGTTTACAAGATTCCTATACAGGATGTGATTCATTGTCTGGAAATGTCAGACTTGTCAAAACCTGCCTGCCTGCCTGTTTATCTTCTGCGCAATTAAACAATGGAGCCATTGTTTGAGAAATGTGCAAGGTTGCAAAAAAATAAACCGAATTAGTTGTATGGAGTCATTGTGGTCTAATAGTATATATCGAATTATTTCCAGCTAAAAAGATGCAATATGAAAATCCAAACCATTTTAAATACCTTGCTGCTGACAGACACACAGAAAACTTGTAATGCAGCTGCCAAACCGGGTCTTGTCAAATATCGAACAGCAATATATATTAGTAAAAAATACTCTTCCAGGTTAAAAGTTTGATGTAGTTTTAGCCAATCTTATACACATTCCAGCACTAAGAAAATGGCAGAAAGCTAACACACATAAGTACGGTGGGTCTTAGACAGCAGAATTTTATAATACAAAACAGGAGCGATAAAATAATCGTGTGTACCACTCAGCATTTTTCAGTTTATCCGATTCAGCAACTTCCGCATATCGCAAAAACAAACACCTTCTTTGTTCTTGTGTTAGCACCTTGGCTTTAAAAATGGTAGTATATTTACGAAATCCGACGCCACAGCACTATATGTTTTAACTACATTATTTGTTTTATTAAGCATTCAATAACTACAAAAATAAAAAGCAGCTTAAAATATTGTTCCTAAAAGGAGTGGTGGTGTAGTTTTATCATTGCAATTTCGATTTCTTACAGCGGTATTTGTAAATAGTTCAGTTTTTGGTTGCAACGAGCATAGTTGTAGCAGAGATATCTGACGAATAGAAGACTATAGAAGATATAAACAGACAGTAATATTAATCTAAAATTTAATTAACTAATATTATTAACAAAGTTGTTAAACGCATGATACAGGCAGTTATTAATTACTTAATATATACAATTGTCCTATATCCGGTATTCATGATTTATGTCTTAATATGATTTTAATAGTCGATTAGAGTCGAATAACTAAGGTTATTACAATGCTAAAGACTGTGCGCAAAAAGTAAGATTAAAATCAAAAATTTTAAAATAAAACCCAGAGAATAAGAATTAAATGAAATAAAGCCAAGTAAAAGCTATTAGATTACTGCAATATATTAGTAAAAAATACTCTAATTAATAAGGATGCTATGCTCAATAGTGAGGGACAGTATAATTTTGCCGGATAAAAACTTATCTAGATTGGTTAAAAATCAGATGTATGTATAAGAGAAAATCTCAAACTTGTTTAAAAACATTTTGTCAGACTATAGAAAATTCCTGTCCAGACCTGCGGATGTGAGTCATCGTCTGGGAATGTGCAAGGTTGCTAAAAATAAACCGGTTGTCTGAGGTTTCTGCGTAGGTCTGCGCGGGAGTCTGCGCGGAGGTTTCTGCACAGGTCTGCGCGATGGTTTGGTGGAAAATTCAAATTCTGCGTAGGTTTTGGCGGTAAATTCAAATTATAATCAGTGTTTTTGACGGAAAATCTGGGAGTGTACAAGGTTGCTAAAAAAATAAAATGTATGGGGTCTTTGTCTGAGAAATTTACACCAGATGTAGTTAATGACCTCCATTATCAGTGTCTATAAATTTGGTAGACAGACAGACAGACAGACAGACAGACAGACAGACAGGCAGACAGACAGGTAGACAGACAGACAGACAGACAGACAGACAGGCAGACAGATAGACAGCTAGACAGCTAGACAGGTAGACAGCTGTTCCTGTAACGGTTTTATGGGCACGACGGTGTAATAAAACGGCAATTGTAAATATAATTGTGTTTTATTTGTCTAATGTACATGTATAAAATTATTACAAATATATTATACACTAGCCAATTATTGTGGTAGAGGTGTTGTTGTCATATCTGTCTGGAGGGTGTCAGGGTCTCCTCGTGCTGTTTCCGAACTGGATTTATTCAATTATTCTTGCCTCTTTCAACTCTTCTATTATACTAACAATTTCATTTATATGATTTGTATGACGCAGACTGTTGGCTCATAATGCAAACATTTAACAGATGGGCAGGCGGACATCACCATAAATCATATAGGATTTTTTTTCACACATTTACGTTCTAATCTCAAATTTTTTAAATGCTCCTCGATGGGCTCCATCACATTGTCATCAAACCAACTCCACCCGTCTGGAAGTTGTAGCTTTGTATCAGTTTTAAAGTCCGGATGTCCATCTAGCGTAACGGTGAACCAAATCATGGAAATAACTTTGAAAATTCATAGAAATACTTGTCGTAATATTTTTCCAAAGAGGTGACGGCTTCCATGTTACAATCAGACTGCTACGATTTATTCGATATACTATGATTTATATGTTTATACCCTCGTCGTGCAAGCCGCTGCCTACAATTTCTACATAACAGACAGAAAAGGCGCAGTTTGGCCCAGATGTCCATCTAGCATAACGGTAATATTCATACGATCGCAACCAAACCATGGAAATAACTTTGAAAATTTATAGAAATACTTCTCGTAATATTTTTCTTTGTAATGAGGGTGGGTCAATAACCCCCCACCTCCATTATGTGAGCCGGATGTGATTGTTTGAGAAATGTGCAAGGTTGCTAAAATGTATGGAGTCTTTACACCAGATGTAGTTAATGACCTGCATTATCAGTGTCTATAAATTTGGTAGACAGACAGACAGACAGACAGACAGGCAGACAGACAGACAGACAGACAGACAGACAGGCAGACAGACAGACAGACAAACAGACAGACAGACAGACAGGTAGGCAGACAGACAGACAGACAATCAGACAGACAGACAGACAGACAGGCAGATAGACAGACAGACAGACAGACAGACAGACAGCCAGGCAGGCAGACAGGCTGGCAGGCGGGCAGGCAGACAGGCAGGCAGGCAGGCAGGCAGGTAGGCAGGCAGGCAGGCATTCTTAACACCATTTATTGTACAGATTGTGAGCAGTAATAGAAATAGGTGTGAGAGAGATGCCTGTATCAGTTAAGTATAAGTGTCCAAAATGTAATGGGGAAACCGATCAAGAAGGACGAAAATGTATTGCTTGCACATTGCACGAACATATGAAAGAAAACAGTGGTGGTAAACATTATCCTCAATCATATTTCAGACAATTTTAGCGAATAACTGAACTCAGCTTGGTAGACGCTATCGTCATGAATTTGATTCTTATATATTGCTATGATATAAAAAATGATAAAAAGAATACATTCTTTAAAAACGTTGAATCAATTTTAGAACTGGCCAAGATTGGTATAATAATTTTAAAATATGCAAGTCGTTTGAATTGTCAAAAATCAATTATTGTTCATATGAGATGCACTGCAGAATGTTATAAAGTATTGGAATATAACTCAGTTTTATAAATTTTATTAAGCCTATATACATATACCAGTGAAAAAAAATGTATATAGCATTTATAAAATTATGTACGATAAATCTACTAATTAATTATACGTTATTTCTAAACAATTTTCTTAAGAAAATATTAGTTTCCTAAAGAAAAAAAATACATTCTAAAATGCTTAACGTGGAGAGTGAAGAAAAGAGGTAGGTATTTCTATGTATATTAATACAAATAGTTGGTTTTTCTTTTTTATGCCACAAGCTGTAAAACGACTGTGTGTGGCTTAGCAAAATATTCATGAAATTGATATTCCCGAAAAAATTATAATAGAAAATAATATATTTTAAGTTTATTTTTACTGAATGTATATGAGAAAAACAGTTATTAAAAATTTCACTTAACGGGGACGTTTATACAATTAGAAATTATTTTTAGTGACTCGGCGGTTATATCGTCAATACCAGGCGATTTTTTTACTTTTAGTTTTTTTATTACATTTGCAACCTCGACAGGATCTGTAGGACCTAAGAAAAAAGAATTTACATTTTCACGTACCCCATTAATCATAAGGTCAGTTTCATTTTGGTCAGTGGGAATGGTTTCTGCTAATTCCTTACTGACATTAACGAAGTATTTACTAAATTCATGACATAGTCGATTCTCGTCACCATCATTTACATTATTTATTGTTAACTTATCGATTTTTTGTTTATGACTGTCTATATTTAACGATTCTTTTGCTAACGACCACAAATTTTTCAGGTTATTCTTGTCAGTACCTATTTTTGTCTGGTAATACTGCGATTTTGCTTTCTGAATTAATTTATTAATTGAATTTTTGTATTGGAAATAAGCATTTTTTATAATATTATTACCAGGGTTTAGCAACATCTGACGATATAACCTGTCTCTAGTATTTATAGAATTTACTATACCGCTGCTAATCCAAGGCTTTCTTTTTTGACATTTGGAATTTCTAATTTTAGTAAAACTGCAAAGTTGAATTTCCTCTTGTATTATCTTAACCAGTGAATCAATTGATTGATCGATATTTGTAGTGATAATATGTTGCCAATCATACGCTTTAAGCCTACTGATTAATTTTGTATGATTAACTATTTTAATTAATTTTGTTTCGAACAATTTTTCTTTTTCTTGAGTTACATTTTCATTAAACTTTAATTGTATAAAAGTTGGGTCATGATCAGTTATTTTAGATTTTAATACCAATGGCAAAAAAGTTACGTTTTTTTATATTGTTCTTCACAAAGATGTGATCAATACAAGTTTTCTCTTCCCTGGTTGGTCGATTAATACAAGAGGTGAAACCAGAACGGCTTAGTAGATCAAGATAATTTTGGGAATTGTCATTTCTGTCGTCTAAAATATCTATATTCATATCTCCTACTAGAATTTCATTAGCAGTGGTACAGTAACCCCTAATGTATTGATTTAGGTCAACTAGAAAATCTGATGTCACGTATGGCGGCGGTTTATAAAGTGAAGTTATACCTATTTTTTTATTATGGGCTGTTATTTGCAATCTTATAATTTTGTAGTTATTGTGGATATCAATTATTTGACAAGACTGTGGCAAAGTGCTTTTTACAAATACTACCACCCCATCATTTTTGTTAAATGTGCTACCATTATAATACAATACATATTTATCTAAATGAAAGCAGTTAATATTTTCTAAAGTCCATGTCTCCGATAAAATAATTACATCAAAATTTGAATTGCACTCAGTTATTAATACAACAAGTTCATCAAAGTTTTTTGCGATACTTCTGATATTGGTATGAAAAATTGTTAGTGATTGTTTATTATTCGTAAAGTTCACGATTTTTTGTTTAAATTCGGTCAAATTGGAGGCGACTTCTGTATTAAAATTAATATAAGTGTCATCAGTTAACACTTCCATAAAGATATAAAAACAAGTTACTTTTAATAACAAGCAAAAAGACAGAAAAAGAAAATAAATTTTTACTTATTTATTTAGGAATACCGGTGGGCATTTTTTGAAGTACATCTTCTTCCGTGAAAATTCTGATTACTGGATCTTCAGGTCCTTTTCTCACGAAGAGTTTTCCATTTTTAACCCATGTAAAGCGGAAGCCTGCGTCTCGTGCCTGTAGTTTGGTTTTTCGAAGAAGTTGCTTGTTTTCCATCGTAAGGTGTTCATTAATGTAAATCATATACAGATAAATAGCCGTTCATTAACTAAAGTAGATATAGACAATGTTTAAATACTTCTAAGAAATGTCTGCAATTCTACATGCAAGTTATAAGAAATATGAATATCACTATTGCAATGGTTTTTTATGTGTGCACATAAAACATATATTTTTTAAGTTACGGTTGTTTCTTATCAACATTACTTTCCACATAATCTTGGTCAACTCTTTACTCCTTCAAATGTCAGATTAGCTTAAACAACAGGGCCGGCATATTTATGTTTTCTCGTGTGTTGCTCTTACTTCTAAAGACAATAAATAGCAGAAATTCTAAAATGATAAGTAGAAAAATCGTTTTTTTTTCATGTCAAATACTCCCAAAATATATAATTTAGATTTAATGCCAGTGTATATTAACTTAAAAAAAATTTAATTAAAAGGATTTACAATTTTAGATGCCAATTAGTATTATATATATTTTTTACGTTTAATCCCCAGGATGAAGTTTATTCCCGAGACAAAGTCGAGGGAAGAATCACATGTGGGATTTAATGACATCTTAGTATCTACCAGCTTTTTAAGTTATCAAAATAAAGATAGTAGTGATGGTGACGAAATATACTTGGTAAATTAGCAATTTATTAGCACTCGGAGAGAGTAGAGGTGTCCCAATTTCTCATGGTGCGGGGGAAAAGTATTCCCGGTAGGTGATGTTTAGTTGTGCGAAGGACCTGACAAAATATCAGGTATGTACTTTTAAATTGGGTTATAATATTTGACGTTTGACAAGTATTTTTAGCTAGAAGTGTATTTCTCAAACGTAAAAAAAAACGTAACCCAATTTAAAATTATTTACCCTACTGGGAATACTTTTCCCAAAGACAATGAGCATTTGCGACACCTATACTAAGGTCTTTTTCCATGACCGGAAGTAGAAATCAGTTTCTAGGTTATAAATATTGTTGCAGAAATATCCCTTGGGATTAAACGTGGGACTTTAGTCCCACAAGAGAACTCTACTGAAAATATTTTTTCAAAATGCCCAACTAATTCATTGAATAAAACATAATTAAATAAAACTAAATTTATCATCACATTATGTAGACACAACAAGGCCCACAGTTGAAATTCTGTAATTATTGTTGTCTCAAGTCTTCTTAATTTTTTGCACTTTTTAAAAAATACGTCAGAAAACGTAACTTGTAAATTGATAAAACCAGGTTATTATGCCGAAGGGAGTTGGAACTTGTTGAAGGTAAGAAAGTTTGGAGAGTGATTTGTAAACGGGATAGCCAAGCCTAACTGCGACTTAAAAAATTTGCAGCCTATGTCAATTCACAGTTGAACACAGCGTTTGAGATTGTATTAAAAATTAAGTATCATACACTAGCTATAAATACAAAATATTGGTGTCGTGTTTTACTTATTTTAGGCGAACTAGCCACCTAGGAAATTATTTTCGACGTTTCCTAAAATTATTGCCTCGGCACCCACTAATTCCCATAATAAAAATATTTATCTACAGACACCAGCACAAATATGGTATATAATTACAACACGCTATATTTACCTACTTTATTCATCGGCAAGTGTTTTGAAACCCTAGCAACACGGCATTACGGTAATAATGCAATAACCTGTGACGGTAATTTAAGTGTTTATTTGTGCAAAACTGGTGGTAAATAACTTACACGCACAGCACTAAACACTAACAAAGGCACTAAGCCACCTGTATATTACAAAAAGCTCAACTATAATCGATAACTGCGCAGTTATTATCTGTAAGCATGTTCACGTCGCGGGCATTAACTACCTACTTTATCCGACATCACAAACCCGTCACGTTAGACACCAGAGGCCTGGTTTTTTAACTAGTAGTGAGCGTTGTCAGTTATTTATTTTGTCTGTTGTCGTCCGAGGTCCGGTGTGTTGCTCATATTGTTCCCTGTGTTGCTGGAGCTCGCAAGCAACACAACTAATGCCGGGCCTGTTAAACAAAGATAGTTATGGTTACTTGCTTTTTCATATGAATAATTTATGCGGTGCACGAATATATCGGTTATATTACTTTTCAGCTTATATCATGTAGTTATCAATTAGACATGATATGATTCAGGAGGCACGCGAGGGCCTCCATTATCAATGCTAATTAAATTAAAAACACCGGCCACCGGAGCATGCGAAAAATCGTCTAACCAGTGGAAGCACGGGGCAGCAATTCCGCGTGCTAAGAAGTCCGCGAATC
>OW679203.1:50203790-50379200 GCA_940337035.1 Agriotes lineatus | reverse complement strand
GTGGCTACACTAACAGGAATTGTCAAAAATAGCAAACATGCATTTAAATTTCTGAGTAACTACTACAAGAAGAAAAATTTTGAATTAATATAAAATTAGTTAAATCTGCAATTGAATGTATAGTACTTAATTCTTCACGAAAACATGTCCGAAATTGTAATATGTAGTTGAATGGAAAAATTTGTGATACAATATGTTGCTCATTTCAAATAATTCGTCATCAGATGTATTTGGCAATATTGCTGGCAATAACACTTGAAAGTTTTTATATACATCTTTAATACCACTTGATCTATTATTCAATTGATTTATGACTATATCTAAAGTTTTATTAAAAACATTAATTCTAAACACATCTTCATTGCCTTCAAATCTATAGTGGTTATAATATTCGTCGAAATACCGCTTCGGCCGTGATATGCGTTTATTTTCAAATTCGGTTTTAACACCCCATTTCTTTGCTAAATCAACTGCTTCAACTTTTATCTCATTAAACTGATGTCTCATTGTTTTGACATTTTCAAACGCATCATCAAATAATTTTGTTGCTTTTTCAATATTTTGTAATGATTTAGATACAGTGTCAATTGTAAGCAATAACTTTGATTGTATTACAATCAGAAAAACAGTCTCAAATTTCTCTAATTTACTTTTTAAAGATTTGGCTTCAGTAATTTCAGTTGAAGTTTCTGATGTTAATATTAATTTAGATAGAGCTTTAAGTATATCCGTATATTTAAAACGCAAAGCTAACAACTCATCATGTCTGGAAGACCAACGTGTTGGTGTTAATTTTTTTAGAGTAATGCGGCAAGGATTATCGCTTATAGCCAAAAGTAAAGTCCACCTTTTGATGCTATGGCCAAAAAACACATAAATTTGTTCTACTACATCATAAAATTTTCTGATTTCGTTAACATTTTTCATCAATTATTTGGTTAGTTAGAACTGCTGCGGTTTGGTTAACAACAGCAATAAATCCCAAAAATGATTCCTCAATTGACACCCTAACAGGTATAGAATTTTCGTAAATGATTAAAACGTAGCGAACCACTTGACTTAACTGATCAATTTTTGAAATGTCCTGCGTTGTATCAGTTATAATAGAAAAAAAGGGTGCTGATTTTACTCGTTCTATAACTTGAAGCTTAGTAGCATTGCCTAGCATATCTATTATTTCATTTTGTATATCAGGACTTAGATATGTAATAGAATTTTTAGTTTTACTTTCTAATAGTTCTTTCAAAACAGGATCATAATTAGAAATTAATTTAATAACAGAGAGAAACAGACCAGGATTTTGACTTGAATCAATGTTTTCATCATGCCCTCTAAAAGGCATGTTACAGGTAGCTAACATTAAAGAAACTTTAATTATAAGTTCCAGAATTTGTGACCAAAATGAAATTTGCGTTCGGAGAAGTGCTCCTTGTTTATAGTCAATTGTTTTATTTAAGCGCCATTTATCAAATATTGCACAGCATGTGTTATGTTCAGGATCTTCCTCATGTCTGGCAATTGTGCGCTGTAAATGGATCCAATCGTTAAAGCCGGTAATTAAAGAATGATTCCTTTTTGAAAATAACCAACAGGGTTGACAATAACAATACTTTAAACGTTGGGAGTAACAAAGCCACAGTCTTCGAGTGTTTCGTCCTGATTTTGTTGTTTTTGTATAATAAAAATCGGAGAAGCTTCTGGAATTTGCATCGCGTGGATAAGATCCAGGTGGCTGACCAGGTCCGTTATCAATTAGAAATCGCTTTTGTGTAAGTGTTAATTCCGAAGGAAAGTTACCTTTATCAGTCAGATACAATTGACCATCATCAGTTTTATTTTCTTCGACATCTACGAAAATTATATCCAATTTGAGAATTTAGAATGAGTTTTTATAAAATGCTTATCTTACAGTTTAATTCAGCTGAAGTTGACGGCTGTGGTTCAGATTCAGTTTGAGGATTACTAAAATCGTCACTATTTCCTTTGTCTAAACTTGTGCTCTCTAAAAATTGAATACTTGAATAACTTAATTCTATATAAATTAAATGACTTACTGCTTGAGCTCGGAGATTTATCTGGTTGTTTTTTAAATATCTGATCAATTTTTATAATTTTTTTTATTTTCTATTGTTTTTCCATTCTTTCTTTCTGTTTTATAGCACCTGATTTATGGCTATATTTTTTGTGTTCATTTCTAAATTGAATTAAAAAATAATACTAATGAAAAACTAACACGATCCGTACTAAGCACAATTTTTTCCAAACTGAATCAGAAAGTTAAAACTACTAAATATTTCGACAACAGCTAAACGTGCTTATTACCTCTTTTTCTGAGTAATTTCCCGAATTATTGGGCCTATACTTTATAGGCTTTCATGAAACGTGCTTAATTATCAAAATATACGGCCTTCCACACCAACGCTCACGGTATCACATTTCGAAACAACTACAAATATATAACATTACAAAACTATGCTCAAAATGGATTTTTCATTTTTAATCATGGAATCCCCTCAGAATAAAGAATAAAAGGTGATTATTTTTATAAAACTTATAAGAAACGCGGGCCCCCAAAACGCGCGGGCCCTGGTTCCGCGGAACCCCGGTAGCTACGCCACTGTGTACAGCTGATTGCAAATAAAAGTGGGACAAGTCTTGAGACTACTTTTTGCGTTTTTAATAACGTGTGAAACTTTCTCTAACTTATATTTCCGTAGGTGAATACATAAAATACTATTAAAGATAGAAGCATAAGAAAAGGAACATAATTACGAGTATGTAATATGTTATTGTACTTCATATTACAATATTCGTTCGAGTTCGAATCTCGGTCCGGGGAAGATGTTTTTCTAAATTATCGAAAGATGCGGATACGAATTTCTATCTCTTCTCACCTTTAAATCTAAAATGCCTTACTATCCGCACTGTTTGCCCCATACGTACTCTCTGCTAACGGTATTGGTAAGAGGCAGACTCCATGTTAAACAAACTTTCTCCGTCTAGGCCTCGTAATGAATAGTTTTCGTCTCTCTTGTGAATTTTCAGCCCAAGTGGTTGCACATATGACGCGATCGTGTACACAAGATCTTCGTTTTCGAAATACAGGGTGTTGAATTGGAGAAAATAAAACGTTGGAGTATTAATAACTTGGTATCAGAGGTGGGCAAATTACTTTAAAAAAGTAATTAATTACTAATTACCAATTACCGCCCAATGAAGTAATTGAATTACCAGAGTTTCAGTTTTGTTAACTATATACCTACATACTTTATCACTTTTGAAGAATTTTTGATAATTTTATTAAATCTGATAGCACTAAAACCAAAAATTTTAAGTCAAGAATAACAATTATACAGGATGTCCCAAAAAGAATGGGACACCGATTGGTCATCGATTCCTTACATAATAATATATCTAATAAACCGATGAAACCTAATATACCTTAGTACAAAGTCGCTTCAGTAAGAAAGTATAGGGACTTGGAAGTTCAATCTTAATTTTTTTTTTTAATTTTTATACGGTGCTTTCGTAAAGTAGTGGATAAATTCCTTAAAATTTAAGGAATAGCTTTTGGAAAAAATGCTGGGACCCGTAAACTTTTATTTTTATTTGCTTATTTTTTTAAATACAATCTATATATACAGGGTGACCCGCGTAGGAGGTATGACGTCATCGATGTTTTTTTAAATGGCAACCCCATTTTTTATTATGCAATTTGACAAAACGCATGTTCTTGATTGCGCTAAGCTAATTTTGAGCATAGGTCACATGACCAAAAATTAAGATAAAAAATTTAAATGGCAAAATACTAAATTTAATTACAATGATAACTTCAAAAACAACTAAATTAAATGTTCATATAGTGCACCGTTGTCTGCCTGACAGTAGCCAAGACGACCGACATGTTTTTTATTGATTGCTGTCATTGATAAAAACGTAAAATCATACTTCCTAAAATTAATTTTAGTGTTTTGCCATTCTGAAATTGTTTTTCTTAATACTTGATCATGTAACCTATACTCAAAAATCAACTTAACGTAAGTAAGAAAATACGTCCTTTCATATTCCGTAATAAAAAGAAGGGGTTGTTATTTAAAAAAAAACATTGATGACGTCATACCTCCTACGCGGGTCACCCTGTATGTATAGATTTTATTTGAAAAAATGAGCAAATAAAAATAAAAGTCGACGGGTCTCAGCATTTTTCCAAAAGTTATTACTTGAATGTTTAACGAATTTATCCAACACTTTACGAAAGCACTGTATTAATTTCCACATAGGTTATCACTGAAGTTGGGCTTTTTATCACGAATGTGGGTTTAGTTGCCGATGTCCGTAGGGCCAGAAAATAAACCACTTTGAGGGATAAAGAGGAAATTCCAGTGCCGAGGGGTACAATGTTTTTTTAAATCAACATCGCAAAATTACAATATTTTAACTACCTTTTTTAGGTTATGTTGTCGTCGGTTGACGTTTACCTATCTCCCAGCCGCCTACAAAAAGTCGTAAAATAATGAATTATTTCACTGCCGATTTCTCGTATTTGAGGACGATTTCGACGTTCTTCACTGCCGATTTCAAAAGCTAGTAGTTTGTATACCAAGACACTGAAGTGTAACTTTTTATCACGAATGTGGATTTAGTTTCGTGGCCCGTGGGGCCAAGGCAAATAAACCACACAAGGGATAAAAAGGAACTTTAGTGCTGACGGGTACACTTGCTTTCAAAACTTTCGCGTACACCTATTTTTTCGCTGTATTAAACCAGGGTTGTAATTAATCAACTCTGACATTTACATTTTTGAAAAGTCAAAATGCCTCGACTGACAGAGCACATGCTGTCAATGTCATTTTTAACCTAATCTCAAAATTACCCGTTCACACAGCTAAAATTTTGCAAAATCGTTGTTACTTCATTTTGAATGTTTACGCGAAAGTTTTGAAAGCAAGTGTACATTGCTTTTTAAATCGAGAAATCGCGAAATTACAACATTTCAACCAACTTTTTTAGGTTATATTTACGTCTGTTGACGTTTATCTGTCGCCCCGCCACTTATAAAAAGTCGTAAAACAATGGATTACTTCACTGCCGATTTCTCGTATTTTAATGACGATTTTGAGGTACTTCACTGCCGATTTAAAAATAGAAACATTTTCGAATGCGAAGAAATGTCGAAATTCATTTTGGCTACATTTTGTAATGGTATTAGAAAAAATAGCACGCTGTTCCATGTTCGTGTAAAATTAATCCACTTGCTTTGCATCGTTCGCTCGTAAATTAAATGTTGAAAAACCCTCACTTTTCTTAACTTGTAGAATAATCTACTATTAAATACGCTTAGCATGAGAATGGATAACGAAAATATGTAACTTACTTAAGTATACAGGATGCAGCATTGAATTTCTTAATTGTTTGACACCAAAATTCTATTTAGATTTTGTAAAGAACACTACATGGTGATGCAATTGGCGCAACTTGAGCATTTTTGGTTGGTTCAGTTCGAAAATACTTTTTTTACCCTTTTATAGGAAAAGTATTCCACCTGTTTGGGGTTTCCCGAAAATATACGTTTTGTTCCATGGTTAGTTTCCAATGACAATGTGATTAATAATAGATTAACTAGCCTCCTGATTTTCATATTTAAATATTTTTGAATGCAGTTGAATACAAGAAATTTCTCTCTCTCATCATAAAATGTAAACGTGGCATATGTATAACTCTGGACTAAAATTTAATTTCTTCCGTTGTATGATTATTGATTACAATACGGCTGACTGAAATAAGAATTCGTACATTATATAAAAACAAAAGACATTTGTTCAAGCACGTAACAAGGAAGTCATTTTTACATTCAATAGACCTTTATACCATGTGCTCAAAAAGAAATTACATAAAGGTTGGCCATGGAAAATAAAACTAATGTTGACAGCAAGCTTTAGAGACAGGAATCTTTCGAATTTTCAATCGCGATATCAGCGTATAATATAAACTTACAATTAAAACGACAGTGATGACAATTAATGAATTCTCAAGCTTGCTATTGACATTACTTTTATATTCCATGACCAACCCTTATGTAATGTCTTTTTTGAACACACCGTATAAGAAACGGAGAAAAATACGTATTTCATAAAATTACTCTCAACGCTCGACAAATAAATTGCTCAGGTTGCTTTCTAAGTTTTACTTCAAATTTAAAAATCTTACCAGCATCTTGAATAATACCTATTAATTTAAAAAAAAATTAATAATACCTATTGATTTTAAGTTTAGGACAATAAAATATCTGAAATTATATAAATTGCTTCACTACACACTGTTCTTTTAAAAAACTAAATGGAATTTTGTGTGAAATCATTACGAAGCAAATATTTGGATGCCTCATAATTAGCATGGGGGTTTTATATGTTTAGTTCGTCAATGCAGCACCCTGTATAACATAAAGAAGTAATGTTGGATGAGGTGAGCGGAATTATAGGAAAGTCGAGATTTTTATAAAACACCATTCCAGATTTTTAATAATAATCGAAGCTAACATACCGCAGCAGTCCGTATACAAAGCAGCATATGAGAATTACAAGACAAGAAAGCGATAAAAGAATGGATATAATTTAGAAAATGTTCAATGCAAGAATGCGGTAAAGTTATGCTGCGTTTTTAAATTGTATTAGTACCATACCCCATACTACATTTTTGAGTCGACCAGACGCAGGATTTCGCAATTGGAAACATTTTATTTATGTTTTTTACGCTGCTTAAATATCGTTATCGGATTTTGACAGTTTAGTTCAATTCCCTACCCAAAAACGTAATTTTCTGGACTTAACGCCTGTTACACTTGCACGGCAGTATAACCCTATGCTAGTACATCGTTTAAAACAAGCAAATTGAAATGGATAAATAATTATATTATCAACGAATATCGTCTAATGAAGCTATTTTAAATTATATTTTTACCGTAGCTATTGTAATCTACAGGGTGTTTCAGAATAACTGTTCCTAATTCTCAGAATTGAGAGAGGGCATGTTATTCAACACTTTTTAATAATAAACTAGTGTTCGGAAATACTTCCGTTTCGAGATAATACGACATTAAGGAATTGAGTACTTGAAATAATCTCAATGTGGAAAGTAACGCATCCATGCAAAATAGCTGCAGATAGTAAACCTTATCCATGGCAACATGGCCGGAGTTACTTGAAGATGTGCCACTTAATATTCGTAGAGACTTGGTCTTTCAACATGATGGTGCACCAGCGCATTTCTGTTTAAATGTTCGAGATTATTTAAATGCACAATTTCGAAACCGATGGATTGGGAGACAAGGTCCTATTCTTTGGCCTGCACGTTCGCCAGATATGACTCCTATTGATTTTTGTATTTGGGTTAAATCACTCGTCTATGCGACACCTGTGGACACAGCAGAGGAGTTAGTGGCTCGAATTATTCTTGCTTTTGATGACATTCCTGGTCGTCCGCAGATATTTCGAAGAATTCGTCGGTCAATCACACATCGTTATACCTTGTGTGTCGACAATGGCGGCCATAATTTTGAACAATTCATATAATTTTTGTGTAATACCATTTTTTAAATATTAATAAAAATTGCAACCGCTGGAAATCAATAAAATCGTTACTTTTCACATTGAGATTATTTCAAGTACTCAATTCGTTAATGTCGTATTATCTCGAAACGGAAGTATTTCCGAACACTAGTTTATCATTAAAAAGTGTTGAATAACATGCCCACTCTCAATTCTGAGAATTAGGAACAGTTATTCTGAAACACCCTGTATAATGTACTTACCGCAAATATAGTTTTAGCGTCTTCAACAATAAATATTAGTTTCACTATTGCAACCTACATATTACATCGACATACACGCACCAATGCACTTTTTGCTCGTGAACGCGTCGTACAAAATGCAAATGTTGCACAAAAGTTGCTGTTATTTGATCGTCTGAAGAAATCATAAATTAGGCTTATACTATTTCGGGAAGACCCTATTTCGATTTGATTAATAATGTAACTTAATAAGACCTTATTGTATTTTTTGCATTCTGGAGATTTAGCACCCAATCGAGGTCAATAAAACAAATACCACAAAGTAATGCAAGTACCTCGAGTAATTTCAACTGCCGCAGGTAATTTAAATACTTTAGAGTAATTACTTCGACACGAAGTGTACGAAGTATTGAAATTCCCTCATATCGAAAACCACTCTGAGTCAAATATCTCTAAAATTCGAGCCAACCGACTAATGACCCCACTAATTGAGTAATTGAATGTAGTAATTAATTACTTTCATAAAGTAATTTTCAAGTACTTTTTAACCAGAAGGAAAATTTCCAATTACAATTACCGCATTTTGAAAAGGAATTCAATTCCAAGCTTGGTGTGTGTACATGCGGCGCCAATGATTTTTTTGTGTCGGTACATAATTTTTAAATTCGCCAGTGGCGTGCATATGAGTACCTTTTGCACAATTAAATAAGAAAAATGAAATGCCACATGGACACCACTGATATTTTTCAGTTTTAATTAGTTCTTTGAATTTCTGAATTAAAACTAACAAAATTCCTTTTGGGATTTTTATTAAAATGCGCAGTTTATTTGTGAAAATTAGAAAAATGAAGGCAGGTGCTGCCAAATTTGTTTGTTTATTGAAACGTTAATATATCGAACTAAGACAAAATCAATTTCAGGATACAAGTGCATCCAAGAAATTGTTGGAAACCTTTCGACATGATGCACGCCTCATTGAATTACATATACTATCATAAACTCCTGGTATAATATCTTTAAAACATTTGCAACACTTGGTTTCATTTGTCTATTTTTTGCAAAAAATGGCGCACTTGAAGAAAATACCGAAGAGGAATTTTTTGTAGAGTTTTAAACAAGAAATTTAAAAACTCGACTAAAACTAAAAAAAATAGTAGCGTTCATGTGGCGTCTTTTTGCTTTAGTCAGCCGTGAAAATGGAACTCATACGCACGCCACTGGTGAATTGAAATATGGTTTACTCACACAAAAAAAATTTTGTGCCACACCACACCGAATATGTAATTAATATTCCAACGCGTTTTCAAAATTTGACAAAATTTACGATTTTTTCTCTCCAATTCTACACAATGTATTTCGAAAACGAGGAACTTTTAGAACCATGTTGGTGAAAACGTGTCTTAGAATAAGCCAAGAAAGATGCCATTCAATTTTCTACACGTATTTAGGAAACACCCTGTATAATATAATATGATAACGGCCATACCATATTACATGCACATTTTCAACAGATTACGAACACTACATGTGTCTTGAGAAGCATGGCAAACACTGCTCCATGTCAACACCGTGCCGAGGTATTAATAAAGGGCTTGCACCGCCTCATCTCGTTTTCTTTTATGAAATACAAAGAAGCATACAAAAAAAGAAGATATGGATGTAGACATTTGTATTTTCGGGGAATTCTATTACCAATAGGTACCTATTATAAGCCAGAAGCAGATTTGGGCAAAGGCTGACTATGCCGAAGGATAGTGCGGAAAATGTATGGTGATGTAAAAGTAGTATAGGTAAACTAATATAATAATAGAAAAATATTATTTTTATTTTAACATGTAGATTATGTACTGAAATGCATTTTGTTAGTGATACGAAAAAGTGTGATAAGTTGGCAAACATTTTCAGATTAGGAGCAACAAACCGCTAAATCCGTCTCTGTTATATCCATTTCGGCACATATTTTGTTTTTGCATAACACAAACGCAACAGCATAAATCTAAATGTGGCGAGGTGCTGGCAATCAAAAATAAGGTTATATACGTATCATATTATTTTAAACTACATATTAAACTATCTGTAATTATTTATCATCGCGGCGCCAGCAGCCATCGGCGTAATTTTAGAGCCGCCCACCGGGAATCGTTCCGGTATCTCGATGAACCAGTCAGCCCCTGAGTATAGCTGTAACTTTTAAATCAAGATTAATGAATGAAAAACAGGGTTGGCATGTTTAAAACGAATTGTTTTAATCAAATTAATCAAATGTTTACAACATATGTAAAACAAAGCTTTATGTTTTAAACAAATGTTTAATAGCTATTTATGCAACAAGTGCTAAAAGTCGACGTTTATGCACGAGACATGAAAATTATGAAACGAAGCCGAAGGCTGAGTTTCATAACATGTGTCGTGCATAAACGACTTTTAGCACGCGTTGCATACAATATTTTATCTACGACCTTAATTTTACTGTTATTAATCCATAAATATCGATTTAACAAAGGTTGACATCTACGACATTTCTAATTTGTGTCATAATAAACAGTAGCCCATGCCACGCGGGCGAATGTTTGCGAAGCCAGTACTGTCAAGATCAGTTACGAAATGTAATTATTAATACTCCTGACTGTATTCATTACATTACGCTTTAATTGTTTCAAAAACACTTTACCTGTAACGCAAGAAGCAACTAGAATAACTTTACAACTTCACTTCCAGTTCGAAATTGTAGTTTTATAACCTCACTTTACTTTTAGCACATGGGCTAAAAGTAAACAGCTGATTTCTTTAACCACGCTAAACTATAAAACGTCACTTTTAGTGAAACAAGCTAGCGCTAAAAGGCCTACTTTTAGTAGTGGTCGTAGATAAAATATGTTTTAAACTGCTTGTTCTAAAATTTTTTTCTGAATTGTTGGTCCTGAATTTAATGAAAAATAAAAATAAATCGATACTATAGATTATATGTATTTTAACGTAGTTACACAGTAGTAGAATTATGCATATAAGAAAGAGCACTACAAAACCAAAAAAATATCTAAAACCACTACTCTTCTCGCGGCTCTGCTACATCCTCAAGTGAAGGGATGCTTTTATTAAGAGTTTAAAAATGCTAACTAGTTTCGATGTTTTTTCGGTCCCCAGTCGATTTCTTAGTTTTGACTGAATTATCTCAAAAGCAAAAAATGATCGTTCTTTTGCAACTGCCGAAGCAACTACTGTATGTAACTGTATCACTAAACTGAAAGTTACTTCATGGATTGCTCGTAATCCACCATGAAACAAGTTTTACATTTTGTAACGAACGACTTCCGAGATTAGAACGTGCCATTATTGAGAGCGAAAAACTCAGCATTTCACCCCCCTACATAAGATGCAGCCTCAGGAGACAAGCAAAAGAGCAAGATAATTCAATGTGTAAACCACGCCAAAGGCGAAACTCTTCTAACGATCTTAAGGAGGAAGGTAAAATTTATAGATAAGTGTCGTCGCTGTTGAGTGAAGAGGGCGGTGTGCT
The DNA here is from genome assembly GCA_940337035.1 of Agriotes lineatus. Lineage (NCBI taxonomy): Eukaryota > Metazoa > Arthropoda > Insecta > Coleoptera > Elateridae > Agriotes > Agriotes lineatus. The sequence continues at coordinate 50,367,897 of OW679203.1, read as the reverse complement.
GAGTTTCGAAATTAGAACCCTTCACATGGAGGGAAGGGTAGTGTCAATGTCAATAACTTTGCCAATCTCTATGCTAAAGATGAATGGGGATTTGCATATAATAACAGTTTTATCGAAATTGGTCTTATGGCCAGTATCGCGTTGATGTACGACGATTGCTGATAATGATACGACATCTGACTGAGGCAACGCTGGTGTTTAGAGATACTAGCTTTTACTGAACGTCCTGTTTTGCCAATGTATAGCATTACAGGAGCAAAGGACTTTATAAACACCTTTAAATGAAATGGTGTTTATTCTTTGCGTTTTCAAGGGCGGCACTAAAACCGCCATTTTTTGTTATATGTTTTGTATTTTGCTTTAACACCCTTAATGTTGTAGATTTTAGTTTTATAAAATAATACCAGAAGGGGTACTAGTTGCCTTCCGGCCATGATTCGGATCATTTTTTTTATAAAACGTTTTAGTCTTTCGTAACAATTTTTTAAAATGCAAACATTAACTGAATTGAAACTAATATATGTTGACTGCATTTATTCATAATACTGATTTAGTTTCATAGGGAATTTTCCTAATTACATGAGCTACCTACTAAATACAAGTAGTTTATCACAATAACCAGTATTAAAAAGAATGTTTTAAACAAAAACAACGTGTTTTGTTTTAACAAAAAAAACATTTAAAAAACAGTTTTAAACAAATGAAACATGTTTTGTTAACCCCTGAAACGGCAACAACATACATTAAATTAACTTTCTAATATTTAGGTACATGTCAAATAGCACTGTCATCTTGGGTTAAAGATGTTTATTTGAAATGCTTCTAAATACAATAAAAATCAAAGAATTACATTTGACCTTTATCATACAGTCTTTACAAGGTGGGTCTATGGGTTCTCTGTCCATATAGAACACATAATAATGCAGATTTTATGTGCAAATATTGGGAAAAGCAATTATAAATTTAAACATTCCTTCAATTTTCAACAATATATCCAATGCCTTTACATGAAATACGCTTAATCGTGCAGTTATATCATAAGGGAAAAACAATATTGCCATTCCGAATATTCCGATATATGTATTAGCAATAGGGAAAATCCTGTAATTGCACTCTAAAGTCTCGACTTTGAACTCGTTCAAAATTTTTTTGCTGTTTGTAGTCAAATTTCATTACATAATCTATTGATCCTCGAAATTTTCTCTGAACTGTCGAATTCTTTATTGCTATGGAAATTATCGCAACTAAATTTGCATAGCAATAAATAACTCGACAGTACACAAAATAAATTGCTGTAGGAAGGCAAAAGCAACACAAAACAAAACTCTCATCCTATGCTTACGCCAGATGACGTTTAAAATTATTAAAAATAGCATCGACGCTAAATCAAGATATTTTTGCTTGTAACGACGCAAATCACATACTGTAATGCTTTGCAAAAATCATGCACAACAGTGATTTCCAGAAGTGACCACAAGAACTTTTGTGACATTAAGATTTGATTCGCGAATAAATAAAAAATGAAGAAATCCGATTGGTTCACATATATCAAGCACGATTTTCATTCGTAATACCCGAAGTGCACTCAATATACTCATATTTTTTTTGAGATCACGAATTATTTTTTCAAACTATTCTCTTGATATTCAATCAAATACCATGATTTTTCAAAATCCAACCAATCGTGTTTTTATAGTGTGTTAGACGCATTTTTGTGTGTTATATTAAAATTCAGATTTTGATACTTTTGAATTATATCAAAGTGGTGGATGCAATGCACCCATGACCACAAGGAGGCAACGGGGTGCAAACAGTGCAGGCTCGAGCCTTCCGTGGCACAATGGCGAAGACAGGCAATTAAATGTGGAAGAACATACACTTATTGACCTGTAAATCTCATCTATAATAATAATTGTACTCACCGGGAATGGCCGCGGATTGCGGACCACTGTGCTAAACCTTGTGTTTTCGCTGGATCCATAGCTTTGGATATCATATAATCGACCAGCACGAGCAAGAACTTCTTGCTTATACCGGCCGCTATAATTGCCAAAGATCTACCAAACATCATCAAATTGTCTACGATAGTACGTACATTCTACACTAACTACTCTAATTTACTATCTAAGAATACGCATAGTCGCGCTTGCACCTTGATCTCGCATTAGTGCAACTTATCACATTATCATTAATTATTGGTTTGCATCGAATCGTTTACACCAAGAAATAACCACGCAAAACTGCGCCTCTGCCACAACCCCGAACGTTCTGCCGATACCCAATTCCATTTCTAATCCAGCACCCCTTGATACGGTGCATTTGTTGAACGTGTCGTGTGGGTCTTCGAAACAAGAGACCGCAACCCAACGCCTAATAGATTTGTCAAGATCATATGTATTACATTCCAGGGCTCAAAGCATTCCAGAGATAGCAAACGTAGTAATTAAAACTTAAAAATAATGCACCCCAAAACCATCAAATATTTTATCCCTAACAATTGCTAAAAAAATCTGAATTTTCTCATGGGATGTTATCATTAGTAATATAACAAGTGCGAGATATATTTAACGATAATTTTGCACACGCCAAGGGTCGAGTGCTGGTTGAAATGAAAACTGTCCCGAGGGTTATCCGAGAGCAGTTTTCTAAGGGCAACCAGCACGATGACTCTTGGCACGGGCACAATAATTATATGTCAGTGTGTTGCCGCGTTTATATCGAGAGATAAAAAAAAACTGTTCCTCAGCGTGCTGTGGAAATTCAACGTATGAATAATATGTTGGTGACACTGTACGTCAATGTCAAATTTGAGGTTAGCAGGTTAGGATTTGCGTCATTTTGTGTCAAAACTGACGGAAAACCTAACCTGATAACCTCGAATTTGACATTGACGTACAGTGTCACCAACATATTATTCATACGTTGAATTTCCACAGCACGCTGAGGAACAGTTTTTTTTGGATCTCTCTATATTTTGAAGATTATTACACAAAACCCGTATACGAATTATGATTGAAAATTGATCTAATAACCCAAAAAATTACTCAAATTGCTTGTTTATTGCATTTTTACTTCTAATTATGACACCATCTAGGGGGTCGATAATCAGCACTAGGGCGCTTATCGCTTGATAAGCATCTCTATGGCGCTTATCAGGTAATCAATTCGGGATTAGTCATTTTCAAATAATTCGTGGTTCTTATTGGATGATATCAGTTATGTGACAGTTGTATGTAATAATCAGTTTATTTTTATCACTTGCATCCAAGAAAACCACCAAATATGTTTTAATAAAAGCGGTAGGTATTTCAAAGTCGCCATTCAAACTGTTATACAGTACAAATATCAGATTCCTTTCGTAGATTCGTAGATTTGAATTTTTTGTATTGACAATGATTGCTAGACGGCAATTAAACTCGACCAAATTCTTAGGAAAAAACCACTCGCAAGTGTCTCTTCGTCAGAATTCAACGCCCACTTTCCTAGTGCAAGGTTGTGTTTTCCAACAAGAAGTGCTAAACTGAGGTCACAGACAGGCCAAACACTATTCGAACAGTGCGGCGTCCACTTACAGCGAGGATTACTACACGAAATCGCCTAACGACCAAGTGCCGCTAGCACGCAATACACACAGCCACGTAACATAATTTATTACCTATGATGAATTATTATTACTGCAAATGCAAATTCTTCCTACTTGTACTCAATTCCCACAACAAATGCATATCCATAATAGTATGTAAAGCATGATTTACGTCCAACAGCCTCAATAAACTTTAAAATTTTGGCCAGAAACACATTAAAGTTGTCAATTAAACATACTACCCGTAAGTCAAATAATAGAGTCGCAAGGAACTATCTAATCATACTCGGCAAGTAATGCTGCCGTTATCAAGTACCTTCTTTAACCAACAATCACCAATTCACCATCAACAATTAGCAACACGTGAATTTTGACAACAAGTGGTTGTACAGATTACCATTCCAACAAGTAAAAAGGACCTCGCGACAAAAATGATTACAGAAGAGTATCAAAATTCAGAAGAAATCTCTTACGAGCCCAATGACGTCCAAAAATCGAAAGAAACCAAGGAAAACGCAAAAGAAATACAAATAGCTCGTAAGTCAGTCTCCAGAAACAAAGGTACAAGATAAAGCGGCTCAAATAAAAAAAATGGTTCGAAGCATTAACTGGCACAAATAGAGATGCGTCATCGACAAAATGAGCTCCTTTCTTATATATGATTATCAAACAAATAATGAATGTATGAAATAGGGAAACAAAAGAATAAAACATATATCCTTCATAGATCTTAAAAGAAATACAAATAATGGATATATTTACAGCATAACTACCCTACTGAACGCACTGAGTAGGTATGAAACACCAAACAAGGAAAAACTGATACTGCAATGCAAAAGGTGTCAAAATTATGGACATACAAAGAACTAATGCACACAGTGTCGATGTGAAAAGTGTGCAGGTAAACATGATTACCGAAAATGTGGAAAAAAAGGAGAATAAAAGACCAGATAAGTGCGCACTTTACGATGGCGCACATCCTGCTAACTATGAAGGATGTCAAGTATATTTAGACATAATAACAACAAGTTTCATCACCAAAATCATAATAGTATCTCCACAAAAAGTAGGACCTCTACGAAACACAAACATTTTACCAACTGAATCGGGAATAAGGTCATATGTTGAAGCTGCAGCAAGACAAAAACAAAATTGTAAAGTAAATTTTCAACAAAGTCAAAGTTCTTCAAATCGTAACATGATAAGTTATCTACAACAAGCTTTCCACAATAGCAAAATATACAACTAGAACAACAAATTACAAATCTAAAACTAGCATTCAATTATCAGACAACTAAAAGAAGACATGACCACTAAATCCAAAAATAATGGTTCAACTGTGTGACATCACAGTTCATTAAATTCCTATCCTATTAATAACAGAAACACATTCAACGTCGAATTTTTTTCTTCATCAGGACGTCTTGACAGACTTTTTGTGACCCAGAGTCGAATACTAGCCTTGTAGTCGTTGAAGACTGGTATGGACCAATTGCAATATCTGCCCACTAAACTAATCCAGAAGATAAACAAGCGTTCATAATAGTACGTATATTACATAACAAGCTGCGAAAGTGGCGTATATCGTGCGAGTATATTTGAGAAACGAGGTGAAGCGTAGCGAAGTCGAGTGACTTAAAATACGAGCGTACGATACACTTTCGAGCGAGTTATGTACGCTATTTTTCCCACGACCACAAAAAAATACTCATTTGTGAAATTTCATGAATGACAGCTTTATTGTGACAACTGACAATGTCAGTAGATTGTCCGTAATTTTTAGGTCAAAATTATATATTTTCAGTAATTTTTATATTAAAATGACATATTGGCAGCAATTTTTAGGTTAAAATTACATATTTAGCCCACTGAATAACTGTGAATTGAGCATTTTTTCATAATAAACACGGTCGTTATGATAATGCCAAGCATAACAACTGAGAATCACGACTCACAGCTCCAGGAAGAGGGAAATTGCTGTATGGGGTAATATAAGAACTTTACCTAGGATATTGGTCTACGTACAAACATGGCCATTATAACAAATGTAGACTTTGACGTGTGTATTGCGTGCTAGCGGCAGCCGATCCATAGGACATCTCATATGGTGATCCCCTTGTTGATGGTAGCGGACTCCGCAATGTTCGCAGAGTGTTTGGCCTGTCTGTGGCCTCATCTTATCACTTCACTGATAAAACTTTCTGGAAAAACACAGAACCTTGCACTACGAAAGTTGACGTTGAACTCTGAATGTTCCTGGCTTATTATTTTCTGTTGGAAACTCATCGAGTAACCAGTCGTTCACAATTATTTCTGCCTTTTAAATTTTATGAACACTATCAAATAATGGTTTTGGAGAGTTGCTCATTGTAGATTTCAGGTCTGAAAAAGGCATGGCGTCGTCTGAATCACTGTCATGTAGTTCTGGAAAATTGAGAAAAGGAAATTTGAATCAATCAGGTCCATCATTTTCATTTTGACTAGGTACCTAATGTCTTCGTAGCTTTCAAAAGTTACACTTTTAGGAAATATCACTATCCATCTCTGATCGTATATTTTGGAATTGATTTATCTCAGCTAATGGTTTTATCAACAGCTGCGAAAAAAAAATCGTTAGAATCGTTGTTAAATTTGGACTAGGCCTAATGTCCCATGTCGACAGCAGTTTTCTTCATGCTTTATTCCAGTGGTCTGAAGAAGGCTACTCCAAGGGATTAGGTCAACTACGTAGAAGCAGCAGGAAGAAAATTAGAATCTATGTTATTGTTTCGGCACAGTTTGCCATACTACTCTCTCCGAAATGCCTTTATATCAACAATAATTGGTCCAAACACAACGATAAGGATCTATCGAAGCGTGATTGGACCTGTCGTGACGTATGGAGGCCAATCATGGATGGGTTTGAGAGAAAAACGCTTTGAAAAATCGCCGGCCCGACGCAAGAACAAGGAAGGGAAGAATAAGGTACAACCACTAATTAAGAGAAATGCTTTAACCCCCGACGTGGTGACATTGATCAAGATAATTAGACTGAAGTGGGCTGGACATGTAATTAGAATGCCAGATGACGCCAGATGACACCAAAAAGGATATAGAAGGCACACTTTGAAGGGCCTGTAGAAGACACCGACGGGTAGAGAACGTCACCAAAGGTGCAGCTGAGCTTTTAAGAGTAGTTTGATAAGTTGCCACCTTCATGTAAGTATATTTTTCTTCATATTAGTGTCTACATTTTGGAACCGTTTTTTTCCTATTCTGCCCAACTAGTCTTTCTTAATAACTCAATATCATCATTATATGCTTCACGTCAATTCTGCCTGAAACTGCTCTTTAGGAATCTCACGGGTCCCCTTTTACTCTTGGTTTATATTTCCATAGCAATTTAAGAAATCTGATAATAACCTTTAGTTCTTAATAATCAATAGGATATACCTACTTAGCACATCAAAACCTTTCCAGTTTTGATGGTTTTCCTCTTAACATATCTACCAATTATGATGAAATGATTTTCAAATTTTCATCTTTCCCTAAACTTCCTAAACTAAGTTCACATCTGGCATATACCTACATTTCGCTGAATGCGAATGCAAAGACGAAGCGTTGGAACTTGGGCTCGACAATAGAAGCCGTACTTGACAGACGGAATTCGATGAAACAAAAATGGACAGCTCTAAGAATGTCGACAAGTGAAATTGCGTCAATCTACAAGCAAAGTTCTTCCCAGGGCTGCGTCAGGAAGAATAAACAGTGTTAGTTCCAAGATTGCCTACAAGCGTTGGTGTCGATCTATACGATAGCCAGATTTTTCTCCAGAGCTGCGTCTGGATACAAGGTGTAAATATACAGAGATCTGACATACAAGGTGTTTATATACGGGGCGTAGACTGAACGAAACAAGGCTTTCTCTAATTATAGCTTATAGGAAAATCCGCGGCTCTCAAACGAGAAGTGAATTAGAATTATAAACGAGTAAGCTGCGTCTTGGGAAGCTGAGTATATCCGACAGTCGACGTAATTTTCAAAAATTGATACAATTGAGCTTTTCCAAACAGATACATTCACGAAACGATAACGCTCTTTCTGTACAAGCTTAACTCTCCCTGGCTACTTAAAAATCAGTTCCCTGCTCGAACTTCGGTCGAAAAGCTGAATGAATCGCCAATCACCTGCTTCTTTGTGTGCGCTAAATGCAATGGCGGCGTTAATTTTTACAAATAGTGGTTACAATTTTAAGCTACATGTGGGATTCTAAAATCTGCAGAATATACGAAGATGAAAGTGTAGTTTCGAAGATTGCATAGTAATATGCGAATACAGATATTGAAAAAAATAAATCTATTATAAGTGAAGCAAAAAGAAAATGAGATAAACTTGGAAAAGCCACATATGATAGTAGTAGCTAGGGAAGAGAAACGAACATAGAGATTAAGAATACAAGAATAAAGCGGGTATAAAGTTTCATATGTACAGCAATTGTTACATTTGTAACTTTTATTATTAACGTCGTGATTTAGGAGTAGGTAACATCACAAGAAACGTACCCAATTCTTATAGAAATCGTTTTATAATTTCATTCGAAAAATATTACACGAGTATTTTTTTTTTACACAAATAACAACAACAACAATAATAAACTATCAAAATCGTTGCCAACTCTACACATCCTCAAAATTCCTAATAATTGTAATAAGGGTTCTCAACATTCTCCCACCTAGAGTTGGCAATAAATACAAAACGTATAACGGTACTATTCTAAAAGTTTTATTGGTTTCTTCACCACTCGTCCTGTTCTTGTGATTTCTGGTAGATTTTCTTCTCTCTTCTTTATCTTCACTTCTTTCTTCCGAGATCCAGTCGGCAATTTCACACCTGCTAAATGTTCTCGATCTTCACAGGTTACTTCTAATGGGTATATTCTTTGCACTGGTCTAAGGGGTTCACCTTTCGCTGTTCTTAATCTCGCCAAACGACTACCACCATCCTTTCCAGGTAGTATTTCTATTACCTTTGCAAGCGGCCAGTCGATTCGCTTGGTGTCGTCGCTTCCTATTAAAACTATTTCGCCTACTATAAGCGGCCTTGTGTTTTTATTGTGCCGATTGACTTTCTGTAAAAGCTGACCAAGATATTCGCTGCGGAAACGATTTCTGAGAGCAAGTCTGAGTTTATGAATATACTGCAAACGTTTATTTAAACTTCTACTGTCGATTGTATCAAGATCTGGTACTCCAATCTCTTTTACTTCTTGTATAAACATATTGGGAGATAAAGGTAAAATGCTGGTATCACTGTCAGACAAGTAAGTAATTGGCCTCGAATTTATAATTGATTCACAATCATAAAGTACAGTCATCATTTCTTCATATGACAGACAAGCTCTTCCGAGTGTTCTTCTCAATAAATTTTTCATGACACGTATTAATCGTTCCCACCACCCGCCCCACCAAGCAGCACTAGGTGGATTGAATTTCCATTGTATTTTCTGGGCGGTAGCATATTCTTCTATCTTACCCCAGTCAAGTGCCATCAGGGTATTTTCAGCACCAACAAAATTTGTCCCGTTGTCGCTGTAAATAGTTGCGGGCCTCCCTCTTCTAGCGATGAATCGTCTCAAAGCTTGTATGAAAACCTGTGTCGATAACGAGGTCGTTAATGCTAAGTGTACGGCTCGATATACTGCACAAGTGAATATACATATCCAGGCTTTATTGTTTCCCGTTAAATATACGGGGCCACAGTAATCTATATCAACTATTTCAAACACGGCTGCATCTTTTACACGATCTTTCGGTAAAGCACAAGGTACAGCTTCCAAACACTTTGCTTCATACCTTTTACATACTATGCACTTCTTTAAAACCGAACGCACTGTTTTTCGACCTCTTATAATCCAGTAATCTTCGCGTAGAATATTCAACAGTATCTGAACTCCAGCATGTCCTGTTTTCTCATGTCGATCTTTTATTATTAAGCTGACAACTGGGTGTCGATCAGGTAAAACCACAGGATATCTAAAATTTTCCGTATCCTTTCGCAGTGTAAGTTTTGTCTTTATTCGAAGAACACCCTCTGTATCCATAAAGGCATTTAGAGATGATAGATCCCTAGATTTTTCAACAAATGCATCTGCCTGAATGAATTTAATAATCTGTTTTTCAGCATTTTCTAATTCTTCAATCGTAAAATGCGATTTTATACGAGCTACTTGGTTTAAGCAATTGCTTACAAAACGTTTCACCCATGCAATTACTCGTACAACTTTCCGATAACTATCAAAATAATTATAATACCAATCTATCTTACTTGTATTTGATGTACTGTTGATAGCAGCTGTGGTCGTCTTCTTCTTTTCTCTTACAATCTCTGTTTCATCACTAATAAAATTAGATTCTGGCCATTCTTGCGGACTACATTTTAGCCAAGCGGGTCCCTCCCACCATTGCAGCTGCAATAATTTTCGAACTCCACAGCCTCTCGAAGGTAGATCTGCTGGGTTATTTTCGCCATGGATATGTCTCCAGCTTTCAGGATTTGTTACCTGTCGAATTTCTTGAATTCTATTTCTTACAAACGTTTGCCATTGTTCATCACGTTTGATCCATGCCAATACTGTGGTTGAGTCACTCCAGTATGTGATGGAGAATTCTTCGATGCCCTTTAAATTTTTGGTTACCTCAGCTGTCAAGCGGGCTCCTATCGTGGCTGCCATTAACTCGAGTCGTGGAATAGTGAGCTTTTTAAGTGGTGCTACTCTTGATTTGGCTTGAACAAGCTGCACCGTAACTCCTGTAGATGATTCGACTCTAATGAAGATTGCTGCTGCATAAGCCACTTTACTGGCGTCACAAAAGGTATGGATACTGTAGATCTTCCCTTCATCTGCTATTCCGAACAGCCACCTGGGAATTCTTGCCTCTAATAAGAACGGTAAATCCTTCAGCCAACCTAAAAATGCAATTCTGATTTCTTCATTCACCTCCGTGTCCCAACTAAGATGTGTTGACCATGCTTGCTGCAACAGTAATTTAGGAAATAGAGTTATAGGGCTTAAAAAACCGATTGGATCAAACAGCCTATGCGCTACAGATAAGATCAGTCTTTTTGTAATACATTTTACATCTAGATATTTTAAAAAGTCTGTGTTGATCTGCAACGTATCTGTCCTTTTATTCCATTTTAGTCCTAACACTAACGATACTTCATTCGACTCATTTGTATCGTATAACCACGAATGTTCCCAACCGCGTAGGTCAAATTTTGCGCAAGACATAACACTTCGCGATTCACGCATAAAACGTTCAAGTTCTTCGCGGTTTCTTACACTAGTAACACAATTGTCCACGTAAAAACTGTTCAGTAATTTCTCTATTATTTCTTTTGAATACAGCAAATCGCCTCCGTTATTTTCGTTTATATTGTTCAAAACTGCTCTTAGATGAAAATCAATTACCGACGCTAATAAAAATGGGCTACTGATCACTCCGAATACTACGCGAGTGTGTCTATATACTACAAGTTCGTTATTTTCATTCCACCACAGAAAACGCAAGTAGTTCCGATCTGATTCACAAACGCTGATCTGCAAGAATGCACGTTTAATGTCTGCTGTAACTCCAATTTTATGCAAACGAAAACGTAGCAGTATTGCTGGTAGCAGTTCGATCATATTTGGTCCCTTCTCGAGGCACTGATTCAGTGATGGCCAGTTCTTCTGTCTTGCCGATGCATCGAATACGGGCCTGATTTTAGTGGTGCTGTTTTCCTTAACTACATGTCTATGAGGTAGATAGTGTCCAACTTCTTTACCCTCATCTGTTGACACCGCTTCAATCACACCATCTTGTAACCACTCATTCAGAACACTGTCATATTCATTGAAATAACTTTCTGCCTTCAATTTTCGTGTGACGGTTTGCAATCTTTTTTCGGCTATTTCAAAATTTGACGGGAGCTCTGGTTTATTGTCGATCCACGGTAATTGAATCTCATACCGATCATCTTCATTAATTTTTAGTGTCTTTTCAAATAACTCTTTGACTTCTATATCCTTTTCTTGTTTCAATTTAATTTCTGATGGATCCTTTATTCCTAGAATATCTAAATCCCATAATTCACATACTTTGGCATCTCTAACAATCATTGAAATGACATTCATAGCTACACAGCTCTCTGTTTTTTCTTCAAATGGAATTTTACCTAACAAAGTCCACCCTAGCCGGGTTTTCATAGCAACTAATCCACAATTCAATTCCTTGCGTTCACCGGTAAAAAGCTTCCCTGCAATATCGGCTCCGATGAGTACCTCTATCGGTCCTTTTACATTACCAATGTCACTTAATTTTATGTTCAATGCATTTAGTTCAGTCATCCACTTTCCACCCTTAATATGCGTGATGTCATCCACAATAATTTTCTGATTTAATGCATCAAACTGACAAGCATATTCATCGTTCAAGCTACTCTGACGGATTCGGTAACGTTTGTGTTCTTGTTGAACAGTTTTCATGCCTCCAAACAGGGAATGTATTAACGGCTCTTTACCAACACTTTGATAACCCATGTTTTCAGCTGTTGTATCCAGAATATACGATCTCTGTGAGCCCGTATCAATAATTGCTCTCACAAGCCTTACCTTATTATTACATTTCATTTTTACAACTAACGTCTGCAGAAAGACCTCAGGAAGCGTTGAATGATTAGCCAATGTAGTGTCAACCCTTGCGTTATCACTTGCTTCATTTTTCGCTTGACTCGCACCTGTTTCTTGATAACCCGGCAGTTTTGGACACATTAATATGACATGTCGACCTTCGCATATTGCACATTTAATAAACGCCTTACATCTTTTAGCAAAATGGCTCTTTTTTAAGCAAAAATAGCAACATCTTTTCTCATTTACCATTTTTCGTTTTTCGTCCAAAGTCATTTTCTTGGCCATGAAGCATTCTGCACTGTTGTGCCTCTTTTCACAGAAAATACAATTATTGTTGTTTGGCTTTACATCTTTTATATTAATAAGACCAGCTGCTGTCGGCACATCCTCTTTGAATGACTGCATTTTCTTCTGTCGTGTCTTCGTTTCATTAGTCAAACTGAATCCTGATGAGGCTAGTTTTATTCTTTCTTCATTTTCAACCTCGGAACGAAGAAAGGACATTAGATTTTTCAGTCGAATTCCTGTGAGGGTCTCCGATGACTCTACGCTTCTGAGTTGTAGGTTGTTCTCCGATGCTGTTGACGTTCGCTGCCACGTTCTTAGCAATTCTTCTGGCATGCTCGATTCAACTAATGGGAAAAGCATAGCGGCATACTTGTCACTGGTGACACCAAGTGATTCTAAAGCTCTCAATTGCGATTCTAATTGGTCATATAATGAGCAAAGAGACATCTGTTCATTTTTATCAACTACCTTTTTCAGCACTAATGTCAATAATTCTCTAACATAAACCTCAACGAGCATATCTTCTCTTCCAAAACGTGACTTCAGTCCTTCAACAGCCTTTGCATAATTTTCTTCTGTTGGTGGAAAACTGTTTACAAGCTCACGTGCTCGGCTACCTTCTACGGTGACTTGTATCAGGTACTGGAATTTATCTTCCACTGCAATTTCATCATCCTCGTCGATCTTTCGGAATTTGCTCCAGAATGGAAGCCATTCTTTGATGTCACCTCCAAACTTCTTTAACTCGATTTTGGGTAACTTGAACTTACGTCGTGTCCTTTGGGCTGAATGTACTGACTTGATATCGTCGCATGTGACAGCAGTGACATTTCGCACATCTATCTGCAATCGTTCGTACTTACGTTGATATTCGTCTGCGGCTGCCATTTCTTGTTCAAAATCAGCCTCGTTTCCATCTTCGTCCAGCATTTGCTCAATAATAGCTTTATCTAATTCTAGGAGTTCATTGACCTTTCGCCCCAGCAATAATAAATTAGCTTGAACTTCCTTTGTATCTGGATCTTCAGAATTCAAATCTGCCGCCACTTTGTCATGTAATCTCGTAAATGCGCTTCTTATAATTCCTCGTGCCTTCTTAATTCTTTCCATTTTTACCGATGTGTACAAAATACTTCCTCCTAACCTTACTTATTTTCACGACGTCCTGTTACGGTCGCCAAATGTTACATTTGTAACTTTTATTATTAACGTCGTGATTTAGGAGTAGGTAACATCACAAGAAACGTACCCAATTCTTATAGAAATCGTTTTATAATTTCATTCGAAAAATATTACACGAGTATTTTTTTTTACACAAATAACAACAACAACAACAATAATAAACTATCAAAATCGTTGCCAACTCTACACATCCTCAAAATTCCTAATAATTGTAATAAGGGTTCTCAACAGCAATGTTGGATAACAGATGATGCAATCAAGATAATTAACAATACAACTAAGCAGTGACACGTTTTAAAGACCTTGTTTAGAAACAAGAAATATATCTTCAAGAAAATAAACGCAGTAGTATACTATAACTATACTCACCAACGCTTACATAAGCGGATGATTTGCTTTTTAGCGCAATTACAGGAAAGTTAATTTTGGGCTACGAAGATGAGATTTCTAAGAAGAATAGAAGGCAGAGTAATAAATGAATTAATCAAACGGACTCCAGGTGAACCCTTGCTAAGGGTTCATTCAGAAACACATCAAAACAAAAATATTCCTGAAATAGATAACTGTTTTTCATGTGAACTACCTTCGAAATTAAGGTTGCGATCATATAAATGTTCTTATTTCTGCGTATAATTATGTAAATTCTCTATCGTAATACAATTTTTATAAAGCTATTAATAAACTACATTGTCTCCATCACGCTGTATACAGTGTGTCTAAGATAAGGAGGGCCAGTGTGGAGATCTCGTTGATAGTAAGAGATACAAATTTGGTTAAATGAGAAGAAAGTTGCGTAATTAAAGGACTAACAAAATGATGCCTAGATATCCTTAAAGAACCGAATTTTTGGATTTTTGATTCTACTCATTTCTGGCGATAGAAATAAAGTTAGATGGAATCTGATAAAGCTTATTTGGAGCAACTTTTAATGGACTTTGAGATCACCTTATCAGATTTTTTATGTGACGTTTCGCTTTCGAGCGACCATCATCAACTTAATTTTTTTAATACGGTCCTTATTTTCTGATGTCAAACTTTAGTAGCCCCTTTTATTCTAAATTTAGAAATGTACGACACATTATGGTTTAATTATGTTTCAAGTTTTTTTTTACCATCATCAAGACATTTTTGAATACGGACCTGTGTCCTAAAACATTTCGTACGTCTTTTCAGCTTTTGTAATTTAAAGAAAGATGAAATGATTTACAGTAGATGTTTTTAAACCTTAATAATCACGTATGGTCTGGGAGTACAAATAATTTTCAATAGTAATTAATTAATTTATTATTATAATAACCTCAGGGCGGTTCATTACTTTTTTCTTTGCATTACAAAGCTGAAACAACGTATGAAATGCTCTACGACATATGTCTATATCCAAAAATTTCTGGATGATGGCAAAAATAGGCTAGAAACGTAATTAGATGTATGTTACATTGTTGAATTCAGAATAAAAAGAACTTCTAAAATTTGACATTAGAAAGTCAATCCGGTATGTGGATGATGTTTGCTCGAAGACAAACCGCCGGATAAAAAAATTGATAAGGTGATCTTTAAGTCCATTAAAAGTTGCTATAAAAAAGTTATGTTAGTTTCGCTCTAACTTTAATATTAACGCCAAAATAGAATAGAATTGGAAATCCAAAATTCGTGTTTTTAAGATAACCCAAAAACGAAGAATTATATCGAGCATTTTCAATTTAATCAAATTTGTATCTCTTACTATTACTGAGATCCCTATGCTGGCCCTTCTTATATAAGGTGATTTATAACTGATTGAATAAAATGAACAGCCGTTTACAGCATCAAGTTCTGGTTAAAAAATGTGATATAAAATTATTGCCGATCGGGCTTCGTTTCCGAGTTATTATATATTTATATATTATATATAATAAAATTAGATTTTCTGTAAAACAGCTAACTAAATTTCACTTAATAGAAGATTATGTTATTAGGAGTAAAAGTGATACTTTATGTGGCGAAGCTGAAGTTTATTTAGCCGAACGTTAGTGAGGCAAATAATTCAGCTAAGCCACATAAAGTCACTTTTACTCCGAATAACATATACTATTTTATCCGCAAACGTATTCAGGTAAATTTCATTAATAGAAATTTAACAAAAAAGGATGCATCGGCCGGGAATCAAACCCAGGCCACTCGCGTGACAGGCGAGCACTGTACCTCTGCGCCAACCTCTGTTGTTCAAATAACGCGCTACTGTAATGATATATGAACATACTGAATCACCCGAGCTAAAAGTACAGCGCCACAGCAGCTGTCACACCATAACCCACGGCGACAGATGCTCGGATCCGCTGCTTAAAGGTTTATTTAAATTAAAATGTTTTCGTACTCTTTTTGAAAATAAAAACCGGCCTACGATCTAAGCCTAAAAATTGTAAGCCATCATACAATTTAATCGGTCCAGTATCTTCGGAGAAGATAGCGAACAAACATAGAAAGAAAGAAAGAGAGCAACGATTTTGTGTGCTTAGGCAGATAAAGTACGCAAAAGTCGCTATTTTATCTGCTTAGGCAGATAAAGTGACACTTTTACCTTGTCAATAAAGACACAGTCACTTTGTGACGTTTGCGGATAAAATTTATTAAATGTCAACTTTTTATGTCACAAAAATCATGGCCTGGTATTATTAAAGTTAACAATTTTAATTGAAACCGGAAACTTTGAGGTCTAATAACTAGGAAACGAAGCCCGTGCAGTACAAATTTTATTTCGCATTTTTTAACCACAATATAATACTGTAAACGCCTGTTCATTTTGTTCAACCAGTTATGAATTATAAGTACCTACTTCACACTGGAGGTCGTTGCACCAAGGGGGCGACGGTGATATTAAAAGAACACTCTGCAGCAGTTGATTTATTTTAAAGAACCAGTTTCTGAACATTCGTTATATGACGACATTTTACGCCCACTAAACATCGTTGATTAAGTGGAAGGCAGGGGCGGACTGGCCCACCGGGATACCGGGATTATTCCCAGTGGCCTGCTCTAAAATTACGCCGATGGCCACTGCGCCGCGCTGGCTTCTTGGGGCGACGATAAATTATTAGTTTAATAATGTAATACATATATAATCTTATTTTTTTGTTTCTAATGCCGCGCCACATTAGATTTATGCTATTGTGTTTGTTTTATGCAAAACAAGATATGTGCCCAAATGGTTATAACAGAAACGGATTTAGCCATTTGCTGCCCCTAATCTGTTAATATTTGCCACCTTATCACACCTTTGTTGTATCGTTGACAAAATGCATTTCAGTACAAAATCTACAGGGTATTTTATTTATTTACTTATACTATTTTTGCATCATCACACATTTTCCGCCCTAGGATTCGGCATAGTCAATCTAAATTCGCTTCTGGGTTATAGCACCTATTATGTCTATATCCATATCTCCTTTTTTTGGTATACTTGTTTGTATTTCATATAAGAAAACAAGATGAGTCGGTGCAAGTCCATTATTAATACTTCGGCACGCTATTTAAATAGAGCAGATTTTTTGCCATGCTCCTTAGGACACCTGTAGTCTTCCTAATCTGTTGCAACTGTGCCTTTAATGTGGTATGGCCATTATCATATTATATTATATAGGGTGCTTCCTTAGTACGTGTAGAAAATTGAATGGCATGTTCGTCTGCTTATTTTGAGACAAAAAGTTCCTATTAACATTGGTCTACAAGTTCTTTGTTTACAGAATACATGGTGTTAAATTGGAGAGAAAAAATCGAAAATATTATTAATTCGAAATTTGGTGTAGTGTGGTGTGGCACCAAGAAAAACTGGTTTGTGTGAGTAAACCGTCTTTCAATTCATCAGTGGAGTAATGTGTGCCTCCCCTTAGCATATAAGAAAAAGGGACACTACGTACGTAGACGCTACTGATTTTTTAGTTTTAGTAAGATTTTTACATTTTTGAATTAAAACTCGATAAAAAAATGCCTCTTTGGTATTTTCCTAGTGCACCGTTTTTTTTTGCATCATGTCGGAAGGTGGTCATTTCCAACAATTTATTTTTTTCTATAGCACCTGTTAAAGTGTGCTTTTATCAACTCAAAACAAATGGTCAAGTTTTACTTTAACAGCAAGGGTAGATAAAGTAGCACTTTAACATCAAGGATAGATAAAGTAATTTAATTTTCTAACTTTTGTTTAAATTAAATATGACAGCTTCGTATTATCGTAGCAACCCAATCTAGCTACTGACATTTTGAAATGTGATTGACTGTCATTATTTTCTTTTGAAATTGTTAAAGTTCTTGCTATAGAAAAAAATATTGTATTATACACGACGATAAAGTAATTTCTATCCACTCTTGAATCATTAACGTCTCGACTTCGTCTCGACGTTAAACGATTCACTCGTGGATAAAATTTAACTTTATCGTCTTGTATAATAAATTACTATGACTTGCTTGCTGAAAACTTGTTTTCCTCTTAATTCAATGTAGGGATGTTTCAATAAACAAACAAATTTGGCAGCACCTGCTTTCATTTTTCTAATTTGAAAAAACTGCCTATTTAAAAGACTCAAAAGGCATTTTGATAGAGTTTTAATCCAGGAATGCAAAACTAAAAAAAAATCAGTGACGTCCACGTCGCATTTCTTTTGTCTTACTCAATCGTGCAAAGGGGGCTCATACGCACGCCACTGGTGAATTGTAAGATGTTTTGCCGACACAAAAAAATCCTTTGCGCATGTACACACACAAAATGTGTAATTAATATTGCAACGTATTATTTTCCATTTTAACATTATGTATTTCGAAAGCAAAGAACTTGCAGATTCATGTTGATAGGAACCTTTTGTCTCAAAATAAACCAAGGAACATACCAGTCAATTGTCTACATGCATATAGAAAACACTCTGTATACACGATCGAGCCATATGTGCAACCACTTGGGCTACAGATAACTCACAAGGGCGACGGATACTAGTAATTACGAGGCCCTGAGAAGAGAATTTAAAAAAACATCTTGGCCGGACCGAGTTTCGAACTCGGAACTCGGAACCTCAGGCTCGAAAATCCATGAGTGTTCACACTACACCAACTTGACAGCGTAATTAGGTGACCGTTTAACACTCTTACAGATAATGAGAGTATAAATTGAAAACTACATACAAAGAAAAAAGCCTAAAACCATCGTGATAGGTTATGTCGATCTCGAGTTCCAGTGTTTACAGCATCCGGAATAACATAGTTACAAGTAGTCCAAGAAGCACAAAAACAATTTATTTAATACATTTATCACATTTTAGATAAGGTTTGTTAAGAGTCCCGAAAATGACATTTTTTAAATTTGTGGAACATCACAAAAAATGTTTGGGGTAGTTCAAAATTATGATGATCTTGAACCTCCATCGAGTGCACTTGTGCACAGCTTCACAGTAGTAAGTCATTTTGCTAGTAAGATGCAGCGCCGTAAACTGATGTCAGTCCGCCCCTGGCGGAGGGAATGATTAAAAATTTATCATTGGAAGTGCCAAAGCACATCCTCGAAGTTAATTCCCTTTTGACAGAATTTCCTGATAGTTAAGCTACATACATTGATCTTGTCTCTGCTTTTGTAAGAAATCTATGCTTTAGTTATTTATTAAAATTAGCACAATGGCAATGCCTAATCACATAACAGTAAAAATAAATTCCTGGTATTCCTGCACTGAAGCAAACATTTCCATTCGGGTAAAATGTGCTTAATACATTTTCTGGATATTCAGACAACCTTTTTTTTTAACCTTGATCGTGACTATTTAAATCGAATTCCGCGTTTGAAGGTTGAATTATTGAAGACTGCGTTTTGCAAGGACTTCTTCAGAGTACAAAAGTAATAACAAAAACGGAACTGTGTTTGTTAATAGGTCCTGAAAATTTTTAGAAATTGTTTTATTTGAATATTAAGTAACTCAGCTGTAATCAAATCAATTAAATAATTGTTGTAGAAAACTATTCTTTATACCAGTGGCGGTACGTGGTAATTGTATTTAGGGGCTCTTAATTTTGAACAATAACCAAGAAAAAAATAATAATTAATGATTCACTTACAACCTACATTCCGTCGATGTTTTAATCCAAATATAGCAATAATTTTTACTTTAAATAATCCGAAAGGAAACGTCATATAGGTAGAACAAAAAGTATTCAAACACAACACAAAATGTACATAAGTGTTAAAAACCGAAACAATAATGGAAAACAGAGCATTTAATTCATCACATTCACAAATCCATTTGTTTTTCTGGCAAATGTCCAGAGAAAATGTCTTTTAAAATTAGTTCCAACATTATTTTGCTGATTGAAATTTAATACCGCTGTAGGCCGTCCAAGTTTCTTTTAAAATTAATATTGAGAATACTTAGTTATGCTATTTTCTGCAATGTTTTGTTATAAAACTGCGTGAAGCAATCGAAATCTCACAAGAAATAAACGCGCTTCAACTAGCGATGCGCGATATCGTGATTTTTCAATCGCACCCTGAGTCGTTACTGCGATTTTTTTATATCAAGATTTTAAAGCATGACTTAATCACGACTTTCATATTCCGTTCATTTCGAATAGGAGTGCCTAAACTGTGAAAATTATAAAATTTGTGAATGTGCAACTTCGTTTCTCGTTGTTCTGCAAGCAGTTATAGCGATAAGAACTAATTTACTACCAAAACAGTGTTCGGAGCTCTAATACATTTATTTTCAAAGTCAAAGATTGCACCACATTTGCTATCAGCCCGGCGAATGCATTTACCCTCGGATTGCATTACATTTTGGGAGTACTATATTTGTAAATAAGCCCGCAAGTTTACGGAAGTCTCGGCTGCAACGTCGTTATCCTTGGCGTTGAAACTGCTATATCTCAATTTTGCTGCGACATCTTTTTCGCCCTTAATTAATATAAGTTTGGGCCACATTTCGGATCGCCTTCAGCCGCTTGGTGCATTGATAGGAGCGAGTGTGTTGACACATAACTCATGGTATGTTGGCATACTTCTTGAATATTGTTTTACATGTTTTAACCGGTATGGAATAGCTACCCCCGGATGTTATCACTTAAATCTTGTTATATTATAACGGTGGGAGAGATGATAAAATATATTTTAAATTATAAAATAGCTTCTATGTTCTAATGATATACAGGCTGTTGAAGGCTGGGAGGCTAGAGCTTCTGGGCCCCTAACGAGAAGCCCTCATTGTTTTATACTATAAATCATAGTGAGTGCATATTTTGTCTAAAATTGATGTATGACCATAACTGATAATTATACTGGTAAATTTATAACTTGTAAAATTGATGGTAAACAGTATTTATTGATGACGCAAACGAGTATTAACGTATAAATAGTTCAAGAGTATCACATCACCACATGTGTCAACGCTAGAAGCTATCATCTCAAACAGTTCGAAGTGGAACCGAATAAACAAACGTATTTGTTCCGAGATTACTTAATACTCGAGTGTTTTTCTACTACGTCAAGCTATTGCGGATAACATAATTGATATACAAAGATCATTGATTATTATCTTTGTTCTTAATGCATGGCATTGGCCTTTGGACTACTTACAGCATTTAACAAAACGTGCTTGTTCCAGATTTAGTTTGCTGGGTGCGAGCGGATGCGGAAAAACCACCCTTTTGAGTTGCATATTGGGACGTCGACGCCTGGATTCGGGAGAAATAACGGTGTTTGGAGAAGCAGTTGGGACAGGACGAACAAGTAGTATTACAAGAAGAGTCGGCTACATGCCTCAGGTGTAGAATTTATGAAACTATATTTTTACATCACGTTGGTTTATTCAATATTTTATAACATCCATTTTCAACCACTTATCAGAAAAGCTTATGCAATTTTAATGTCATTTGTTATCACACCACAAATTAACAACCTTTTTAAGTTGAAGATTACCGCATAAATATTATTCGTAATTGTTGCTAATACACAGTGTGGTTTTGTAACGTTTTGCCAAACTCCGAGGTATTATTCTACACACCCAGACAATTAAAAACGTCTCTATTCAGGGTGAATTCAAATGAAGTAGCATAAAAGATACGAGTAAATTTTTGAGTAAAAATAAGTAAACTAAGATTAAGCCAAACATACCTTAGTACAAAGTCGCACCTGATGACTTACAGCATCCTAAAGGTGAAGACAAAGACAATTTTAAATTAATTAATCAAGAATGCCTTGAATAGAGTACGCATATTTGACACACGTGAGTAACGATTGTTGATTAATACACCCTTTTAATGTTTCAGAAATTGATACTTAGGGAGCGCTGGTGCAGTTAAACACTGCTGTATTGTTTGCCAATAAAAAAATTAAATAGCAATAAAATATCTATATTAACTAAGGGTACCTATCAAAATTTCTAAAACTTTTAATAGTTTTGGTGGAGTTTTGATATTTGGTTCCTATATATTTTTTGGGTCGCTGTACACGAATATCAGGTTTGCCAACAAAAATTTTAACCGCAAACTTGTTTTTTTAAGCAAAAACGGTGTAAAAACCGTTTTCTTTTAGTTCTTTTTAAATTACCCGAAGGCTATCCATTTCTCGTAAATGTTAAACCTATATGAAATGAAACAAGATAACATTTCCTACATTTTATTTACTAGAGGTTTTGTCTCCGATCAATCGTTCAGCCGCGAGAGCGCGCGAAGTTATAGGCCAGTCAAATGGTAGAAAATAGGGTAAAGTTCTGGTGGAGTTTTGATATTTGGTTTCTATTTGTTTTTTGGGTCGATATACATGAATATCAGGTTTTTCAACAAGAATTTTGACCGAAAACACGTTTTCTTAAGCAAAAACGATGTAAAATAACGATTTTTTTAGTTTTTATAAATTTACTCGAAAACTATTCAGTTTCGTAAATGTTGAACCTAAGTGAAATGAAAGAGGATACAATTTGATACAATATGATAGTTTTTTTTTCTCCGATTAATCGTTCAACCGCGAGAGCGCCGCGAAGTTAGATGTTAAAAGCAAAAAAAAAGGGAATTATCCCAGTTTATTTCAAAGTAACTCTCCATTTTATCTTCATAAATGAAATGTTGGCAAACCTGAAATTCACTTACAACGACCAAAGAAACCTATATGAACCAAATGTCAAAACTCCAAAACTTTTCCCTATTTTTTATCATTTGACTGGACTATAATTTCGTGGCGCTCTCGCGGCTGAACGATTGATAGGAGAAAAAACCTCATGAACATAAACTGTAGCAAATTTTATCCTCTTTCATTTCATGTAAATTCAACATTAACGAAATTTGATAGTTTTCCAGTAATTTTAGAAAAACTAAAAAAAAATCTCCTTTTTACACCTTTTTTGCTTAAAAAACGTGTTTCCGGTCAAAATTCTTGTTGAAAAACCTGATATTCGTGTACAACGACCCAAAAAACATAGTACAGGAACCAAATATCAAAACTTTCCCCTATTCGTCCTTTTTGAGCACAATTTGGCTGGACGAAGGGTGAGACACAATATTACAGCAAAAAATACAGCAGTCATTATAAGGTCACCAAATCACGTTAGCTGCGGAAATACAGGTAGGGAAACGATCATCTGTCTAACTTCTAACCTAAAGAAACCATTATGCACTCGCATT
This sequence comes from Agriotes lineatus, assembly GCA_940337035.1. Taxonomy (NCBI): domain Eukaryota; kingdom Metazoa; phylum Arthropoda; class Insecta; order Coleoptera; family Elateridae; genus Agriotes; species Agriotes lineatus. The sequence continues at coordinate 50,344,573 of OW679203.1, read as the reverse complement.
TCGAAAGGTAAATTAATAATAAAAACTGTTGTTTATGCACTTACTAGTAGCGCCTATGATAAATTTGACTTTGACAACCTCGTTTTTTAACCTGTCAACTTGTGTTTCTCTATCTGCGTTAGCATAGCTACCGTGATTTAGTGACCTTAAGTCATTAGATGCAACAGCATCCCTTGTATTGCGCATCAATTTCAGAACTATTAAGAGACGGTATTATTAAATAAAGGGTTTTCCATTAAGAACTCCCATTTTTAATTTCGCAGCATTTTTGATCTGTTGAATAGCAAACCTTGAATCCTTGACATTTGACAGTAAAAACTGTACGATGTAAAAAAATAGAACGATACGCGCTCGAACAACGTATAGAAATAGTGAAAATTCATCATAAACATGGTGACAATTTATTATTAAAAATGACGGTTAAATCTAAGTAGGTAGATTTTCCTGAAATTTTGTGTAGGGCCATAATTTCTCATTTCGAACAACTTTTTTCAGTAAAATTTAACCTTATCATGAACAGAACGGGTAGTTTACCCGAAGAGAAAATAGTTTTCGCTTCACTGTCACAGCCGACTTGTTTTTTAAAAACTGAAAATATTTTTAAAATTCTCTTCAAACCAAGCAGGACGAAAGGCCCACAATCTTAAAATAAAATTCAAAAATGTTTAGTCCATCGGACCTTTTGCAACATTAATCCTGGGATACACTGTATATTATTTTTTACTAAGAAAGAAAATTGACTTTATTTGTCCTATATAGACATAGAAAATTTTTATTTCCAGCAAGATGGCGTTACGAACCACACAAGCCCCGAAACAGTTTTTATAAATAAAATGGGACTCATTATTGGAAAACCCTTTAATAGATACTGATGTGTGACAAATATGAGTACTCTCTGTTAAGGCATTCTTGGTTAATTAATTTAAATCTGTTTCTTCGTCTTAAACTTTAAGGGGCTGTCATCAGGCATCAGAATTTGTACTTATGTATGTTTCGCTTAAACTTCTTATTTTGACTCAAGGATTCACCGGCATCATTTATGCTACTGCATTTAAATACACCCTGTATAAACATGTGTTCGAAAACAATTCGTTTCAGGATTAGGAGCGGTTTTATTATCTAGGCGGCTGCAATAAATAATCGTTGTCCTGTCGTAATTGTCAGCAATTTTTATTTAATTAACTACCTTTACAGATTGTTTAACCCTCGCCCGGCGGAAATTATTTCAGTTACGCGGGGTGCGGAAATGGGTCTCTAGTGACCCGGATCGAATTAAATTTTTTTAAATTAGTTTTAAAGCATCACAATGTCTGTTTTTCTAATAAATACTTGCACATGATAATATAATCATAAAACTTTTATTTTTATTGACCTGCAGACTAAAAAATCTGGTGTGATACACTCACACAACTTCCTTTTACAGTGTTCTTATAATTAGTCAAAAATTTCATTTTTAATTTTTAGCCATTTGTCAAAAATTTTAAAAAATTACAAATACTACAAAAACGGTACAAAATAGAGCGTTAGTTGAGGAGAGAAATTTTCTCTAGAATTTTAAGGTCAATTCAAAAATGTAATAATATACCGGATGTTTTATTTAAAATAGGAGTTAATAAAAAAAATAGAAAAAAAAACAAAAGAAACCCACTTTAGAAGTATTCAACTGGAAAATCACCTATTTCACATCAATACACATTAAAAATGTAGTAAAAATGTAAAGTTTAAAAAAATCGTTGGAGCCGTTTTTGAAAAAATCGAAAAAAACTGAAAAATCACAAGAGTAAACACCTACTTCCGGTTATGCGATTTTCTTCAAAAGCTTGCTGTCTCATCTACATAGTACACAAAACTTACATATGAAGTTTCAACGCCATACCTCTTTTCGTTTTTGAGATATTCTGTTCACAGACACACAGACACACAGACACACAGACCAATGAAAAAAAATATGTTTTTTGGGATCAGGGGACTCTAAAACGTGAAGATCTGTTGAAAACTCAATTTTGAATTTTTGGGGTGAATCCAATACTTCCTTTATAGTAAAAGGAAGTAAAAATTCTTCATATTCTACGTCACTTTTATCGCTGCCACTGTCCTCATCAGACAAAAAATGAAAGTCGTTTTCGTCATCATCACGCATTAGTTCGTCATACAAATGTATTCTACAGCATCTCCATAACAGCTTCGAGGAATACGCAAACACCCAAAGCAGTATATTGGAAAACGGTAGAATTATTTAAAAAAAAATAAAGTTCGGGTCACTTGAGACCCGGTTTCCGCAGTCTGAAGGTTAATACCGTTTGTATATAGTATTTGTTTTTGAAAAGCTTGCATTTTGAAATTTTAAAGACTTCTACAAAAACGGTCGTTTTGTTAAAATATACACAAATATAGAGTTAGTAAACATGCACAGGTGGACTCATGGAAATACCAAAGAGGCAGGTCGTATGTGCATGCCACATGCTATAAGTTGCTTGCATGCAACATCACTATAAGAGTTCAAAGTGCTCCAGTAAATGTACCAATGATTTCTGGCTAACTCAAAGGTGATGTCAAGGAAGTCGCTAGCTTCCCGTTTAAAGAGCGAGAACAATTATGCAAATTCGTTTTAGCTTGCTCTACACGAGATCGTGTGTTAATACTCCCAGAACCTCAAGGCGGCGTTGACAAAGCAAAATGCAAGGGGAAATTGAAATCTCAAATAAACCGGCCCGTGACAAGGACTCTTGGCAACCAAGACGGGAAAACTTAATAATAAGTGGTAATTTGGAGCTAATATCAGCTAACATATCCCATATTTTAGGGTGTCAAAATCGACCCCCAAAAATTAAAAACTGAAAGCTCCCCTAATTTTCGATGCTTAAATGCGCAACTAATGTATTGGGAAAATCACACCAAATAACCTTCTACAAGCACGACGGTATACGAGTGAATAACACAAAGAACACCCATTTTGTCCAAGACATACACTAATAAGCGCCTTGTAAATTGGACCAAGGTCGACTATAAGTTTTTCTGCGTGTGAACAGCTTGAGAGATGGAAGTAAAAAGAGAGAGGGGCCTAGATGGTCTGGCGCCCGACAAGTCAAAAACAAAAACAGCGTTGCAGGAGCAGCAGCAACTCGAATAATTGGTCCAGAAAATTTAGAAGAACGAGTGGTGTACTAAGTAGAAGATGACCCTAGAAGTAGTACATGACGAATTGCAGCGGCGAAGGGGAGTCTCTCAATGCCCAGAATTTAAATTACGAAAAGTACAAACGCCTGTTAAGACAAGTTGTTGAAAAGTTAAATAAAGTAAAATAACTGAAGCATAATCATAATATTACAGTGTGTCTGGCGAAGTATCAGACATAGGAAAATTTACATTGGGAAATTATAAAGTGATCAATTATTGTTGTATACACGATTGGTCAGAAGTGAAAAAAAAACTGAAATTAATTTGACGTTTGTCGTTTCTGACCAATCACGTGCCACGATGCTTACATAGTAATGGTTGACCGTTCAATCATTTTTTTATGTTAATTGGGCTATCAGTTGGTAAAACACACTGTATATTCCGAGTTGGTTACTTACACCTGCCGACTACTTTTAGTTCCTTTACCCCCAATTTCTCTATTTTCAATATCTTGCGTCCCGATTGGTTAATATGCGCTTAGACACCAATGCCTACTTTCAATACACATTTAACATGGGATATTGAGAGTTTTCACATCAAATAGTATTTGAATCTTCTACTTCTGGACAGGAAGAATATAGACTCAGTTACACCAAAAATGGAGATTGTGAGTGTTCATGTTCATTCTAGAGAACTCAATTGTTTGTTAAGATAGTATACTGAACAAATCTGATCTGTACGCCCCGGTGTTGAGTAACATTTGTTTTTGACGAAACGTTGATTTAGATACTTATAATGAGCTTTGTTATAGAAAGGTCTTTGTGATAAGCGTCGCGTCAGTGGGTTAGGTTTAAGGACATTTTTTTGGAGTGCCCGATTAATTAGGATTGTCTGCCCTTTTTATATTGCGACGAATATTTAATTCAATTCCTTTGCTTATATGAACCGCCTATCATGTTTTACTGATAATTCATACATTTAAAATTTTGACTTTTCCTTGTTTTACGAACTTGCATTTATTTTAACATTAAGCTTCTGGGTTGTTTTGCATTTATTCCAGCTTCATGTTTGTACATGCATACGTACATCCGTATAATCCAAACAATAAAGTCAAGTCCAAAACACTATTATCGTTTAAATGTGCAAGAAACCAGTTACAGTATAAAACTTTTCTGTTGCAATCTAAAGGTCAGAGTTCTTGATATTTTTGTAGTCTGTATGGATACACCTCCAACTCTTGCTATAAAGTAAAATCTATTTTTTGAGCAACTATTCGAATCGATTTGATTGGTCCAGCTTGCACTCAAATTCTGAACTTCTCCATTTATTACTCAGTTGTAAAATACGGCGTATCAGTTTTCCGCTTATACTACCTGTTTCTTTGAAAGTTGTCACAGTAGGATAAATTTTTTTGTCATTGTCTCAAAAAGTTATCTATTTCTAATTAACTGTTTTTCTTAATTGTAAACAGCTTTAGACTTGATAATACTGTAACATCTTCAGTATAGTTGTTTCAGATATATTTACCACGTTAGCAATAATATATATTTTTATACACTTGGCATTCGTCATATTAATATTTGAATCGTGGCAAATACGAAATTTTACAGAAGGAACAAAAATACGCCAATCTACTTGCCCTTCATTAAACTGTTGCATCCGAGTGGGACCTAGATTGAAGAGCGCCCCCGCCACTTGCAGTCGAGATCACAGTAAAAACTCGAGCGCTCGGAAAGGAGTTCGACTCCCGGCCGGGGCGCTCCGATTTTCACTTAATTAAGGCATACTAGTTTAAGTGACCCGCGCACCGCCCTGATGTAATGCGAAAGCGGTTCCAGTGGGGGAACGGTAGAAGAGCTTAGAAAAGGAAAAAAGGGGTAAAATAGTTTCTAAGCTCTTATTATTCAACAAAAAATGATTATGTCCTTTTGTTGAGTGATGATTATGGTCAAATATAAAGATCATGTTTATAATTTTCTTGATTTTTCTTTTATTCTAAGGGTACAAATTCTGTTCGGTTGGTTCGACGACCATTGTTGCTGGTTGGATACCGGTTTGAAAACATTAACCCCAAATAACGGGACTGTATCAAAATAAGATGGCTGGCCATATACCGAAATGTTTAACGGTTTTACGTGTTTTATTTGTGTAGAAATAATGGTAAAGTACTCGAAACACATACTACCAACGGCTAAAGAAGACACTAAGTTATTTTCCCATTAGAAAATTCTGAATCATAACCGGTAATTGGTATCAACCTGAAGGTACATTGTGCACACGGAATTAACACGACTGCCATTTAAAACCTACTATGGTCGACGTTACGGCCTTGTGACGTCATACAATTTCGGCCTTCTGTGTAGGTATTACTGGCTGTAGCCACTTTGCATTGAAAGTCTTATGTTTAAATCTAAAAGCACCCGACGAAAGCCGGCGTCCGTAGAGCTTCCCGAGGCTGCCGATCTTTGTTACCGAGATTGCCAGACTTGAATGTTATAGATGTTTACTTTCATAGCCTTCTCAATAGTTGATTGCGAACAGTAAACAAAGAAGATGAACTAGACGCCATTTTATGAGAAAACGTTTTCCTTAATATTAGCCTTCTGATATAATAATATAATCCGTTTACGACATTGAATGACTAGTGAATTATTGCTAAAATAAAACGTCTTGTCTTTATATAGTGGGAAATGGGAGACCATATGTTCTTATGAACTGTTTTGCTTATTTATGATTTCTGCAGATACTTTCAGTTTCTGTATTGGTTGTTTCGTTGACGTCATCTTAGCATATTATAACATATTTATATATTTTTGATATATTTTCTTTTTCTTCTTCTGGGGATAAGCTATACGTTGGAAATCATGTGTCTTTCCCTCTTTTCATCACAGAACGTTGATAATCTTAAGAATGCCTGCCTTTGCTTCACTGAATCAGGTTTCTTATTATATGGAACCCACTTCGTGATGATGGTCCGATCATCTCAGGCATTTGTTGAACATATATTGCCCAATTACGCAGACCCCGATGTTTTCCACCCATGATTTCAAAAATATGATATAGAAAGCTTTTATACTGATAAACAAAGCAAATCGGATAAAAAAAAAACATAAAAACACAAAGCCAGACGTAATGGTGGAATCGACCTTTTTCGGTCAGTCGAGCTGCATACAACCGACCAATAGCAATATGCTATTCAAATTTAGCGCTCATTTGGGAGATGGGCTCTGCTCAATCTGTTCGTTAAACACAGTATAATAAGGCGCAATGTTTGGAAGACGTATGAAGGGGTTGGTAATGGTAAGACATAGTGATTGAATATTTTAGTTCTTAGGTGCAGTGTATACTGGATTCTTGGTGAAAGCTTAACAATAGAATCGACTAGCACTATTATAATAATTTGGCTGTCATTTATTATTTTTTTGTGTTTGGAAATAATTTTTTATTGCGATCTTCATGGCCGGTTGCGAATAACTTATTTATGTGAATCGCTTGCTGCGCTCGCTTGACTATAAACTGCGACTCGTCCAAGTCCTTAATTTCGAACTTGTAACGTAAATAGCTATTCACAACCTAAATTATTTTCTTAAGATTCGTCCTCATGATCTGGGGTCATATAAAAATGTAATTCGTCGTTGTCTTCGCCTACTCGAATAATCATTTCATTTCTTTTTATAGATTCATTTTCAATGTTTTCGGCATGTGCACATATATATTCCCATTATTGTACGCTGACATTATTAAATATCTTTTCTGCTAATCTTCGTATATCATATAGCTGTCGTGTTGTGTGCAACTACATAACTTTTCACCAAAGCCCATATATTTTCCATTAGATTTAGCCCAAGGTGGTACTTAGGGAGTAACCGAAGTATCAATTACGTAATGTATACAAACCTTTTCGTGTCCTTGAATTTTTGAGTATAGCTAAACTTTGGTTTCTTACAATTCGTATGAAATTGTTCTTTCTGACAGCCATCGTTGCATGTTTTCTTTTTTTCAGTTTGACACTGGATTGGTTTTTCAATGTTTAGTGCAAACTCTTCTTTTAACCATTTTACATACTTTTGTGATTCATATATATCATCGTGATGATCCCCTGTGTTGAATGATGATTTAAATGCTAATAACCCGGCCTGGTTTTCATCCAGCAAGTATAATTATGTGTCGCTGACTTTTTGCTACAGATGCATTTAAACATTTGTCGCTTCTTTTGTCCCGAGCTTTAGTAACCGTATGTGAACAGTACCTAGGTTTTGTCACTATATACAATATTTAGGCCATTTTCTATGTTTTTCTAAGAATTCAATACCTTTTGTTTGACATGCGTTGTTAGACCACAAACAATAGCAGTACGCAAATGAATTTGTTGCTAAGATGACAAGAAATAACAGTCCGGAAATAACTTTTCGGTCTAGGCCGCAAATTACTTTCCCGGTCTACACCGGCAAAGACGTAACGTAAGTATTCTATTAAATTTTGGGTTTATTCCGATCAGAGAAATTATAGTACTTCTGTGTAACACGTAGGAGTTGGACTTCTCGGGAATATATAGCTTTTCCTACTGCTTACACAGTATACTATTATGCACGAGTTTTCTAAAGCAATCTATTTTCCCAGTGAAATTGACACCTCTTTGTTTTTTACGGCCTCAAAAAGTGCTTTTATCTTAGTTCGCTTATTATATATATTTGTGTATGTTTACAGTGCATTTCGAATATATTTTTTTAAAAATTGATCCACTGAAGACTTGCCTTTATTAGTTTATTTCATTTTCCAACGCAGGTTGCTTTGGCAACCCTCTCTTGCACATTACTCGCAGCAGCAACAATAGGCTCTCTTTGCCTTTATTCATTCATAAACTTACAAACGTCATAAACTATTTTCGGCCCTTCGCAATGAACAGTTTTTTACCGTTAATTCTAGACCACACTCATTCCGTCAAATGAAAAATATTTTTTTATTTATTGTCAAATCAGTACTGTCACAGCACCTTAACAACAACGTGGCTGCGGTCACCGCCTTTCCTCTCTGTACCGCTTCGTACAAACAAAAATTATAAAAACATACGTCATTATAGTAACAAAAACCAAAAACCATTGTTGCAACCAAAATAATAAATCATAGTATCCACAAGTCACTTATTATAGAGGCATAATTACACTGATATTAGATCATCTAGGCCCTAAACCGCCTAGAGTTTTATACCCATAACACACTAGAGTTTTATTTCATTTATTTTTATGTTGTTGGTAGCATTGCCATGCCATGTCAAATAACAAACAGAACCTAACCTACTAACCTCGAATTTAACATAGACTGACAATACACTTCAGTACTGCCAAACGTATAACACAGGCGACTCTAATTATAAATGTATTTGTTACTGTGTACATAATTTAGGTTTTTTGGTATTTATTGAGCTGTTGGATAAAATTTTTTATGGCACATGGGTGTTATGACAAATAAATAATTCACTTGAGAAAAGGTTCCTCTCGCCCTGACGCCTCGACGGCTCAACTTTTCTTTCGTGGATTATTTGTAATATAACATCCTCGCCATAAATAACTAAAATCCTTAATCGTACGATCGATCTATTTTACTTACACTGTGCGTAAGAGCACAGGCTATTTACCATCAATATCATAGCAATATGCAAACGGCTAACAAGTTCGCTATCGCTCGCTCGTGGAATAACGTGCTACCACGTAAAGTTCTAAGTAACGGTCTTACAATGTAAATTACTATTAACGAAATTTTTAAAAATACCGACAACAGTGCCAAAAGTCACAGTAGTGATGAAACGTGTTTTTAGCAGAAAAAAACTACTGACGATTCCTCAAATACGAAAAACAAATATTTATTTTTGTAACTATTTTTATTTTGGGTAAATATCAGGTGTACAGCAAATACGGACTCCCTTTAACAATTTACTACTACATATACATAATTATTAATATATAGCAGAGTCTGCGTTTATATGCCAAACAAAAAATAGCAACGAAAATAAAATATGAGATAACTAAACATTAAATGATCTAGAATTCCGCAATCTAAGAATTATTCTAGACATCTTATTTTTAAATTTCCTAAAAGAACATGCAAACATATCAGCGCAGTTGTCACACGCATTATAAAAATAGAAATTTACAGATAATCTATACACTGAAGAATTAATAGAACAATTGGTATTGCAAACAGATACAGATAAGAGATAATTTCTTTGGGTCATTCGCTGTGGAACCCTCAGGTCAAATTCCGACAATAAATCCGCACAGTCGATTTGTGTGGAACCTATGAAACCTATAAAGGTCAAATTTTTTTTTTATTTGAAAGAATTAAACAAATTAAATGTGAAAAAACTAACACTATGTAGCCTTGAAGTAGTTATTTGTAGAATAAGTATAGAAAGTAGGATTTCCTGCATCGAGTGCGACGATTGCAATCCGAACGTAGGGAGGGTTGCAAGACGACTAACAAAACTTAATATCGCTGTAACTAAGCACACGTGTAGAAACCATTAATGTCTTTGGTTACCTATACATTTACCACCCAAACGTGGTTGAAAATCCATAATCTCCAGAAAAACGCATTAATGTTAGGTCAAATGTTTCTATAAATAGCCTAATAGCATTTGCGAGGAATACTGAGAAAAAAGATAAAAAGAATGGTAAAAAATAGATAGTGTGGGTCACTAGAGTCCCTGTTTCGGCTGAATCCATCACGCCATATTTCCATGAGAAACTTTTGCACCTTTGTTTTCTTTCCTAATAAATTCTATTATGCTACGATGTTTAGCAGAGCTTCTTTGAAGACTAAAATTCAACTTTGCAAATATTGAGGAACTAACTTACACATACATGTCTCCAGAAAAAACTAAGATCTCTTTTAACAATGTAGTCATTTCAGTTCTTATTTCCAGGAAATGGCCCTATATGGCGACTTTACTATCGGTGAGACGTTGCTATACTTCGGATGGGTGGCCGGGATGAACAGCGAGAGTATTGAAGAAAGATCTGCGGTCCTGTCAAAGTTATTAATGTTACCCCATTTCGATCAGATGGTTAATTCCCTTAGCGGTGGCGAACAGCGACGAGTTTCTTTTGCTTCTGCTCTGTTGCCTGGTGCTGAGTTGCTGATCTTGGATGAACCAACGGTTGGCGTTGATCCACTCCTAAGGGAGATGATTTGGGATTATCTGCTGAAAATTACTAGAGAAGAAGGTGTTACTGTTATAATCACCACCCATTATATAGAAGAGGCACGAAAGGCAGACACTGTAAGTATTTAATACTCGTATAATATTTTACTCGGCCAGCTGGGCGGTTGAGTGGGTTAGCAATCTGCTTAGCAGCCAGCTGGACATGAATTTAAATCTGGCCGTAGCCAAGAATTTTCTCGAAGCGGAAATGGATTTGAACTCATTAATGAAGTTGGGTTTAATTTAGGTTTAGGATGGTTGAGTGTGCGGTATGTTTGGATGCGGAGAAGCATAGTGTAAGTTGCGAGCGGCTTATTACCTCCGTTGCACTTCCCGCGAGGTATGAATGGTCCTTGACACCTAAAGGTAAAAGGGGCTATAGATAATGAATGAATGAATGAGTGAATAATATTTTACTCTTTTAACTCAATTTGCCGTGGCTTCAGTCACTACAATATTTATTAAATAATATTTTTATTTAATTTTACGGGAAATAGTGCGAAAGCATTCTTTTAATTTTCTTATTTTGAATATGGCATGCCCATCTTGATTACAATGGACAAGTTGATCAATAGATATTGCAGATAGAAGTACAGTGCTCTTTATGTTTCAAAAATGTTTAAAGATTATAGTAGAATTGATGTGAGTAGGATTCGATATTTTAAGAACGGAGACACTTTAACAACCATGTTAAAGGAACTTACAAAGTTTCTGCTTGATGGACTTATTCCAGCTGTGTTCTCTACCTCGTGTAGATACCGATGACAATGGGAAAATAGTCTGTAACACATCCATTTACACCACTGGCTGATAGATTTAGAAGCTTCTAGGAATTTTTCCAAAAGACACTGAACAAGAACGTAACTAATAGTTTGTCGAAGATCTTCACAATAATATTTTAAAGACACTACCACGTATCTTGAAGCATCATGCATAGACACCGTCCATGGCCAGTTCGGGACCTATTTCTGTAACAAATTCCCCAGTATTCATTGAATGCTAGTTACCACCTAATGAAGAAGTCGACTATCAACAACCCGCTCAGGGCCGGTATGGAATCTGAATTTGAGACTTAACTGATGACATCACGGTGTATAGATAAAGGCTGGACCATGATCATTGATCTCTTTCTTCAATTTCCCTTTGGCAGCGACGAGTCTTCGTATGTTTGTGGACGGATTGTTATAGATTTAGATGTAGCGGTGATTCTTTCCTAAATGTAACTATATTGGCCCCCCCCCCAAGGATTTTCCTACTAGTCCAATAGTTTCTGAATTAGGTTGTTCTTAACTCCAAGCTTTTGAGAGTTCTTTTGAGGCGCTTATTGTTAATAAACAGGTGACGCCGAAATACGTTGGATAAGGGTTACGTCTGATTTTTTTCTCTTTTAAACAGCATATTCAATTTAGCGTTAGCTTGCCAGTTTGTTACATTACATGCACATATCTTGAGTTTAGCAGGATTATGTTACAATTGCCACTTCCTATAGTAATTTTAAAACAACTACATTTACCGTAATTTGATGACTATCACTACTCATATTGGCATGGTCTACGTAGCTTTAACGTTTTCAGAGATTGGATAACTCCATATATTATGAAGGAATCACATTAATGATATATCAAAGGTCAATTTTCAAGAAATGTTTCTATAGTTAACGAGATTTTTTTATCCAGGGATACATATTACTTTAAATTTCTTGTAACCTTCCTATAATCTCATAAGGATTACCACATGAAGACCTATATAGAGATAGTGTTGCTGAATCCAATTTTCACAGTAAGTTAGAAGTTTATACATTTTTTTAAATTCCATCATGGTAGTAGTTATAATATTTTAAAGATTATAAGTTGTTCTTGGATAGTAAACAGTGAGTGTATATGCTGACTATGAAGACATTATCCTAGAGAGTTCCTAATAAAATTTATAGTTTTATTGAATGCATATGGTTTAACAAAGCACGAATCATGGTTAATATTTGTTCTCAATCTAGCACGTTAAAGACTTTTCTTGTTTTTGTATCATATAGAAGATATATGGTGTTGATTTTCAACCACATGGTCAGCTGCCTGTTGTCAAATAGATATTAGCAATGCAGATATGTAGGTATGTAGTAGTAATGATGTAGACTTTGTACTTGTCTGCTGAAGCACCGTTTAGGAGTTATGGCTCTAAAATCTTTATTTCTGTGCCCCATAAAGATACAATTCTTATTGAAATCGTCTGCAAACGCTCTGTCTTAAATAAATTGACCTTAGAATGGATGTAAAGATATTAATATTCCACAGAAGATATAAAGAACGCATTTTGTTGTTTATAAGTAATTACCTGGTTGTTATTACTTACAGATTGGTCTGATGCGGGGAGGAGAACTTCTAGCCCAAAACGCACCGGATATTCTTCTACAAAAATATGCTGTCCAAAGCTTGGAAGAAGTATTTCTCCAGCTTAGTACCATGCAAAATAAGGGTCATCAGCAATCCAACGTTGCAGAGCAACCTTGTTTTCCACCCAATACAAATAACATTAAAACTTCTATAGACGAGAAGCGCGACTTCAAGATTTTAGACTGCTTGCCGGATTTAAACAGAAACCACTTAAAGGCCCTTATCTGGAAGAACATTTTGTGGTGGATGAGGAATATTCCTACCCTAGTACTTATGATTGCTCTACCTGGTCTGACTGTTGCTCTATTTTGCATGTCTGTTAGAAATCCGAAAGATCTTCCTATAGCTGTGGTTGATTACCAGACGAACAACTCGGATGTCTGCAGTGGTACCTTAACCTGCAATGGGACACAGCTCAGTTGCAATTATCTACAGTATTTGAAGAAACGTTCTTTAAGAGTGGTAAAGTATGATTAAGACAGTTTTTTATAATATATATTCATTGAAATTTCTGAGATCTTATTGGTTTGTACATTACACCCACACATTTTTAATAAAACAACTAAATGTAATATCATGAAAAATACTGGTGCATACCATTAATATACAGTAATTCTTACCACACAGTTTTAAAAACTTAAATTCTTATGTTATTCAAGATAACATGAACAAAGTCAGCATTTTTATTAAGATACCCTTTATCTTTAACACGAAAATTACCTAACAATATTTATAAAAACATATGACGTTTGCTAGAACGAATTTTAGCAACTACTAAGGGGTGAAAATTATATAGGAACAACTACAGCAAGCACTGTCATTACAAATTAGACTTTTGGAAAAACCATACCCATAGATACAAATGACAGTCACTACGTAAATGATGAACCGCTTGTAAAACTCAAAATATATCTGAAAATACAAGCGTAAAATTGACGTTGTAGAAAAACTTGTTCAGCATGATCATCATCATAATCTTCATATTAAACCATTACAGCTTTTTTCAATATTATCAATTGCAATTAAACAGTAATAAAAGTAAACATGCAAAATTCTGAACCGTCAGTCTAGTAGGTAGAAGTAGACCTTGAATAAGCATGCACGTTTCCAAATTGATTAATAATGAACTGGCCACGCACACTGAATTAGTTGTTTTTATGTATCCCCTAACAAAAACTCTCATTTCGGCTGCGCTGTTTTATAAATATGAAGTGGTTTCTCAAGCTACTTTGCTTTTAAAATCAGTAGAATTTTCCACAACAAACTCTTTAACCTATACTATTTGTTGTCTGGAAGGCAACTATTGACATTTCAATACATCTGCAATGAATCTTTAAAAGTTTCTGATAACTGTAAGCCACCTGGTTTAAACACAACATAGCAACAATGATTCTAGCTTCTGGCCCGTTTGAAACCATCAGTTTTGCAAAAATTACATCAATTTTTGACGTGTTTGATGATTAGATAACTAGAAGATTGCTAAATCATTTGAAACTATTAGCTAGAAATACATCTCTATCTTATATAACTATTAAATGCTGATGCGGAGTTCACTCAGAGACATAAATAAAAAAACCGCCCAGCAACACCAATCACCACAGAAAATGTAAGCCCTGTTAGTTTGACGAAATCTGAAAAATACGGAACCACTTACAGGATTGACATAGTCCAGTATAGAATATGCAGTACGAACATATGAGTGTTCAAAAGTTAGTGAATCAGTGGGTTTTCAACAAATACCTGCAGAATAGTGCAGTTATAGTATTTAATAATGGCAACTTACATTTTATTACGTAACAATACGCTTTCCAAATGAGAAGAAACCAATGAAGGTGAAACAAGGCTAAAGAAAATGTTCGTCATATTGTTTGAAGACCGAATAATATTTGATTACTAGTTAATCACCCGAGCTACGCTTCGGTTCGCTAATTAAAGAGAGATTCATTAATATAAATTAAAAAAAAGATGCATCGGCCGGGAATCGAACCCGGGCCGCCCACGTGGCAGGCGAGCATTCTACCACTGGCCCACGATACTTCGTTGAATAGGCGCTGCTATAATGCTAATTACACGATTTAATTAAAACTTTACTTTTTCGTACTAATATTGAAAATAAAATTTTTAAGCTATCATACAATTTAATTGGTCCAGTATATTCGGAGGAGATAGCGAACAAACATACAAAGAAAGAGACCTACCATTTTATGGTATAGATATGTGACAAAACCACTGCCAAGGTCGAATTATCGTTCCATCACATTGTGCTTATAGATTTTTTTAATATGCCGGAGCTAAGCTATTGTCTGTCTTATGATGAATGACCTGTGCTACACCAGTTGTGTAACAAGCTTATTGAGTGCGCAGTAGCTCACCAGGTTAAAGCATGTCTTAAACTGTAATAAGAACAGGCGAATGCTCGCAAAATTTCAATTAATTATAGCTTCTAAGGTACGTAGATAAATGCTTTTGTTATTGTTTAAGCGCCACCTAGCGTTTATGTAATGGGAGTTTCGCTAGAAAAAATTCCGGATGATGGAAAATCTGTATGGTGTTGATCTTTGAACCTGTCAAAATGTTTACGTTACGGCGTTGAACTATGTAATTTAGACTCCTTATTATTTTTGTATCTTTGGAATGCTTACTCAGCTAAAACACATGCGGAATTGCATTGCGTTTTACAAATGAAAATAATTCAGCTTTGAAGCTGTGACCTCATCTAGAGTTTCCGCAAAGCAATTCCTAATAATTATACCTGCTCGTTATTAGCAATGCCAGCTCTTCGAAAGAATTCCAGTTTGGGTGCGTAAGATACATTGTAAATTGATGATAACTCGCACATGCAATGTAATAGTTATTATAGTCATTAGGCCGATATATAGCAAATAACGGACGTGGTTGAATAATCAACCAAGTCCGTTATTTGCATATCAGTCGTGTGTTATTTTAGATTTTTCGTAATTCATTTTAACATGATCTGTTAAACATAATGTGGCCCTTAACGGCTAGCGGTCGTTATGATCCTTAACAACTGGCAGCTGTTATGAATGACTTTTATGTGTTTATTAGATTCAGTTAAAATACAATAACATGATAATTGTAACGATTACTAATTTATGCAACTTGATTTTACATTCAAGATCAACTTCTAATTATTTTACGTCATTGTTTAATAGCTGTGGATAGCTCTGGCCGAGGCTTCGTTAACAGCTGAAGTAAGAGATACGCTTGAGTCAAGAACAAATATTTATTTTCTTTAACTATTGTACAGAACCAAGTAAAAATGTCTTCTAAAATTATTTACATAAGAAAGAAATTAAAACAAATAATAACTCCAAATTATAAATTATTTTGGTATCTTAGGTGGCCCTGCTGAAGCTGCAGTGGCTGACTTAAGGTATTGGCGGTCCGTCTCTAGTCCTGTGATTCAGGTAGCTGTAATCCGAACAACATTAAATAACTCACTCGTCCCCGGGTTGTTGCAGATCTTGCAAATTATTAGTCAAACGCCGAAATTATTCTAGGTTAATTAACAATGGCTCCAGACTGAACAAACGCGAACGCTCCGCCTCGTTAGCGAAATGAATTTAACTGACCCCGAGAATGATCTGGAACTAACGCTCGTTCATCGCTGGCCGGCAAAACTAAAGCGTTCGGGTCCGCACGATTTACAATTCAAATACTATACGAACTCTCGATTTGCGAATTATTGAACTGAATTTAGGTCGCTTTGCACCTCGGGCTAGCGAATTTTCTACGGCGAGCTGTCGGAAGGAATTGTTTATTAACAGCATGGTTTTATGGGCTATCGGATAGGGATCTAGGGCAGGTTTTTAAGCTGCAGGATTTTTCCTTGCGTTGGAGAATTAATAGGACAGGGTAGTTCTTTATTTAACAGCGCTTCCATTGCGCTGGAAGATTAATAGAACAGGGTAGGTTATCAGCGGCAAGATCTTCCATTGCGCTGGAGGATTAATAAGACAAAATTGCTTGTGCAGTTTTACTAACATAGGCAGGAGAGGTTTCTGATCAGGTAGTTTGGGACAGGATTCTTGTCTTACCGGACAGGTATCGGGACTGGTGACGACTGGTGGAGCCCCTTGCGCCAAGGGCCTAAGTTAGCCCTCAGATTCTGGTTTTGATCTGTCTGACTAAGGATCGGACTAAAATTGTGTATCGACTGAGCGGGCATTGCTCTTTTATGTGATTCAGGACGGTCGACCTGGTAAACTTAGAGTGGGGCTAAAACATGCTAGTTAAACGCGGGCCGGAAAGTAGGGATGCGCGGATCGGGAGACGCGGCGAAGCTTGCGCAACTCGTCGGCTTCACACCTGCGCGATGCTGGATTATCAGTAAGATCTCTTCGGAATTCTTCGAGTTTTTCTTGCCTTCCGCGTGGCTCCAAATGTTGGCGCGTCACATATTTTTGTGGTGTGATAGCGTCTACAAATTGATAACGGTAATTACAACG
This sequence comes from Agriotes lineatus, assembly GCA_940337035.1. Classification (NCBI taxonomy): domain Eukaryota; kingdom Metazoa; phylum Arthropoda; class Insecta; order Coleoptera; family Elateridae; genus Agriotes; species Agriotes lineatus. Next base: position 50,327,399 of record OW679203.1, on the reverse strand, counting down.
TTTAGAAAACAATTTGCCAGCACGCGAAACGTCACATAGTATTACAAAAAATAATAAACATCAACGACTAATGTGGGTGCTTCTGATAAAAGCTGAAATACGAACCGGCATAAATGCTTTACGCTATGTAGCGAAAGATTTTCCCCAGAGCTTCGTTTCAAGAATGGACAATGGCAGTTCAAATATTTTCAACGAGACGTAAATGAACAATAGTGGTTCCTTTAAATCCTATCAGAGGTCGATATGACATTTCCGTTGTACTTCAAGATGGGAATTTCAAACCTAGTAGCCTGTATAAGCTGGATAGATACGACAATCGTGGTAAATTCGCCAAAACAGCTACATTTTGTAACAGTACGCTTACATCACAGGCACGGAAACCGTTAACTTGACTGTTCTTGTGCAATTTTTACAACGCACGGTCTCGTTTTTTGCTTTATGATGCCGGTCAACCACTCAACCTGAATTTTTCCGTCCTGTGGCGCACTGATTTCCGGGTCCGGGTTCAAACAAACTAAAATACTAATCCCCTTCTACATTCTTTCTTTGCGTGCCAAATATATGCGGACAAACGATTTTTAAGTAATCCTACAACTTTTTGTGACAGCATTTATTCCTTTTCACCCTCTCGTACGACACTATCGTTCTAAGTCGAGTCCTGGATTGCCCCATCTTCTGTTTTCGACTTATTCTAGCTAGTAAATTCCAGTTTCAAATATTCAAAACGTTTCTTGCATCTTCGGCAACTTTATTTTCACAACTCTTCCTCAGCGTGACTACCGGTTCCCTCCCTTCATATTGCCAGTTATAACTCTTTTGAGATTTCTTACGGCTTTATCACAAGCCTTGTTTAGTGCAGCCTTTGTAGTTGTATGAAAGTTCTTCCAAGTGTGGTTGTATCTAATCCTCAATCCTGGTGTCTTTCACTGGTCCTAGTATTCGTCTGCAGATTTTCCTCTCAAATCGATTTGCTGCCTCTGTCTTTTTTTGTGTGTGAATCTCCTATCCATTTTATTAGCATAATACAGAGCGTATATGATTGTCGTGTAAAGTCACACATTACCCTTTTTTTGAATTTTATCATTTTATTGAACTATAAGGAACTACAGATTTTGGTCACGTTGCAATTAAATATAGCTTGTTCTATAAAGCTGTCGATATAGTATTCGTCCAAAATGACAGTAAAAGTAAAATATCGGGTAATAACCAACAAGCGAGCAAACCCAAAATCTTTTAAACATTAGAGACTTCTTTGAAGAGGAGAAACGTCGGATTAACGTAAGTCATGAATGTCTTGGTATGAATAATGTGCTATTTAGAGCATCCCCTGCATTAAAGGTTACATATAACTTAAAGTCATTCTGATGTCTACTACCTGTGATCTAAATATGATTTTGAATTTCACTTTAATAAATATAAAACAAACGTTTTCAACGCTACGTTTTTTATTTATGACGTCACAGAAAAAGGGTAATGTGTAGACTGTAGACTTTAGTTATGTGCGGATTTTTGTACTTCTGTGCACTTCTCTTGCTCTAAATCTGTCTTTAATTCCATCCTTTACGATGTTAATTCGTAAATATGTGAAGTGCCCTTTTTCTGTGACGTCGGAAATAACAAAACATGGCGTTTAAAACGTGTGTCTTATATTACATTGAAACTCAAAAAGGTTATTTAGATCGCAGTTAGTAGACTTTAGAAATAATTTGACATATACCTAACCTCTTTAATATAAGGGATACTCTAAATAGCACATTATTCAAATCAAAACATTCTTGATCTATGTAATCTGGCGTTTCTCCTCTTCGAAGAAGTCCCTAACGCTTAAAACAAGATTTTAGCCTTACTGGCTTGCTTATTATTGCGCGTTATTTTACTGTCATTTTGGACAAATGTTCCATTAACAGTATTATAAAACAGGCCATACTTAAAGTGGACCTCACCAAAAATTGCAGTTTTTTTTCGTCCAGTTTCTTATAGTTAAATAAGCAGAGAAAATTGTTACGTCACAGCAAAAGGGTAATGTGTAGACCTTACTAGTTCAATATTGTAATCCCTTATTGTTATATTCTGCCGGGGTCTGATAGGTCTGGTCTGTTTTAACATCTTTTTTATCAGTTACCTAAAGTACTTTCTTTGCTCGCTGCAAAGAAATATCTTGTCATTATGTTTATATCGTCTGTGTAATCTTCCATCAGAATTTGATGCATAAGTCCGGCTTCGCACTTCGTACGTATTTATTTGTCTATGAAGCGCATTCCTTAACACTTGATAAATCTTTACAACAGCCTGAAACAAATGCTTATCGCTCAAAATGCACTAATTTCCTGCAGAATGTTACTCTAAACTCGTGGCATACAACTGCTGCTCCGTGAATTGGGCTCGCTTACATCGCCAACCTTGTATGACTCGTGAGGAACTTCTTTACGAATGCTGCGAGACTTCTGGCTGTCGCCTCTTTGGCGACTGACGTCACGAAACTCCTTAGCAGCTTTGCAATTGCGTATTTACCGAGTACTCGATTAAAATGGTGTTTAGTTGAAGTGCCAACACGTATTTCTACAAACGAACTTTAATTACTGCGTATTTCAGCCCGGCTTCTACTGCCTTAATTTTCCCGGTTTGCTCGAAGTATCCATATCTATCGCTGAACACACACAACTGAGCAGTCCCTGCAGTAAAACAGAGCCATACTCGCGCACTTCTTGTTAAGCTAGATGACAATAACTTAACCTAATTAAAAATGAAAAAGCATGCAAAGGCAATCTGGCTCTATATGTAAATATTAAAATAACAATCCAGGTAATGCGGCCAGATGCCCGTTTCAGCTCTTTGGTGCTGCTTCACATTTTTTATAGAAATGCTCTCTGAATGCTGATAGAACTCTTCTTTTATATGTTCCTCCTTCTTTTCCATTAAGGAGTGAGCAATTATTAGTGATATATTAAAACATTTCATTGCTGTTTGAAGGCTGCATATTCGGTCATTCACTTGTTAAAAGTCAGTTATGTTTTGCTTCATATTGTTGTCCATTAAGAAGACAGTACACAATTTACTGTCTTCTTGCCTTTAAGCACTATACTATAGGATGATGTGCGTTTTGTATCTTTTATTTCGTCACCTAACGATCGCGTTTCCTGACTAGCTGCTATTGAAATGTCTTGTTCAAAAATTGATCATTTTGTGTGTAATTGGTTAACATCATAATCTTTTCTTGGTTATTCAATTGTCTTCGTACATTTTCAATTTTGTCCTTTAAATGTTTATAATCAGTAGCCTAAGTACAGAAATATTGTTTTTATTTGTAAGATATTATTGCTTCACCATATTCTACTTCAACTATTTCCAATATCGTTTTACCTCGCTTTTAGTAATTATTGTAGGATGTAAATATTTTCACTCTAGAGCAAACTGCTATAAGTCACACAGTATCCTAAAATGGCAACCTTTGATGTGCTTCAGTTAAGCCTATCGAACGAAAAGCAAAATCTTCTTGGATCTTCCTCAATTAATTATTCTGTTATACTTTACCTTTATATACCTTCAAATAATTTTGTCAAATTCAAGACTTAGGCCCTGAACACACGGGGATTCTGTATCCGAGATTCGGTATGCGGGATACAGAATCTGAGTCTGTTCAGACACGGCGACTGAATCTCAGACGCGGGCCTTCAGTCACTTGCAGTGCCGTGCTGTTATGGACCTAGCATTGCTGTTCTTTGTTTCTGTCGAATTAATCTAGAAGTGCTCTATTTAAAGTCAGGGATTGGGCTCTACTAAGCTAATAAATTTTCCATTGTCAAATAATGTACGCTCTATGATCGTTGTATAGTAAGGAACGCCCTGCTCATTCTATTTAATTAGAAGTTGAAGAAAATCTGCTACCTCTATGATATGATATCATATGTTCTGGCTGGCAAAAGTGGGCGTGTCCAGGCCCTGGTACACGTGGACTCATATGCTCCTTATGCTCCAATGGTAAATCGGTATCCGAGATACAGAATTTGTCGCCGGCAGCCGAAATGGAGAGATAAGGAAAATCGGCCGCCGGCGACACATTCTGTATCTCGGATACCGATACAGCACATCTAGACTAATTCGACAGAAACCAAGAACAAAAATGCTAGGTCCATAACAGCACGGCATTGCAAGTGACTGAAGGCCCGCGTCTGAGATTCAGTCGCCGCGTCTGAATAGACCCAAATTCTGTATCCCGCATACCGAATCTCGGATACGGAATCCCCGTGTGTTCAGGGCCTTACAGATGTTCCTATTCCTATGTAATTTCTAAGTTTGTAGAGATTATTTTTATGTCATATAAAGGATATGCAGTTCATCTATCATTTTCAACGCTTCCATTTTCATTAAATGATTATATTGTTCTTCTGTTTAGTTTATACATATTAGATCTTACCTATTATGATATTACATTACCCGAATCACCTGGCATCATGAAATGTATCATTACCTAATTATTATTTACTTGGAGAATGTTTGCTTCAGTATGATTTTTATGTAAAACTAATGTTATTCTTATGTAAAATGCAAATATTTTACAGGTTTACTACAACTCGGAAGCGGAAGCAGTTAAGTCAGTACTTCAGGGCCAAGTATACGCTTCCGTTGTCCTCAAACACAATTATTCTAAAGCCTTGAAAACTCGTATTACAAAGTGGAACCATGCTACACCATGGGACATCGAATCTTCGAACATCGACGTAGTGAGAGACCTAGCTAGTCAGTAATTCTTAACTATAAATGATGATATATATTTCATCATTGCAGTTTTTAGATACCCAAATTGCCAGTTTTCTGAAATGGTACTTCTATGATGCTTTCAGCAACTTCATGGAGGATTATCTACCCAGCTGCGACATGGACCCAAAACTCCTAAGTTCTCCAATTCACGTGAGTAGGAGATGGATAACCAAACTTATGTGCAAATAACAAGCTTTTAGTGGGGATCCCCTGTGTATGGGCTGCATCGTCCGAGTTTCGTGGACTTCTCCATGCCGGGAATATTGCTTACGTGAGATTTATACTTTTTTGAGGAAGAAAAGTCGAATTAGTAGTTTTTTATAGAGCCATCTTCTCAATGGGAGTACTACTAACATCTTTTACATTGCTAATCGAAAGGAATGAAGGCAATTTGGAGCGAACCTTTGTTATCGGGATAACTGAGTTGGAATTGATTCTGGCGCATCTAATCTGTGGTGTTCTCATAATGGTATTCCAAGTCGTTTTATTGCTTACTTTTGGGTTTGCTGTCTTCGACGTAACGCAGAATGGTGCGTTTGTGCTAGTTATAGTGTATGCTTTATTAGCTGCATTTTGTGGAATGTGCTATGGTAAGTACCATTATTAGTGGGTTGTAGCTTGACCCTGGCGTTTTCGTTATATCCTCTTTTTCTTCTAGAATTATTCAACTCATTACTCATTCCTTCTACTTTCTTCTGCATCTTAATTTTTTCTTCCAAGTATGTTGGCTTTCCACCTTATATGTGGCTTTCTAATATACAATCGATTTTAGCTTAGTGAGTAGATTAGGTTACAAGGTTTCAATTCATGCCATCTAAGTCATTCTTCACACTTTCTTGTATTTGCCAATACTGGTTCAATAAATTTCCATTCCAATCTATATTCCTTTCTACGTTATCTATTGCTTATTGGATGTTTTTGAATTCTAGGAATATTCATAGCATGCATTTGCGAGTCAGACTCAGCAATTAGTGCGTTAGCCACAGGCAGTTTCTTCCCAGTGATCGTGTTAGGCGGCATCATATGGCCCATAGAGGGCATGCACTATTTGTTGAAACCCGTTGGCCTTTGTCTTCCACTCACGAGAGCTGTTGAAGGACTGAGGAGTGTATTACAAAAAAACTGGGGCTTGTCTTCAGAAGTCGTATGGCTGGGCTATGGAGTTATGGTTATGTGGATAATATTATTCTTTGTTGTTAGTTTATTGTTTTTAAAATTAAAGGGTCGTTAGTTATGTTGTAGATATAGTAAATAAATTATTTTATAAATGTGAGTGCACTTGAAGATAACTAAAGAGATCAAAATTAACTGAAAATGTATTATTTAGTTAGTCAAGACTGTATAATAGTTGAGAAAATAAGAGAAAAACTATTATTTTTGTTAAAATGTGCTGTGTCCGTCCAGGAATAACGTATGAAATCGTCCCGACAATTTTTGAAAAAAAAATATTTTAGATATTTACTAAATCATATCAGTTGAAAAGTATCATTTCATATAAAGACAAGCTACCAGTTGATTTTCCGAGACCAGATAATAATGCAAACCGACGCCACTCGAACAAAATCACAAAAAGGCGCGTTTTACCTGGCAAAATATGACCTTTATATGGCTTCTAAGATAATCTAGGTGTACCTGCAGCCTTGCTGAAGGCCCCACGATGCTCAAGACAGAATATTGTTACCGACCCATTAACAACTCATGAATCGGCTCTCGTTGTCCACCTAGGCGTCGGCTGCAACTTGGATCGCTTTTGGATGGCTTTCGCTACAGCCCGGGGGACCCACTATAGGACTGCGGTGCACCACACGTAACGCTCTCGACTATGCACCTTGCACACGCACTATAAAAACTGACTGGCTCTCCGTATAATCACTTTGAAATACTCTGGTTTGCACTGGACCAATTGTTGCCTCGTATTTACCTGTTGCGGAAGATCAATACAAAGGAAAAATTCCACAAATCAACCTGGGCCTACTCTCTCAATAAAAACACAACATTTTGGTAAACTTGGGTATTTAATTGCACATAAAATATTATTCATTTTGGAAGCTTAGCAAAAAACACAACTGAACTCTTCAAGAAGCTGCCCCTAATTGTCTGTTTATAGTTTTTTAGTTGCATGAAATGCCAAGCCTACTTTGATTTTACTTTGTTTTTATACAAAATAATGCTATTCTAAAAGACATCATACTATGATTTATTTACAAGGCCTGCTATTTTATAAAAAAGCTGAACTTTAAATTATCACGTTTACTGGACAATTTTACAATTAATATCTGTATTATAGGTTATGTTATAAATTACTAATAATTGTTATTTCATATATAAGGCTACTAAAATCTGATCATAGCAATATATATGCAATATCATGAAAGAAATAATTACAAAATGCTTCAAGAACAGTATGACATGAGGAATTGGTGAGTAATAGTTTGTGCCATCAGAGCAATATTCCACCCTAGAAGTCTTTTGATCATAACTGCATTTTTTAGAATACTGAAGAAATCGTAAGTATTTAATTAATTATAATGTTGGCAATATTATGAAAGCTGGATGCAGGCGTAGGCACCTAGAGAGTATTAGAAAAGATATGGCATGAGAAACTAGTGTTTGGGATATTACCATAATTCTTTAATTTACAAATGCTTTAATTATTATAATCTGTGTAATATTTTTGTGGCATTCTATTATTTACGCTGTTTTCATAACATGTTTTAGTTGTAAACAAGAACAAATTGGTCTTCTGAAACAGTAGTTAATTATTGCTGTAGTTATTGCAGTTTTTTAAGACGCTAAAAAAGGTCTGCAATTTGATTCAATGAGGATAATGCTCCAACTTATAAATCTTTTGGTCAGGATGACACTTTCCTAGAATACTGAAAAAATTATTTTGCACTCATGATTTCAAAATTCATATTTCCCGGTCATTCCCGATGCGCCGAAAATGACTTTTCCCGCACCGGGGTGTTTTTTACTTTCCCACAAAAACTATGGCAATTGTGTGTTCCAGGGGCGCTGTAAACGTCAACAAAAGCTAACAGGTGCTAGGATACGTATAAAAATTTAGTAATTTGTGCTGCCAACTCAGTAAAGTTGTAAAACACTAAATAATATTTTTATAACTTTCAAATATTTTGAGTTATTCGTTACAAAAAACATTGTACCTACCTCTTTCGGGAAGAATTTTCCCGAATTCGCACTACATGCAGCACTCCCTTCGGTCGTGCTGCAAACAAAATGCTCATTCGGGAAAATTAACTTCCCGAACTTGTTAGGTAAATAACTATTTCCTACTAAACTACAATTATGAAAATACTATCAGAAATGAGTGAAGTGAGAAACTGACAAATACACTAGCGATCATAGAAAATGAACAGGGTTATGCATTTCAAATTGACTTAACCGAGGTTTTTGCAATTGCGTGCAACGTTATTTTATTATTATGATGGGTAGAGAGTTAGAACAACACGATTTTACTTTAGAGACAAGGGGAATTAAGAAAACGTAATCAACTACTGTAATGTTAGTTGCATAGCCCTGTTCATTTTCAATGATTCTTTGTGTATATTCTGTTCACATATTTTTGGAATGAAGGTTGGCCATTGCAGTTTCCCCCAATTTAGCTGTGTAAAATTACTTTGTTGTGTTTAAACGAGGTTTACATTTGAGGTTATGGTTACAAAATACTTTTAGGTTAGAAAACCTAACAAAATACTTTTAAATGCAAAGTTGCCATATTTAAGCAGAATAGAAGATGGAACTTAGTAATTTTTATGTATGCATCCAGTTTCAGTAATTGTGTAATTAGAGACATTTTGAATGAAGTACATGGAAGGGTCTTACAATACTTCAGTTTTTAAATATTTCTCCACATGTACTATCAGAGTTAAGCAGTCCATCTGGCACCAATATTCTGGTCTGTCAAATGACAGTAAATATGTTGAAAGTTATGCAGGTTATACAACAAAACAAAAATTACAGTTCTGTTCATGTGCAACTTAAGGCTTCTTAGGACAGACGCGGCGAACTGTGAGAATCAGAGCACAAAATTGATAAACTATTGCTCACGATTACAAGAATAGGAATTAATTTAGAAAATTTCTCTTTGCTTTAGTATGTTGGTAATTGCAATATAATTGGTACTTCCAGATGATTTTTTTCCTATAGTTATTAGATAACCGTATATTTAGATTAATTACTTTTTAACGTTTTGTTGATATAACAAAATTACGCCAACAAATTGAAAATTTTGTCGCGAAGTAAAAATGTTAATGCAATTTAGAATAACTTGTCGAGAGGGATTTTTATTAAATAATTATTTACAATTAGAATCGTGAAAAAACTATACAAAATTGTCGATTCAGTATTTCACATGGAGGAGGTTTCGAGGATATATTCGAAATTCAGGCAACCCAAATGACAATCTCTAACTTGACTACCTGAGGATTATAAGTGATTGACAGGTCATTAACTTTACCTGATATACAACTGAGCGGGATTAGTTTATGCAAAAATAATTTGAGTAACAGTTCGGTATAATTACAATGACAAAATTAATTATCTTCTGTAATAGTGTATCGAAAACTTTTATTTTATTTTTAAACAACATTGTAATACATTTGTTGACCAGAAACTTATTATTTTATTAGTAGAAGTCGGCTACCTGTATAGAAATTAGAAATTTACGGAAATTGTCAGCTAAGACAGAATTAATCTTTTTTTGTTTTTGTGAATGGCTGGTGTTGACTTAGTGAAATTACCAATAAAAAGCAATACATTAGTTATTTTTAAATAATTACTCAGCTTCCATTTCTAAATTCATTAAAACAATAATTAAATTATAGATTTACATGTAGTTTGTTCTAACTGTTTAGAGCTTATCCTAGAAGAGTTGCACCTCCAAGATATTCAATGATGATCAAAATCCAATTAACCAAAACAAGTGCAAGGATATAATAGTCTTCTCAACAGTGGTTCATATATTATTTTTTACACTACTATACGAGTTACACTGCTAAAGTTCGCGGAATCGAGTACTCCTTGCATTTCCAGCGTCCTGCAATTGTCATATTCCTAAAATTTTACGTTATTAATCTATAATTCAGTTGACAGTTCGATTTCAAACCGAGCAGTTTCGTTTCAACAGAATTTGACAGAATACTAATTGTGTGAAAAATGGAAATTTCGAATCGTGATCTTCGAGTGATGATCTTATATGAATGTCGATACGGTTTAACACCGCAGTAATGTGTAGAAAAACTTAGTTCGTTATTTGGGGATGAAACACTATCCAAAACTACGGTTTACAAATGGTTCACAGAATTCAAGCGTGGAAGACCAACGTTTGATGACTATCTTCGCGAAGGTCGTTCATCCACCTCTGTTGTCGCGAAAAATATCGATGCTGTGCGTGAAATGATTTTTTCTACAACTGCCACATAAAAGTGACATTAACGTTTCAATAAGTGTGCGTGAAATTGCGTTTCACACACTAGATCGGAAATAATAGTTATTTACTATACAAGTGGGATAACAGCATCATTAATATACGTGTATGTAAGCACACAAGTATATTAATGATGCATTATCACACATGTACTGTACAAAATTTTATCTACGACTGCCTAAAATTGAGAAAAGTGCATTAAGAGAAATGTCAGATCTGTCATTTTCAAAAATATTTTAGTAAGCAAATGTCATTATGTCATTCATTTGACACTTAATACAAAAATTACTATTATCAGATCGGCATGTCGGCACGCGTCAAGTGGTGCAAGGAAATGCTAAAAAAATTCGAAGGTGTCGTTCAAATTCTGTATATAACACCCGAGCTCATAGCACAGGCCACAGCAGCAGCTGTCACACCATAACCCACGGCGACAGATGCTCCGCTCTGCTGCAGGATTTATTTAAATTAAAACTTAAAAACAATAGGAATAAGTTGTGGAAAAACATAACCATGCAGTAATAACAAGAATCACCCCATCCATACCACATAATGTTGTTTCTTGTTTCATATAAGGCAATAAATTCGCTTCACGGAAATATTCAACCCGTCAATAGTACCTACCATTAATTCGCGTCAGTATGGGTGAAGTAAAAAAAACATCCTCTGTGTGATGTTGATGCTGCTACCAATTTCGCACAAAAAGTCACGTACTACTTGAATTTGATAGCACTTGGAAGTGTGAAAATATTTACGAATAACAGACGACTTGCAATTTGAATTGGTGAGTAGGTACTATTTTAATTTAGTACACCTTAAAACTCGCGCCGTAAAAGAATGAAATAGTAGTTACCTCAGATGTTCAGATATACACTAACTTTTTTGTTATATATTTCGGGTACCCGGGTTTACCCGGGTACTGCTTTTGGGTACCCGGGTTTCATTTTAGACCGGGTACGACATCCCTAATTTTTACTACTAACTTAATTTGATTTTTCAAATTATTCAATGAGGTAAGTTCTGGGTAAAGCCTTTTACAGATTTTTTTCATAAGTTTCAGAATCCATGTCTTCTACTTTATTTTCTACTTCTAATCTGTAGTTTTCATCAACTGTAGCAAAAGTTCGCCTTTTAAAAGATTTCCCTAAAATACATAATTATTTGAGGTTTTTTAACTGTACATTTATTACTCATATAATCCATTATAGGTACTTAACGTTTGCTGTTCAATTTTGCAGTATATTGTTTTTGACGTGGCCTAAAAAGTTGTTTAGTAAAATATCCAGGAGCTTCGCTGACTATAGATGTTTCAATTTGACATAAAAAATTGCCTTTAGTACTAAGTATAAGATATAGCTGCAGCTTTACATCTACATTCGTAGGAATTCTTTAACGAAAAGTTTATCTTTTTTCCTGTAATTTGATTACTACTATCAATCACTTATAATACCATGAGTAGTCAAAGTTATGTCGACTATTTTTGCGGTGGTGTCACGAATGTCCATTGCGCTTTGGTACGATTAGGACGAGTGCGCTAGCACGAGTCCTAATCCCAAGCGCAATGGACATGAGTAGTGATACCACCGCAAAAATAATCTACTTAACTTTGACTAAGAATGGTATTCGAGGGACTATTTAATGAACCAAACTACCTTTTCAAATTAGTTTTCAGTAAATCTAGCAACAAACTACGCAATTTCTATAGTAACAGAACACTAATATTGACTTTTTCTAATAAAAATCGCATTTGTTAAAAATAGTCACTTGAATACCTTCTAGGAAGATATATCCGCTGATATTTTTTTGATTAGTCAAGAAACGTCAGAATTCTGGATTTTCATTGGTCACTTTTTGACAGATGACAGGTGAATTGAATAGTCACTTTTATTTTTTTTTAATATTCCTGGTGTCACTATAAATCATCATAAAAAAACGTCAAGTATGTCAATGTATTTGCAGTTTGTTTTGGATAAATTGATAGAACTTAAACTATAAAAATATAGCTATGTAAGCTTTCATGCTTTGAACGTATTTTGTTAAAAATTATTTATGCGAAAGATATGTATGCTCCATTTTCCACTTTGCGAAATAAATTACAATAGTTGATTTTGGAAACTTTAGGGTCATCGTTATTTCAAAATGCAAGATCGCCTTATACCGTTTACTTGCTTGGTCATAACCAGGTTAAATTGGCATACGTACCTGTACAAACAAAAGGCGAAATTCCGTAGCTGATACTAAATACAGATAAGGATCATTAGCGTAGCAGTCATCTCTCATTTATAATAGTAATTTATGTTTTCAAATTCGTCTACTAATTACCTATGCGAAAAGCATAAGAATTCTGTCTATAAATAGTTAATTATATTAGTCCCCAACTTATTGATTACAACATATCAATTGCATCAAAAGATTTCAGTTAAAATTATTTAATTTGGTGATTCGAAGACAAATGTAAGGATGTATTGGGCTAACTTGGTTTTAAATAGAAGGTTCCTCACAGGTAGTAGAGGCGCGTACAAGGCGCAAAAGAAAATTTACCTTACCCGCTATGGAAATCTATGAGCTCTACAAAGCCGCCTTAAGAGCAAAGATTCAAGGCCAACCTCGATGCCAAAAAGATGTGAACAGAATATAATAGTTTGTTCCATTACAACAATGTTCCAATTTCAAAATGTTTTGAGAATAATATCAGTTTGTTTGGAATATTAGGCAAGTACTGCTTTTTCGTTATTTACCATGTTGATAATATTACCTAGAATTTATGAAATAACTACAAAAGGTTTCAAGATAGATGAAGTGTGGAATGTGCATCCAGAGTTTGTCTCATCAGAACAATGCTTCAGGTTACAAGCCTCATAATTACGGTGTGAAATATTAAATGAATCGTACTGTTAGATTAATCTCAGTGCAAACTACATTTTTCAAAATTGGTTAATCTACTACGAAACAATATAAAAAAAATGAAGTGGAAAACTAACGAGTAGTAAGTAGGTAATTTGGACCATCAGGTGATGCTGTAGTTTATTTCACCATGGGTTTACATTGCTTTTAATCATGACGTAAATACTACTAGGGTCGTTCAAAGTGTGTTGCAATTTGGAGGTATCTAGCAAAGTTTAGATTTTAGTGCAAATTTTGTTTGAGGCATTAGATCTAAGTTACCCTTGATTTCAAAATTTGGTTGTCTTATCTGCTTTTGTTTTCCTTCCGTCAGTTGTGAAATATGGCTGAGTGTAGTTCGTGTAGGCCGTTTAACGAAGTCAAACATGGCCGCCAGCGCATTGAAGATGGTCCAAATTGCGGAGAACCGAAAACTGCAACCGGTTGAGTCACTGATACTCGCAAAATTGGTGTTTCACAAGGAAGTGTTTACAACATTATTCCTACCGCTCTGCATGTGTCGAAAGTCTCGGGAAGGTGGGTACCCAGAAATCCTTCTATTCAAGATAAGCACTGCAGAATGGAAGCATCTCGCCAGCTTCTCGACCTCTTGAATTCCAATCCAGTTGACGTTATGACTCGACTCGACTTGTGACTGGAGATGAAACATGGCGTCACCACTATTACCCCAAAACGAAACAAGAGTCGATGCAATGGAAGCTTGCGGAATCTCCAGCTCCGAAAAAAATCAAGACACAGGTTCCTGCTGGGAAGATCATGGCGTCTGTTTTTTTAGATTGCCCAGGGCTGCTCTTAATCTATTATATGCCACACAAAACTACAATTAATATTATGCACAACTTTAAAGAAAAATGCACAGCCTAATTAAAAAAAGAGAATTGGAAAACTGTCCAAGAGGATTTTTAACAATGCATCAGTCCACAAGGCCAGAGTTGCACAGGCTGCCCTGGGAGACTGCGGTTTCGAACAACTTAACCATCCACCTTACAGCCCGGACCTGGCTCCTAGCGACCTTTACTTATTCCGAAACCTCAAGAAATATAGTCGGGGACACCGGTTTTCAGATGACGAAAGTCTTAAAGAGGAGACGGAAGCGTGGTTTGCAGGACAAGAGGAAACACCCTTTTTCGGGGATTGCGTCGCTGAAGGAGGAGTGGGGAAAATGTATTGAACTTAAGGGGGACTACAGCGAGAAATAAGAAATGAATTTAATTGCTATTAGTTATTTCAATGCTCGAATTGCAATACACTTTGATCGCCCCTCGTATTTATGTTTACAGTTTCTTCTTCTTTGTCTTTCAACCGTTCCAGAAATAGTGACAGGTAATTTTTTGTTATAGGTAGTTATTTACTGTTTGCCTATAGCTATTGTTGCCCATGGCTGTATGAGATGCTTATATTTTTGAGAGCTTATTTGATCAAAGTAAAGGTCTTTCTTCTATATTCTCTATAGTCTATGCAGTTAATTTTTTCATCATATTTTCTTATGATGTGACCATAGTCACGTATTATATTATTATATTTGTGCATATGTAACGCTGAGCTCTTCTAAGATTGATCCATCTGATTTCGGAGGCTTTCAGGGCCGTTGTCATTACGTAACAATCGACTTCTGGGATTTGACCGTGTCTATTGAGGTCGAAGAACTCGACGTTTCACCTAAGAAAGTGGGTCAAACCGGTGAGTTCTTCGATCTCAATAATGACAGGGTGAAATCCCAGAAGTCGTTTGTTACATTTATTCATCTGCTTTTTCTGTCCTTGAAACACAGCAACTTTTACGTCAACAACAAATTTCAAAAGCCTTTATGCGTTTTTGATCTGTCGCTTCTGTTGCTATTAACCAATGTTTTTACCAATATTATTCTTATGAATTTTGTAATGCTGTGATTTTCTGCAAGCAGGTGAGTCAATATATTGCCATATTTGCTATCGTTTGTTACGGTTTAAGACAACGTCAGTACACGAGGATTTGACGATAAATGAAACGGCAAAGCGATGCGCGACCCCACTCACGATGTAATGCAGCATACTGTATGAATGATGATTTTAATTTAAAAATAATATCCAGACATCCAATGGGTATCATGTGATATAACAGTTGTATGTTTTATCTGGTGGGGGGCAACCAGAGTGGTTATTTACATGAAGTAGAAAAAAATAACTTGAATTTATAATCGTCGATAGATAATCACGTTAAAGGTTAAATTCCCATTAATTGTGAAGAATAATAATTGAATATTTGATACGTAATAGCAATATAGCATTCTTTACGATCAAATTTGACTGTGGGCTACAAGAATTATTCAAAATAGAATTCAAGATTGTGTAAAGCCATTTAAAGTGGTATTTTACTTCGAAACCTGTAAAAAAGTGCAAATGAGTGTTTGTGGTATGCTGTTGAACTGTCTGTCTACATAATAAGAGGGTCAAAAAGCTGCAACGAGTTTTTATTTGGTCATGAACAACCAAGGAGGTGTTTGCTGACTAGTATCCAGTTAGAAGCTGGGATAACATCAGGTACAAAAGATACTACCAGAAGGGGAGTGCCCATTTCTTCAGTAACATTAAGAAGTATATCGTAAGTTGGGTGCGGCAAATCATTTAAATGATTGTAACTATATATTTTCAAAATTTTTATAGTGGTTCCAGTACTCGACGTATTTCGGTCATTATAATTTGAAATGTATATTTTTGGTTTAGGATATTTTAGAAACATAATTTAAATCAAGTTTGGATTTTTTAAACATTTGATTAAAATATTTTGACATCTATTTCATTTTTGTAATGTCAGACCAAACTTTTAAGCGATACTAACGAACTGAAGTATAAGTTCAATTTTGTGTAGTACCTAAAAAGTGTATTTGATTAACGCAATCAAATAATTATTATATTTTAAAGTAATTAAGTTTTCAACTACAATAAAAAATTTACATTTACCCATCTAGCTGGGAACAAGGATTCTCATTGTTTATTAAACTGACTATCCGAGGTATTAAAAAACTAAAATCACATGACATAATTCAAAGTGTCAAATTGAGTTATGAGATACGTCAATTTCGATTTACTTCATTAAGAAGTAAGGTAAGTACTTAAGGAGCTATACCTGATACTGCTTCTTGTTAATAATAAAAGGGTATATTTGACTTAGTATTGTTTGAAATAACACCCCGCGAGAGTGTGGTATATTACAAATTTAGCGTGCAACGTGGGGCTGAGAAGGAGGTGATATTATAAATTTGTCGACCAGCGTGGAGCCCGAGAATAATTAGTAGAACAAATTGTGGGAATTCACCAAATTTGTCATACTACAACGACGATGTCAGAGCAGTCCCTCTCAAAGCTTTCCCCAGAAAATTATCCGGATAGAGATGCCTAGAAAGGTATAAAAGGAAAATGCCCTGCTTGGTGGAGAAACAGGAGCCTTCTATGGACCCAATATTCCTTAGCTATCAGAACCTGCATGACCCCAATATTGTACTCGCTGGCTTCGGTATCAAAGAGCAAACCTGAGACCCACCCTTAACGTATTTGTTTCGTCGCCTGTTCCAGTATCGGCAAATCTAATTGAAACCGTTTTACGTCATGGTTTTGGTCCCCGGCCCCGGTATCAAAGCGTCCCTTATCTAAGTCAACCTTGCGTCAGGACTCCGGACACTCTATTGCAAGAAATGATAACGAATTCGCATCCAGAGAGGTTACAAATAATTCACAAATTGCGACGACCTAGGCATCCCCCAGGGCAATTCCCTGTCAGAATTAAATAAGGGCACGACTTACCAAGATGGCTCTTTCCGAGAGCCCCTCCAGGCGAAAATTATAGCTCCTGCCCAAATGCCGACAGCTTGCGAGATCCCCCGGTCGATTCATTGTAAAATTTAAGCATATTATGATCCTTCAACGGACGTAAAAGGCCCATGGCATGCTTAACAGTGGCATGACAGGAATTAAAAGTAGGGAGAGCCCGAAACGAGATTGTTTATCGAGACTTTGCAATATAAGTTTGATGCGAAACGTAAACACCGCCATTAAGTGCTGTCACATTTAACCGTTTAGTTACAGGAACGTCTTCAGAAGGCAGCGTACACAAGTACAGTCCTAGACGAACATTCTTCGGAGTTGTTCCGGAGGTTACTAAGTATACCAAACATATTCCATGAATGGGCTACAGATTTCCATGGGTAGTTTGGAATCAATCCGACCGGAATAAACTTTTATTTATCGTCTTAACATGTACATACATTGCATAAATAAATTTTAGTTTAAGACTTGGAATGTAATACAAAGACCAATAGATACATATATTTAATGTGTTCTTAGTCTACATACTTTAGTATAAATAGAACTGTAGCGTTTTGAACTACGGTAAGGCAAAATTAAATAAATGACTAAAGTAATTAAGTAAAAATGATGCAGTCTAAAGTGTTCGTTACTTTTTGAGTTTATTGCAGCAACAAAATAAAAAAGTTGGTTAGGTAGATGGCTTGAGGAAGAAGGGATACTTTAGCTTTGCTTGCTCGCCTTACGTCAAAATACACCACCAATCCGGAAAAATACAGTCGCTTTATATATATAAAGGGACTGTACGGAAAAAAAGTGTTTGGCGCCACCTGCTGCTTAAGCCCATAATAGAGAAAACCAGCAGGATGAGGACTTTTCTCTTGGCTACAGGAAAACTGGCCGGATAAGGAACTTGCCTGTATGTTGCAATGTTACAAAAAATGCATAGTTATATATCTTGTGGAGTCAACGACTGAAACATTATGACCGGTTCAAAATAAACATAGCAATGAAAAAACTATGCTTGCAAAAGCAGTAATATTAGCTCACAGAGAAAATTCAAACAAATGAACCAGCAATCTAGAACATCATATCAATGCAGATGCTGTGCCTACAGAAAACTAAAAGATATGAATATAAATAAGAAAGAGCATAGCAAAATTAACAATTATTACAGTAAGCTGTGGTTGATATACTGATCAATATTCCATACAAACGAAAAATACACGACATACTAGAAATAGGTGAGCTGACAATAAAAGAAGTGAATAGAGTAGTTATTAAATAATCAATGTTTAAACTGTAATGGAATTAACGTATCGTCGCCAGTAGTATTGAAAACTTCTCCACTGCAGGGGAATGCGTATAAGGACGTTTAGGAATTAAGACTCCACGGTTGGTAAAGCCGGATTGGGGAGTAGTAGTGGGCTTGGCATGAATTTTTTGTGGCTGTTGGAGTTACTAGAGATTCAAGTCACATTTTTTTACCACTGCCAAAAATGATATCATTCAGTGAACATTTTTTATAGGATATTTTAAATTTGTAAGATACCCCGGAACAATTCGCGCGGGCGCGCCTATGATCTCGCCTCGTAAGCAGGGATGTTTGCGTTAAACGCCTAGTGGCGACCAGCAAATAGTTACTTGACGATTCAGTTCTGCATCTGACTCGAAGCGGAAAGGCTGTTTGGGGGCCTAGCGTTTTGCATCTAATGCAACTAATTATACAAGCGATCACATCTTATTTAGATAAAATCGAAGATTTTGTATTGTTATTAATTAAAATAATCTCAAAATTTACAATACCATAAAACTTTAAAATTGGAACTCTGATGGCATCCTCCGCCAACGATCAATAGTTTACGCATTTGTAGCATATTATATCCTTAATTTTCGTTAAGACTTGAAATTTACGTTAACAGTAAATATGTGTATAACTAAAAGTATTAACATAAGTATAACAGCAAATGAATCCTAAATATCTTGTTGTAATCTTAAGTTAATATTTACGACATATCATCTACGGAAAATAATTTTGGAAAATAAAACAAAAGCTATTAGAAAACTGCAAGAAAATGGGGAGTTTACTATTGCTGCTCGTAACTAGAATACTTAGCCAATATTTTATTAATTTTTCAGTTGAAATGTCTTAATTAAATATTTAGCAATTTTACTTCAAGAAGCTCGTTGAAGATCTTTTGAATTGTAAAATTGGTGGAAATCATTGTAATGCAACTTGCACGCATTATTAAAAAATAATAATATTAATTTGAAATTTGTTAAAAATCACGTTGCAGGTTCAATTGCTTTCAATTGTGGATAAATATACAAGGTGTCTGCAACTGGCGTGTACCACGGAAGACCACAAGCTAATTGACCCACAATATGATGATTTCACTCAACTTACCTATATACAAAGTTGCTTAGTGTAGTCGCTGGAGGGCTTTAAAAATAATTAATCTTTTAAAAAAATTTAAATCCCTATAAGCCTAATGTTAAGTTACAATTACTGATTCAGGCTTGTAGGGATTTAGAAAATATTTTTTGTGGCTGAACCGTTTACCCAACAAAAATTCTGTAAGCGATAAAATAGCTTCTAAATTAAAGTAACTATCCAGAAAAAAATGGTAGTGGTTATACGGGTTGTTAAAAACTATGGATGGATAATTTGTTGTGACAAAGCTTCTAAACACCCTGTAATTTTCGAAATTAGGGTTTATTCTACAAAAAGCTGTAGTTTACTGGTACAAACGAATGGCCAAAAAAATGAATAAAATCTATCAAAGATTCTTCGACTTTTTTGAAAAAAAAATAAAAACACTAATCATTTTTTAAAGCCCTCTAGCTGCTAAACTAAGCAACTTTGTATATATAAGTTGAGTTAAATCATCATATTTTGACCCAGGAACTTGTGGTCTTCCGCTGCACACGCCATTTCCGCACACCCTGTATAATAATTCTAACTCAGTGGTAAAAATGGCTTTCCCTGTGGTTTAATTTGATATAATGATATCAGAATATTATAATTTGAAAATATAAGTCTATGTTAAAAAACTTTGAATTAGATTGTTTTATTGTGGATGCAATAGATTGAACAATCATTTACCTAGCTTCAGTGCGTGAGCGATGTGTCATGTGCCAATAGAATGGTTTTCTATTATAAAGAATAGAAATATTAAGTTCTACAACGAGCTTTTGGATCTGAGATGAATTGCCAACATGGTGTTCAGCAATGGAGCGCGAGTTTCAAAATCAGGTTACTCTGAAAAAGGCAACAACGGTTAGTGAATATTTGATTAAACCTTTAATGTGGATTATCTAACCAAGTTTAATTTGGTATAATTAGAAAACATTGTATAATTAGATTTAATAACATTGTACACAGTCACTTCGTTATTTTAGATTTTTGTAATTTGAAAGTATCTGTTATGGTTTATTTATTTACAATAATAATAATTTTGATTAAGTAATATAACATGTCAACGTATTTGGGATCAAGTAATTACATTTTATTTTGAAGGTTAATTGAATTTTCTTGTGTACATGCCAGATCAAACAAGATAACCGCCACGTTGTTGAAACGTTTAAAGGAAAATATTTTTGAAGGTATAGTACGTTTTTTTCCTATAAAAATTTTCAAGGTCAAGATAAAATTGGCAAAACTGCTTTTTTTAAATTATTAGAAAATTTATTTTAGCCAGGTTTTTCTGTAAACGACTTTTGTCATTTTGACATTTAAAATTAAATTGTCAGTTTTTCTTTTTTGAAACTGAATACGCGTAAAAAACGGAATCTTTTAAAATTAAATGTAGTGAAGTGTGCAGAGTCACTGTTGGATCTGCATCTTAACACACCAGAAGAAGACCTTTACGAAAGATTAGCAAAAGCTTTTGATGTACATAGAACTTTAATGCCAGATTTTAAATTTCCCACCAATTTTTAGTTCTATAAAGTTACTAAAACAAATTTTGCCAACATACATTTTTTAAAGGAATCCAAGTTATGCCAACATAAACCCTAAATTCTTTGACCTTGAAAATTTTTATAGGAAAAAAACGTACTTTACTTGAATTAAATACAAAATGTAAATAAATAATATTATACTGCTTATAATAGTTGTCTAATAGATAAAAGTTCATGTAGGTCGGATATTTAATATTAACACATCCATTCAGCTGATGAAAACAGGGACTAATTATTTTATGACAGTTAGTCGTGGTTATAAGTAATTTTAGCTTGACATAAGTTAAATGTCAAAGTTTTTTAAATTGCAAAAGACGTCAAAGTGATATACGTTTTTTCTGATGTATAAATCCTTCATTAATTGAAGTATTCTATAGTAACAGTAAGTCCGCTTTTTATATTGAGATAGAATTAATATAAATTCTCATATAATTCAGCAAACAAGACGATATAGAGGGTGATTTTTTAAAAACGATCCGCCTGAGATATTGCAGAAACCAAAAGGAAATTAAAAATTTCAGAAATCAGGTCATCTTATCAACTAATGTGACAGTTTGTTAGACAAAACGTCAACGGCTTGCTTTCTTTTTTTTTTCACGTATACCTGATTAAAATTAGGTTTCGATAGCGCTTACCGTTCTCCTGAAGTGGCAATGATAAATTTTCTCATAAAATGTATGAGAAAATACAAAACGGTGGCAAGTGACACATCACCATAATTCTTATAAGATAAGCTTTCATTTGAGATACCACGCGATGGGTCATTCCATTTAAAATTTTTGGGGAGTTATTCGTGGGGGCGCAGGTGTAAACGTCAAAAGTGTGAATCATAGGTCAAACCTTTGCCCCCTTGACATATAAGTGGCCTGTTTTCGGAAATTTTTAATTTCCTTTTGGTTTCTGAAATATCTCAGGTGGATCGTTTTCAAACAATCACCCTGTATATCGAAAGTGGTATATTTACAATATCTTGATAAATTGTATATTACAAATTGGCGACCAACTAGTATGGTGTGATAAAGAATATATTCCGATAAAGGATAATCGCAATATCTAGTACCTTTAATGGTATGCACAGGTCCAGACTATAAATTTGCCACTCAGATTTCCGTTCGAGGAAAAGCAGATAGCTGCCACCTGAATGACTAATTTTGTTTTTTATAAATTTTTAGTGAATTTTCATAGAATAAGTCTACATATCTCATTTCTACAACTTGCTGTAACAATGCGGTTATGGTATGTAGACTTATATCCTCTTGTATTTAGATGCCCGATATTGCTCTAAACACGAGCATTAATAAAATCAAAAATGATATAAGTCGACTTATACCCTTATGCCTTCTTGCCACAGAATTGTCACTGTGATGAGTATGTAATGGACTGAATTAGTCACGTGATGAAATTGTGCGTCATTAAGTGCTAGTGATGAATTGTCGGCGTGATGGATTGATTGTGATGAGATGTTGATTGATGAACTGTCGCGTGATGGGGTGTCATAGATTCCTACTCTTATAAAGCCTAATATTAACTAGGGTACCTTGGTGTCAATTTGACGTATTTGTCCTTTACCAGAGTAAGGACAAATTTAGAGTGAGAGGATACTTTAGAGTGAGATGTGACAACGATCTGTTCCTAACCTGTTATAAGACAAATACCTCAAATTGACATCAAGGCACCCTAGTATAAACTTATCAATCCTTCCTTAATTAATTCTGCCCAACGGCAGTCATGGACCGTTGGTGTGACGCCCTGGCGGTTTTAAAATGCGCGAATTTAGGTCAGCTAGATCAAATAACTCTGGCTGGCCCCTGGAAAAACGTATAGCTAGATTTAATAACACGTAGCAAATCGATCCCCACTACGATGTCGGTCGCTTCAAATAACAGCCTCAGTGAGTTTAAATAGCCCGAATATTTGCAGTTCAGTCGATCTCTACGGTCAAACTATATCGTTCGTCTAAGAGCCTGCCATATCCTTCGGTGACCGAAGCTCCATAGTTCGCCCAGAGTACGGTAGTACCATCTTTGGCGGACACACTTTTTGTGATCATCCCGAAGTTAGTTCTTAGTCAGGTGGCCGAACTAAGCTTTCCTTGTGCAATACCCCTGTACAAGCTAAACCCCTCGTTTGCTGGGCACTACACACCTGCAGCATCCTCGGCAGTCAAATTCCCTTATTAACCACAAGCTCGCAGCCCCGTCCAGGTCAAACCTTTCGCTCGCCCGGCACTGCGCATCCTCCAGAAGGCCACACCACGACCTACCCTTACCACAGCTTCGTTCGAGTTTGTCTTTTTAGTCTCTGCACCTTGGTAGTGCCCTTGTCAACCTCTAGTTCTGAGTACCACACCAGTCCCAGGAAGCTGGCTTATATACTGTTACGTCACGTGGCTTACGACCTATACAAGTCAACTGAAATCGGCATAATAATTGCGTCATAATAAGAAAATTTTGCATATATATATTTTATTGTAGGCATTGTAAATTTGTATGGTACAGTTCAGACTGTTTTAAAAACAAACTATATTCCTATTTTAAACAAACCCAAAGCTATCTATATACGCTAATCATTTTAGGACAATTAAAGGTAAATATTGTAAGCATTTGTTAAAGCAATAGGTGGCGGATTTAAACAGCGAATCCGCCGTGTTCGTTATCCTGGAGACGCAGGTCACTCGAACGTGAGTTTGTTAGTAAACAGATACCTATAATATACTTTTTTTATTGCAAGCACTAATTAATTAGTACAACGTGACTGCAATTATGAGACGTAATAACGTGATGTTTAATTATATAAACAAACATTCACTTATCGCTGCAGCGTGTAGTTTTAACCTCGCCCATATTTTATTTAAACAATAGTTTACCGAAGCAGTAAACATCTTCTTAACAGCACAAATGTGCATAATTTCATAGAGGTAAGAAGTTACAACGTGAAGTACTAACCTCAGTCAGATATTGTACTCTATTATTCCAATTAAACATTATCTTAAGCTTAAGAATAAATAATATTTGCAACCATATTTTCTTTAATGTTGTTGAGTTAGTAAATTTCGTTGAGTTTTTACGTTAGCACGATTAATAGTAGTTCGTATGTCAACGGCACAAGGTAATATTTTGTTGCTTCAACATGCAAATTGCAAATTTTACAGTCATTAGAACACTATAAAATAGCAACCTGTTATTAACCTCGTCCTATTTCTAATTATTGGCAACACAAATCTCCAATATACAAATTGCTGAGCCCCATCAATTAATGCAACAGTAGTAATTGTAAAGTCCCACAAAAATTAATAACCCCAACTGCCACCCTCACAGACCATTGATTGTTATGCGAATTTGCAATATGAGTGCAAGTGACTCCTTTGATGAATTAACTTTTTTACATGTACCATATTTTAGGTTATATTTAGTTTCAGACATGGATGTATTAATTATATGGTAAAACATGTGTGATTTAGTTCTTGAGCAACAATAAATACCACAATCATTTGGCTTTCACATATTTTTTAAAATGCATCCCGAGCAGTTTCTGATTACGTAACATTTTATGAATGACATAAACGAGAGCATGGTAAGTGATGCCTCATCCTGTATAAATATTTATTACAAAAATTAAAATATTCGATTTATTATTGTGCACTGCAGCAATATGACGCTTTTAGCAACAGAATTATTTTCTATACTCGGCTTTTTTGCACATTTTGACCTATATTCTAGTTAGGTGTATTCAAACCGGATAATTAGTACAGGTATGTTAGCAAATACCAAATCTTACGCAATATAATAGGAAAACGTAAACAAAGAAAGGTGCGGCCTTGTTCCCTACTTTTCTATTGAGACAATCTAATGGACTGTTGATCAGTATATTGTAAACGGACGGATTTTCCTTTCTTTTTAATTTGTCAAATCATACAAGCTAGTGAAACAACCTACATCAAAAATTATATAACTTATAGTGCCACCGCTTTTAAAATTTTATGATTCATGGAGAAGAAGCATTGCTAAAATTTTTGCAATTTTTATATTTTCTATAAAAGTTGTACATACTAATTACGTAGTTTTTTTTATTGTATAATATTAAAGTGAGTTAAAGAATTATAAGAGTTTTAGTACAATCCAGCAAATAAACGAAATAGTATTAATTCCAAAAAAAAACAAATATTGTTTGCTAATTTTGACGAAACTTCAAGTTGAAGCTTTAATGCCGACAGTTTAACATATGCTAAAACAATATTTTATGCACCTAAAAATTGCAATAGTAAAAACTGTGTCAGGCTGGCCCTGATGAGTGTTTACTCACCTCAAATTTGGCAATGTGCTAATTCGCACATAAAAGCGAAACGGTGAGTGAGTGTAATTACCTTGATAATTCGCATTTCTTTGAAGTATTCAAAACCAAGTTGCTATTTTATCTTAGCTGCAAGCTAGTAAAGCTACTCCCAACGCGTTGTGAATTTTTGGGTGTCTCATGATCGGTGCGCGCCCTGTCGATTAGGGGTTGTGGCTGAAGATGTCAAAACTGTGCTTAAAGTAGTGGTGAACAATAAACAGTTTTAAATAAAATCATTTCGTGGAATAATATTGATTTCCTTCACAAGAAATTGGATTATTTTTATTAAGGCAACATCTTAAAAGTAAAAATGGTAAGTTATTGTTTTTCCTTTGAAATTTGTACGAGTATTAAGTGCAAATAAATAATTATAATAAATGCAACTCTTTTAGAAAAGTTCGAATTATTGTAACAATGTATTTTACAATATCAAATTAAAGAATTAGTTACATTTGGAGATAATGTTTTTAAACGATGTGCTACATGCACTTATAGTAAGAATTATTTTGATCTAGTGAAACTATGGCGATCATGATTACAATAGAGCGGATAGGCTGAATGCTAATAAGTAATTACTAATAACAAGTAAGATTTAAAAAAATCTCAAGTAAAAACGAAATTTTTTTTATGAACATTGAAAATATTTGCATTCAGCATCTCAACTATCTAAATTAACAGTAATTATGTACTTATAAATTCCAACTTTGTAACAAAGTACTGAACACACAACTTTGCATTTCCAAATGTATAGATTACCAAACTTGGAATTTTTAATTTGAATATACAGAGTGGGCCAATAGTACATCGTAAGTTAATATTATATTTATCGTTTTAAATACAACAAAAAATTTATATATCAAGCTATCATAATTGTTTAAGCTTGATAATCTGAAATTATTTTTAACTTTAAATGAGGTTCAGGTTTTTGTGGCCAGCAAAGAAGTTTTTTTTAAATACAAGGTTTTTCAAAAATACGTTCCAATATTTTGCCCACTTATAGATGTCATCAATACAAACAAAAAAGTCATAAGAAACATGGGTCCGGAAACGCTTCGTTACCGAGATACAGTGTGTTATCTAAAAATCGCTTTGGGCAATGTTAATAAAATTTTTATAGCTTGCTTATAACTTGATGAGGTATCTTTTGGACCTATTACAGTTAATCCAGTAATTTCAGGGGCGTGCCCACTGGGCATATCAATTAGGTATTTTCACAAAAAAATAAAGCCCAGCAGATTTTTTGAAATTATCAAATTTAAAAATACAACTTACGTCTCCTGAGTTTTTTTCATATCTCGCTTCGTGTTCAATACCAAAAATATAAAACCCATATTTTGAACGTCTCTGAAGCGGTTAACAAAAACTAAAATGTTTCAATTTATCAAAAACCCCTTAGCCAATTTTAGTGCAACTTTCAAGGTTTATTTGTGCTATTAAGGTTCATGTTTTAGCCCACTTAGATTTAAATTATTTATTCCAGGCTCGACAGAGATTTGTTTTGGAAACTTTATCTATTATCTATCTTCGTTTTTGATGATATATTGTTTTTGAAATTTTTAAGTGGCGTTGCCAAGTTATCACTTTTTATACCAAAATAGCTAACTACAGACGTCTGTGTAAAAATAGTAGCAACATTATTTGAGCTAATTATAGAATTAAATTAAATGTCGAACTGGTCGTAATAAGTCTCAACCATGTGATAGTATACAAGTTTGTATAAATTATACAGGATGTTTATTTAGAGGAAACCAATCATGCATCTTTAAAAGGGTTTAATTTTTTTAAATCGGGCACCCAGAAGATGTCGGCGTATATGCATTTCTGATCGATTTAATAACACTAAATAACACTTTATGGAACAAACAATAAACAACATGTGATATAAACAAAAATTGACAAAATCTGCTGAAATTTGTAAAATGAATCATTTACTTTTCATAAGATCTTTACGACCACTGTACGAAAGGCATTCAGAATACCTACGCATTTTCATGTCTGCTTTGGTAGTACTTGGTTGCGTTTGATAAACCAACTCATTTGCAAGACCCTACAAGAAAATGTTTTATTTATTAAAACAGGGAGATCTTGCGGAAAAACGAAGAAATAAAACTCATCAGTCTTCTCCACGTATATTTATTTAAATTGGAGGCATGTTTTGAAAGCAAACTGGTTTCATCTTCAGGCCATAATGATAATCTTCAGAGGCATATGATTAACAATAATGTACATAATAAAGAAATTACTTACTGGTAGTAAAAACACGTGTTAAAATTTGTAGGTTAAAATGAGGTGAGGTTAAAACGTTGAAGACGAGGTAGCAATACCATTTAAAAAACACACCACCTTGGAGAAGAAAAATTAATTAACCAGCAAACTGCGTTGTAAACATCGTTAAAAATTAAAAATTAAAACCAGTTAAATAGAAACTGACGTTGAGGACGTCAGCTCTAAGAATGGATTTTAATACAAAAGTAACTAGAAAACAGGTCAAAAAGCCTTAGATTCAATGACACTGAAATTACAAGAGAGGGACAAAAAGTAAAAGAACAAAGTGAAAACCAAGAAAGACAAGAAATCAGCAAAAGACAAATAAACTATTTAATATTCAGGAAAATGTAATTGGTATCAAAATTATTATTAGACATAATTTCAAAGATTTCGAGTCAATTCAACAACCTACCTTCGTTAGCTATATACAAAATTTTGTAATCTTTATTAGGATCAAAGTTGTGGTTGTATTTCAAAATGTGATTAGCAAAAGCTGATTTATTAGGTTGGTCGGTATTAAAATTGTTGTTTCTAATTCAAGGTAAATGTTCTTTGATTCTTTTTTTTAAAGTACGTCCAGTTTGACCAATGTAAAAACAGTTGCAAGACGAACAGACTAGATCTTTTTAGTAAAGGGATGGTATCTTTATTGAAGACTACTAATTTCCTTCAGAAATTGGTAGTAGAAAAACATTTTAAATTGTATTTACTAAGAATGTTTTTTATGGACATAGAAATAGCACCATAATAATCTATTAGTCTAGTGCAGCAACTTCCTACTTTGTGTGTAAATACTTAAAAAGAAATAAATTAGGAATTTAAAAATATTATAAGGGATTGAATAACAACTTTTGTTTTCAGAATTATTGATGGAGGTTAGGTTTGTTGAAAATTTTATGCGGAGTCTATGATAAATGGATAAAATAAGTTGAAGAGGATAACCGTTTTTAATAGCAATGTATTTAATGATGTTAAATTCTTTATTGAAATTTTCTGTTGACAAAGGAATGGAAAGTAAACGTCTAAACAAAAATTGAAAATTAACAAGATTATGGGACAAGGGATGAAAGGAAGTATGGTCAGTACAATTGGGTTTCCTATAAATACTGAAATCTAAAGAATACATTTTGGAACTATTGTTTTTTGTGATCAAAATATCTAGAAAAGGCAAAGAATTATAATGTTCAGTTTCAAAAGTAAATTTAATATTGTGATGTACTGAGTTTAGCCAAGTGATATAATCATTAATGTTAGGGTTATTAGAATTGAAAATGACCAGGATATCATCGACGACCTGTCCCAGTAAATAATGTTGTGAATAAAGGGAGCTTCAATGAAAATTTTGTTTTCTAGGTTATTCATGAAAATCTCTGCTAACAGAGGTGATAGGTTAGATACCATGGCTAAACCAGAAAAATGAAGAGTCAAATTTGAAAAAGTTTTGTGACAAAGATAAGTTTAAACAAACGAGCAAAGTTTCAACTTGGTTGTTGTTAAGGTCTGAATCAATAAGCATTGATTTTAATAAATCAACACATTCATTAGAAGGAATGCTAGGAAAAAGGTTGGTTATATCAAAAAAACAAAGAGTGAAATTTTTAGATAAGTTTAACGTAAGTTCTGTGGAGTTTTTTTATGGCAAATTTGGGTTTGAAATTAGTGACGTGACGAATTAATTTGTTGAGCCAAGATGTAATGACCGATACTGGGGTGTTTTTGATGCCTTTGCGTACCTGCCTAAAACAACATCACTGAACGATTTATTACAGAAGGGGCCGAATTTAAATCCGGATTTATTGAGCATTTAGTTGAATTTTCGTATAGGTCGTATTGCCTTAATAGCCGATATTGAAAAAACGTTTCTGCAAATTGTAGTACATGACCGTGACAAAGGCGCTCTCAGATTTCTGTGGTACAGCAACGATGGTAAATTGCAAACTTATCGGATGAAACGGGTAACATTTGGAGTAACATGGAGTGCTTTTCTATTAAATGTTGTGATTCGACGTCATTTAAATGACTGGTGATAAAGAACTTGCGAAAATTCTAAAAAAGTTTTTTTGTGGACGATTTAGTATTGAGTGTAAACAAGAGAAGTGCCGCCATGGATTTACAAAACTCTTTAAACAGGCATCGATGAATCTACGTAAATGGATTACGAACAATAATATTCTCTCCAAAGTACCGAACTTTGATAGCGTGGGTTGCAAAGAGGTACACCGAAAGTGACAGACTGAGCATTGATTTAAAAGGTGTGATCGAATTCGGGAAGAACAGAAAGACAATAACTAAAAGACTTGTTCTGCAAGCAATAGCGCGGGTGCACGATCCCGTGGGCTCTTTGTTATAAAGGTGAAATTTTTATTTCAAAGGCTATGGTGAGTGAAACCGTGCTGGGATGAATCGCTACCAATAGATGTAATTAACGCGTAGAATGAATGGACAACACAAACTGAAAAATTAGTGGAGTTCTCGGTTTCGCGATATTTATTTAAAGATGAAATGTGTTGTGGACTGATTCCAAATTCGCCCTGTACTGGATTAAGGGAAATTTATCAAAGTTGAAACCCTTTGTGACAAATCGAGTTGCAGATATACGGGCATTATCAAAAAATACGAGCGGTTGGAGTCATTGCCCAGGTATTGACAACTACTATAGTTAACGAATTAATAAAACACGAATGAGAAACTTTAAACAATAGAATCTTTAAATTATTAACCAAATATGGAGGAAAGAGGAAATGCCTAGGGAGTGGAAAGAAGGGATAATAGTCCCAATATATAAGAAGGAGACCCAAAAAGCCTGCGAAAATTATAGGGAAATTACACTACTAGGCACTCTATACAAGATTCTGACCACACTAATAAATAACAAAAGCTAACTAAACACACGGAAATACAAATTGGAGAATACTAGAATGGGTTTAGGAGGGGCAGGTCTACCATAGATGCCGTACACACATTGAAGCAAATAACTGAAAAATTCTATGAACACGGACTAGGACTACATATTGTATATATATATACTTCAAAAGAGCATTCGACAGTCTGAAAAGAGAACAAGTAATAAAATTATTGGAGGATATGAATATACCGAAGAAGCTGATAGGGTTAATACAAATGACAATGGAAAACTCCAAAGCAGCAGTCATAACAGATAAGGGAGAAACTGAAGACTTCAACATTATCTGGGAGTAAGACAGGGAGACGGATTATCTACAACACTGTTTATCACAGCGGTAGAGGCAATAGTGAAAGAGTGCAATATCAAAGGAGCAATAACTAACAAACAGTGCAAATTGTCGCGTACGCAGATGATCTCGCGGTGATCGCCAGGGATAAGAGAAGGCTAGGAGAAGCGATTGAAAAGATAGAACGAGAAGCGAAGAAACGGGGCCTAATAATCAATCAGGAAAAGAGTAAATATATGGAAATAAGCAGAGGATCCACGATGGTAGCACCCAAAAAAGAAAAAATAGGAAACTATGAGTTCGGAGTAGTGGAAAATTTCAAATACTTAGGTATTATGATTAACAATAAAATTAATAGGCGCGTGGAGACCGATCACAGGATACAAATGGGACATAAAACGTACTATAAATACAAAGACATAATGAAAAGTAAAAGCATAAGTGTGAAGACAAAAATTAGGGTGTATAGAGCAGCAATTAGACCGGTGTGACCCTACGGCGCAGAGACGATGAACATAACAATCTCGGACTACGAAAAGCTAAGAAGATTTGAAAGGAAGATGATAGGAAGGATATACGGACCAAAGAAATTAGCAGACGACGAATACAGAGGACTAATGAACTTCGAAATAAAAAACATCCTAGGAGGGGAAGATATAGTGAAGGTAATGAAAGTGCAAAGACTTCCCTGGTATGGCCACATAAGAAGAATTGAAGACACTAGAGTGGTAAAGAAAATTACAATATGGAGAATGGACACAGAAAGGGGAAGAGGGAGACCAAAAAACAGATGAAAAGACCAGGTACTAAAAGACATAAGAAAGCTAGGGATACAAGAATTGAGGAGAAAGATAATGGACCGAGACACATGGAAGAAGATAACGGGAGAAGCAAAGACAAATGACAGGCTGGAATAGTCAAGAAAGAAAGAACGTGGACTAACTCACCACAAAAAGAGAGTTCTAGAGCTCAGGAAAATGAGCGGCTACAATTCCTTAAGGAATGTACAGCCCTCTATATATATCAAGAAATACGAGGGGTTGGAGTCATTGCCCAGGTATTGACAACCCGGCCGACCCGCGGTATCATCTGTATTGTGGCAAAATGGACCGTCGTGGTTGAGAGAAAATAAAGAAGACGGTGAAAAGGAGAAGCACAGCGATGCATCTTTAATTACCAAGATAATATCACTGATTGTTGCAGCTCCGACAGATACAAGGGAAACCTTTATTGATACCACCAAATTCACCTCTGTTATTACGCATCACGCGCTCATTTTTATTCATAAAGTACGAAATAAAGACGCTCAGATTTACGAGAAAATTTGTGTCGAAGAAATAACGAAAGCCGAAGCAATCTTGATAAAAGACGTTCACTATAAGCAATATTGTGCTGAAACTGACTGTATCAAACGGAATGGTGTAGTAAATCGTGACCTTGCATCCTTTTTGGATGAGGGACTATTGCGCCTAAGTGGACGTTTGCTAAATTTCTGTGGAAATGTTAACGTTAAGCACCCAATAATATTATTAATGATTTACGACTTCCACAATCGATTACATCACGCAGGAGCCAATGGAACATTGTACGAGTTAAGGAAAAGATTTTGGGTAATACGGGCATGGCAGTTAATAAAGTCCATTTTATCGAGGTGTGTAATCTGCCAGAATGTAAGCGGGAGGCCTGCTACAACTGTCTTTGCACCACTTCCAAGAGACCGTGTTATTAAGGGCTGTTCACCTGGAGCTGGTATTAAGTATGCAAGTAGAAACCAGCATTCTTGCAATAAGATTTATGGCTCGTCGAGGAATATCCACTACATTTTATTCTGATAACACCAAAACATTTAAGAGATGGCTAAAGATTTTCACGCAATAAGGGATTTGCTATCATGTCCAGGATTAAATAATTTATTGATCGAGAAACCCAGAAAATGGAAATTTATAATAAAGAGGGCGTTCTGGTGGGGAGGCTTCTGGGAGCGACTGGTAAAAACTGTCAAAGCTGCATTACGAACTCGATAGGAAAATTTCTTCTAATAAAGAACAGGTGATGGCAGTAATTACCGAAATTGAAGCTACAATCAATTCCAGACCCGTTATTTATATGGGGACGGATCCTAAGGAGATGCTACCACTGACACCTTCCCATTTTCTACTGGTTACTAACGCTACAACTTTACCCAGCACAACTGGGATGATCAAAGGCAACGAATTAAGAAAACAATGGCGGTATCGGATGAATTCTTTTGGAACCGATGGTCGTCTGAGTATGTACAACAGCTTCGCAGTGCTCATCATAATATGAATGTGCGCGAGTGTAGTATGAAAATTGGCGATTTTGTGTTGATTCACGGAAATGATAATAGCCGCCTTGTTTGGAAAAATGGGAGTGATGAACTAAGTGATCACCGGTCGTGATGGTAAAGTGCGGGCGTGTATTTTGAAGTGTAACGATGGTATTAGGTTAGACGTCCCAATACAAGTTTTATATCCTCTAGAAGTACGCGATTGCATAATAAATAACTTGACATATGTTTACCGTTAAGACGGGATGTGCAAGGGTTGCGACCCAAACAATATTTAAGTAGGTAGCACCGTTGTATTGTATAGTTACAAACGATACTTAAGAGCCTTAACACCAATGGTTGCTTTATTATTGTAGCTTTTAACGTGGTTACTTGTGTAAATATAAGAGTAAATAAATATAGTTAATTTAACGTGTGTTTATTCTGATACATCAACTGAGTTCTGATTAATTATTGACAGCCTTGTTACAACCCTTTATACTTAAAACTAAATTAAACTTACAATCCTAATCCTAAAGTATAGCATACCGTAGATTGGTTTTTGTACTATTAAATATCATGCAGAGTTGTAAATTATGTAATAAACATTTAGGTTAGATTAATTTCTGAATTTTTCTTTATTTATTGTTTTAACAGCTAAGTGGTTAGGACTATACACTGCCACCTGTAGCTTTTCTGGTTTGTACCGTTTCGAACCAGTGGCGCTTCCGGAAAACCCCCACCCCCCAGTCCCTACTCAGGAACTAGCTGGCAAAACTTTGCTACACCACGATACAATTCGTGGACCACTGTGTTGTAAAGCAATACCAGTTATTTAATTTTTGTTATTTTTTTTGTGTACAGAAATTCCTCGTATAGCAACATAATGAAAAGAGTATACTATAAACTTTACTGCTTTATTTTTAAAAATTTAGGAAAATGCCTTAGATGAAGGTTTGGCAAAACTGGATTAGATATTTTCACATATAATCTCATAAGAGCATTAATTCTTTCCGGAAATTTTTTTGAGTGCGTTCCAACAACGTCGTATTAATTTGCCCGAGCGGGACGCGAGGGCAAATTAGGACGTTGTTGAATGCACGAAAAATAATTTCCGGATATGAATTAATGCTCGAATGCAGATTCGGTAAGAAAATCGTAACGATACAAGCCCTCAAAGTTAGGCTGACCTACCTACAAAAAATTTCCAAGAAATTTTGTTGTTGTCTTGGATACGGCTCGTGAACTAATTTTTCTATTGGTCATTGATGAGTGTCGTACGATTTTCAGTGAAAATACTTTACACTTGTCAAGAAATTTATACTGGCTCACCGAAAAGCTCGCTGTAAACTTGCTAAAAGTTTTTCTGCAAGTTTGCTGCAATCTTTCTGAGAAGTGGCTGCAATCATGCTGAAAATTTACTAAAAACTTTCCAAAATCTATCTTTAAACTTGACGCTAGTATTCTGCAATCGTACAAAATTTTACATTTGCGAACGAAGTTTGCTAAATATTTGCTGCCAACTCACTGAAAATGTTTCCACATACATGTCGAAAATTTACTACAAATTCTCTTGAAACTTTCTGGAAAGCTTACAAATATGTAATACAAACTTATCAACACTTTACTGCAAAAGCTGCTGAAAATATGCAGCGATTCCTTAAACAATGCTATAAAATGTATGGTATTTCGGTTGCAATGTCACAATTTTTTTTCAAACGCCCTGAAAGCTTGGGTAGAGAATTTTTGAAAAAATTTTCTGCAAACTCAAAGATGGTTTTAAAAATGTGTTACAAAATGTGATTTACTGCAACGTTGTTAAATATAGCTTCAAGCTTGCTAAAACTTTAGTTACAGACGATTCGCTGAAAATATTAAAAAAATATCTATTGCAAATTAGTCAATGTTTAACAGCAATCTTGCTTTACCATAATATACTTCTGGAGACAATTTGTGAAACATAGTTGTAAGGTTTCTGAAAATATTTTAAAGATACTGAAAATTCGATGAGAATTCGATTGAAGATTTATCTTAATCTTGTTAAAAAATTGCAAACTTCCTGAAAGTTTACTGTAAACGCTCTAGAAACTGATTGCAAGCTTCGCATCAGACATTGCTGTAAATGTGTTGAAACTCCAATTTTTGCTAAAGCAATTTCGAAATATTTGTAGATTTATTGCACACCTTTGTTAAATGTAAATATAGGATCGATTGTTTATACAACTAGCAAAATTTTGTAGTTTAAGCGGAGGAAAATCTTTTCTGAAACAACCATTTTCAGACATTTTTATTAAATGAATTCTTACTGAAAATGTTTCTAGTGCCTACTGTTTCTACGCCTTGCCATTTGTATATTTATATATACATTGATCCCAATTCATTTTATCTGGTTTTGACGTTGTTTATATACAGAGAGTGTCGTAAAAATGTGCATTCTAATGATGCCTACTAAATGAGCCTTCCGTTCAAAATGATGGAATGTGTGGATACCATGAAAAGTATATCTCCAAACCTGAATATTTTTTATCTGATGATTCTAAATAAAATTTTCAGCAAGTTTTGTAATGGCTTGAAACATAGCTTTAATGATGTTATATTAATAAAATATATTGCAATTGATGACCTTTGAACACACTGTTTTCTCTCACCAATAAAAACCCTTGTAGACAAAAATGTGACGTTAACGTTAGATTTGCTTACTAAACGAATTCCTTTTTCAGCTAATAGAAGCCACAGGAAACCCTGACAATGACATCGAGTTACAACATAAAAACTACAACTCCCAGCAACCTTGTGCCGAACTCGAGCAACATCCAGTTGTATGCGTAAGAGGAGCGTGCAAACGCTATGGCCTTAGCAGAAATCCTCTGGTCGTCCTTGATGGGCTCAACATGACAGTTCGCAAAGGATCAATGTACGAAAATTGACTTCTAACTTATCCCAGTTAAATAAATAATCAAGATAAAAATAATCATGAAAGGCAACGCAGGTCTGAGTTATTAGAAAGTGCAACAGCAATAATCACTTGAGCATCGACTAAAAGTCAAGGCAGTTCAGTTCCTCTTATAACATTCTTGCACTAATTCTTCAAGAACATATCGTAAAAATGAATCTCTATTAAATTATTGCATTGGTAGATATGGACTTCTAGGAGCCAGTGGTTGCGGAAAAACGACGCTTTTGAGTTGCATCTTGGGTCAAAAAAGACTCAATTCCGGACAGATATGGGTCTTAGGAGGGCCGCCAGGAACAAAGGGCAGTGGCGTCCCGGGATCTCGGGTTGGATATATGCCTCAGGTTTGTTACTATAATTGGATATTTTGACCATTGCAAGTGTTTTGATGATCATAGATATTTAATCTTTGGATGCATACGTAGAATCCCAGTTCAGTTTCTTGTTATTTTATAAGTTTTTTTGAAATATACTGTAGCAATTCTCATTTTTAATTAATATTGTCGTTGTCCGCCATGCTATTTGAATTTATGCAAGCCTTCGATTTGTGTAGTTCTGTGGACTATTTCTTGCACTCGTGCAGGACGCACTTCGGAACATAAATTCTATAGTTATAGGACCAGGTTATTTTACTGAACAGGTTTACACTTAGTGAAGGAATGAAGGATTGTAGGATAAGGTGAAAATAGAGTAGCCAGACCTAGCTACCCCTTAAAACAGTTTAACCTTTGTCTGTTCACAAATGAATACACTTCAGAGTTCAAAAGTATATTAAAAATCAAATAAAGTACAGAGCTTTATCTACACTTGTGCTCATAAAAATGGAATACACTTGCTGTTGGACTGATTTGAAAAGTCGTATTATTCGCATTATTATATAAATTTTTTATACGATATTTCTATTTAACTATTTTCTTGTAATTTAATACAACAAACAAGTTCACTTTATCGATGTTTCAAACCAACCGGTATTACAAAAGTAAATATTACAAAAATCAGTCCAACAGTAAGTGTATTCCATTTTTATGAACGCAAGTGTACCATTAAATTGTGTCGTGTTTTGCTATTCGATCTAATAACCTACTATTTGCATTAGTGCAAAACACAATTATTGCATAAAACTCCTTGCTTGTAAACAATGGGTAGTGAATGTTGACCTAATGATACAATATTAATGCTGGAAGTGGCACACTTCTATTGTAATTTTTACACATCATGAACTGGTTTTGCAGTCTAATTAGTTTTCGCGTAATTTCCCCGAATTGTCTATTTCATGGGCAAATAGAAATTTCAACGGTCGTTAAAGCAAAATTTCATTAAAATTCTGTTAAGTTTCTTAAAAAAGAACAGATGTGACTTACGTTAAGGAATTTTCTTTATAACCTTAGCAACACATCCTTTAAACTTATATAGTTTCTAAACTTATCATTTAGCAAAACTTATCCTTTCTTGGACCAAGATGGTCAACCTAGTCCAGTTGGTTTCGTGCCCGCAAAAAGAGGTAAATGTGTTTCAATTATTCCAAAAGGAGGGGTCTGACAAGGGCAGGAGTTTGAAGCGAGTTAGAACAGCGGTTTTCCAATTGCGCAATTCAGAAAAAACACTTAAAAGCGTGAATCAGAGCAGATGCCCGCGGGAAACAAACCCACGATCTCCCGAATGCTAGTCGATGCGTTATTGAGAACGAATGGAGTTTGGTGATATTAGCAAACAGATTTTTTCCGTTTGTGGTCTCTTCACTTGCTTCTATGAAAACCATACTTTTTTCTAAACCAATCAGAAAAACACCCTTTGTTCAGTTCATTCCCAGAAGGTGAGGGATGTAGTTGTGATTTTATAGATTTATGGAGATACGAATTAAATACTGTTTGTTTACTATGGCAGCTTCAACTAGCAGCGAAAACAAAGCAACGAAAAAGGAATAGTAAATGTTGTTCATAATAATTTTGCTGAATTTATGACCAAATGGTTTGAAGAAAGGGAGTTGTTTGCACCAAATACACTAAGCGAATGTACGGATGAAGATGCTGGTCGAATGAATTGATTTCAGAATCTATCAGAAAATTATAATGAAGAAGCAATCGTAGCGACGTCTACAACAAAGAGGGTGACAATGATTGAAGTGACAGCTATGAAGAAAATTAAGAAAAAGAAGTAGAACTTAAAGATTCGTTGCATTGTGTAAGCAGAGTTGCAAGACAAAAATGGCATTTTAATCGAAGGCGTGTGAAGACACAACATATTGTGAGAGTAGTACCAAATCAACGCGACATGTTTCAGTTCATACTGCTGTTGATGCGTCAAAGTTGTTCATAGGGGAAGAAATTTGCAAGTGTACCAATTTAGAAATTAGGCGTTTTTTGGGGCCTCTAGCAATTAGAAAACTACTAGATAGAAAAAAAAGAAGAGAGAACAATAGAGAAAGCCTGCAGTAGCTGATAGATCACCAGAGGAGCACATAGCACACAAAATATATACGTACAAGAAATTGAACTAGGACATAGCGAGCACGAAACGATCTTAAATAAAAGGTAGTATGGGTTGAAAGCCTGCCAGTGAAGTTTCTAGATAATCTAGATCGAAAGATAGGCCCCAGCAATATATAACGAAAATCAACTTATTCGATCCACAAACTGAAGACGACCAACGCAAAGTTACGCCGATTGAAAATAATATAATCATCAATACCCAATACACCATCTACACAAAAAAATTAAGAAAGGCAAAAGGGGAATAAGTGAAAACGCTATCAGAACTGGAACATGACACATGACTAGAATGAAAAATTTAAAAAAACGTCGGTATCTTATATTTTATAGAAGAAAAGCAATAAAACATGGTAGTATAAAAATAGATTACTTACAAGAAATATAAAACAACTTAAACCTATCAATGGAAAACTAGCAAATTTGAAGTTTAACTCGCAACCAGTAAATATACCTCTTTATATGCGTTTATGCATATGATTAAATTGTAAACGAAATGAAAAAGACAAAGAAGATTTATATAACGAATTAGAACAATTATATGACAAAATATAACATGATTTTGGCTCTCGATTCGTTTCTATTTCGCCGGTTTGCCGGTTACGCGGTTCAGCGTCATCTGCATCGGCATCGTAACTTGCAGATAGCAGATGAACTCAGTTAATCGTTAAATATAATAACTGTATAAATGATTTTTATTTGATTTCTAAGGGGTTTGTGCAATAAATAATTGTGGATATGAATGAAATATATCTGGATATACCTTTAGTATTTTCGATTGCTGGCGATTTATAATAATATAATAATAATTAATAATATTTGTTGTATTTGTATGAGTTTTACGACTCGCTATTCTGCATTAGCTCGATTACTCCTACATTCTTCCGATCTATAACCAAAACATAATATGTGCATTATGTGTTATGTATTGGAAATTAAGAGGTATTTATTAAGAAGTGTAGAAAGAAAGAAAAATGCGGGACTGCTTGCTAATCGCAATAAAAAACAGTGGTAAAACGTTTATGTTCATATCATATGACGACGGATCAACCGCGAGCCTCAGCCGGCAAGAAAGCAAGGGAGAAAACTGTAGAGCGAGACGCCCAAATGGTGTTTTCAGTACAATCTGCATTGCTTATTGTTATGAGTTATGAATGATGTATTATTTACAGAATTTCGATCACTCGCAGGTCGCTGAGATACGGCACGTAATAAGTATCAGGATGAAGTTATTTTTCATTCAAATACATGGAACAAAAAACCGAGTTACGCAGGTTATTTCAATAACCGGATAACCGGTTATTTTTTATTCGAATAAGCCCATCACTAGATTAAACGCGGTAGCTCTGCTCAAGCTAGTTTTTCTGGTTTTCGGAGGGAGAGCAAATCATTATGCCGTAGTTTA
Organism: Agriotes lineatus; assembly: GCA_940337035.1. Lineage (NCBI taxonomy): Eukaryota > Metazoa > Arthropoda > Insecta > Coleoptera > Elateridae > Agriotes > Agriotes lineatus. The sequence goes on along the minus strand of OW679203.1, from coordinate 50,287,627 downwards.
AAATGTTTGAGCCAGTCAAACCCAGCTTTATTCTCAGCATCCCGCTTTGCAGGGTACCGAATTTTCAGTTGTGCATATATACATATATGCTAGCTGGCGAAATCCAGTGGTATCTATTCCTTAGCACATTTTAGAAGCAGTTATTAAATAATCAAGAGTAATACCACAAGCAGTGGATATATTTTTGACAAATATTTTGTCGTTTCCATGTAAATTATTGCGTTTAAATTTCACGATACAAAATCACATCAAAAATATCACGAGCCGAAGGCGAGTGACATTTATATGTGATTTTGTTGAGTGAAATTTGTAATAATTTCTATGGAAATGGCAAAATATTAAAAAAAATATATATCCACTTCGAGTGGTATTTGGGACGACTATTTAACAATATTAATACATAACGATTAACTTTATTGAAAAATAATCCAACAATTAATATAATTATTCATTCTCAATTAAATTCAGCAGAATACTTCCAAAACACAGCATTTTAAAATTTTTAAAACAAGCCACACAGTTTGTTGGGGTTTAGTGTTACGCAACCTAACGATATCACTAAGGACAGAACATCGTTGCTAAGCGATACTTCGCAACAAGGCTATTTATTTTTTGAGTACGTACATTTTTTTGTGAATATTTTGCATGGTGCCCAATATTCAGTGATATACTGCTATTATTGGTTGAAAAAAGCAAATGTCTGCAATGTGATTGGCTTATATGTTATAGTGTTGAATAGTCAACTAAAGCATGTTCTTCTTCAACTGTGAAAATCCGCCTATTTCCGATATTAGGTCTATGTTGAAATTCATCTGTAATAGGTAGTTTTTGAGCATGTATAGCTGCTCTTGGTAAAGCGGACTTCGATATTTGGTACTTCTCACTTGCATGTCGAAATGCTAATTTATTATCAATGGTATCTGCGACTGCGGTTTCTATAGATTTTGCAGAAACTGTAACCCTTTTTTCTTTAGCTTTGGTTGCAGTTTCCATCTCAAAGCTAAAACAAGACAGCTGTTGTTAATTTGTATTTACTTATTATATGATTGTCACTTGTTATGTCCCATTCATAACTTGTGGTAGCGTCCCATTCATGGCCAGTGCGCATGCTGAAAGAAATTGGGTAAAAAAATGCTTACTTTTAAACTGCAAGTATTTACTATCAATTTAAAAATTCAGAGAAGTCCACTCTTTAAACTGACAGCAATTTCAAATAGGTAGCATAAAACACAAATGAAAAACCAATAGGTAAAATTTTTAGCGGTGCACTTACTACAACCAGAAATCTTAAATGTAAATGACCTCCACAAGACACAATTTATGGCTTTAAAATTTTCTGTGAAGTACGGGTACATGTGTAGCCACCTATTGACATGTATGAGAACTACTAATTATGTACAAAAGTAGAGAAACCTACTTTCTTCCATTCAGAACTTGTCCCATTCATGGCACCTTTCCCCTACTATAGTTATGGTATATATATTTTTTAATGTCTCGGATAAAGTTATGCAACCCATCCTTCATTGATAGTAGTCAACTTGATAGTATTTATATACATTTAGTTTTATTAATCAAGCATCCTAACATAGGTTCAACTTGACAGTGCCCGCTTGTCATTTACTTTTCGTACCTCATAAATTTATGGAATTAGGAATATCTTCAAGCAAATATAAGTCTCAAAATAGTAATACTTTATAGTTAAGATTAAGCAAGTGTTGATATTAATCGAACTGTCACATAAACTAACCCAACTGCGTTCGTGGATTGCATTATTTAAAAACAAAAGTGTTGGATCTAGGTTTTATTGAAATAGTATTTTGGGTTGCATAACATTGTCCGGGGCATTAAAAATGAAGTATCATAACAATGAACAAAGATTATGTAATCTAGAAAGTAGTAAACTCAACTATAAACTGATACTCAAAATAATATGGATAACACCTGGTGGAAACAGTAAAGAAAGAGGTTAAATAGACTCTATAGGCATATTAATAACCAAGACAAAATTATCATCAATTAGCCAATGTAGATTCTGGCCATTTTCTGATTATGGTAAAATTGAAACACAAAATAAACAAAGCAACTGCAAAAATAAAAGCATAAAAAGTGCTGACAATAAACAGACTAGACAGTGAAAAGATAAAGAGAAAGTAAACAAGATGAGTGGTGCAAGCTTCTTATGTATACTGCGATACACTGTTGGCATGTAGCGGTTTTTCCTGTGCTCTTGGGAAGTCCCACTTCTAAAGACACATATAGTCTTTTTAATTTCTTGCAGGGTGCTTTCAATGCGGCATGGCGGAAAGCGCTGATAGTGTGGCATTTCAGATTTAAAGGTGAAACAAGATAGAAACTTGCATCTGCATCTTTAGATAATTTAAAAAAAAATCTTACCTCGACCGATATTCGAATTCACGACCTCAGGCTTGACGATCCACGAGTGTTGTCACTACACCAATCTGATAGCGCAGTTTGGTGAGTGCTTAATGTCTATTATTGGTAGAACGAATACAAATCGGAAAACGCATACCAAAAAAAAAAACGGCAAATCTCGTCCGTCTCCCGTTATTCTCGAGGTACCCTGTTTACAGCCATCCGGAATGATCTAATTATCCTATTTCATAAAACTTTTTATATAATTTTGGAGTCGAAAGCAATGCTTCGTCAGGTTGTTCCCAATTTCACGGCATTGATGCAGATTCGTTCGACAATGGTGATTTAATGTTTAATAAAACTTATGAATTAATCGTTTAGAAGTGTTGATGTAGACGATAGCAATGAAGGTCAACCTGAAGAAGCTAGTAATCCTGAAATAGGGTACCTACCATTACAATTGCAACACCACTTGTTGACGACGGATTTTGGCGTGGCAGAGCACCCTATGCTTCAAATTTTAAATTGAATGCAGAAGTATACACTATAAATAAAGACGTCGCTGTAAGCATTACCGTCAACCTTATAGATATTTTTAATTATTTTATTACTGAAGATGTGTTTTGCTTTATAACAGTTGAAACCAAAAATTACGCTATCAACAGTTAACTGTGCAACGCAATGAAGGTTGTAAATATATATCTCCCGGTTGCAATTGCCCTTTTTGTGTAACTTGTACACCCGGGTTTCGTGATTAACTAAATGAGACACAAATAAAAATATTGTCTTTACAAATACTACCTGTTGCACAACCTAAAATAAAATTCACAAACAAAGTATGTACAAAGGTGTATAAATAAAGAATTCATGCGGATAATCCTTCTCGCTGGATGCTGGCGGCCTGAATCGAGTACCATATGCAGCCCACGAAATTTGATTCCGCGGAGGGCATAAGTTCAGTTGTGGCAGGACGGTCGGTACGCCGAAAGTTCCTGAGGAAGGTGGCTATTCTCTGTAACTAAAAATGTAGACAATAATATCGTGGACTGTTTATCCTTATATACCAGTTTGAGCCTTCTTCTACTTGGATCATTTTCTGGGATCTAGGAAAGTTTACCGAAAACACTTTACCGACGGAAAGCTTACCGACGAAAAGTTGACCGAAAGAAAAGTTTACCGAAAGGAAAGTCTACCGAAAGGAAAGTTTGCCGAATGAAAATTTGACTGAAAGGAAAGTTTACCGAAACACAATTGACCGAAAGGAAATTCGACCGAAATTATAAAATTCTATATATTGAGACGATATGAAGATAGGGGTATCTAGTACTTTATTGTTTTATTTATCTTCGATTAAAGACAGGTGTTATTTGTTCTATAATTTCGAATTTACAAGAAGGGTTGTTGTGTTGATTGTGTAATTAGAGTTTATATGTAGATGTATGTTTAAACATTATGTAACGTAAGCATAAAGTATGGGATAACATATACTGCATAATCAGACAATCTAGTCAATAAGGATTTTATAAAAACTAGTAGTAAAAATAAGCAGCAGGAAAATGTTTGGGTTGTTATGAAAAAATGATCTAATGTGAAGCGAAGTGAACTTTGTAGTTCACAAAAAGTGAAAAATTAATTTTGACCACTCTGTAGATGGTGGATCTAATATTTGTAGAATACTACTTAACAAACACCAAATGAAAAAAAAAGTGATTCGTCTTATATTGTTATTAAATCTAATATTTTTGTAATACTAGCGAATACTAGCTATTTAAAATAAATTAAGACACCTGCGGTAATTATCCTCTGGGTGGAATGCAAATTTAGAATAAATAAAAAACGCCGTTACAGTAATTATATATGGTCTTGTAAAAATAATACAAGGTAATACATTACCTTCTTTTAAAGGTATCATCATCTAAAATGAAAAGCACTTGAAATAGTTGTAATTGTAAAACCACCCTCTATGTATATATAGGATTTTATAATTTCGGTCAAATTTCCTTTCGGTCAATTGTGTTTCGGTAAACTTTCCTTTCGGTCAAATTTCCATTCGGCGACCTTTCCTTTCGGTAAACTTTCCTCTCGGTAAACTTTCCTTTCGGTCAACTTTCCTTTCGGTCAACTTTCCGTCGGTAAAGTGTTTACTGTAAACTCCATTTTCTGAGTAGAAAAAAGTAGCACTGCCCTGCGAATGCGTACTACGCGAACATGGCCATCCCTGAGATTTACTGTGCACGCGCGGCGAAGACCAAACTTTTATTGTGGCAAGGTGACGACTTGTAAATTTTACATATTATTGTTTATATTTCAATTATTATTATATATAATTTATTTTCAACTAATCTATTATTTGTTTTTTCTATCTGTGGTACGAGATATATAAAGCAATCCATAGATGCCCTCTCATAATGAATGGGCGTTATCATTACGCCCGCTTTCTACGCCCCAGAGCGTTACAGACTGCTTTGCAACTTTTCAAGCTTTTCAATTTATTCTCGTGTTCCAATTGGAAAATAAAAAGTTGTATGCATCATAGGCATTACTTGATGTTTATAGCCCTCGAGCGACTTACATACCTTTGGGAGAGGGGACCTCAAGCTTGTAAACTTGTGGCCCTCGAAAGGGCATAAAGTTCTTCATAATACCCTTGGTACATATACAGAGTTCGCCAAAAAGTCGGCATAATATGGGAATACAAATTTATTTTTGATTTTTCAAAAAAACTTTTTACGTCAATAATTTGTGCTTGTCTAAAATTTTAAAAATTTACCGGTTTTTGGCCTTGAAATGATTCAGTTAGTTAAAAATAACACACTCTAAAAAAAATCTCTTTAAAATCGTACAAAATTTCCGAAAAAAACACATTTTGGATTTTGAAAATTTCGAAAAACTCCATGTTCTAAACAAATATGTATAATTCACTCGGTGTATATGATAGGGACTAAATAGTTTTTTAGACAAGCACAATTTATTGACGCAAAGTTTTTTTGTTTTTTAACAAAAATATTTTTTTTCCTATATTATGCCGACTTTTTGGCGGACAATATAACTATTTCACGGGTGCAAACGTCATAAGTGAAGTGAAGACGACGCTGTCTAAACCGAAATATAAATATATTTTATGTACGATTGATCAATAATGGGCTTTTTTTAAACCTCATTTTCGCGCCTAAAGCAAGTCCTTTTCGCCCTTGGGCCATAAAGTTCTTTTTCGCCCGCCACAATAAAGTTAGCGGGCGATAAACTTCATTTTCGCTAGCTGACGTCATTTTAGCGGACGCAAAGAAATGTTTCTGCAACCGTCTTCAAAGTCGTTGTTATAATAGCAGAGTTACAAAGGTAAATTATGATCAAAAATTAGTTTCATCTAGTGTGGTTATGGAATACTTTCTAATTTATGAATGAAACTACGTTTATACTTTAATGTCAAACCTGACATTTGATTCTTAAGTGATTTATAGTTGCATTCTTTAATTAGGAACTATTCCATAGCCATACTAGATGCAATAGTTTTTGATCATACTATAACTAATAACTGTAAGAATTCCCTTTGTTATTGGCAACGATATTATATCATTTGGATCCACCATTTTAAATTAAATTTTGATTGTACATACAGTTTTATATGCACCCCTTGCGCAACCAGCGTCTTTAGCCCTAGTCGTGTTATAGCCCTCGATGCTCCGCATCTCGTGCTATAACTTTCACGTAGAGGGCCAAAAACGTCTGTTTTACGCTTTTTATGCATAGATAACTATTATGCCTGTCTCTGAACCAATTTAATTTTTGTTATTAGCAAATCGGTCTATATGGCGATTTCACAATACGAGAAACCCTGGTGTATTTCGGATGGATCGCAGGCATGGACAGCGACCGCATCGAAGAGAGGTTCCAAGTGCTAACAAAGCTGTTCATGTTGCCTCAGAATAATCAAAGAGTGAAAACACTCAGCGGTGGAGAACAGCGGCGAGTGTCTTTGGCCACTGCTCTAGTGTACGAGCCCGAGTTGTTAATTTTGGACGAGCCAACTGTGGGGGTGGACCCTCTTTTGCGGGAGAGCATTTGGGAGTATTTAGTACAAAACTGCAAGGAGCGTAAAACCAGCGTTATCATTACGACTCACTATATAGAAGAAGCGCGACAGGCCCATATTGTAAGTCAGAATTCATTGTTTACATTGTAAGGAATATGATATAAATGAATAAAAAACACATACACGTTACGGATATGGGTTGCTTTCGTACACGCATACCTCATACCTAAAGCTAAAGCTTTACTTTCCTAGCCTACTCTTGGATATTTCTTTTGCTCGGTTTTACTCTACTACCCTTCGTTCAGATCTTCTTTATTTTTTTATTACAGTTGTTTCTCGGTTGAGTTTTGTTGCTTTTGTTGTCCAGTGTGGTTTCTCATACTTTTCCTGGCAATTCTATTATTTTTCATTCCTGATATATGACCAAACCAATGCGTTCATTCCATTTCATTTTGTCTTCAGGTGTTTTCCTCTAGATCAACCTCTTATGATTTTTGATATCATTGAAGCATCCACATCCGACTGTATTTCCCTATGTCCAGTGAATCTTCACGTTGGCGTTGTTAGAATTTCTGAATATTAAAGTGACGTTCAGCTTTTCTCAAATCTTTTTTGGCATATTTTCTTTTGCCAATATTCAAATTTGGGCTCCGTTTGAGGGTCCATTTTGTCAAATACTCTTTTCAGGGGTTCGGATATTGTTTTTCTCTTGCGTGTATAACATAGCTTTCCAATTCTATTCCAATATTACTTTTCAAATTACTTCCATTTTTTATTTTATCTACTTGCCATGCTGGCCTAAATGTCGCATCGAATGTGATTGTATTACCTACATCGATGTCTCATTCCTCTCTCTGTGCGTATGCGCTTCGTGTCTTTATATACCTTACGGTTATTGTGGTTTCCTCATACTGTCGTCAATGAGTAACGACGATCATCTCCTATAATCCCATAGTACTCCATGTCTACAGCTTACATTTCTGTTGTGTTGAAGGCTTACTATGGTATATAATAATAATAATAAATGGATTTGCTTTTATTTTTATTTATATACCACTCAGCTTCATTAGCAAATGGTATTTTATGGTCTTCCCTAGTAGAAGTCTTACTTGCTAGTACTCGCAGATGGCCACAGATTCTAAAACTTACTTGTTCTCAAACTTGGTATAGTTCCAGTTCCTGGTCAGTTACTTACTAGTATTTTAACCATTTTCATATTTTTTTTAACTTTGTTAACTAAATTCTGCCTTTCCACAGGTGGGATTAATGAGAGAAGGCGAAATACTCGCCGAAGAATCTCCGGAGGAGCTGTTAACTCGATATGAAACCCAAACGCTGGAGGAAGTGTTTCTGAAACTAAGCATTTCCCAAAATCTAAAGCAGAAGCGAACAAACAGGACCGCCTTGGCAAATAACGAAGCCGAATTTCTGCATAACACAGCATGCACGTGCCCTCGTGATAAGAATCCTTTGAAAGGCTACAGATCTTCGGCTTCTACAAAGAGCGCCCATATGAAGGCTCTTCTCTGGAAAAACGTACTGCTATGGTTGCGAAATATTCCCAGTTTGTTCTTTCTGAGCGGATTAGCGGTTGTCACGATGGCAATGTTCTGCGTTACTGTCGGACGAGAACCCTTCGGCCTCGCCATAGCAGTAGTTAATCATGAGACAAATGGTTCTGACAACTGCAATAGAATACTAAGCTGCAACAGCTCTCAACTTAGCTGCAATTATATTGAGAACCTGAAGAGGCACTCTGTGATACTGGTATGAGGTTATACATTATTAAGATGCTTTCTAGGTCGCTTATATTATATAAAGATAAGTTAGAAGGAATGTGGTAAAGGGGAGAAGTCTTCCTACTAACCAACTTACTTCTACTGAGTTATTTGTCTAGTCTATATTTTCGCTATGAGTGACATAGATTTATCTGCAAATAATGTTTTCGCCATATTGTAAAGTATGTACAAGCTTAAAATATTTCAAATTCTCAGGTTTACCACAATTCAGAAGAAGCAGCCGAACAATCTGCTCGCCTTGGGCAAACAGTTGCGACTGTGATTGTGGGGCACAACTATTCCGATGCTGTTCGAGCTCGTATCAAATATTGGCGGGATTCATCGACATGGGATGTAACATCCTCGACAGTCCATGTTTCTCTAAACGCACCTGGTATGTGTTAGTGTGTTATTATTAGACCTTTTCTACTTTTCTTTCTTTTCCAGATTACCCGATTGCGACTTTTTTGAAAGTACGGTTGTACGACACCTTTCAAGGCTTTATTCGAAACTATCTTGCAACGTGTGGCATTGATCCAAATGTATTAACTACACCAATGAGGGTATGTATGTAAACGCTCTCCCGATTGCTTAAACAATGCCTTTGTTGCAGTTAAACACGCCAGTTTATGGAACGAGGTATCCTAACTTGACTGATTTTGCAACTCCAGGAGCAGTTCTTACGTAAGTGTTCTAAAATAGGCGTGAGCGACAAGCGTGAACATTAAGGTTGCCTCTAATTCTGGGGGATTAGCCCATTTTCTTCTCCTTTATTTTCTGGGGTTCATAATTTTTTCTGTGCTTTTTTTCACAAACATTTTTTCCATATCTTTCTGACTTTAGTTATTCATCTTCATTGTTTCCCCGTCTTCTTTCGCTTGGTCTATACATCGCATTTTTGTCTCTTTTCCATTCTGTTATTGATTCTACTGCACCCTCCTTCTTATCGCTTTCTTGTTCTTCGTTTTTCTATTGTTACAAAAGTCGCGATTAAGGATCACTCGTCATTAGTTTGTGTTGCTCTATTGTATACTATTGCTGGAAATCTCCTTCTCTACGTTATATGTGGTCCAAGTATTTGAGGATACGCAAGTATATTATTTGCGATTTTGTTGCAGTTATTCTATTCCACTTAAGGATGGATGCACTGGTCCTCCTGGTGGTTCAGAAAACGAGCACTTCTCTTATCCAGCACCATAACTCAAATACATCTATTTTTTCTGTCTTGCGCTTGCAGAGTCTACAATTCAACGCCATATATCAATTCTGAAAAAAATAGTGTTTTTCGAATGTTTTCTTTGGTATTTAGTGTGATTGCGCAGAGTTTCTGCAAGTCTCTCGCAATTCTGGCCGTTTCACATTGTTACGGTATTAATTCATCAGATCGACATAGGTCGTATTTATTGTCCAAACTCGGGTACAAACTACAGGGTTCGCCGGTTTTCCCTAGAAATCACAGATCTTAATGTGTTGGAGCAGATTTTGTTGCTCCGGTTACTCGCATTTAGCTCAGTCGAGAAGGGGTAGTTCGAAGACTTAAATGGAAAACCGACGGGGTACTTACCCTAAAGCTTGCTTAACGGAAAAAGAAATGCCTGAGCGCCACTTGGTTCTAATTAGGGGTGGCTAACGTGTCTAGAACCAAGAACAATACACGTAGCCTATGTAGAAGTCCTCCAGGTACGTTGCTGAACACCTCAGTCTGTTGGTTACCAAGCCTCCTCCGAGTAGCCGGGTGACCTTGTCGTTAAATCACTTACCTTCAAGGCCACCGTTACTAAAGAATAACAAAAGAACACTGATTGGCCCAAATCTCGGGGCTCGCTTAATCAAAAGAGCATGCTTTAACTTCACAAAATTAATTACACTTGGCCTTTGCCACACTGGCTTAGTGAATGACCCAGAAGGGGTTTAAAAATTCATAAAAAGAATGAACTGACTTTAACAAGTTTATTATTTAAAGGAACAAATGAGAGTTTACACAAATCGGTACATTAAAACAAACACCCGAAGGTGAGTTTAAATTTAGTATCCTACGTGTATATGAAAGGGGGGCCCCACAAAAACCAAAATATATCTTAAGGGCTAGTTACAAAGACACAAAAAAACACAATATTATCCAAGACAAGTGACATAAAATGGACGCCAGGAGTAAAGCCCTTGGTAAACATTAACTGAGACAGATCATAAGTCCTAGCGGACGTACGCAACCTTTATAAACACTGACGCACAATAAAATATAAAATCGCACATTAAGTTAGGCACCAGAGTTACCTAATTGGTACAATGCAGGGCGCCTACCTGATAGTTGCAGCATGCAGTCTTAAGTGCAGATGTACTCGTCCTCGTGGAGGCATGGTAAAACGTGCCAGAGGTGTAGCGAATTCTCCAGAAGAGGCAACAGGTGGAGCAGAAACTCAAGGGAATTAAAGACAGTCGGCAGCAAACATCAATCAACGAAGTGACAGCAAACAACACTATATCGCGCGGTGGCCCTTCCTTTAATTAAACCCGACGTTGACACAGATATGCATTACGCAATGGTTTTTTCCCGACTTAACAGGGAAAAAAGTTAGTTGAGGCTCATCAAATATCGTTTCTCTAATCGCATCGGCAAAAAGTGCCAAAAGTCTCCCTGGAGACCAACTGTATGAAACGAAAATCGGCCAATTTAACAACGTCCGAGTTAAATACACTTCCTCTGCCCACCGTGCATTTTCAAAGACACCCAAGGATTAATGTTCACTTCGAAGATTCGGGTTTAACTGCACTCGCCATTAACGTGCCCCCGGGCACTCGAAAGTCTGCACAAAAGTCAAAAAGGATTCACAACTTAATCACCACAAGTTAGCCAAAAGCTCAACAAAAACAACGCAGCCAAAAGTTCATTAATGCGTTAACAAAAGCTCCCCCAACTGCAGCGTCAACGCCACAGTCGGGGGCGCGAAATTTCACATACGTCTTGCTCACTCAAATGCTGAGTACAGATTTTTAATTTCAAATTGGACTCTGCGTGAAGAACACGACGGAAAAGAGTTTAGAACTCCGAAACCACTAATTTTAAATGCCTCATTCCCTAAGGAGTTATCAATTTTTATTTCCTTTACACAAAGCTTGGTCATCAGAGAAGGTTCTAGAAAGAATTTCTGGCTATAAAGCGGATCCCAAAAATATTAAGTTACAATGTCAATCCTGCCGAACTTTAAACGATAATTTATAAGAGGGACATTAAGCTGTTATATTCCTAGAAGCTTTAACTACGTCGGGCAGTATTTAAATAAGTTGAAGGTTGGGACCCAAAGCGATTTAAGCTGGGACGTAAACAAAGGATGCCTTATGTTCCCAATTCGAAGAAATTTGATTTAGACGGAAGTGACTGCAATAGATTACATACGGCTCCGAGGAAATGCTTATTAGTGAGAATTCCAAGGACCGCGGGCATATTTGAGCTTGAACTGAATAAATTGGCTGCAGCATTTTAAAATTATAATACAGGGCCGTACCAGAAAATTTTAAATAGAATAATTTCAGCTTAAATGCACTAATAACACCCAATCGTGGAATTGATGACAAGGATAGCTTAATGACGTCAAAATCACTTAACAACATCTCCTTTTGATTTCCCTTGTGCATCCACCATCATTTGTAATTAGCTCTCCCAGATAAAAAAGCTGGTTTTAACACACACTATTACGGGCCTGTTGTTATTGGCACGATCGCTTATCATCACTTTACTTTTGTTTTGCTTGATTTCAAGGCCGTGTTGTCGACTACCTTCTTTCAATTTTCCTATTTTATCAGAACTCCTCCAATAGGAATTCTGCCGCTCCATTTTTCTAAAGTTTGTCTAATCATGTACCGGCTGTATACATTGAATAATTTGTATGATAATATGCCGGAGTTTGATAGATACTAATCTATCCTCACTATAGCATTATTGTGGACGTAGAGTTGTCACTTCTCATTATATGCCCCATCTATCGTATTCACTGTGCTTTGGTTATTTTATCGATCCTCTCGTGTTTTCGATTTCATAATTCATTAATGTTCTGTACTCACTTACTTCTATTTACTTTTGTCCTAATATCGCTTTCATTATTCTTCTTTAAAGAATTTGAAGTGGAATTTCTTAGTTCTTTGTTATACACAATGTTTCTACTGCATACAGTGCTATGTTTCTTATCATTGTTTTATATATTTATATTCTGGTGTACTAATTTCTAATCTTTTTCTTTTTCAGGGACGCTTTATAAAAGTAGTATGTTCGATTCTCTACTTGCATTCTCAATTTTATCTGTACTCTCATGTATTCCTAGTTTTATTCACTTCCTCGTTTACTCTTGTGATGTGTTTAATGTAATTTTTCGTATTCCTGTTTATTTCAAGTCTTTTGATTTTTGCTTTACCCTCCACTTTTCTGAACTCTTTGTCTAAGCTATTCCTGTATCTCACTATAATTACTATATCGTTTGAGTGTGCGATGATGTGCACCATTTTGTTTATTATTTCTTCTTTTGGTTCATTCTACTCATTGTAGCATCATAATTTCTATCAGCATTACTGGGGTCTGCAATTCATTCATACTGTTTTGCCATTGCTGTTCTATTGATTCTATCGAATACTTCCTTAAAGTCTATGAAAAATAAGAGTAAATCGATGTCCTATTAGTAGAATTTTTATAATACCAAAAGAGGAGTCAGTGCAAACAGTAACAGCCGTATTCATGGTCGTTTGCCAGCGGCTCGCCGGCGAGTCGCCGGAGTTTCGTTATGAATAGTATGTTGGCGGCACTGTACGTCTATGTCAAATTCGAGGTTATCAGGTTAGGTTTTCCGTCAGTTTTGACAGAAATTGACACAAAATCGAACCTGCTAACCTCGAATTTGACATAGACGTACAGTGTCGCCAACATACTATTCATAACGAAACTCCGGCGACTCGCCGGCGAGCCGCTGGCGAACGACTATGAAAACGGCTGTAAAACTTGCTTAATCTGTAGCATAATTTTTGTTGACATAGAACTGTAAATTTTTTAAAAGCCAAATGCATTCTTTATAGAATTTCGGCTTACCTATACCGCGTAGTCTTTGTGAATAAACATACAACATTCTCCGGCTTAATGAGTCTTGCACCTTGTGAACTCAAGCGTGGACCCACGCGATGGCCATGACGCCATGCTCTTTGGTGGCTCGCGTTGTTTGAGTACCTTGTGAACGAGGATACTTAAGTATATTTGGCCTTGTTGCTGTCTATGCACTCATATTGACTGACGTTTTGCAAGACCTTGCAGCTTGCATCATCAGAGTGAAAGTCGCGCTAAGAACTAAAAGGGGGGGGTCAGGGTCATTTTAATTCCCCCAACTGGGGGAGGGCTGCTGTAGGAACCTTGCGTCCCTCTTCAGCCAAGAACGGGAATTATAAGATGGGTGAGAGAAAGCAGGAGTGGAGAATGGAAGAGAGGCCAAGAAAGGTGAAGAAGTTCTGCCCCGGCATTTGACTCAAATACTTTTAACACGTCAAACTTTTATTAGAGATTATATTTTCATAAAGTAAGTGGACTATCTGAGAGCATTATTTAATTTTTTAATTATATGTAAAGGCCTGTGATGTTCCACGAAGCGCAATTCTCTTGGGACACCTCTCATAAGGGTCTGCGCGGCGACAACATCAATTTCCCTGATTTTAGTCAAAATTCTACGACGTAGTTAGTCCCCAGTTAGGGCTATCCATCCTCCGTCGTAACTGGCCAACAAAAATCGATGACTTTATTCAAGACCATCATGCTGGAGATGAAATAATGTTTTGACCTGACTTGGCTTCTTGCCATTATGTCAGAGAAACAAAAACTTGGCTTCGACAGCATAACATTCCATACGTACCAAAAAATTATAACCCACCAAAATTGCAGCAGGCTGGCCTCATTGAAGACTTTTCGGCACTTTTGGCACGAAAAGTGTACGACGGAGGATGGGCAGCCCAAAATGGGGATCAACCACGTCGTATGATTTTGACTAAGATCAGGGAAATTGATGTTGTCGCCGCCCAGACCCATATGAGAGATATCCGAAGAAAATTGTGCCTCGTAGAACAGCACGGGCCGTTACATATAATTAAATAATTTAATTATGGTTTCAGATAGTCCACTTATTTTAAGAAAAAAATATTTATAATAACAGTTTGCTGTGTTAAAAATATTTGAGTTTCCATTTTGTGCCAAAATTTATGAAACAGTAGTTATAATGCTTTATGTCGTGTATTACAGGAGCTTAAAACTATCTTCCCTGTTTCTATTGTTTGGGTGTTCTTCTATTGGTATGGCTTCATGTATTACTCGTGGAAAGTAGTGAAGTAAACAGTAAAAATGGTTTTAAGCTTAGTTTAACGTGGACTCCTGTGATACACGATCTAAAGCGTTACAACCACTGTGCGTCATGGCCACACCACAAGAATTACGCTGCACGAACGACCAATCAGCTTTACGTCCCCCCGAACGGCTGGTACAGAGGACTATAAGCAGCTCGACACCGCCCTTAAATTCTTAGTGCGACTTTCACTCTGATGATGCAAGATGCAAAAGGTCTTGCGAAACGTTAGTGCACAAAAAGCAACAAGGCCAAATTTGCCTAATTATCCTCGTTCTGAAGATACTCAAACAACACGAGCCACCAAAAAGCATGGCCATCGTGTGGATCCGTGCTCCAGTTCACAAGGTGCAAGGCACATTAAGCTAGAGAAAGCTCTGTGTTTATCCAAAAACGACGCGGTCTAACCCGAAATTCTATGTTAACAAGAATAATTCGAGTAACCGCGAAAGCCTCAAACAGTATATCGCAAAATTCATTTTGAACATCTTGTTTAACTTATCCATATGTTATTTTGGTATTATCTATCAGTCGAACGCCTCCATGGCCGGCCCCAAGCCCAGATAGGAAAGGAGGAGGATCTTGCCGGTTGTTATAGTACGCTATTGGCAGGTAAACACTAAGAAATGCTCATAGTATCAAACCAACAGAATACAAATTTCGTGAAATATCAAAGAGAAGGAGCCCCATCGGATACGGGGGAGGGGAATCTTGTTTTCAACGAAACCGCGAGACAAACAAAGATAAGAAAATGGAAAAAGAAGGGCATAATAACAGCACTTGGAACATAAGATCATGATTCCACAGAGAGCAAGAAGTAATAACGAAATTAGAAAAGGCGGGAATGTACTATAAACGACACCAAAAAGAGTCAAGGGCATTACAGCATTACACCATAACAAACCTATACTTTAATTTATATTGGAGTCAATAAATCAAACAGGGCGAAATAAAGCGTGGTGATACACTGAAACTAGGTAACACCAAGATATACGTCATAAGTGCCTACGCCCCAAGGGATTGCAAACTCAGAATATATAAGGAATTATTTTAGAGTAAACTACAGGAAATTATCGATCATCTACCTCGAGTCAATCTGGTTATTATTTTAGGAGACCTGAATGCTCGAATAGGAACTATCCTCATTGCTGGAATAAAGCAAAGATTCCACGAGAATGTATGTAATGACAATGCTTACACAATTCTGCATAAAGAATAATATAAGAATTAAGAACACATTCCTTCAACATAAAGTTCAGTACAAGTATAAGTGGCAGAGCGCAGAAGAAAATAAAGTGAGTCATAGACTATATTATAACAAGTTATCACATCCAACTATTTCATATAGTCGACATCAAGATTTTAATTTCGACGTTATAGGAAGCCATCATAAATTACTATTGGGTCAAATCCGAATACAAATACAAAGATGCAGAGGTAAGGAACCCGAAGGAACAAAGAAAAACATCAAACAATTGGAGGATGAAAGTATAAGGAACTTCTACCAAAACAGACTAAAAGGTTATATCGGAAATGATAACATACTTCCAAATGAAAGGTCAAACACTTAATGGTCACAAATGAAATCCAACATAATAAATGCTTTAAAGGAAGCACTAGGAGAAAGAAAAAAATAAACTCCACACAAGAACCGAGACATCGCACAACCTGGTTTAGCTCAGAAGTGAACGAGTTGGCTGTAACTAAAAGAAGCATACGTCAAATATCAACCAGTCAAAACACTGGAACAATATGAGGATTACAAGTCAATCAGAAATAATACAAATACAAAAATAGAAAATATAAAAAAGAATTATTGCGAAAGATATACGGGGGTTTACAAAGAGACTTATACGGACGCCAGAAACAAATTGGGAGAATGCTAAGAAATCAAAGAGGGGAAGTAAAGGAATATGTTCGAAACACCACCATCTTTGATGATACATGTGTAGATTACTTTTAAAAACTTTACACTACTCAATGTACAACAATAGCAGACGAACCAGACGTTATACAAATTATACTTAGTAAATATTGACATAGAAGATGTTACTAAGGAATTAAGCTATTGAAAAACAAATTCGAAGAGAGCAGGCGGATAACAAATGAACAACTAATATATGGTGGGAAAGCGCTAGAAGACCAATTAACAGTACTAATAACATATCTTAAACTTCTACCGGATGATTGGGTTAGCACCACAATCCCAATATCTAAAAAACTAACAAAACAAAAAACCAACTCCGAATAAGAAGGCAACTAAAGTATAAGCATGCCCGAATAACACCATATGGCTTAACAAATATCTAAGCAGATCATCCAAAGTGAGTCAGTCATAAGGCCAATATTGACAAATGTCGTCGAGAGAAGACCGGGCACGGTTAAGACAAAATACATTCTCGAAACTGCAGAAATGGACACACTACGGAAAATTGAGCGAGTAACGAGACGAGATCACGTAAGAAGTGAAGATATCAGAGGAAGATGCAATATCCAGAAAATAACATAATGGGTTCAAGTAAGAAGAAATGCATGGAGCCAACATGTCTCAAGAATGCAAGGTAATAGCATTGCGAATATGGTAAGGGACTTACGGCCCAGAGGAAAAAGAAAATACTCTCTGAATAAACAAACTAATACTTACATGAAAGAAGAAGAAAAAGAGACCAAGCAATCGAATCTAAAAATGTGGTTTAAATTTCATATTTTTGCATATTTATGTAGCTTAATAGACTGTGTTAAAATCATATGAACTAATAATGTAGTTTCATAAAGTGCAGTGTAGACAGTGGTTATATTTTTCATGCTTTATTGTATGTATTGGGTCGATTTGCCTTTTTACAGAGTGCCACTAGATTGTTATTGGTATTGCATTATCCAGAGCTGTCATTAATTAATTGTCAAAAAAAAAGTAAATATTCACATATAATCTCATAAGAGCATTAATTCTTTCCGGAATTTTTTTTGAGTGCGGTCCAACAACGTCGTATTAATTTGCCAGAGCGGGACGCGAGGGCAAATTAGGACGTTGTTGGAATGCACGAAAATAATTTCCGGATATGAATTAATGCTCGAATGCAGATTCGGCAAGAAAATCGTAACGCCACAAACCCTCACAGTTAGGTTGGTCTACCTACAAAAAATTTCCAAGAAATTTTTTTATTGTCGTGGTTACGGCTCGTGAACTAATTTTTCTATTCTAATGAGTGTCGTACGATTTTCACTTCAAGTAGTTTTAATTATAAAATATTTCTTAATACAATACAAAATGTGCACAGTACAAGAAAACATTTTTATTATTGAGCCATATATTCGATCAGGACAGTTAATAAATGGGGAATGGCAATATTCCTATGCGACTTGTAAGCAGCAGTTTCGACTGCAGTTTCCTAACAGAATTGTCGAAGAAACTGTTTTGCTGCACCACATTCGTTGCGTTGTTGAAAAATTTCGGGCGACAGGAAGTGTAGAAAAAGGCAAGTCTACCGGAAGGCCAGCCACTGAACCAAACATTATTGAAGATCTCGAAGCTCTTGTCGTAGAAAACCCAAAAATGTCAGTGCGTCGTATTTCAGCTCAGACAGATGTCCCTAGAAGTACTGTTCACAACATTTTGAAGAAGCGACTGCACATGCATCCATATAAAGTGTCTGTTGTACATGAAATTCGACAGAGGGACCATGCTAGTCGAATACATCACTGCAACTTTTTCCAAGAAAATTTAAACAACAACGATGTTCTTGATTTAAGTTTTTTTTAGTGACGAGGCGTGGTTCCGTTTAAGTGGATTTGTAAATAAACAGAACTACAGAATGTGGTCAGTCGATAATCCACATAACTATGTTGAAGCTCCTTTACATCCTGTTAAAGTTGGAATATGGTTAGCTGTGTCACGTCGTAGAATAATAGGACCAAGATTTTTTCATAACACCATAAATGGTCAACGTTATCGAGAACAGCTATTAGTGCCCTTTTTGGATCAACTGCACCCCGATTAATTTAATGGTGGTTACTTTCAGCAAGACGGGGCCACTGCGCATACGAGAAGGAAAAATTTAGAATTTATCGAACAGTTTTTTCCCAATCGAGTAGTTAGTCGAGGGGTTTGGGCAGCATTTTCACCTGACCTTACTCCATTAGATTACTGCATCTTTGGACATCTTAAAAATGAGGTCTACAAAGAAAGGATTGATAACTTGGAAGAGCTGATGGAGTGCATTAGAATTAAATGCAACGATATAACACCTGCAATGTTGCACCACATCGTTGACAACATGAAACGTCGAGTAGCATTGTGTATTCAGCAAAATGGTGGACACTTCGAGCACTTGTTGCAGTCAATAATTAACCCTTTTCTAAGGACTACCTTTAGTTTATTAAGTTATATTCCTTCCACTTTTAAGTTCTGCATTTGAGAAATATTTTTAATTTTCTGGAAAACAATGAGGATTAATCATTTTTAATAAGGATTGTCTTACTTCTTACGAATTCATGCTGTTGAATAATGCGTTAAAATGCGCACATATCTTAATTTAAAAGTAAACGAAAACCACAAGTAAATTTTGTCAACAAAGACTGTTGTTGAGGTTATGTTATTCTTCCGTCTACTAGGTCTACTACTAGCTAACAGTAACGCGCGAGAGCGGCACATTTTACGTTTGTATGGGAAATTCAAAGCACACTAGATGTAGTTCTTTTTTAGACACACTGTATGTATTGGGTCGATTTGCCTTTTCTAAAACCGTATCGAAAATCTCCCATTTAATTTTCTGTTAAAATTGCCAGTCTTTACTGTAAAATTTATGTTAGTATTTTGTATGCTACGTTCAGCAACATTATGTCTATATAGTTCATGTGATCACTTTTTTCAGGTTAAGATCCATTATTCCTACTCCCCATTGCATTGACGTTTCTTTTTCCCCTCATATCGTGCTCATTAGTCGGTTTATTTTATTATTTAACTCTTTTCCTCCATGTTTTACAATTTCATCATATGTACAGTTTATCTCAACTGTCTCACTTACCTTCGATCTTCGTATCTGTTGCACACTCTGCACATGGTTTTTGCGTTTTCTGTTCCGTGTCTTCTGCTTCGTTCTTCTTATCACTTACATTTGGAGCATTTGCGTTAACTGTTAATAGTTTCTGCTGATAGTATTGCCACCTCTCTTTTCTTGACCTTTCTTTTACTTTATATACATTCCTACTTATCTGTTCAAATCCCTATATAAAATTTCCTTGCATTAATGGTTACCCTATTTGCTTTCATTTCTTCGAATGTCTTCTCTATTTCTTCCCTTTTGTCTTCTTATATAATTTTACAGCTCCTTTTCTTACATCTTTATACTTTTGCTTCTCTAACACTTTCCTTGTTGTTAACCAGTGTAACCCTGTACTTATTTTCTACTCTGATATCTCCTCGCACTCATCGTCGAACCAGTCTAACTTTTTGGTTTCCTTGTCCTTCCACTTGTTCTGTTGCAATATGATACTGGTTTTTATTTCTTCCCACTCTTACTGTATATTCTGTGACCTAAAAGTGATCAGTTGCCTTTATAAGTTTGTTTCAATCTTCTTTTATAAATGTCACCTTTATGTTTACTTTCACCAGGTAGTGGTTGGTATCTATATTTTTCTTTTCTTATTCCTGTATTTTTACGAGAGGCCTTTTCGATATTACCACATAGTCTATTTGGTTACCTTCATCTTGTCCCGATATTCTCCATATCTCTCTCCGTCTTTTTCTGTATCTAAA
This sequence comes from Agriotes lineatus, assembly GCA_940337035.1. NCBI lineage: Eukaryota > Metazoa > Arthropoda > Insecta > Coleoptera > Elateridae > Agriotes > Agriotes lineatus. The sequence continues at coordinate 50,267,326 of OW679203.1, read as the reverse complement.
TTCCGTGCGTGCAATATATATTATACATGTTTAGCGATGCTGCGATTTTTTAGACTTCACACTAGTCTTCTTTGGCTATTTGTGTGTTTATATCTCCAATAATTATCATCTCCTCGTTTTTACTTTCCTCGCCAATCTTGGGGTTTTCTCCACATTTTATTTGCTCTCTTGCTAGCCCTTAGATTTTTTTGAATTGTTAATTCCTTCTGTGTCAGGTCATCTATGTTTTCCAAGTTTCGTTTTATTTATCATCACTGCCCTTTTTTCGTTACTTACGTATTCTTAAACTTTACACCAACTTCTCTGCTGAGAAAATCTTCTCTCTTCACCAGCGCCTCTTCTTCTTTTGTCCCTAACCCTCTGCCTATAATGTTGTTTACCTCTTCTGGTTATATCCACTGCTCTGAGTCACCGATTCTGCTCTTCAGTTTTTTTTCTCTCTTTACTTTGTTGCTTCTAGTAAGAAACTAGAATGGCATCTTCTTCTCCGGATTTGTTCGGTGTTCTAATTGTTTTCTGAAACACTTTTAAGCTGTTCCCTATTTTTTCCAGTTCTTCGTAAACTATATTTATTCTTTCATTGTAAATTTACTCTATATGTATAATAAACAGCCGTAGGTATGTTTAGTACCTGTTAGTATAATTAGCGATCTTTAGCAAAGTCTTTTATATGAATTGTTGGGTATTCTTCCCTTTTTCCTCTTCTTGGCATAAGAATTCCTCCTGTTAAATCTACATTGCCTTATGGGTCTGCTTCGGCTGATACCCAACTCTCTCACTATCTTTTCGAGGGGCGTCCTACTAAACGCTTCGTACTATTTTCACTAATCTGTTTGCTGGCATTCTGTCCACATTGTCTCTCAATTGTCGTCTTCGTCTTCTTCTCCATTTAACTATGTCTTGGAGTTCACATGTTTGGCGTATTTCTTCGCTACGTACTTTATCTCTAAGACTGTTACCTGTTATTGCTCTCAGTGTCTTCATTTCAGAAGTGCGAGCTATTCTCTTTGTTCTTGTTACTGCGGCATAGGTAAGATGGGTATTATGCAGGTTTCATTATGTGGATTTTGCTTTTTAGAGGCATACACTTATTTGTCACGTAAATAACCAGAAACTGCTGACGCTTTATTAGCCTGAATTTGCACCTCATATCTGACGATTCCATTACCTACTTGTTTCGGCACCGAGATATTTAAATTTCATGACTTGTTCCATAGAAATATTATCAAGGGCTAGTTTGCAGGTAGGTTATCGCCCTGTCTGATCCCCACTGCGACTAGAAGCTTTTCTGTTAGTCCTCCATTGATTTTTATGTAAGTATTGTTCTTGATCTTTGATTTCTTTATGACCCGTTTTAGTTTATAATCCACTTTTTGTTTTCTTAGCAATTCCAAAATGTCGTTAAGGTCCACTCCGGCAAAAACTTGTGTAAAATCAACAAAACATAGGAATCGAGGTTTTTTATACTCGATAGTATTGCGATAAGTTGTCTGCTATATTTTCTATTAGCTTCTCGGAGATTATTTTTCTTGATATTCGCTTTTCATGTTCAGGTATTTCTCCTGTCTGTATGATTTTCTGGAATATAATTGTCAGTTCTTCTTCCAATTTGTCTCCTCTATATTTTAGCATTTCATTACCGGTTTGGTCGATCCCTGAAGACTTCCCATTCTTTGGCTTTATTATTGTTGTTTTAATGTCTCCATGGGAAATTATTATGACTCTATTGTCGATTTTCGTCTGATTATTCTTATCGCTATCTATGTCAAAATTGGAAATTGTTGAGTTCACATAAAATTTACGAGCATTTCCATTATTGTATTAATCTAACCTCTACTTATCGTGAATTATTTGATATTTGTTTACCGTTATTCACTTTTTTCGCATGTTACTAATTCGTCTTTTTGCTCTACACTGACTTCTTCGCCTCTCTAAATGTTTCTTTCTATTTGAGCTATTTTATATTTATTTGAGTTCTCAGTCACACTTAGCACTTGGTCAACGCACAACTACACCGTTGATAATAATACATACCTTACAAACAATTGTAGAATGTACAGAAGTAAAGCATTGTGCTAAACGATATTCTTTCTTTTACGTACGTGCCCTTTATCACTTTTAACACTTAAAGGCATGTGCCATATCATATCGCTGACAAGGTGGTCATACTTTCATCTAAACATAAAAAAAACTATTCAAATTATTAAAAAGTTTTAAAAAATAGAACTCAGTGTAAGCATAAATGGCTAAATATCTGCGTAAAATTTTGAATGATGGCGTACCTTTTCAGCAGGATAATTTCGGAAAAGGAAGAAAATTCAAATAAAGGAACAGTAGAAGAATCCAAAAAAATTGACCCGAACGTTTTCTAGTTGACTATTAGCCAATCGAACATTTGAGCTACGTCATCAATGTTGATACTAGTGTGTCAGTTGATATAGTTAGCAAAATACTAGCAAGTTGTCTACAAAGAGCACTACAAATGCTAAATTGGGACTACTACGGTGTTTGAACTCAAAGTGTGGTAAAACGAGTATAACGTTTTAGTGCCTCAGACAAAGCAGTCTCCATTTCTATAAATCTTTAATATATAGAAAATATTTTGTTAAGCTATGTTTATGTGTTAATATGGAATTCTAATAACCTTCCGTTTAGCATTTTTCAACTTTGATTTCCAACTTTAAATTTTACGTACTACTAATTACCATATTAGTTAAGTTATTGTAAAAACTACAAGCTATATTAAGTATAGCTAGAAATATAAGCAGTTACCTTTATGCAGCAATCTTCTTAGATCTTGACGTCACCTATGAATAACTGTATTATAAACAAATAAAATACCTTTCTTGTAGAATCATCTTTATGCTTGCAATTTTATTGACGTCAACGGTGATGCTGATCGAGAAAACTGAAGCCAGCCTGGAAAGAAGCTTCGTCTTAGGAATCACTGAAATGCAAATGCTTGCGGCGCACATCATTTGCGACGTTTTTATCATGGTACTCCAATCCATTTTAGCTGTAACTACAGCTTTTGCCGTCTTTGACATGACGCAAAGGGGTTCAATGGCGCTTGTCTTAGCTCTCACACTGCTGATGGGATTTTGTGGCATGTGCTATGGTAGGTAACATGGATCTTGCATTTAAACGATAAAAAAGTATTCATTTTAGGTCTACTTGTAGCAAGCATCTGCGACACGTTTTTAACAGTGAACCTTCTAGCTGTAGGCACATTTTTTCCTATTTTTCTACTAAGCGGTATGTTTTGGCCCGTGGAGGGAATGCATCCCACTCTGCGGTCTCTTACTAACTTTCTCCCACTTACAAAGCCAACGGAGGGCATGCGCAGCATTCTTCAGAAAAATTGGGATTTGTCCAATGAAGCGGTGTATGTGGCTTTCCTGACGACCAGTATATGGACAGTATTATTTCTAATAGGTAGCATAACTTTATTGAAGTATAAGAAAAATTAAGTTAGGTATTTTATTATAGTTTTATATAACAATTAATAAAAAATTACATTTTCTTTGTAATGTGATTTACCGTATCTATATCCTTAATAAGAATAACAGAAATACATGAAAAAACAAGATAGGTCACCTGGGAGTCAAAATATAATTATTAATAATGCTGATATAAAACCCATCTTCTAACGAATTCGGTAGTCTGGGGTTGTCGAAGTCTATGTATCATATGTGCCAGTTGACTCTTGAACAGGGAGTGTCCCAACGTGTCCAAAAACTGCACAAAATTTAAAAATAATAAAAACAAATAGAATAAAAGTTGCTTAAGTGCTCAAACTTTATTACTCAATAATATTAACTGTATACTACGCATAACACTAAATATTCAATAAAAAAGAAGATTTAATACTCCAATAGCCTACAAAGGTTTACAGTAAGTATAAAATAATTTAACGAATTAAGAGCGCTCGGAAACGATTACATGAAGCATATACTCCTAAAGAGCTATTAATTATTAAAAAATAAGAACCCACAGATTCTTTTACGAGGAAATGCCTCAATCATAATCATAATCAACAAATCAAAGAAGAAGCTTCCCTACAATCCCCGCAGTTACCAGCACAAAACCGTCTACTATTTACAAAAGTGGAAGTAAATGAGATGAAAACTGCCAAAGGCAGCTATTGTTACCAAATTAATCCATTTAAAAGAAACTAAAGCGAGTGGAGTTTTATTAACAAACATTTATTGTGTGTTGATACAAAATCATAACGGTAAGTAATCTTCATTAAAAGCAAAGTTTAGCGGAGTTCTTGATGTCTACTTCAGTGACGAACGCATGATAGAATCGCGTTATTGCTGCAGCACGTAATTGCGGGGAGCAGTTTAATATCTTTGAAGGACCCACTCTCATACGATCCATCCAAGTGGCCTGTAGGTCGGCAGAATAGATTGGTACAATGCAGTGGCAGAGGTTCTTCCAGAGGGTCAGGTGCATTCAAGCAAGCGAAAGGTGTTCAGAATCGCTTTTCCAGTACTTTTTTATGTTCACGATAATTTTAACATTCTAAGATAATTAAGAATTCATGAAGGTTTAATTAAGAATATTCGAATATTGTTCGACGAATTACTAGAAATATTATTGAACTGGAAGAAACACGTGAACATAACTTATAGAATAACTTGAAGGTAAAGGCAAAGCCTTCAATAAATATAATAACACGTCAAAAAACGTGGGACGTAGGACGTCATGCGGTCAAATACCTTAAGATCCTGGTTTAACTAGTCAAATTAGAGCAAATTACAAAACCATCACATAAATGCTGAACCTGATTTTGGACGATATTAGATAATCAATCCGCTCTCAATGTGTGCACCAGAAAAATCTCTAAAAATGCATTCTCCTCTATGAGAAGCAATCTGAAGAATTAATCTTCTAAAATTGTAACAGGAAATAGCTCCACTATGAACTAGCAATTTTCAAAAAGAAGATACCAATTATAAACCGAAAGTTTTCAAAATTAAATGCTCAAAGACTCAAAGATTCTGATAATCAAAGTAGAAGCGTAGGCAAAAATCATACGTAAAAACAATGTCAAAACAAAATACAGAAAGTTCAGAATCATTCCCAGGACACAAGCCGAAACTTAAGTAAAAGAAAAAAACCGGAGAGAATAAAGTAAAATAAAATAGAAAAAGATTCACATAATTCACAGTACCAAGACTATTAAAAAAACATCAAAGTGCATTAATAATGGAGATAAAATTCTATGATAAAAAGCTTCTTAATCAAAACAGTGAAGCCGGGTAGCGCAATTGGAAAAGCGCTTGGCTTGCGTTAAGCAAGCCCTCCGTTCGAATACCGCCGAGGCAGGAATTTTTCCGCAGCTTTGGCGATTGGAATCGGGATCGGGGAGACCATTACAGTTGGGCACCAAATTAACTGTGCTCTACTCAGAACCATAGACGTAAGAGATAAAGAAGGTCAACACATCATCAAGACACACCTCACACAATGGTTGCTGCTTATGCACAAAAGACGCGCTCGAACTTGTAACCCGAATCCAGGGCAAGTTGAGCATTGTACCGCCAGACGCAAGCGTATAAAGCACCATCCTCTACACCGCATGGAAAACTGACGTTACAGACAATACAAAAAATAATCAAAAGCAACACCGCTTGATCAAAGTCGTAACTATGCCACGGTTTCGAAAACGAATGCTGACAATTAAAGTCACAACGGTATGTGGAAGTTCAACCGAGTGTAAAGATCCTGTATATAGTTTACTAAGTGTTATTCAAACAGTGAGATACATTTAATACATGTGTGATGAAAGTGTCTTTTTTTACATATTTTGTAACATGTTACGAATGATGGATTCACACATGGAAATTTAAATTTTAACTTGGGAGGTCGCATATTCCTAATAGTCGATCCTAAGATTTGTTAATGCTCTGAAAATTCGCTCATCAAAGGCAAGCTAGCAAAATTGGTTCACATAACCTCTTTGTTCGACATATGTCAAATATCTAATTTGGCTCAAACATGTATGTCAAATCGGGCTGTTTGCCCAACTCTTAGTAAACTATATACAGGATCTCTAACCGAGTGAAAAGCAAGAACCGAAAGAAGAGACCGTGGCCGGCTTAGAACTAGATGGCGAGACATCAACAGTGTAGTAGGACCACAATAGATGCGACTACTGATCGAACAACATGGTGACAGCTTGGGGTGGCATATGTCCAGATATGGAATGTTTAAAAAAAATGCTAGAAATGAAAGAACACACAAGGTATATAGGTAAGATTTACACTACCGAGGACCGTTTGATACCTGGGTGAGCGCAGCGAACGAGGGTAGCAAGGTGCGAGATAAAGTGCATATTTTTTCACTACCTTCATTGCAAGTGGTCCTTACACTGTCAGATTTGAGGGATATAAGAAACATTTACAAAAATTGTTACGGTTTCCATGCCAATGTACTTGCTTTCCTAGAGAAGTAAATTATTTACATCCCGCATTTATTTCAACTGACAAGATGTCATGTCTGCCGTTTGTTTAACACGAACAAAATCATTATCGCTCGTACTATTATCCATTTTTAATAAGAAAGCTTACAAAACAGCACTCACGCATTTTTCATAGTGAATTGATAACTGTCAAACTAAACGTCATAGCACTGTAACAACGCCCCAAGCTCCCGAAATAGGCTACTATACAGTGGCGTAACTTGGTACCAGCAGACCCCGCGGCCGCGGGGGGGCCCTGAGCATGAAGGGGCCCTAAGGGCCACTTAGTTTTCTTTTTCTTTCATTCAATAAACGCAAACAGGTAAAAAATCTTCCTATTTTTATGTGTATAATAATGGGATGTCCACGCAAACGCAAAAGTAGTTTTGAATTGCCGGACTTTAAATTCAAGCTGACATAGATTGTTTTGTAATATTGGGCATAGGTTAATGAAACTGGCGAATTTCCTGCAGTCGTAAGACTGATTTGAGTTGACTTAATACCGCCCGTATTATAAGAATTCTATAATTTAACAACATGACCATTAACACCTATCTCTATACTGATTCTGTTAGCAGAGTTGCCAGCTGTACCGTAATTACCTCATCCGTAATTGGCAAGGTAATTTACGAACTACAATCCCGTAGAAGCGTGTGTCAATTATTGTTTACATTTGTGCATTTTAACTTGGTGGATAGTGAAGTATGGATATGTTCCAGTACACATTAGACATTTTCAATTATAAATGTTATTTTTCTCTCGTTTAAATATTGGCGCATGCGTTGAACCATCCAATCACGAGGCGATACGTTTAAATTGTGCTGCGCATAACCTCAACCTGATGATTAATGATACAGTTAAAGGTGTAAGGGAAATTGATTTTTTTTTACTGTTCAAAACATATACACATTTTTTGGATTAAGCATACATCTGTAGTTCCAGTACGGGCGAATTCGTTATAAAATTAAAGAAACTTAACCCTATACTATGGTCTTCCAGAACCCAAACTCTCGCCGCAATTTAATTACTGCTGCTCTTAATAAAACAATATTAACATAAAAAAGGGAAAATACGATGAGAGAAGAATCCTAACCAGCTTCGATAATTTTGAATTTGTGATTCTTTGTGTTTTTGTAAATAAAATTTTAGGATAAATTGACATCACTTCAAAAATGCTACAGGATCCAGACACGGATTTGAGAAAAACTACAACCTGTATTAGAAAACCCCTAGAATATTTGAAAAAATATCTTAGTGGGTACCTTAGTGTTCAATTAGAAGCAACCAATTTAGCCAACCACTGGAACATAATTCCTACATTTAAAAATAAACGCAGACTGAAAGTTAAAAGACATATTGACGAACTTTTGAAATATCAAAAATTTCCTTAGACATTACCATTTGCAAAAAAAAATATAATCTAGATAAACTAAAAGAGTTTAAAAGCGTGAAACAATTTTCTAAGTTTTTAATAGTTGATAATCGGAAATTATCATACATTTTTCCTGAAAATGCAACAGCACTGCTATTATTTTTAACATTACCTGTTTCGGTCGCTTCAGCTGAAAGAAGCTTCTATAAAGTAAAAATTATGTTACAAACAGTATGTGTACCAGGAAAGATTGGAAAACCTTTCTTTATTGTCTACTGAATTGAATCGGAGATAGCTGATAAAATGGAATTGCAAAGGGTTATTACAGATTTTGCAAATATTAAAGCCGGCCAGACGTAAGCACATTGCTTAAAATTAGTTTTAATTTTTTTAACCATCTTAGTTAATATATTGTTTTGTAGTGCTTAATTTTATTATTATTATTTATTGTATCTATTATTATTATTGTCATTATTATTATTATTATTGATGTTTTTACCACTTTATTTTGTTAAGGACCTATAAGGCCCGCAGCAAATTTTCGAGGAGGGGGAGGGCAAAATCTGAAGTTACGCCACTGCTACTATAATTTAGAAAATATAAAAATGTTAGGCTATTACCATTTATTTTACATAAAGAAATATTGGTAGTGCACAAAATTATGTACTTTACACAGGATGTAGGTAAGATTTGCACTACCTCGTACCTTGCTACCCTCGTTCACTTTGCTCATTCAGGCATCAAACGGTTCTCGGTAGTCTAAATCTTACCTACATCCCTTGTAAAGTAATATACTAATTTTCACTACCAATATTTCCTTATGTAAAGTAAAAGGTAATACCTAGCGTAAAATGATGACATTTTCTAAGTTATAGTAGCCTTATAGCGCTGCGTTTAGTTTGACAGTTATAAACGCACTGTTTTGTGAGCTTTGTGATAGTATTCTGATTAAAAATAGATAATAGTACTAACGATAATATTTCTTCGTGTTAACCAAGTGGCAGACATGGCATCTTATCAGTTGTAATACATGCGGGATGTAATAGTTATTTACCTAACAAGTTCGGGAAGTTAATTTTCCCGAATGAGCACTTTGTTTGCAGCACGACCGAAGGGAGTGCTGCATGTAGTGCGAATTCGGGAAAATTCTTCCCGAAAGAGGTAGGTACAATGTTTTTTGTAACGAATAACTCAAAATATTTAAAAAAGTTAAAAAAATATTATTTAGTGTTTTACAACTTTACTGAGTTGGCAGCACAAATTACTAAATTTTTATACGTATCCTAGCACCTGTTAGCTTTTGTTGACGTTTACAGCGCCCCTGGAACACACAATTGCCATAGTTTTTGTGGGAAAGTAAAAAACACCCCGGTGCGGGAAAAGTCATTTTCGGCGCATCGGGAATGACCGGGAAATATAAATTTTGAAATCATGAGTGCAAAAATAATTTTTTGTCTCGGCAAAATTCTAAGTAGGACTTTGACCATATGACCAAAGCAGTCGGTGTCTAAGGTACCTGGTACGTCGCATGCCTAGACCTTTTCCATAACAAACAAACAAACAAACTTAATAATTCGGCAAAATTCTAAGTAGGACTTTGACCATATGACCAAAGCAGTCGGTGTATAAGGTACCTGGTAACCTGCATGCCTAGACCTGGTCCATTAACAAACAAACAAACTAACTAAAAAAACTTAATAATCTATCCTATACAATTTGACAGACTTATTTAACTTTTACAGAATGTTTAACACTGAACACAAAGTGGTGCTATGTATGGCAAAGAGAGCAAATTACTTTGAACATCCGTAGTTGATTTTGTTATTAGCATTTTAATGTATTCAACAGAAATGTTTGTATTTCTTAAAATGGCATTGCTAATATAACCTTAAACTGTGAGATGTAAAATATCAATGTCACTTTTACTGGCATTGATTGCCAATATAAAATTAGAAAAAACATTTTTTTTAATTCCACAGAGAACAAAATCTTTCTGTCATACGTACGTATCTACATGAAATATTTTGTCCAATTGCTTTGCAAGTACTATACGGAATCAAGGTCTGTAAATATAGCAAGCTTTAAAATATAGGTCATCCCATGTATTTTCACTATGCAGTGGACACGAAAATGGCGCCAAATAGCAGAAAATTTAAATCTTGCAGTAAACTAATAAAAATGACCACAATTTTGAACCTAAATTTCTTTCTTTCTTTGGTCAGTGGGGCAGCCTGTAATCCTATCTCGCGATAATCGAGGTCTAAGATCATGTTACAACAATAATAGGCTTAATTCTGTACCTATTACTGCAGTAATAGATTACATGTTTAGAACGCTGTTATTGTAACTGTTACGTTAAATACCGACCATCTGTAGCAATAAGGTGCTTGGACCAAAGCAGGCTATCGTCACTGCTTCAATTCTTTCACTATTTCACCCTTGTCTCGCTTCTTCTCACGTCAAAACGAAGGATCGGGCCAGGCGAAAAAATATATGTTGCACCTCACAAGGGATGCCAGTTTCTACGCTTTGACCTCTCGCCTCTGCCGCTCACCGAAGCCAGACCAGCACAGAATTCAAAGTCTCCCAGCTACGCGCTCTCAAACATTGCTTAACTATAATACTATAAGAAAAAACAATAATATTCTAACAATATAGTGCTGCAGACAGAGTCAGGATTGCTATGATGATCGCCAACATTCGCAACGGATTGGCACCTAAGAAGAAGAAGATAGTGCAGTATCGGATCGTAATCAGCATCAGAACTTATCTTCTCTGTCAGATGGAAAAGGCTGGCTAAGCTGGCGTATATCCTTAACAGAAAAAACTTCTCTAATCACCCACCACAATCTCCAACCACAATTGCAACACCAAAGTCTCCAACCCTGCACTAAGGGCAAAAGAACATGGATTTATTCAACCCAAAGAAAATGAGGATAGATGTTTAGCTCATGAGACAATAACCAACCTCAACATTCCTACCAACCAATTCGAAGATATTGTGGATAGATGTTCATCCCACAAGAAAAAGTGACCTACCCTAAAGTGGTCAACCAACCACCCAAAATAAAGTACTTTAAGTTAGCAGAAACTAATCTACTAATCTTAATCCTAGCTAAAATTTTAAACGTAGCAAGTAATTTAAACATACACCACAGTACTTGTACTATTTTTAACGTATGTACCTGAGAACTGAACACCCAATTATAAACTTAAATCCAAAATTATCTACTTCGTCGGCTGGAACAACTAGGCTTTCAGAAAATGAGAAAGAAAAAACAAGTTGATGCATCAAAAGCGTAGAAAATTATTAAAGAGAAATAGGAAGAATCAGAATTTTACATTGTTTCTTGGTTATGTGTGAAAATATATGTTTTCCTCTGCTATTTCATCGAAAAGAATGCAAAATAAAAGTTTTTTAGCTTAGATTTTGTCCTCAATTATACTTAGTGTATGAGAATCTTCGAAATAAAATAAGAAAGTAAGCAGCCAAATCTTGGGAAATATAATCTAACGTTTATTTTGCTGTTATTTAAACCGTTGGTTAACGTATCAAGCCAGGTGACATAGCCTTGTTCAAGATGATTTAATTTATTAGAAAATTTGCAATGAAATGAATTCTTCTTTACCTGCTTAACTTACATTGAATGGTAGAAACTATATAATTTTGGCTAGTGTAATCATAGATACATGGTCAAACCCAATATTAGTCATTACACCTTATAAGTTTGTTGGTTGGTATTATCTGAGATACAAGTTCGTTTTGGTGGAACGAATAAAGTTGTAGCTTATTTAAATTATTGGATCGAAAGCCCTGTCAGAACATGTTGGTGCAAAGATCTCGAAGCAATAGTACCATGATACTAACAGATGTCGTGTTAGGGTAATTTTCATCCGTAAAGTTAACATTTGTATTTTTTTTTTCCATTGATTTTTCCAGTCAGGCCGGTCCTCCTTTCTTGGTTATGCAAGGTTTAAAAGTGTGACGTAGCCTGCAATTGAGCAGCGCCGGACAGACCGCTAATTCAGAAAACGGACTTTACCGTTGCATTTATATCCCCCACGAGCCTGTGAATCGCAAATTTCGTTTTTCGCTCTTCAGTCGGGGTTTACCATTCTGTTGGTCATGTAGCACCGCTCCCAATTCCCAAACTGCAGCGAGGTAGATTGGCGATTTATCTAAATTTAGCCCGAAGTGTTTCATTGAGTCGGGTTAAAGATTGCCGCAGGTGGTAACGGTGTTGTTATTCGGGATTGTGGTATTTTCCAGCATAACATTATTGGCCATGGAGCAATCGATTTCATTCGGATTTAGTTAGGAGGGGCTCTGCATAAAAATATTTGGGGTTACCGTGCTGAACGTTACCGTCCTACCGTAAGTTTACCCAAAAACCGATATTATATCGGATAAGATATCACCCGCCTTCAAATTTCTTCCATCGAGCTGACTGCTTCCAAGGCCGCTAACCGCTTCCTGTTGCATTTTTGCCCAGACATTTTATCGTTACTTATGATCATCTATCGCCGACCTAGCCATGACGTATTCTTCTCGATTGTTCTATGTGTATCCTACATCTGGCGAAAGAACTACTAGACGCATACCTTTCCTCCATGCTTGAAGTATTATAACAAATTTTGCATTTCCGCTATATTAAAAAGTATTTGAGTAAATTAAGCATAATGTGTAAATTTTGTGTTTCGTGTAGTCAATTTACCGTTATTTTTGAAGTACTTGCATGCGATTTCGATTTATGTTTGATGTGCTACCGTAAAAATTTGTATATTACTGTATTTACAATATGGTAGCCCCTTTAGGGAATCTTAATGTTTTTTATCCTCTCGTTTGAGTATTTCAAGTCAATCTTTCCATAATTTGTATTCTCGTGACGTCAGATAAGGACATAATAAGTTGAAATTAATCTTAAGGTTACTGCACCAGAATTTCGTGTAACGTGGTGTGTTCATTATAGCGTTTTAGAGTTTTAAATATCATTGGGTGTTCTTATTTTGTTCTGTTGTAAGGCAGACAGTGTTGCTGGTGTTTCTTCAAGGTTAGAAAAGTCGCGAACACCTACAGTTTCATTTCTCCTTTGTTTAGAATTCTGAAAGAGAGTCATCATAGATTTGAGTTTAAGAATTCTTGTCGCTGTGACTCTAATTAATTGTCGATGTACTCCTATTTTAGAGTAGCAAACAAACCCATTGTATGTACCTCGAACCCTTATCTCGACTGTTAAGCTAGTTGGAGCAAATCATTGGCACGGTTTTTTATTTTAAATGCTGTTTTGGCTTGTAACAGTCGGTTGGTGCCCTTTTAGAAGTATATTTTAATATCAGTCGGTTTTGGACATACAAAATTGTATACATTACTATATAAACGATGTTCATTAGAATTTGTGGTCTAGTCGGCTTTGGAACTGATGAAGTCATGTCGTGCATTAAATCATATGACTGATAACTGACACTGGTAACACTGTAAGTTTTTGTCAAATTCGATGGTAGCAGTGTCAGTTATCAGCGATATGATGTAATGCACGATTCATCAGTTCCAAAGCTGACTAAACCACAAATTCTAATGAACACCCGTTACCTTCAGTCGACAATAGTTATGTGTTAATTAAACAAACTTAACAATTTAAATGGCTAGGGCACGATGTCGTGCTTTACCGGAAACGGTCACCAAGAGTATTTTAATGGTTACCGGAAAGCGTACGTAAATCTAACTATCTAACTAAATGGTATTGCCGGTTGAGTTTGCCTTCAGAGATCTTGAGTTCGAACCTTATGATTTGAATGAAAACGCAACCTCTTTTACCATGTGTTCGGCTCTTTTGTGGATGTGTTCTTTTCTTTTGTCTTCTTCTGTCTTATTCAGCATTCGCCATCCATTTCTATGATATTTTGATGATGTGATCAATTGCTGTACATTTTTCTAGTACAATATTACCCTATCAATGGTTATCAGACTTTTGTTTTTTTCTCATTGGTTTCCATTCTGTAATAATTTTTGTTCATCTTTCGTCTTTCGTTCTAGCAATACAAGCTGCCCATCGCGATTACCATTTCCTATTGTTACTTTGTCGGATCCTCATTATTGGTGGTGACATTTAGTAAACGCGGAAATTCAACATCGACACCTACCATATATTTGTGATTTCTAACAAACTTATTAGCATAGAATCCCAAATAAATTGATACAAATGATCAAATCCAAGGTGCAGGTTAAAGTACAAAATAAAACCACAGAACTGGCGGAAACAACAACGGCATTGAAACAAGGAGATAGCCCGTCGCTAGTATCAATTAATCTAGCCCTACAGAAAATATTCTTCATATAGACATAAATCCAAATATTACAATCTACTATACATCTAAACAAATGCTGATATATGCGGATGAAATTAACATTATGGGAACATCAGTACTAAGCGCAAATGAGGAGTTTAAGGAGCTGGATGAACAAGTTCTCAATAAACATAAAGTTATGGCAGCGACTAAAAACTAGTCCAGAGCAAGACAATACCTAACCATCGAAGACTATAACCTAGCAGTTGTCAAGAGCTTTAAATATCTGTGGGTCAAAATAACAAACAAAAATGATGACACAGAAGAGGTCTTCCAGAATAATACAAGCGAATCGAGCCTTCGACGCGTGCAACGAAGATATTGATAAAAATGTAAAGGCAATGACAATTACATAATTCGGCCATCTCAAGGCTAGAATATTGGGAACTGGATGTGAATGTTTTCTGGAATATTACTTATTATAATTAAGTAACACTAATTATTACTGTATTTTTTAAATCAGAAAAGCAGTAATGATGTGCTTATATATTGTTATGATACAACCCTAAATGTGTGTTAGAATCAAATTTATTAAAATTAAGGGATTACAATGCTTAAAAATAATTTGGATTTATTCAGGTATAAGGTGGAAATGTGTATGGAAAATAGCTATTTGAAAACAGGTGGATTTGAAAATAATATAATTGAATAAATTACACTTTGAAAACGAATGACAAATACTTAATTTGAAATAAAATAAAAATTTAGTAGGTTTAACTGAAATAGATAAGACTAGAGTGTATAAAGAGGGATATGATATCGTTAAGTAAATTTGTTTTTGATTATTGAGAATAACAAATTTTATAAAATGTAGAGAAACGATTTTTGTCTGATTAAAAATATTTAAAATAACCCTGTTTCTATTCAGAAATATATGACTAATATAAAAAAGGTATAATTCAAATCTACGTGGTGAAATAAAATGAAATTTTAATAAATAATAAGAAGAAGTGAAGACTTAACTAATGAAGATTATTGGTAGGTATGTGGTAAAAACTAATGGATAGCAGAATTGTTCTATACAAGTGAATCATTGAGGAAATGTGCTGGGTCAACTTTATTGGAAAAATTACATTTGACATATTAAATTAATCAAATTGGATCACATCAAGCGGTTTGTTGCTGAGTAAGATTTCCAGAGGAGTATCATCGGAGAAAAGAAAAACATTCTAGGAGGATGGCAGTTTGCTGTAGCAGGTGGATGTCTGCAGATTATCTGTTTGATGAGTACTGTAGAAAAATTGAAGTTTGCTGATCTTGGACGGCTAGGACGTGTTGTCTGTCTGTGAACAGTGATTGCAGCAAGGTGCTTGAAAGGTTCAATTCGCAGATCAAAAAGAGATTGCCATCTGGAACGTTGTGTGAACCAAATAAAATGTGGGTGATTTCTTATTAAAAATCATAACTAGAAATGAAATAAAGACAATAAGAAGTTGAACCAGTTAAAAAATAATTACTTACTGTGTTTTTTAATATTGTTGTGTACTATAGAAAAGATTGGGCAGTTGTCATTTGCATTTCAAATTTGTTTTGACAGTTGGTTTACATAAGTATTATAAATTATGAGAATGAGATTTAAAATATTAGAACACCATTCTTTCAGAAATCAAGTAACTAGATAAAAGAATCCACCCATGATTTTTCAGGAGCTATCTATAATAGTCGTGATTGAGATTATAATACAAAATAAGGCAAATTGTAATTTAAAAAAGAGATTCATAGCAATATACTTGAAGGTTCAGTTCAATATATTCATAAACAATAGTAATGGTATACATTAATTTTACAAAAGCAATTTTCTTGATTTATTCTGTCATTATTCGTAGGGCTGCGGGTTTAAAAATACCTACAAATAACAATATGCATTTGAAACAAATATTAGAATAAATTTACACTCTTGAAACATATAGTGTACGAATTTTCATTGATGTAACAGTCTAACCAAATAGGGGATGATTTTATTATTTTTCTAGATTTCAGGGAGGGGGTTCAGCACCTACAACCCCTCCCCTGGCTACGTCACTGCCCAGAAGGAAGAATAGGAAGAGGCCGACCACGGAAAAAGTGAAGTAATGCAGTGAAAGAAAATGCCAAAACTCTTCTTTGCAGATGGACAATTTACATTTCCATCATTTGGTAAATAGATAAACATACTTTCTCTGCTATAGACAGTTCAGTATTATTTACCTTTGCTGAAAGTGTATTTTTGAATTAATCATACTAATTAGAATTGTTTAAGCATTAACGTTGTTATGCATTAGTTTGTCTGTCTTTTGTAGAAATCCTATTTTTGAAATATTTAGTGTTGCAGTAATAGAAACAACGAAGAGCTGTCGTTCATGTGCTTCCGTGTTTTAAAGATCTAGGATAAGCAAGAATCCGCTTAAATACGCACAAAACATTTAAATGGGTACAACCCACACGTCAGAAATCTTGCCTGGAGCCTTGGAGATTAGGGTTCTCGGAAACAAATATAAATTTGCATCTATTAACAGCTATTTTTAATATTTGTTTTCGAAAACCATAATCTTCAAGGATGTATGTATAAATTAGTGTGCCTATAATTAAGTTTCGTTTCTTAAAAAACGCTACTGGAAACAACAATACTATTTATTGGTGTAACAAAATTTACTCCTTGTACGTACATAAGAACTTTTTTAAGTTTTATGTAAATAGTACAGTTGGTAACGAAAAAAAAACTGTCTTACTTTAACTATTGTATTTTAAAGTTGAAAGTTGGTCCATTGCAGATATTATATGAACGGTGCCTTATTAATGATTATACTGTATACGGAATGATATATTGTGCTCTGTCTATAATTTTAACATCTGTCAAATCTTTAAACCCCCACCCCTACGTTGCTCGGTAAGTTGATAGTGCGCTAGTGTCTTTATTTCAATAGTCTCCCTGAAGTTATAACTTCAACTTTATAAAGTGTCACAAATTTCATATAAAAGTAATTCGAAAATGATATAAAATAGCCATTAACTTAATTAAATTGCTACTTCTGTTGCTTTATATGTTAATCCATTGTAGGTACTCTCTTTGGGCTTAATTGTGGCGTTGGTAAATATAATTTAAGACATTGACCAATAGGACCTTCTGTTAATAAATACAACTTTTCTGAGTAACCACTTTATTTTCAACTTATCATTTGCGTGTCAGTGGTTGAACTGACCACCGAAGATTTTAAAATGACGCACCAGCAACCCTCCGAAAATGAGCGAGTGCGCCCGAAATACAAAACTGGCAACGAAAATACACAAACTTAATATTATACAAAGAAATAGAAATATGTTACATTAACTAGTCTAAACATACCCCCCACCTTGAAGAACTAAACTTCAAAACGCTGTACAGTTACAATAATGATTAATCAATCATACATATATACAAAAATCGAGAATCTTTAATAACACAACATAGAATAAAGTCTTTAAAAATCAGTTAATTGTCATTAATGGGTAACACACACAGTTTAGCTACCGCACGTTTTTGTACGCCACCAACACTTTTCACAGTTACCACTCGGATTATGCCATCAGAGCCGGGATGCACCTCCACAATTCTGCCAAGGTGCCATTTCAGGGGAGGCACATTGTCCTCGCGAATGACGACCATTGCGTTGGGCGTAATTAAATTTGCGCTGTTGGATCGCCATTTAGTTCGCACTTGTAGTTGGCTAATATACTCCTTGGACCACCTAGCCCAAAAGTGCTGAGCTATCTGCTGCACCCTCTGAAAGTGAAATAGTCTTGCTGGCTTAGTGTCAACAACATCTTGATCTGGAACGCTGAATAAGTTTCTCCCTATCAGAAAGTGAGCTGGAGGGAGAGGATTTAGGTCAGAAGGGTCATTTGACAATGGGGAGAGAGGTCTAGAATTTACCACTGCTTCAATTTGAATTAAAACTGTATTTAATTCTTCATATGTTAGTAGTGCAGTACCAATAACGCGTTTCAAGTGATATTTTATTGTTTTTACACCTGCTTCCCAGAGACCTCCGAAATGCGGAGAGCGTGGTGGTATAAAGGACCAGGAAATACCCTCTGAGCCTATTGCATTATCAAAATCCTTACTAGTGCATTCAGAATTTAAATCTCTTAAAAATGATTTTAAACAAGCATTTGCTCCAACGAAATTGCTGCCATTATCAGAATATATTTTAGAAGGCTTACCCCTCCTTCCAACAAATCGTCTTAAGGTAGCTAAGAAGGCTTCTGTGGTAAGTTCCGATACAACTTCCACATGAATTGCCTTTGTCGAAAAACAAATGAAAATGCATATATATGTTTTGACCGTCCTGCAACCTCGCCCCTTGCGGTTTTTCGTTAAAATAGGGCCACAATAATCTACGCCACATGTTTGAAAGGGAAAGGCAGCTGTTACTCGCTCTTTAGGCAAAGATCCCATTAAATATTTAGCACGATTGGGATTT
The DNA here is from genome assembly GCA_940337035.1 of Agriotes lineatus. NCBI lineage: Eukaryota > Metazoa > Arthropoda > Insecta > Coleoptera > Elateridae > Agriotes > Agriotes lineatus. The sequence continues at coordinate 50,248,701 of OW679203.1, read as the reverse complement.
GCACGAAAACATCTTATGCAGTTATGAACAATTTTTCGCACTAAGTTGCGTCCCGAAATTGGCCAATATGTGTCCCTAAGAACTGACAAAAGTAATTGCGGACCCGAATGTAGCGTACGTTCGTGCAGGTCTTGCGCAATTAGCAATGTAAGCCGATGCTTGGACAGGAGAATAATGGGGTGCTTCTTATTTTCAGAAGAATTGGAATTTTGTAATCTACCGCCTACCCGCAAAATTCCTCTTTCATCAAGGAAAGGATGTAGGGCGAGTAAATTACTTTTGGAGTTAATATCCCTTGATTTCGACAGTTCCTTGATTTCTTGCTTAAATTCGTCGTGCTGGGCAATTTTTATCAGAATTTCCAAAGCATGGTTTAATTCAGTCACTGTAAGGCAACCGATGGTTCTATCACGTTTTAGCTTTAATGAATTGTTTTTAAATCTCACACAATATGCTATACATCGCTGCAACCGCCTTAGAGAAGAAAAACGCGCAAATAAATCGTTTTCAATTCGTGCCATTAATTCAATTGTAGTTGCAACGCGGCATTCAGACAAATACTCAGTGGAAGTCTGATAATTTTCAATTGCCCTACCGGGCCAGCAGCTAGGTAACTGCCTTAGCCAATTTGGGCCGTGCCACCAAAGTTTTGAGCCAATTAATTTATTTGGTCTAATACCGCGTGATAGGAGGTCAGCAGGATTGTCACCAGAGCTAATATGCCGCCAGTCAGACTGGCCTACCAAATTTTGGATTTCCGAAACCCGATTGGCCACAAAGGTTTTTAGGGTATTTGGAGCAGACTTAATCCATGCTAACGTAACTGTCGAATCGCACCAATACACCGTAGCGTCAAACTGCATTTTTATGGCTGCCTTGAACTTATCAACAAGCCTAGCAAGTAAAAGAGCTCCGCACAGTTCTAAGCGAGGTATGGAAATGGTTTTTAACGGTGCTACTCTAGATTTAGCACAAGCTAATTTAACATGTACGTTTCCTAACGCGTCCATACTCCGAACGCAAATACAAGCGCCATAAGCGACCTCAGACGCATCTGAAAAACAATGAATCTCAATGCTCGTTGCGTCGTGGATGATTACTTGACGCGGTATCTCTATTTGCTGCAAAGCTTTTAGTTCATCTTGAAATTGTAGCCACTGAGAATGCAAATCCATAGGAACAGATTCGTCCCATGATAAATTATATTGCCATAATTTTTGCAGCAAGATTTTTGGTATTATGACAGCAGGACCTAGGAGCCCTAAAGGATCAAATATTTTAGCTGTAGCGGATAAAATATACCTTTTGGTCACGGAAGCTTGCAATTCATTTGCCTTGATGCTATAATTTAGTGTGTCTGATTGCGGTAGCCATAATAAGCCTAAAGTTTTTGTGTTTTGATTGGGACACAACTTCAGGGCGCTAGAATCTCCAGCATTGGAGGCAGGTATATCATGTAAAACTGAAGGTTCGTTTGATATCCATTTTCTGAGATCGAAACAACCACGTTGGAGTATCAAAATGATTTCATTTCGAATAGCAATTGTTTCTTCGATGGAATCTGCACCCGTAAGCAGATCATCGACATAGAAATCATTTAAAATTATGTTAGATGCTCGAGGAAATTCGCTTATGCTTTTATGCCCTAACTCTTGAAGACACCTAATTGCCAAGAATGAAGCCGCGGCAGTGCCGTACGTAACCGTGTTCAAACAGTAGTCCGCCAATGGGTCAGTAGGGCTTGATCGCCATACAATGCGTTGCAAGTCTCTTTGTTCGGGCTGAATAAACACTTGCCTGTACATTTTTGCTATGTCAGCCGATAGAGCATATCTATATTTGCGAAATCTGATTAAAATGGAAAAAAGGTCATCCTGAATGACCGGACCTACAGCTTGAAGATCGTTCAAAGAGATGCCTGTGGTTGATTTCGCGGACCCATTAAACACGACCCTTAACTGGGTTGTTAGGCTTTCTTCTTTTATCACGCCATGATGGGGCAAGTAATACGAAACGACACTATTTTCTACATTTTCTATCTTGCTCATGTGACCCATCATCTCGTATTCACTCATGAATTTGACATATAATTCCTTAAGTTTAGGATTTCTCTCCAATTTTCGTTCAAGGGCGTAAAATCTCTTAACAGCTAGTAATTTTGAATCGCCTAATTTATTCGATGTTTCCTTTAGCGGGATGGAGACATAGAATCTACCATTCTCGTCGCGAGCAGTAGTGCTGGTGAAATTCCTTTCACAAAAACGCTCTTCGCTTGAAAGCGCCTTGGTTACGCAACATTCCTCTAGTTCCCAGAATTTTGCTAATTGTGCTTGCACATCTAGACTACTACTTGCTATATTTAAATTGCAATAAACATTGTTACGATTATTAGGCTGACAATTTAAAGGACCGGCTAATATCCATCCTAGTCTCGTTTTTTGCAACGTTATCCGATTTCCACCTAGCTTAATTTGTCCCACACAGATTAATTGCCAAAAGATCTCAGCACCTATCAGAACTTCAATTTCACTTGATATATTAAATGTATTGTCAGCTAATTTAATATTCGGCGGAATTTGCAATGAGGCTGAGTCGAACGAGTAGCTTGGAATATTTCCAGTTATTTTTGGGACTACTATACAAGAGATGGTGGTTTTAAAATTGCCATAGCTTGAGTGCATACTGAGTTCCGCTTTGTGTCGAATTTGGGTGGACAACTGGTTTATACCAGTTACCGCTAAATCAATATTAGTTTTTTGTAAACCTAATCGCTCACACAAATTTTCAGTTATAATATTTGACTGGCTACCCGAATCTAATAATGCACGACAATTATAAAGAGAGCCAGATTTGCACTCAACACGAATGATCGCCGTTGATAGTAACACTTGCTGCTTGTAGCCATTCATAATATGACTTGTCATCGACGAAACTGCATTAGATTCTTCCTGACTTATCTGCGCTGTTTGCGAATGACTGGAGCTTGACGCTTCTACACTATTTTGAATGACTCCGGAGGGAAAACTTTGATTTTCTGAATTTTGAGTATTTAAATGTAGGAGTGTATGGTGCTTTTTCCTAAAATATCTGCAGCTTGATGCCCTACAAAAATTACTGGAATGGAAGCCCTTTAAGCAGTTAAAACAAAGTCTTTTGTTTTTTGCCTCTTGTATTCGAGACGCTATCGGAAGTGCTTTAAACTGTTCGCAATTATAAATGCTGTGCGAGTCTTTGCAAATGACGCATTTAGGCTGCTTAACTGCATTTTCATTAGTGGCCAAAAATGAACTTGCTGTAGAATTGTTAAATTTGGTTTTAAATTTGTTAACTTTCAGTTCACTGGCCTGAGTAACATTAAGAGTTTCTAACAGTTCGCATTTCGACTTCAGAAACGTTTTTAAATGCTCCATAGTTGGAAAATCACCTTCAATTTTCTGAGCCTCCCATTCACGTTTAGTGGCGGAATCAAATTTAGCACTAATTAAATAAATCAATATGGTATCCCACGCTTCTACTGGTTGACCTAACACCTTTAATGCCCTTAAATGTTTAGAAATATTGTCAAGGAGCTGCCGTAACAAAATATGGGATTCCTTTGCTATAGATGGTAAATTAAACAATAGCTTAATATGGTTATTTACAATTAGCCGCTTATTGTCGTACCTTTCAAGCAATAAATTCCACGCAATGGGATAGTTAATATCGCACACTTGTAAGGATTGAATTATTTCGCTTGCCTTTCCCTTCACGGAGCCCTTTAAGTATAGAAATTTTTGAACATTTGTAATAGTTTCGTTATCATGTATTAATGATTTGTATAAATCTCTATACTCTAACCAATGCCCGATATCGCCTTCAAATTCAGGCAAATTTACTGTTGGAAGACGAACTTGATTTATAATGCCGGAATGGTCGAGGTTGCTACGATATGAATTATTTGTTTGTTGCTGCAAGGGGGTGCTTTGACTGTGTTGCTTTAGAAATGTTTGTGCCAAAGATAAATTTGTGTAATACAAACATTCAAAGCTTTCTCTTTCATCTGAACTAGCAACAACTTCTTCAGACTGAAGCGATTCAATTTCATCTTGCACTATATTAAAATCAGCTATAATGGGTTTTATTCCCGAAATTCTCATTTCTAATTGGGAAAGAAGTGCTTCATCTGGATTCGTACTGCTTAAGGCTGAATTCATATAAGTTTGAAACCTCGTGAGTTGGGCTTTAATAACACCACGTTTTCGTATTAAGTTCGCAAAATCTTCCATAATTTCAAAGTAATTGCAGCAATGGTAATGAGGAATAAAGAAAAGTAGGATAAATACGGGACCTGGACACTACGCCGACTGGACACAACGTCGACCGTGGACACTACGCCGACCGTGGACACTACGCCGACCGTTGGCCGTGGACACTACGCCGACCCTGGACACTACGCCGACCGTCCTCTGTGGACACTACGTCGACCGTGGACACAACGCCGACCGTCCTCTTTGGACACTACGCCGACCGTGGACACAACGCCGACTCTTAAAATAAAAATCAATTGAAAATGCAACACTGTAGTGGACACTACGCCGACCGTTCCCTTTGGACACTACGCCGACCGTGGACATAACGCCGATCGTTCCCTTTGGACACTACGCCGACTGTGGACACAACGCCGACCGTTCCCTTTGGACACTACGCCGACCGTTGACACAACGCCGACTCATCCTCCTAGAATAATAGGTCTCAGTGTGCATATTTCTTTACGTCGGCGGCGATACAATTTTGCTTACTAGGAATACACTATTTTTTCTACTCCCGCATGTAAATATTCTATTGTCTTCACAATCCACAGAATGGATAAGTGGGCAATTGTAGTTAACTGAACGAATATGATTTCATATCCACATACGGGCGGATATGAAATACACCAATCACAAACCACGTTAGTCGTGATTACCTAGGCAACTTTCATTTATTGTTTGTTTTGTTATGGGCACGCTCTGCGGAAATGTGTGTGGCACACGTGATTTTGTTGTAAGATATCTTATTAACGTTGAATAAATTTTTCTTTAATTTTCCAGTTTGTACTTCCTTTTACAATAAAGGAAGTATTGAATTCACTCCAAAAATTCGAAATTGAGTTTTCAACAGGTCTTCACGTTTTAGAGTCCCCTGAACCCAAAAAACATATTTTTTTCATTGGTCTGTCTGTGTGTGAATCTGCGTGTCTGTCTGTCTGTGAACAGAATATCTCAAAAACGAAAAGAGGTATGGCGTTGAAACTTCATATACCGGGTGAATATTCCGAAACCGAACATAGGCAATTAACATGGGAAAAAGGTTTTTCGCAGATTGCTGCTCCCCATTTTAACTTAGAGGGTTTATAATGACACGAATCGAAAGAAGATTTTTTTCTCATCTAGTGATATGCGAATTAGTTAATTTTCAGTTGTATTTCTCATTATTTTATCAAAAATTCGCAATAAATTCAATTAGGAAAAGCATGTTGAGCCATGACTCGTAAGCCAATAAATAGATTCAAACGTCATTCAAGTGACAGATTCATTATGCCGTTGGCGACTATAATTTTAAGATTTCCAATTTTCTTTACTGAACGCAATTGGAGGGCCCCCTGGAGAGAAGCGGAGCCCCGAGGGCCCCCTTGGAGAAATTCGGAGCCCTGGGGGCCCCCTTGGAGAGGAGCGGAGCCCTGAGGGCCACCTTGGAGAGGAGCGAAGCCCCGGAGGCCCCTTAGAGAGGGGTGGAGCCCCGAGGGCCCCCTTCTTTGGTCAGGTGGAAGGCAGAGGGAGGCAGGGGCGGAGTGTGTAACAGAACGGAATGGCCCAACGTAATAAGCCTAAAAATGGTGGTAAATTGAGGATAGACCGCGCAATAGCGCGCGCAGCCCCGTTTAATTTCGATAAAATAATAAAGAAATACAACTGAAAATTAACTAATTCGCAATTCATTAGATGAAAAAAAAATTTCTTTCGATTGGTGTCATTATAAACCTTCTTAAGTTAAAATGGGGAGCAGCAATCTGCGAAAAACCTTTTTCCCATGTTAATTGCCTATGTTCGGTTTTGGAATATTCACCCGGTGTAAGTTTTGTGTACTATGTAGATGCGACAGCAAGCTCTTATCATTTTTCAGTTTTTTTTCGATTTTTTAAAAACGGCTGTAACGATTTTTTTCAAACTTCACATTTTTATTGCATTTTTAATGTGTATTGATGTGATAGGTAATTTTTCAACTGAATACTTCTGAAATGGGATTCTTTTGTTTTTTCCCATTTTTTGTTAACTTCTATATTAAAAAGAACACCCGGTATATTATTAAATTTTTGAACTCAGCTTAACATTCTAGAGAAAATTTGTCTCTTCAACTGACGCTCTTTTTTTCGTACCGGACTAAAAACCCCCATCATAAAGAAAACACCTTCAAATCATGTGGGGTCCGTGAGAGATTATTATTTTTATTAATAATAATGAGTTATTAATTATAATTATAATTACCACTGATGCAAGAATGCAGATCAAAATGACACATGTAAAAAGTAGGGCATTTATTTAATACAAAATACATTAGCAGGTAGGTATCTTTGTATTATAGCTTTTGTTATCAGTGGTAATCATAGTTGTCCAATAAGAAGGCAGGTGATTACTATTTTCTAAAAATTGCAAATGGAATGATAATTAATAATTGGAAATTGGCGATAGACTAAACTAAATTGACTTTCTCTGAAGAATAAAAGACCGACATATCAAATTTTGCAAACCCTCCTGAAACAAGTATTCCAAGAGCCAACATTATACAGGGTGTATTAGAACGTGCGGAAAATATTTACAGCACGCAATTGTTTGTCAAAAATTGAACCAAAAATTATCATTATCATTTGGTCTTGGACGAATAGTTTTTGAAATATTAGCGTTGAAAATATGTTAAATTAGGCAACGTTGTGCATTTCGACAGCAACGGATTATGCATTCGCATGGCGAACGTGATTTAGAAAACTTTTTAATTGCCGTAAATAATAACATTAGTGTTTGATTCGCACAGATGCGTGCATCAAAACCTTTTTGCTTATAATTATTCATGTAATTCAAGTCATAACTGTTCTATCTCATTCAAAGGTCGTATTTGTTTGCCTGTTAATATTGGAAAGGAATTTGTAAGCTTTCCTTAATGGCTTTTAAGCGGATGGATACACTTTCTAATAGGACTTAAGCCGACTTAGCGTATTTGGGACTCATGTGTTTATGGATTTCGTTCAATACAATGCCTCATTGAGAGAGCTTAGCATTAAGATTTCTTAAAATAAGCATTTATTCCTAAACAACGTGCGACGTTCCGATTGGCTACGCAGGATCGCCTCAGCCAATAGTGTTTGAGCCTTCCCCTCCTTGTTGAATTTGCGAGTTCAGCTCATTGTCAATTCAGCTTCAGTTAGATTCAGAATTTCGAGTAAGCAAGTTTAGCTATGCTTTGTGCTGGTTTGCGGTCGGTCTAGCTCCCTGGTAAAGACGTTTCCAGGTTGTTTTGTGTGACGGTTACGCGCAATTCGCTATTTTCGCGTGGCCAATCCAAGCGTGTCACAACAGTTGAAGCTATTGTAAAAAACCATCGGTCCATCAGTGACGTTTGTAATCGTTGTTACTCAATATACTCGTGTTTGTTAAGTCTTGTTTCACTCCAACAAATAACTGAACCCAAGTCAATGGTTATTAAGTGGCAGTTCCCGGCAATCCCATTGAACCGGAATTCGCAGCGGATTAACTGGGGGCCCCATTCGTGGAAGCCTCTTTTCAAATTAATCATACAAAAAACAATTAGGTTGTGAATTTTCTGTATGTGTATTATATTAAATAAATGTCCCACTTTACATATCTCATTTTTTATGCATTCTTGTATCAGTAATGAATGATAATTAGAATTAATAACTTATAATCAATAATAATAATAATAATCGCCCACGGACCCCACATAATGTGCGAGTGTTTTTAGTCCTGAGGTTTTTTATCCGGAGGGTTTTTAGTCCGGGGGTTTTTTATCCATGGGGTTTTTAGTCCGGACGTTTTTTGTCCGAGGGTCTTATGTCCGGGTTTTTTTGTCCAGGGGTTTTTCCCTCTTTATTGTTATTAGTCTTCTTCTTCTTCTTTGGTCCGTTTGCTGGCGGTCCGGGCGGGTCGTCCCTGAAACGAATACGCTGCTGTCGGTGCCACTGGGTCTCACACTCCATTTACGATTCGTTTCCATTCTTGACGACGTCTTGGGCATCGATAACCGATAATCGCTGATTCTTTAAGTCGCCCTCGATATTCTTTAGCCAGGTTTTCTTCGGTGTTAATCGCTGAATTCTCCAGTCTGCCGGACAGTCTTACCAAAAAAGTTTACATGGCGAACGGTTATCATCCATTCGGCAGACATGTCCGAACCATCGTAGTCGACGTTTTTGTATTTGTTCTCCTATCAGTGTTTGTTGTTCACATCTTCCTGTAATTGTTTCGTTTCGAAGGCGGTCGCCTCAAGCATCGCATTTGGAAGACCTCAAGCTTGTCAAGGTCCGGCTTGAGCAATGTCCACGTTTCCGATCCATAAAGAAGAATGGGAAGGATCAGCGTTCGGTATAAGCGTACTTTCGTTTTGATGGTAGTATTTGTTCGTTTCCATGTTCCATGTTCTGATGTCGATGTTTACGTATCAATAAACAAATTTAGTGCTATAGTGGGCTAACTCATAACCATACAATTGTTGAAATATTGCCATTTTTTTTCTGTCGTACATTATTCAAGTTTTTGATGGAAGTTTTGTTAAGAATCGAGTTGGCGTTGTCAGGGATATGTTTACAGCATGTCAATTGTTTCCGATAACTGTCAGTATTAACTGTTAATTCTACGCCACGAGCTCTAATTACACATTCTAGACGTCTAGGCATACTGCTAATCAATTGTGCAAGATTTTCTTGTGGTAACCTATCCTAATGTCCGAAGCCAATTAGGGCGAGTGCGAATTGCTCTTCCCAGTTGAACTCACACGTGTTCTATCTGGTTCAGGTCTGGTGAGCAGGCTGGCCAATCCAAAAGTGTAATTCCAACTTCGTTTAGATATTGCAGAGTGTGGCCATCCATTATTTTGCATTAAACGACAGTTGTTACCAACAAAATGACTAAACGGAACAACATATTCCTCAAGAATGTTCCTAATGTACCTATCTGCGTTGAGGGCTGCTCTATCACAGATGTGAAGCTCTGTGCGCGCATCTGAAGAAATCCCTCCCCATACCATTACCGAACCTCCAAAAAAATTTGAAGTTGTGGCCATAGCACAAGCAGCATAGCGTTCTCTTGGTCATACCCGTGAACGACCATCTGGAGCATCCAAACTAATTGGGACTCATCTGTCCATAACACGCATCTCCATTCGAGTTCCTCAGGTTCCGGTAAGTTCTAGCAAAATTTAGTCGATTATGTTTGTGGCGTACTGAAAGTTTTGGACCAATGGCAGCCCGATATGGTTTCAGATTGTTTTCGTGAAGTCGTCGCTGAACTGTACCTGACAATATTTGAACATTTCTGACAGCAGCCAGTTCATTAGCAGTAATTGTAGCTGTTGCAGTGCGATTTCTTAAAGATTGTAACAACATAAATCGATCATTTTTGCACATCTTACTGGAGATATCAGCATTTTGGCACGGAAGTGAGAATTAACAGTTAATACTGACAGTTATCTCAAACAATTGACATGCTGTAAACATATCCCTGACAACGCCAACCCGATTCTTAACAAAACATCAAAAACTTGAATAATGTACGACAGAAACAAAATCGCAATATTTCAACAATTGTATGGTTATGAGTTAGCCCACTATAGCACTAAATTTTTTTATTGATACGTAAACATCGACATCAGAACATGGAACATGGAAACGAACAAATACTACCATCAAAACGAAAGTACAAATCATCAAATGACAGCTGAGATGTTACAATTCTATCTACGTCTTCTGCAGTTCGTAACTTGTTTCCTAAAATGTAATATTTTGTAATTAATTAAAGTTTTGAGAGGTATCTTTATAAATACCTGCCGGCTTCTTTGGCAGCTTCAATGAATGTATCGTAAACTTGGCCGTTAATGGTTTTCAAATCATCAAATGACAGCTGAGATGTTACAATTCTATCTACGTCTTCTGCAGTTCGTAACTTGTTTCCTAAAATGTAATATTTTGTAATTAATTAAAGTTTTGAAGAGTATCTTTATAAATACCTGCAAGAATTAAAAGCATGTGACAATGTGGTAATCTCCTTTTTTAAAAATCTGTTACACAAACAACCATAGTTTCCAATTCAGTGTAACTACAAAACACCACAATGTTGTAATGCCTTCTGCGTTAGTTTTAATTTGCGATACTTCAAAGTGACGCTGCAGAAGAGAGAAGCAATAAGATTGTACGTACAAGTTTATTCAAAACTACTTACCTAACATAACCGTAAAGAATTAGTCGGAGTCCAATTTTTGCTTTTTGGGAAATCTGAACAACGCTAATCCCTTACCTTGCTTTGTACTACAATTATCTGATGCACAGTAGACCATTTAACAGAATTAATACTTGTAGCCACTGCTAGAAGACATTAGTTATTGCCAGGCCAATCTGAAATTTTGTAGGTTATCTAACCTAATCTTTAAAGACACGCCTTTTTAGCGTGTGCGTGCGGCTTTAATTTTAGGAGCGTTTAATAAGCAGATATGAACATTAACCAAAGTGGACTTGCCTTCGAAGCTGAGTCAATAGTTTTAAAAAACACAGGAAATAGGCATAATAAATAATTGTTTTCTGTGATAATATCGCTATTAAAAGTTAAGGAAAGTTTGTTTACAAAAACCCGAAAATAGAAATTGGCGAATGCAACCGTGGTACTTTTAGTTGTGTAAACACGGCTTTTAGTTTTCTGCATTATTATTCGAAAAATAAAACAAAAAACGGTATAAAATTTTTGATCTGTACGGAGAAAGGGTGTCCAGCACGAGCGTCTGCAAACGAAAATCAATTTACCACACTTGGGGAAAACCACAGCCATTTACCAGACGCGAAAAAGGAGGAAGCGTTGCGTTTAAGAGTGGCGATGTTAGAAACGGGGAGTAATACGAGCGAAGATATTAAACCTATATTTGTTACACAAAGTGCAAGGTATGTATCATATATTTATGCTTTAATAAACGAAACTTAACTTGTAGAAAAAACGCACATTGTTTGCGATTACTTTTTACATGGCCAGCTTCATTCTACCCGCTGACGCGTGGTCGTGGCCATTCCAATTTGGATTTTAAATTTTTGACAGGTCCTCCCCTCAGAGCCCTCTTCGGGTGTATGTGTAACTACTATCCAAGCCAACACTGGTTTGATTCTATGCTTTTGTTATTACTGGTCATCACCGTGCCTGTCATTTATAATATGATAAAAGGGTTAAATGAGGTAATTAATTTATTATTGATGTTATCAGTTGTCAATATACAGTGGATATTATGGAATAAATTGCAGATTTTTAAAAAATGACGCAAAAGTTTAGGTTAGGACTTTGTCAAGGGAAGTTAATACTCTAGTGTAATTGTTTATACTGCCGTATAATTTAGTGTAAGCTGAAAAAAGTCATAATAAATAGTTTTGATAATTACGATTAAGTTCTTCTAACTCGGTAGTTCAAACATTACATGTTCCACTAAATTTTTATGGTTATCCACAGTACAAGTTTAGGAAAAATCAGAAGTTGGGAGATTATCATGGAGAATGTCATTAGAAGTACTATTAATTAACTGAAAATAAGGAATACTTTATATTAGTCAAATACATTTAAGGAAGGGACAGCTTCATTCTTCAAACGAAAAAATTTCAAAGTGTAATCCAAACAATGGCCTTCAAAATGATTTTTGCAAATAACCGAGTTTTTTTTTAAATAAAAGTTTATTTGCAATCTGTTAGTTATAATAATAAGCAAATCAGATTTAAATAAGACGGTAAATTACAGTGAAATGTACATGAGGAGCAAACACCCAATGGCATTCCTCCTAATAAATTTTCTTACAAATGTATATGGAAAATACAGGTACAAATTAAAAGCGGTAAGGAAGATCCAAAGGCTTGAAACACGTAAGTCTAGGCAGTTCCAATTGCTGAAGATGCTTAGCACTACTTCTTTAACTGATTTGATATTAAGGTCTTCTCTGATTTCTTTATTTGGGATATAGTAGGGGGCATCACAGATGGTACGAAGACTCTTCGACTGAAACCGTTCCAGTATCTCAGAGTTTGATGCAGTGCCCCAAAGCTGGATTCCATAACTCCAGATTGGCTTTAGAACGGTTTTATAGACCAAGAGTTTATTGGAGAGAGACAGCTTGGAGTTACGACCTAGTAACCAGTAATAGGACTTGAATTTTAAGTTTAGCTGTTTTCTCTTAGTCCAGATATGGGTTCGACATGTTAATGTTTTGTCGAGGTGCAGTCCTAAATACTTCGCACAATCTGTTTGCGGTAAGGCTTGTTTATTCATTGTAACCTTCACGACAAGGCGTGCGATTGGGTATGAGATCTTCGTCTTCAATGATGGAGGAGAGCCGTTTAAGGAACATACGTTCAAAAAGTTTGGAGAACAGTGAAAACAAACTTATGGGTCTGTAGGAGGTTGGGTCATTGCTCGGTTTCCCAGGCTTCAGGATTAAGACCACTTGGGCGACCTTCCACTGGGCTGGAAAAATTCCTGTCCGCAGAATAATATTGAAGATCAGCATTATTAATCTGACAGCTTTAGGAGGCAATTCTTTAAGTATTCGCCCAGTAATTAAGTCATATCCTGGAGTTTTTCTACAATTTGTTCGAGTAGCAATCATTGTTTCAACTTCTGCAATAGAGAAGGGTTTAATGGGAGGTCAAAGTTGAAAATGGTCTAACAGGAAGGTATCGATATCATTATCGTCATCATTCGATGGTAGCGGCTGGAGATGTGCAGCAAATGCTTCGGCCTTACTCATATCAGTTCACGCCCATGATCCATCTTTGTTACGAATTGGGAATAACCGAGTAGTCCTTGATGTTATTAATACCTACAATTACTACAATTTAGTATTTTAAAAAATGTTACAACAAATTCACAAAATAATTACCGCAATTTTCTAAGCAGTTGATCCACGCCGGCCTAATTAAAGAATTTGCTGGGATTTGGAAGAAGGGCGAATTTTTATTTTTAAAAATTAAACAACTTTTTCCCATTTTAGCACGTATTTGAATTACAAATGGAACAAAATAACCTTTTCGACAATCAAAATTCGAAAACGTCGACTGTCATTAACTTGTTAAAGTCTCTAATAGATGGCGCAACGGGGAGTACCCATGGCCAACTTTCTCAGAACTGGTTTAGGTGAATTGGAACGGCTATGTAAAGCGTTAGCGGACACAGATGAAGCTGGCTATGCTTTTTATTGTATTTCTACCGAGAAGAAATTCATTAGCAGGAATTGGTAATGTTATAGTTTTATTTACGTTCTCTTTTTAAGGGTCCCTGTAGATGTTGCCAGCAAGATAGCCTATCCAGCTATGTCAAAGACTATGAGGCGTCATCGCCGATTAGTTGCACCCCCTATGCCAAATACTTTAGAGGATTTGGGGAGCATTTGCCGCGATAACCCCCTATACGGTAAAATCGACGGAACCAATTTTTGTTGGGGTACTGTAGGTGAAGAAGATTCGACATCAGTGGTATTTTTGGCGGAGGACTTAATGCAGTTACTCAGCAAATCAAAAGAAATCCATATCGACGGTACATTTAAAACTCGTCCCCGTTATCCAGCCAGTAGTCAGCTACTGACTATAATGGCAGTACAATATGGATACGTATGTATTTTTATCAAGTGATAATATCGTTGTCCAAACCAACGTTTAATATAACATTTTCTAGGCTTTTCCGTGTGCGTACGCTTTAATGAAAAGCAGGAAAACTTCGGCGTATGACCAAATATTTCAAAAACTTAGGGAAATTCTACCCAATATGAAAGTGAAATTCATTATGATGGATTTTGAGAAACCTCTTGTTTCTTCTTTGGAGAGGCAATTTCCAAACGTGAACAAGGCGGGTTGTTTCTTTCATTACGCTCAGGGCTCAATATTTGGTATGTGGTTATTTTCTGTACTAAGTTTATTTGTTTTAGGCTATCTTACGAAAAGCATGCGGACTTGGCTTGAAACCATTACTACGCGATAACACACTTGCGAAAAGGTCCCTAAAGATTTTGATATGTTTAGCATTATTGCCTACCAATCAAATCCAACAGGGATTTCAGTATGTGTCTAACTTTATCACGGAAAATCACCTTTCCAATTCTTTTGAAACGTTGTTAACGTGAGTATTCTGCTACAATGCTATGCCAAACTAACCCTTGCAGCATGTGTATACGGATACATAATGGGGCGCAATTTACTTAAACAACCATATTTACAACCAACCATAATTAAACGAATTGTATCCGTTTTGAAAACTGTTAATGTTTTAAGTATTACCGAAGGCAATGGCTCACTAGAGTAGGCGCGGACGGATTTTCCGTATACAAGCGATCCAGGCGCACAAACAATGATTCTGAATCCTTCCATGCGTTGTTGCAGAGATTACTAAGGGTGCGAGGTCCGAATGTATGGGAATTCATAGGTAATAACAACAACACCCATTTGGTGCATTTTAAAAATTGAATCCAGGACCTATACACACAATTCATTTGTTACAGGCAAAATACGGGAAATATCGATGCTCACAGTTAGAGAAGTTCGAGCCTTTATTGTCGAAGGACTTCAAATAAAGGTTCTACCAAAGCGATCATATCAGTCAAATAGTAGGAGGATACGGAACTTAACTTCACAATTTGACGAAGACGGAGATGTGGAATCCTTTTTGAACGGAGTCTCGTCTACGATGGAGCGAATATTCCAGAATGTAGTTGCTGATGACGAAACTATTAATATGGAAGAGGAAATTTCGCTGACAGCACTTCCTGGTGACGTACCCCCTACGTTCGAAATTAATGGTATGTGGAATAATATTAATATTTTTTAAATTTCGTCTACATTAATAAATTAATTTCAGATAATAGTACCACTACTGACTCGGAAGAGGAAGTTGTTGAAGTAGAGGAAGAGGCAAGACCTGACAGTAACAATGAAAATGCTCTCAATCCAATTGGCGAAAGATATAACGCACTGTGCCCGATATGTCACAACGCTCCCCCCACTACCATTATAATGCCGTGTCGGCATTTCGGGATGTGCACTGAATGTGCTGAAACGATGCAAAACATGGATGCTACTCCACAAGTTTCAGACGAGATTTGGGGTCACACCTATAACTACGCAATCTGTCCTCTCGATCGACAACCAATCGAACAGTATATAACTGTCATAAATACATGATTTTATAAAATTTTGTTTTATGTAAATTGTATTGTCTGTTAAATAAATTTTATTTTGTACAGTTGGTTGTAATATGTGTTAATGTGTTAATCAATTTTAATTAAACTATCTCATTAAATTCAATAAGGCAATTTGACATTAACAGGTAGTTTAGTTTTAATTTTTTTTTAAGATGCAAGACTTTTTAATTAATGACTAGGTACCCCCTAAATGCGCACTGGTTTATACTAAGCATAAGTTGGCTATTTTTAGAATTGAAAATAATTACGCTATAGACGTCGACTTTCATTGGCATTTATTTAATGTTTCTGAAATAATAATTTCGTTTGTTTTTTATTTACGAAAATAACTCTTTTGTACTTATCTGTGAATCCAAGTAACATGCCAATATCAAATTAGGCATACGTGTTTTCGAAACGTTGAACTAGGGTATGACAAAATTTCAGGGGAATTCGACGAATAGTCATTACATTGCCAAGATTTACTCGCTTCAACACATTGGACTGTTCAATTCGCGTGAGAACAACCAATCAAAACATTTTATACCGATATGACCCTCCGCATCAGTTTCTCCAATAATACATTTTTCAGTGAGGGATTATATGCCTATAATCTTCTAGAAAATATAATTTCGTAGTAGGGAAAATTGTATAGATGCCGACGTGAAGAAATATGCACTCTGAGACCTATTACGAACGTTTATTGTAGGAGGATGAGTCGGCGTTGTGTCCGCGGTCGGCGTAGTGTCCAAAGGGGATGGTCGGCGTTGTGTCCACGGTCGGCGTAGTGTCCAAAGAGAACGGTCGGCGTTGTGTCCACGGTCGGCGTTGTGTCCACGGTCGGCGTAGTGTCCAAGGGGAACGGTCGGCGTAGTGTCCACTACAGTGTTGCATTTGTAATTAATTTTTATTTTAAGAGTCGGCGTTGTGTCCACGGTCGGCGTAGTGTCCAAAGAGGACGGTCGGCGTTGTGTCCACGGTCGACGTAGTGTCCACAGAGGACGGTCGGCGTAGTGTCCAGGGTCGGCGTAGTGTCCACGGCCAACGGTCGGCGTAGTGTCCACGGTCGGCGTAGTGTCCAAGGTCGGCGTAGTGTCCAGTCGGCGTAGTGTCCTAGACTCATAAATACGATAAGGAAGCTCACTTACTTCTTAGCCTCTTTGTTCTCAGCGCAGGGTTGCTACCTGCGGGCGGGCTTCTTTGTTGTCGATTTGCACCCGGAAGCTGATTCACGCTGCTAACTGCAAGTACAGGCTGGTGCCAGATGCTCCAAAATGCTGCTTGCTGGGTACAAAGGGATGCTAACTGGACGTTGACCCAAGGGCTATGGACAAAGGAATGATGCTCCGGCGTCGCCTTTTGATTACGTATTAATTTAATACTACTTGGGGATGAATCGCTGATGCTTCCACGTAGTCGCTCGAAAGATGAATTTAGAAATCGACGTGCTGGTATGGTACAGGCCACGGATTTCAAACACTTGGCGAATTTGGTTTATCGACGGTAAATTTAATTAATTGGTTACCGGATAAACTCTTACACACACACTACACATAGCTCTTATTAATCCGGCTGCGAAGGACCAAAATATGTTAATAAATACAACTTTTCTGAGTAACCACTTTATTTTCAACTTATCATTTGCGTGTCAGTGGTTGAACTGACCACCGAAGATTTTAAAATGACGCACCAGCAACCCTCCGAAAATGAGCGAGTGCGCCCGAAATACAAAACTGGCAACGAAAATACACAAACTTAATATTATACAAAGAAATAGAAATATGTTACATTAACTAGTCTAAACACCTTCTACCATACTGACAATATAACGACTCACGATTTTCGATTTGGTACGAGCTAACTTGGTTTTGTATCACGGGTCAAATGAACTAATTTAGAAATGTCAGCTGATTTTTCGAGGTTAGAACTTGCGTTTTAAGCATAAAAAGCTACAAAAAGTGTATTTCGGGCAAACAAACACTGATCATTAGCATTGATACTCAGATAATAAAATAGTATTACGCTCCATTTTTTATATATTTTAAATCATTATATTCTCTTCCTAAATGTAATTTGCAGTATGCCTAATAATCTATAATTTTTTTAAGAATATTATCGATAATAGTCATACCTCTTATTACATTACCCCCTGATAATTATTTACCAGAAAATATATTAGAAATTGCGATATTAGGATTGTTAAGGATTAGTATCGTCAAACTTCTTTCACTAAAACAGTGTATTAAGATCAATATAGTCCAATGTATTCCTACTACAATCGAAATTATCGCTGATTTTGGATTGCTTGATTTATTACAGAAACCATGCAATTATAAAAGAATAAACTTCATAAAAACCGGCAACAATATAAAATAACAAAATCCATGCTAAAGTGGGATCGAAGCTAACTAAACCTATACCATTCCACATTGGGTACCTACTTGATTATACAATATAGTTATGGACGACATCATCAAAAAAGGGAGATGGATTTCAAGTGGGTAACGAATATGATTTCGAAGGCTTTCACGCCCATTGTTATTAAGTAACAAACGATTTCCGGTATTGGACCGTGTCATTATTGAAGAACTCAACTTTTCGCCCACTTTCGTAAGGAGCTTCATCAGGAGGAAAAGCAATAAAACACTGTAGCTCAACTTGTAAACCATGCCAGAGGCGAAACTCTTCTAACGATCGAAAGCAGAAAAGCGAGAATTTATAGGCAAGTGCCGTCTCCGTTGAGTGACCGTGGGCGGGGCTTAGAAATCATCATTTTTCACATAGTAGGAAGGGGAACGCCTTCGTCCCGATTAAGATTGTTATGGTGTTTGCAAATCTCAATGGCTTTGCGAATCTTTCTGCTAAAGAATGATCTTATGGCCGGTATCGCGTTGGTGTTCTACGATGGCTGACGAGGAAAGGAGACGCGACTTGAAACAGCGCTGGTGTTCAGAGATGCAAATTTTTACTGAACGTCCTGTTTCACCAATGTATACAGCATTACAAGGGCAAGGGACTCTAACAACGCCTTTAGATGACATAGTGTTTAATTTATCTCTAGGTAAAGGAAGAACCTGTGAGATTGTGCTCGGGAGTTTGAATACTGTTTTAATGTTTTGTTTTCCAAGAAACTTTCATACGCGATCGGTGACTTGGTATATATAGTGAAGAAAGACTATTCCTGCGGGAGGATTGGTTTTGGAGGTTTGGGTAGCCGTGGATGAAGATGGCGTTTGATAACAGACTGTATATCGCTGACACGGTAACCGTTGTTCCTAAGGAATTTTCAAATGTGATTTAATTCAGCGTGGAAATTATTGGGTTGGGATATAGAAATAGCCCGGTGTACAAGCGAATTGGTACCGAAAAGTTTTTGTGTAGGATGATGGTGGGAATCGGCATGTAAATAGCGATCACTGTGAGTGGATTTGCGATATACAGAATGGGTTGGCGAGAGACCTGTACATCTAAGAAAGGAGAAGAGCCGTTATCGTCAACGTATTGGAACCAAACCTTGGGTTTCAATTCTGAAGATTCCAGGGCTACGGTTTCGAAAGCTTCCATGAATATATTGACAACAACAAGTGAAAGAGGAGAACCCATCGCCGCACCAGAGATTTGTTTAAAGAACTGGCATTGAAATAGGAAATACTTGGAAGGGGGGCATTTTTTTATAAGGGCAGATAGACTTGAAGACGTTTCATCATGATCTGATAACAAGTTTTGGATTATAACTATAGAATCAGTTATAGGAACTTTAGCAAAAAAAAAGTGGCATCGAAACTCACACGTAAATCCTCAGGTTCAACGCTTATATTGTATATAAGTTCAACGAAATGGGCTGAATTGTGAACATGCGAGGGAGACTTACCAGTGAGTTTTCTGAGGATAGTGGTTAGATATTTTGCTAATGAGTAAATAGGAAAATCTATGTGTTTATGAATTTTGGAAAGACATAGAGCCGAGAAGGTTTTGAAGAGTGAGGAATCAACCTCCGTTGAATATTAGTGGAAAGATCTGAAGATTTTCTGAGAGAAGTGACCTCCCGTTCGATTTTGGAATTTGGGTCCCGAGAAAGTGGAGCACAAGAAGAATCTTGGAGTAAAGACTTAACCTTAGTCGTGTACTCTGTTGGATCCATAACTACCTTGCTTTAGCAGCGGACAACACTGAAATGTCGGAATTGGAACGTAAGGTGTTGAGAGCATTCCGTTCGCCTTTTGTAATGTTATTTTAGAAGGTTTAGACGATCGTAAACACCTGACAGTTTAGAAACGGATACGATCGGCAACGTCATTAAGAAGTATTTTCACAGAAGATTCTACCGAACTAATAATCTCTTCCGTAGGAATGCTTTTGGAGACTAGTGAAAAATACCAACCTTTGGAAACTAAACGTTTGCACAAAGACAGCTCACACACACCGGGCGGCTCTGGCACATAGTCTATGGCCGATTTTTACAATATTGTCCTAGAAAAGTTTACCACTTCCGTCATTTGGTTCTGGAGCAGTTCCACCTTGAATAATAAATATACCCCTTACTTGTTCTTCGTTTTCCAGAGATAGGCCATTCAACTTTACATAATCCTAATATCTCTGCTTACTTAAAAACTACATCAAACTGAGCGAAAATTCTTTTTTTTCTCAGCCCTTAAGATTATATAAAAAGGAGTAATACAGTAAGAACGCCATTCCATTTATGTTTCGGTTTGGTTGTTTCAACACCTTACCGTTTCGAAGTCATTTCCATATATGCCTGAATATGATAAAACCCTGTTTCTCAACAGTGCAAGTTTTGGTCTACCCCGAGTATTTCATTTCTTTGATACGACCTACATCTGAGAGGCATTTCCTCTATCCGTCACCCGGGGAGACCTTCGATGGGGAATCTTACAACCACTCACTGAATCTTTGTTTCGTTTTTGTTGTGTCAGCTACTGATCTCACATAGGTTTTATAAATTCTTGATTTGCTCTGAACAGACATGTGTCTGTTTCTCCGTATTGTACTTCGCAAGAAGTTTCTGTCGTTTGTGTGAACTCCAATTTAGTGGTAACTCAGCTTCTGCTATTGGTTTGTCTTCGACCATTAGTTTACACGAGATATGTTTTCTGGGTATAGGGAGAATTTTTTTTATCTTTAATATTAATGCTTCGACTGAATTTTTATATTCATAATCGCGTTTTTGTGTGTTACCTTAAAATTAAGATTTCGATACTTGCAATGTGTCAAAGTGGTGGATGCAACTCACCCATGACCACAAGGCCGCGGCGGGGTGTAAACAGTGCAAGTGTGGGCCTTTCTTGGCCCATTGGAGGAGGCAGGCAGTTCAATGTAAAAGAACATAAACTTACTGACCTGTAAATCTCATCGATAGTAGCAATTGTACTAACCGGGGTGGCCACCCCTCTGGCCCCTTTGTACTTCCGGCAGCGACGTTACAGTCAGCGTCGACTCTTAGGCCTTTCCACGCTACCTCTACTGGTTAGCTTAGAGGTTGGCACTTTTCGATAGTACTGCCCAATAGTAATCCGCTAGATTGACTATTGTGACAACCCTCACAGAGTCGGTAAAAGCCCGGTGGCTACTTTCACAGTAAAGCAATTACCGTAAATCTTGTTTGGCTGCTAAGCACTGCGAAACGATATGCTTTGGAGCCCTTACTACATCATTACTTGGAAACGTATCGTGCTTCCGCGGGACCAATAGGCGGAACGACATGTTTCCCCGGGATCTATATCCCCGATTATCATATAATCATCCAACACGAGAAAGAATCTCTGACGTCTATGATCTGCTGTAATTGCCAAAAAACTACCAAACGTCATTCAACTATAACAAACGACTTCCGGGATTGGACCGTGTTATGATTGAGAGGATGAATCCCCTTACGAAAGTGGGCGAAACGTTGAGTTCTTCGATCTCAATCATGACACGGTCTAATCCCGGAAGTCGTTTGTTACTTAATGACAATGGCCGTGAACGTACATTCTACACTAGCTATCATCTAATTCACTACCTACGAATACGCATAGCAGCGTTCGCAGATTCACTTCGCATTTTTGCAACTCATCACATTATAATTAATTACTGGTTTGCATAATCCCACAATCGCATACGCCAACAACTAACTGCGCAAAACAGCCGCCGCTATAACATACATCGCACCCCTATCACAGCACCGAACGTTCTGCCTGATCACGAATTCCATCCATAACCTAGTAGCCTCGACACGGTGCAATGGTTGTACTGTATGGGTCTCCAAAACAAGGAATCGTAACTTAACGCCTAATATATTTGTCAAGATTGTATTACATCTTAGGGAAATGGCAAACGTAGTAATTAAAACTTAAAAATAATTCACCTTAAGCTATCACATACTTTAACTCTAACAGTATACGAGTATACTACATACGCAAGTTATCTTCGTTAGCCGCTATAATTACAGTGTGGTCAGGATAAGATTTGTATTTTATTGTTGCTGTATCTGTATTCGTTGCTCAGAGATTTTACATTTTCTATGGTGTATTTGGCCCATGATAACATTAACGGCCTAGTGGCAGGTCCCCAGCTTGCTGGGTGAATCAAGTGAAACCACTAATAGGAATGGGACTTGGCCAAACTACACCAAAAGCCAAAAATCGCGATAAATGGAGAACAACGATAAAACAAAACACATACCACCACCAAATCCTTGAACAATGAAAGAATGAGAGGACGATAACATTAAAAAATATCGGACTAAGGATGCCCTTGCCGAATACCAGTTGAAATATGGATTGCATCAGTTAATTCACTTTCTGTCTTGATTATTGTGGTATTTTGAGTATTTAATTTTGCAATTATTTTATTTATTATTATACTAACTGCATTTTGAGTGAGGATATTTATTACGGCATTTAATCTTATCCTAACGAAATAGATATAGATTGCGTCAGTAGTTGACGTAGTTGTCTTTGTTAGCTCGCCACTGGTGTACATTTTTGCATTATTTTATTGGCTACGGTCTTGGTCAATAACTATAAAATTGTACTTAAAGAGCACATACCGCAATAGCTCGTTGAGTCATCTTTAGCCCTATTTTTCGAGTATGGGAATAGCGATGCGTGTAACAATTTGGTATATTTTCTGGGTTAAATATTTTTGGAAAAATATATAATCTCTTGAACAAGTTTTTTCCCACCATATTTAATCATTTCATTTGTTATAGTGTTTAATCGCAACATGTTTCTATTTTCAATTTACTGATAGCTGCCAGGATTTCTTCTTTGGTTGTTTTTCGTTTTGTCATTTTTCCATATTGATTAAAATTATTTTTGGGGAAATTACTTAGCACTTGTTATTCTCAAATTGTTTACAAATTGTTGTCTAATGAACGCGATCTTAACTACGTCTTAAACGGGCGTTATTAAAAAATAAACGAAAACACTTTAAATCCTACGTCACAGGTTATTTATGTGTCGGAGCCGGAGCGTTAGGTTTGTAATAAAGTACCTAGCAAAAAACGTTAACAGCCATAGTTGATTGATACAGCTGCTATAATTTTACATTCATTAAAAGTATTAATACTAAACCTGTTTTAGGGACATTTAAGGTGCTTAAAGAAGTAGGTTAATCGTACAAGTTCAGTAACTGCCAAAAATAAAAGATATTACGTAAATAAGGAGTGTGAATTGGACATATTATGTATGCTAATTTTCATGGTCAAGTGGCCAAGATTGTTTCCCAGTTTCGTACTTTTATTGATATTTACTTTTACAATAATATTCTTTCCACTGACACTAAATTTAATAGAACTAACTGCTTCCTTAGATCAATGGTCACGACGACGACGTATCAAGAATTTATATGCTAATTATGATTGCCAAAACTATTATTGAATTAAATAGCCTATAAAAAATTAATTTTCAAAATACGGCTAATATTAAATGAATGTGCGAATTAAAGCTACTTTCACTAAATCACCTTTTGCAAATATCTCAGTTATTTATTACGATAAGTGTAGCAAACCTTCCATTTAGTCATAAAAGGCATAAAAGCAAGCTCCTTTGAATTGCATCATAGCAATCCTTGACTAGCATTTAAAATTAGACTTACCTAAATCTATAAAATTACTGAAACAAATGCAAATTTAAAATCAGTCTTGAATTCTTCCTTCAGAACACTAATATTGTGAAGATAATCTTAATCTCAACGCTGTAACAATCGACCTCTAGCGAAAAGAAGAAAATAAAAAATGTTTGATTTTTAGGTTACTCTTTTCTATTATAATGCCCAACTGCACTCTAATGTAATTGTCTAAATACTTTTCTAGTATAGAATAGTGGCTTTGGATATTAATGATATTATAGAAAGTGTTTCAAATTTATAAATTTTGTAATGTCGATTTTTTTTCAAATTGAACCGTAATATATTGTTATGGTTTATTTAATTGATTTGGATATTATAATTTAATTCTGTGTAAAATAAATTACTCTATCTCAAAAATGCGTGGGGTCTCTGCATCCTAGCAAGCACTATTTTGATTTGTATGAATTATAAGAGATACATTTGCTATCAAACCAATTATCGAGATATTATTTTTAATAATTTAAAAATAAACACTTTGTATAATGGTGATTTAACTAATAGAATCGCCACAATACAGGATATTATTAAACTAAAGGGAAATTAATTCAAATATGGGGATTTAACCTCACAATCTGCAAAACAAGTTCGCTATAAAACAACAATTATCTGTGACTACGTAATTGAAGCGTTGCCTAGGTGATAACAATTGCAGTAAGTAAATACACGTCATAAACAAAAAACCCTCAAATGACGCTTCTGGCGAAAGTGCACAAAAAACCGATGCCACCAAGAAATTCACTAAATTCAATCTTTTAGAGTGACATTCTGACCTTTCTGTTGATTTTGGCATAGAAACTAGGGCTTACCTCGAGCCCCAGCAGGTCACACGATGTCTGGGCCCACTCCCTTCGTTGGCCTGCCGATACAGACCGCTGAACGCCCGCAGAACGACTCTTGTAGCTCGACCGCTGCGAAAGCACCTCCAATTCAGCCGTTGCCTAACACTTAGGGCTCCAACTGCTCTCTGCGAAGGTCGGTGTCTATCTCTAGCTTACAAGGCTCCAAGTATATAATAAACACTTTTTAAAATTTCTTCAGAGGTGATACGAATCAATGCACACGCACAGCTACATGACGTCCTGAAACCAATAATGCCTGCACAAAACTTGATACATTTAAATTGAAGCGGAAAAATATAAAAATCCTATATACACAAGGGTCGTCATTTAGAAAAATAGGCAAATAACTCGTACAGACGTATAATCTAAAAATATCCTGACAAAATATTACGTATAGGAAAATTCAGAAAGCATTAACGATTGGATCGTTTGCAGTTAATACTATTTTACAACAATATATTGCCGCCAAGAAGCTAGCTAGCCGTTGGATACCCCAATTGTTGTCTACAGAATAAAAACAGGCTCGTGAAGACTGGTGAAAATTCATGTTTAAAAATTTTATGGAGGAGCATCAAAACAGGTATCGTTAATGTGATAGATGACGAATCCGAGATATACCATTACGACCCCTAACCAAGACAACAGTCTGATGTTTGAGTATTGCAAGGAGAAGCGTTACCTTCTCTGTAGCCCTGACCGAGCCCCGTGCGATTTTTTCTTACCTCAATTGCTAAAAAAATGATGCAAGGTAAAACATTTCCAAGCGCAGATGCAGCAATGTTAGAATTTCAAAGAATATTAGAAGATCTTCTAAATAATCAGCATTCTGACTGCTTCGCGAAATGTTTCAAACAATGAACCAATGTATTAGGGTAGGAGAATACTCTGAAAAACAATCAAATAGGTTTTTTTGAGACTGCAACTGTTTCTTAATAACTAACAATTAGCAGAGTAGCCCTCATATATGCATCTTAAGTTTATATTTCATAAAAATAAAGCTGTTTCTCCAGATGTTAAGAAATTGAAAATATCTGCACACGTCTGCTAGCAGTAATTTTCAAAAATGGTTACATAATACGGAAAATATTACTCTATAACTTCCAGATGTGCTAAACTGCCAAAATGGTTAGTTACAAATTTTAAAAAATTACCCGAGAAATCGTCTTTAATTACGATTTTCTGATTTTGATAAAATCAGTTTTGGCTATAGCGCTACCCTACCTATATGATCACTGCTCACCCAGCCAGTTAATTATGTGTAGAACAGTATTTCAATAAGCAAAATTCGTAGACATCAAGGGGTGTATTTCCCAAACAGTTTGAAATATTTACTTTTGATGATCAGACTACGCTTACCCATGATTTCAATACCGCAGGATAAAAAATTAAAAATATTGCTTTATCTCTACGTAGCAAATCTTGACAAACATAATTTAAATCAATGTTTTTTTAAAGTATAACACGCTATTAATTGTGTAATTAATTTTTTTCTGTGCGGTCGAGGTACGTACTACACCCTAAAATTTATTTAAGGCGTGTAACAAACCCACAAATACAGGCGGCTGGCTTTAGTTTACTATAGGCTGGATTTTACTCTAGAAAGTAAGGTGTTTATGTCTAAAAGTCAATTTGGTAGAGACGTATAAGATGTTTATAGTTGTTTGTGGGCGCTACTGAATTATATGCTCTGGCCTAAAGATGAAGCGACGTTCTCAACTCAGAAGCAGACGTCCAACGGGGATATTCTCAACGGTGACGTAACGTCGTAATCCAACCGAAGCATTAAAAAAAGCTTTCAACCTTCCCATATGAGGAAAATCTCAAAACTTGTAGCCCTTAGACGAATACATCAGTTTCAATTATAAATACAAATAAGCATAAATATTATATCTATTTACTAGGGGGAGATAATTAGCAAGCAGGGGGTAATAAACATGCAGAAGGTACATACTGTAAAGGCATGATTATAACGTAATGCAGTTGTATAGCAATATCGAAATAAAGAAATAAACAGCTTGAGGGGTTTATTTAACCCTTAAACTACCACGCGGTGTCTTCTTGGGACCCCACAGACAGTTTTGTACGTTTCATTCTTTCAATATTTTTTTCTGAATTATTTCCGTTTATGTCAATTTTCGTTACTTTCCTTTTAACAAAATTCTAACCTCACTCATCAATTCTACTTTATTTTTTTTTTAAAGTACAAAAATAGTAGCTGGGTTCTCACTGAGACGCCACGCGTCCGTTTGGAAAACCATACATATTATCGACAATAGCTGATTTAACGGTTGTTAAATTAGTTGTTTAACAGTTTAGCCACCGGTATACCATGTGCTCTTTGAATATTAGCAAACGCAATGCATTATTGTTGAGTGAAGTTTACTTACGGTATGTGCATTAATTTGCTTCTTTTTAGGTAGGCAAATGTTTTGACCAATATTGTAATATTTAGGTATTTGAAAAATGTTCACTTATGGAAGTAATCGCTTTATTTTACAGGTAGAATAACAAAAGTACTTTATCGAATAATTATGTTCGGTTTCATAAAAGTTAGACAAACTTTGGAAATTTTGCATCGGTTCATAAGCTTACATTCTGCTTTTTCCTTAATGATATTTTGACGTATTTGTTTAGAACAGAAAAGGTACTTTACTCCAAGAAAAAATGTTTTCTATTTACCCGTGAGTGCTCATGAAGACCAATCCAACGTGTCTATATTCATATTTTCGTCCCAAAACTCTTAGCGAGACATAATGCTTTGATACTAATTTATACACGCCCTGTATAATGTCTATGCATTGATAGGGAGGTTGAAGCCTTCGTTTATGTACAAAATCAAACCTAAGTTTTAAATTGGCAAAATATATGCAAACATTTCATTCGGGTACTACAAAGACTCCACTCGGTACTTTAATTTTTCAGGAGTGGTAGTTTAAGGGTTAAATTGTACTTTTATATTCCAAATCGAAGATCTGAAAAACAGTTGAATTTAGAGGTATGAATTAAGATATCTCATTAAAACGGCTTTTTAAAAATATTAATATATTGCTATGAACACATTTTAAGCTTTTATGATTATAATAGCAATTAATAGTATTTCGAGCATATCAAATATTATTTTATAAACTGTTCCTCAAATATGTTAGTTTAATTTTTGTAAATAGTATAAAATAGCATTGGCTTTCATAATAATTTGTAAAACAGTATTAAAAATTGATTTGAACAATCTGTAATCAGAGCAGGCCTGGAAATGATGTAAAACAGCGTAGAGCGAAGACAAACTATTGAGAAAGGAAACCAAGCTGTGTAGTGGTGTTAATTTTGGCTTCCCCAATAAAGATTTGTTAATTTGTGAATAAATACCCTTTCTCCTATTCCGTGAGTTTGAAAATTAATTCTGTATCTTTCGGGTGTACTGTAGTAGTGTGCATTGATTCGTATCACCTCTGCAGAAGTTTTAAAAGGTGTTTATTCTGTGCATCGATTGTTGGCTAGCTTACACGGCTCCAAGTACTCTGCCCCAAACCAAGCCCTCCCCAGAGTACTGTCTGGCCCACCCTAATAGAGGTTAAATAAGTTTTAATGTCTGATTTTGTATTAACCCATTTAAACCTATCGGGTCGTTAACGACCGACACACATTCTTACATTTTCCGATTTTGTTATTTGTTTTGACTTCAAAAAAACATTATAGTATAATAATATGAAATGTTAGATCGATGGTTCTAATTAAAAAATAATATGCAAAATAAAACATCATTCGTGTAAAAATATAATTTAGCTTTTCTAATTTTTTGAAAAGATTTTTTCGTCTGAATACTAATTTTTTCTAGTTAATTGTGTGCATCATTTCGTTTAGTGTCTCTTCAGTCCCTATAAATAAAGGGTCAACTTATGTGCCTAGAAAAATACAATTGCAATTATTTTATATGCCGGTAGAAAAACGAGCGGGAAACTTGAGTGTACCGTTAACGACTCCCTGGGCACATACCGCTACCTAGGCACATCTATAGACGTACGGTGACTTACTATTTGGACGTTTGCTTTACCTAAAGAGTTCAGTTTATCACTTTGAAAAGTACGATCCAGAATTTTATGTTTCATAGTGCTTTATGTAGCAAAGCAGTGCCGTAACTGCAGACCTGCAAGACCTCGCAGTGCGAGGAGGGAGCACAAGTTACAGATATGGGGGCCCTTATCGAAAGATTTTTTAAAATTTTCAATGTATACTGTTAAAAGCACTGGGGCGCAAATAAACATATGAAAAGATTTGCTTGGGTCATTTACGACAGTATTATTACCATTAATGAAATGAATGTGATTGTAAATTTTGAAGTGGTGTTATTCTCAAAATTATTGCGTTAAAAGTAGCCCCCCTTAACTAAATATATAAATGCATCAAGGTATAGAATAGCTAAGATCAAGTTTGGGGTGGCCCATCAGTTATAAGGAATATTTAAGAAGTTTCATGCCCTACAACGGAAACTGTATATTTTGTTCTTCCATATTTTTAAAGACTTTAAATTTAAACCGGTGTAATTAAATTCAACGTACGGAATCGAAATCGCATTAATTTTTACAAATTGTATGAATAGCATTGAGTTAATAATTTGCAGAAAAGGGTATTAAAAATAGTATTAGCCTTAAAGGAAACATAAAATGTAATTAGAGCAGGCCTAGAAATAATGAATAACAATGTAAGATGAATGCAAAAGAAAAAATGAGGAAGCGCAGCCAAACTGTGACGTGTGTTATTTTGGATTTCCTATAAATAATCCATTTAAAAGTGAATGCCCATCTTTCCCAATTCAGTGTTTTATAATTAGTGTCTTTTGGATAGTTGCTTTGATTCATTGCACCCCTACGGCAGTTTTTGGAGCTGATCCGAGGTTAGAATAGCCCTAGAAACCAGTAGGAGGCAGCGATATTTTTGCTGAGCAGTGCGCAGCACTTGGAACTGGGGCAAAGACGAAGTTGTAAGCAGTTTTGGAGTGGTACAAGCTGAGGACAGGTTCGAGAAGGTATCGGGATTGTTACAACAGACCAACGGACGGAAAGAGAAGCCCTGTCCGTCGTGGGACCTACTGTGGGGAAGCCTGGTGTACTATTTTGCATCAACGAAGCCAAGCAGGGTCAGAAAATTATCCTAAAAACAGAATTTGGTAAAATTTTTAAAATGGCGTCTGTTTTTGCACATTTCCAGAAGAAGCGTATCGTGAGTATTTTGTTCTGCGTCTATTTACTTACTTTTGTTAAATCACTAAGGTAATGCACTCTTACGTAATTAATGATGTAATTTTTAATAGGAAACCAACTTGTTTTAAAAAATTGTGAGGTTGGAGCGATATATTTGTAAAGTTGTTCCCATCAGTTGAAATATCTAATTTTGTAGCGGTTCCATTGGATAAACAACCGATGGCTAAAGCGATTACTTTTAAAAAATCATAAAAGCCATGATAATTACCTTAATAGCAAATGTATTCTCTATAATTATATATCCAACCATATTTGCTGGAATGTAGAAACCCAACCCTTTGGTATGATAGAGTCATGTATTTAAATAATATCATATACAATATCAAATATAAACACAGCAAAATATTATCATTAAAAAAGTAACTATTTTGTAAAACCAGAAATATTTAAGGGTGCCAAAATGTTGCACGCACACAGGCCCCAAGTGGACTAGTTACGCCACTAATAAGGGTTAACTTTGTTACGAAAAGAGGATATAATGAATGAAAAAAGTCATATTCTGTTTATTTATGGAATAGGTATTAATTTAATAAAATAGTGAAATATGAAAACAGAATGGGCTTGTGGCATTTACAGTTTCATATGATTTCTGAAAATTCACATTTTGGCTTCTTTAATTGTACACTTCAGTGTACAGTTTTTATAATCTTCACTTCCTAAAAATTACTGAGGATGCCCTAGCTGACGTAATGGTCTTTTCTGGTGACGCTCTGCTTAAGTTAAGTAGGATTTGGCAGAAACTGTAAATCCAGGTTATTTATATTACAGATTCGCCTTTATGTGTTTGTATAATTCATTTATTGTGTCCTTCTCCCAGCAGGCTAGGTTAGCGTGAGATTTTTGTTGGTACGCATGTGAAATAACTTGACATGACAAAATTAGGTTATGCTGTTTACAATTTGTGGTTATGTTTTCGAAGGCTTGCACTGTTGCCAGTTAAATTTTTGTCTCCTTCCGTAAAAATATGTCATTTCAACATTAATATTGCAACAATGCCAATAAAGCAGTTGTAAAAAATGTCATAGTTTTTTCATGTCATAGTTTGACTTCTCTCACAATTCATACATACAATCAAGGCGGTCTATATTGTTCCAGGTCATGACACTGGGCCTATAAAGTGACCATTGGAATGGTCTACCACATGCTGGCAGAATTACTAGTTTTGGTCAATAAATGAACAAACTGTCAGCGCACGGTTTCTTAATGAAGTTATTAAATACTTACGTTTCGGCGTTTAACTATACACTGATTGACTACACTACAATATGACTACGAATTCTATTTGCCTTTTAAATAAATTCTCAATTAAGATGCATTCATTTATATTATATGCCCATTATGTATGAATCCTTAATATTTAGTTGTCAAATCTTGCTAGCTCAGGAGAACATGATTCTCCCAAAACAAGTCGGTTCACGCAATATCAAGACTATTTACTATTTCTGAAATATCATTTCTTTAATGAAAACTCAAATTTTTGTGATAACTCCAATGAACGTCCGTGTCACTTCAAATTATGTACATCAAATATCAATTGCAAATACCTCCTTGTTACAATACCTATCATTAAATAAACTTGAAATAGTAAGTAGTCTTTTTATTAATTACCACACTTCACTAATTTACTGTATATTTTAGTTTGCTCAAGAAATACCTGACACTGCAGTTCGTCCAAAGAACTTAATCCGCATTTTAGGAGATTCAAATGTATACCAATCACCGAGTAACCCCAGTACAAGCTCAGCCTACTGTCAAGAACTCCAAACAGCTTCGGAAATGCCTCATTCCAACTCTTAATCAGCATACAACTCAGCAACCCGAACCTCGACATTTGCTTCCAGCAGTGAACGCACTATTGCTTCCAAACAAGATGTTGCCATTTCAAATCACAAGAATTCCGATCTGCCAGAAGCAACAGGACGTCACCTCAACTAGTGCCAATCTCAAAATGTCACTCCAACAAAAGTACAGCCAAGTTCAACTTCATCAAATGAAAAACCACTTCCAATTCCCAAAACTCCAAAATCCTACCTTGCCCTATTCCCAGTAAATGCAGCTGACACTATCCAATACACAAGATGTAATTATTCGACAATAAACTAAGCTCAGCATCCAATTCCAGATATATTTCAATAGCCTGTAGTATTTTAAATTATGTTCTTCCTACCATACACGTCTTCTTCATATCTTCTTTACATTTTTTTTTATTTTTAAAATTTACACTTTTTCGCTTCCCTTCAATTCAATCACAATTAAACCATTTCACACACCAAAATAGATTAAGAAATCACACTAGAAAATGGTTTATTTTCAAAATTTCAGCTTTTTAAAAATTATTACAGATTTTTCTATCAAAGGTTTATATTGTGTACATAAAAATTAATATCTCCTTAGTGATCGATTTGCATATTTTTGACAGTACAGCACTCTATATTTTATTATCACATTTAGTAACACCCGCTATATTCAATAACATTTCTCAAATAAGTATTTGTTATTAATATCCCACAATATATCAGGTATCTTTTAAACCATTTTAGAACTTTCTGTTTCTAATTCCTCATTGTTCAACTGAATTCATATTATTCCATTATTTTACAGATATTCTTATCCCAAAGAATAGTGTTCAATATCTTTCTTCCTAGGCAATTTCAGTCCTTTATTGCCGCGTCCAGTCTTCCATCCTCTGTGATTTTTACTCCCAGATATTTATATTCTGTGGCTTATTGAATGATGTCCCCATTTTCTAGAATCAGTTCTTGTTGCGGTCCCCGAACAGACACATATTCTGTTTTTCCTATATTTATTTCTAATTCCCATTTCTTGTATTCTTCGATGAGTTTACGGTTCATATAATTTGCGTCATCGTAGTCTTCTGCTATCAGTTTCTGGTCGTCTGCAAAACATAATGTATATAAAGTAGTGTTATCAAGAGGTATACCCATATTTTTGCATTTGTCTTTCCAAGCCTTTAAAACTCCTTCAAGGTATATTTTGAAGAGAGTTGGTGACAGACAACATCCTTGTTTTAGTCCCTTTGACCCCATAAATACTGGCGTCACTTTTTTTTCTTGTTTTTATTTTTGTTAGCTTTTGACAGTTTTTATTATTTCGACATTTATATTACTCTTTTCTAGCACTTGCCAAAGTTTGGGTATGGGGACGCTATCATATGCTTTTTACAGGTCTACGAACACCAAATGTATTTCTTGATTTCGAGCTATCTTTTTCTCTTGATATTCTTGTTCTATTCAATTTTTAGGTCTTTTCCGTATATTCTACTCACAGAACTTGTAACCGCTATGCCACGGTAGTTGTGGCATTTGACTTTAGCTCCCTTATATATAGTCGACATGTATGAGGTTATCAATTCTTCTAAGATTTCGGCAAGATCAACACATTTTTGAAATAGTATCCTGAGATGTTCGTATAACTCTTCCGTGCCGTATTTTAAAAGTTCTCCTGAAATGTCTCCTGGTCCTGGTGCTTTTCAATTTTTCAATGTTTCACATATTTTCCTAATGTCCTCTACTTTGAGCCTTATAAGCGACCCTGCTATATTTAAGGTTTCCTATAGTTTGGTCTTGACATGCCCATTCCTGTGGTTTAATAGGAGATATTATTTCTTTATTTCTGGCATTTTTTAGACTTGCTTTGTAGGCTACCTTACCTTCAGCTTTCTTAGTGTTTAGATATTTAAGGCATTTTCCTTTTCTCTTCTATTTCCTTTTCAATATCTTCGTCCCACCAGTATTGTTTCTTGTTCTTATTTCTTCGATATAGTTCTAAAGTTTCGACAGCTGCGTCCTGTTTACATTTTTTAATACTTTCGTATATTGGTTTACATTGTTAAACCCTTGGTCCCTTAATATTTCATTTAGTCTGTTCTGGTAAAATATCTTCGTTCTTTCATTTTCGAAACTTCCTAGCTTATATCTTCGTTCTTCGTGTTGATTGGTATATATTGTCTCACTTTGCGTTCTTTTCTCCATAGTTTTTCATGGGAACATGATATTTGTACGTAGTAGGTCGACGGCGCCTACTTAAGTCATTTACGTTTCGCAGACGACATAGTTCTCATCAGCACCGACATAAACGAACTTGAAACCATGCTGAACGACCTAAATGAAGTATCAAAAGGTGTGGGGATAAAGATAAACTCAAACAAGACCAAAATAATGAGTCCAAACCAAATGCACATCGAAATAGATAACCACACCATCGAAAATGTACCCGAATATATATACCTGGGGCACCTCATTAAATTAGGAAAAGAAAACCAAACAGCCGAGATAAAAGGAAGGATTGGAATGAGTTGGGCTGCATTCGGCAAGTTGGGATACATCGTTAAAAACCCAGACATCCCTATCAACTTAAAGCGAAAGGTATACGAAACATGCATCCTCCCTGTCACCACGTATGGCCTAGAAACGATAACGCTCACAACAAAAAGTGCAAATAGATTAAGAACTACGCAAAGGTCAATGGACTGGGTGGGACACGTCGCACGACAAGACCCATCTAGATGGACACATAAAATCGTACACTGGCGCCCGAAAACATTCAAACGAAGTATAGGAAGGCCACAAAAAAGATGGCTAGACGATATTAAGAAGACAGCAGGAAGAGACTGGTTTCGGAAGGCAACGGACAGGCAGGCATGGAAATAACTGAGGGAGGCCTACATTCAGGAGTGGATGAACACAGGCTGAAGAAGAAGTAGAAGAAGAAGTAGGTAGTGATCATTGCCGCATGTTCGCCCTCTTAGTGCTCTCACGTCTTGTAGTTTCAATTTCATTTTCTGTTTCATTATTGTATAATCAATAATTGATTTTAAATTTCTTGTTTCTTGAATCCAAGTGCATTTATGTTTCGTTTTATGTTGATAAAATCCGTTTAGTATTTTTAGTTCGTGTTGAGTGCACAGATCTATTAGTCTTTGTCCATTGTCGTTTACGGTCTCCTCTCCAAATTTACCTATTACTGCATCCTTATCTGTTTTTCCTACCCTGGTGTTGAAATCGCCGAGAAGAATAAGTTCTCTTGGGCTACCAATTTTTAATTTCCTCATTTAGTTGTTCAAAAAAGCTATCCTTAATGTTTACTAGGGCTTTATTGTTGATTGCATATACACCCATGATGGTCAACTTATATCCTCGTATACATATTGGGATGGTTTTAAGTTCACAATTTAGCTCTGTATGCAGTGAGAAATATTGAGAAAAGTCAATTAAAGCACAGAGTTAAAATATTTTATTTATTGCAATCTGAACAGTAGTTGAAGTTATTAAATGCATTGGTAATGAGATGCAAGAAGTATAATTAGAAGGATAAAGGCAAGCATAAGCATAACAGATTTCAGAGGGATTGAATTTTAAGTTTGAGTAAAAGAAAGATTTAATATGGCTAATAAAATATAAGTAATACGATAGATTTGAGCATATTTGAACACGGACCAAACAAAATTAAATAATACAAAGGGTTAGTTATGTGCATAATATGAGCGTAGAGTTATTAATAAACGTACAGGCCAGTGAAAAGCAAGCAAGCTAAAAGGTAGATGGAAATCGGAGCAAGATAAGATAAGATTTGCAAAGAGCAATAAAGAACGAGGGCAACTAAATTGAAGAAAATCCAGTAACGTGTTTGAAATTGAACTCAAGTGCCAGTGCATTGTAAAAACTAAGTGATTATAAAAACGTTTATGTGACGAGAAAGAACAATTTTTAATTAAGAAGTAAAGACAATTTTTAGTTTTAAGAAACATGTTATCAAATTTGATTCCTTGATGTAAAATTGTAACTAAAACTAATTTTCTATAAACAATTACAGATCGCGGTTACTAAGCAACGCGATGCTGTTTTGTCAAAAAATAAGAACATTTGCTGTAAATTGACTAGTTTGGGCCAAAATTGTACTCCAGCAAATTTAATGTTTTTATATAATAAAAAGTGTTTACCAAGTTAAAAAGTGTTCCACTTATTTATACCCATTACAGATATCTGTGGTAGTGTTTGCAGAACGTTATACGACAAAAAAAAATATAAGTTTTACAAACCAACTTCGGCTGAACAATGGCATCGGGCACCTTAGAATTTCAAACTTCGACACCAATCCAGTTGAGCTGAAGAAGCCAGCGGTTTCCAGTCAAACTGGTCAGATAGGTGTGTACGAGCATCCTGAACTAGATTTGCTGCCAGGGAAGCGACTTCAAGCGAGTTAGGTCTTCGGCGTTACTTGCAACCATCTCCGTGGCAAAATAGACTAGAATTTAAAAGATAGGAGTGCCATGTTTTTGATTGTTTGGGAGCCGGGAAAGCTAGTGAACTCCTAGATTACACTTTATGGAAGAGGTCCATCGTATTTTCAAGCGTTCAGATTTATCTCAATTTGAGTAATTTGAATGGTGTCATTAGAAATTGTGGTTTTGCCAGAAAATTGAAGCGATTACAGGAAGTGGAACAAAAGAGCAGCTGGCGTTGTTTGACGTCATACCTAAGAAAAAATCGAATTAGTTGTTGCTAGGCGGGAGTTTGCTTCAATTTACCTGACGTTTCTTTGCAGAATTTCACTTTTGAATCTTTAAATACACGCTATATGCACTAACGACTTTCTGTAGTAAATGTCAAGTTTGTGAGGTTATGAGTAACCGAATCTAGTAGAGCTGTTGTACTAAAATTACGTATATGAGCTACGCTGAGTCAAATATTCTAAAAAAAAATTCAAATAAAACTCAAATTTGAACCCAACCTGAGAGGGTATTTTAGGACATTTACCCCAGATAGTCGCCTCTTACGACAGGCAAGGAATTCCCTGAGTCTATTCGTCATCCGGAAAATCACTGCTATTTACATCGTAGTGCGTTACTTCAACGTAATATTCGATCTAAAAACAATTCCTGATGGGTAGGTTCTCCATGGTTACAAATTTTGACTTTATCTAATACAATAATTTCTTCAAAATAGCTTGTCTGGAATGTAGTGATATTGCAATCGCAACAAGTCTCTTCATCTTATTACCTTTTATATCGGCTCAACTGCAGAATCCGGGGCAAATTCCCCTCCTTTTACTTGCTTCCCTTATAATTTTGGTTATGGTTACTAGAGAAACATGGTTAATAATAATTAATATTAACAATAGCAGGGGAATGTGCACCGGATTCTACCTGTTTTCCCTTTATATCCGCTCTTTTAAAGTGCTTTTCACACACAACACTAGCTTTTTCAACTTACCAGTTCTCTAAATGCAAAACTTCTTTAAATTTTTGTGCCACCGTTTCATTAGATGGAAACTTGAACACCCTAACATATGGAGCAACTGATGAAGCGGAAGTTGACTTGCAGCTTGGTAGGTACGCTACACTTCAAATGATTTTTTGTAACTTATATGAAATGCCTTTGCAAAATAGTTTTTAATGTCAAATAAATTTCAAACAAGCAAAATTTAGTGAGCCTTGGAATGGCATAGCACACAATTTGGCAACAGAATCAGTGTCAGGAACAATATAGACGATAGACCGCCTTGATACAACCCAA
Source organism: Agriotes lineatus (assembly GCA_940337035.1). NCBI lineage: Eukaryota > Metazoa > Arthropoda > Insecta > Coleoptera > Elateridae > Agriotes > Agriotes lineatus. The sequence continues at coordinate 50,211,510 of OW679203.1, read as the reverse complement.
TAAAAATATATAAGGTGATTTTTAAGTTGATTCTTTCCTTTTGCCAGAATATAAGGCTTGAAAATAAGCATTTTTTCCATTTACCACTTTTCCGAAATATCAAAACTAATGGAGGTACAGGGTGTTAAAGTTTTAAATTAAAAACTAAACTTTGGCGCTAAGGCGGCTGGACAATTTTATTTTTGTTTATCTTTGTTGTCAAACAATGACCTGTCAACCAGTTTTCCATTGTAATTTTATTAATGTTATTGCTACAATAATGGCTCATGTTTATAAAAATAATGAATTAGTAAATATGTCAAAATGTCTCTGCCGCATCGCTCTTATACGCGGAACGTATGTGTAGAAGCGAATGGTGATAATTTTGAACATATCATTTAAGTTAGATTAAGTTTAGTTTAATTTTTGTTCTTAATTTGGAACTTTAACACCCTGTACTTCCGTTAGTTTTGATATTTCGCACAAGTGGTAAATGAAAAAAAATGCTTATTTTTTAAGCTCTATATCCTGGCAAAAGAAAAAAATCAACTTAAAAATCACCCTGTTTAACTACTGGGAGGAGCAACCATTGTAAATAGATTATATTTAATGTTTCCTAGCAAACGTTGTGCTGAAGGTAGGTAGTAAAAATAATTTATTAGAAACAATAGAATTGTATGAGTCATGAACTGTTGTTGGTTCCTTCGTACACTTATAATTTTGCAAACAATACGGTTCTCTTAGTAAAATACCAATAATATCTACATCAACAAGGTCACGAGCAAACAACCAAGCAATCAGTTTGCTTAATAAAGATAGTAAACAAGAGTAAATATATTAAATTTATTTACGTCATACATAGGATTACACATTTCGACATTTCGACCAATCAAATCGTTCAAAAACGCACAATGTGGAAATTTCATTAAATTATTGCACTTCGTCTCGGGCTCTTGTTTGATAATGATTGATATATTGACCTCATTTATTCATGTCTTCAGTGGTTAGTAAAATTTGCCCGATTATTTTCTGCATGTTCATGCTAATGCGTAGTTGCCATGGTTTTTGTCAGTTTAATAATGACAGAAATTGGCATGTTAAATTTTACCGCGGATAAAAATTTAATCGCTTCTGAATAATGTTGACATCATTCAAAGGTGCTTTACCAACTGAATTTTATCTATTTATTCAGGAAATAATCATGCAGCATATTCCGAGTGCATGTAAACTAGCCTGAATTAATTTTGACGATTTTCTGTCAAACCTTTTTACTCTGAAGAAATTTCTTAAGTAAATTTTCTTAACAAATCATTCTGACAGAAAACGTCAAAATTGAATCGGTTATTTTAATGCACTTACGATATTACTGTTGATAAAAATTTTGCACTTGGAAAATAATTATGATAAAAGACGAGTATATTATGCTGCATTTAATCAGATTTTTATTGAAATTGGAATTGGAGTTCTAGCACACTGGAACAAAAATTTTATAATCACAAGTCCCTTTTTTTTGTCCAATATATTCTTATTGTATTATAATCATAACAAATGACTATTCTTAAAAGTGGTCAAAATATTGCTTTATTATTTTCCACATGTTTCACCTACCAAATTTAAATCTAGTTCGAAAGATTTTCTCTTTATACGAAATTTCCTGAAACGAAAGAGTATAATATATAAATAATGGACTCAAAATCTTGGAGCTCGGGTATTTTAAAGTCCTCTATTTTTTAGTGGTAGTCGACCTACTGTTTTGGAAAAAATTACATAATTAAGACAATACTATTTCAGTATTTCCCTATTAATAATTACTAATAGCTCATTTTAGTGTAAATGTATGAGTAGATCTGTTTGATACTATTGGTGTTAAATACGCCCTATTTGATTTCCAATCATTAAGTTGCTGAGCAAAATCGCAGAATAAGATTTAATGACAGATACCTGATAGCAACTGTAGCAACAAATAATTTAACTTTCTCTCATATTCAAATACAGGGTGCCTCAAGTGAAAGTGCAAGCATTCTATTTGAAAAATAGGTTTGATGTGCCTGGCACTTTACTGACTTAAGTAAAGCTAATTCAACTCAAAAAACGTTTGAAGAATATGTATTCCAATACAGAAAAATTTGGCATCATCTTAATATTTGGTGAGTGTATATACGAGCAGTAAAAAATATCCACATATCTGAAGGAAACTGAAAGCTGAACTAATATAAGTTTGACCACCACTAAAGAGGCAGCAGAACAGAAAAATCAGAATTAATTAAAATCACTATAATTGAAGCTCCACACATTAGTGAAAGAGCTCTTTCAAGGCAGTTAGAAATTAGCAGGCTAGTCAAGAATCATTAAACCAAATCAGTTTAATGTGTAGTATATAACTTTAATTCAGGATTTCGAAGAAAATTACGTCCGAAGACGTTACAGTTCTATCAGTTTATTCAAGACCAAATAGGCTAAAATGCCAATTTCGCCTCTTTTACTTGAATTTCTTATAGGTAATTCTAGTTATCGTTACTAAAGAAACAAGATTAATAATGATTAATAATAACACTAGGAGCAGAATTGGCGTCGGACCCTGTATTTTCCCACCAAACGGACCTTGACGATAACTTCGTAAACAACTTTCTCTTCAGCGATAAAGCACATTTAATAACAACGCTTTCCTCGCATTTTCCGAGAATGTGTTCTGTAAATGTGTGGTGTGGAAATCTGGAGGATCATATTACTAGTAATACTAGTCCAAATATTTTGAGCGAAAGTTCACGGGGGAAATCTATGCATTTAAATTTCTTCGTTACACATTGTTACGCTTTGACGAAGTGAATTTGAATACAAGACACAGTGTGTAAATAAATATGTTGCCTATGTTTGGAATAGTAAGCTCGTACTTTCTCGTCAAGTACTCTGTATTATTTATAATTCCAAAGTTAAAAAAAATACACGATTTATGGATCTGAACACTCGGCAGATGTTTATAAGCTTTATATTGTTATTTCAAAGGGATCTACAAGCTCCAGAGGTAAAGACTCTTAATACTAGGACGCCCTGTGTGTACACTTCCACACTTCTACACAAAAATACAAATACAAAAAATCCTTTCAAACGTTTAGGCCACAGCCAATACCGGTTAAAAAACGAGGCCTCAGCTTTCCTGCCTAACATGTACACAAGAAGGCTAAATTAGCCAATAATTCTATTTTATTTGAATGTACTCTGTCTCCAGCTTCGAGGTAAGTGACTCTCATTGGCCATTTCAGCCTTCTTGTGGTGACGTCAGGCAGGAGAACTGAGGCCTTATTTTCAGTCGGTACTGCTCTTCCGCGTTATCGGGTCAAAGAACGGAAGTATTTTGTCTTCTTGTCCTTCGTATTTGACCCCACTCTCTCAACTACTTACAAGCAATGAGCGGCAAATTTAAATATTGACTTTAATGCCGACACTGTATATGTAAATGTCAAATATTAACAATTAAAAAAAATTTAGGTGAGCGGATGGCTCCGCGAGTAAATGCTCGCCTCTCAGGCGACCGGCCCGGGTTCGAATCTCGGCGGACTCTAGATGGATTTTAAAAATCGTACACTCCCCGGCTGCCACGCTAACACCTGTGGTAGTCGTAAACCCCTAAAAGAAGGGAACTCTTTCTCACTTTCGACGGGCAAGGCTAGCCACCTACCCGGCCTAAGGACAAAGAGGGCTCATAGAACCACTTTGTGGTTAAAACAGGCCACTGGCCTATACTAAAAGGAAGAAAAAGGAAAAAAATATATAGGGTTTTACTAAGAACTTCTGTCGCAAGTGGACGTTGTGACACTAAACTTTCAAAATCAAAGCAAACTAGGAATAAAAATATCTTCACATTCCTATTAATGCTGAAACAATAAAAGGAAACACTTCGTAATGTGTATTACACCAACTTTCAAATAAAAGAAACGTTACCGGCGGTGAGATTCCAACTACAGCGGCTGTGAATGCGATTTTAACGCGCCCGTTTGTTGCACTCACTCGTTTATTTTATTTATTTCGTATTCAGCCAACAGCCGTTAGGCCAATTATAAGCGTCGCTGTACAGTTATTAGAACTTCCAACCCCACTAATGGAGGATCTCTTACATCGGTATGATGCGCGGCTGTATTACATAGAACCGACTTGTTGTTACCGTTTTTTGACTCTTACAACATTTACTATGTATCTGTTGACTCCCATTATCCTCAAGTGTAAAGCTTGAGCTATGTGGAAATTACTACTTTTATCTATTTCTAAGTTAAAGTAAAAATAAACGAAAATGATTTTTTTAAGGTACTCACCCTGTATATGTTGCGATAAAATATGTTCCTCTTTGTCAAGGGTAAATCCTGAGCTACGTACAAAATATTACTTTCATTTAAGTAGTAGTTCTTGAGTTAAAGCAAAAATAGAAAAAATTTAATATTTTAAGGTTTATATAATCTGTATGCAAAATATCATCGCCCTTCAACAAATAGTTTTTGAGCTATACCAGCAACAGACAAACTGTTTTCGTCATTTAAGGACCCTGAAACGTGAAGATCTGAAGAAATCTTGCCATTTTTGATCAAGGGTAAAAGTAAAATATCACTTTCATTTATTTTAATGCAAAATATTATTTTAAGTGCTTACTTTGTACATGTATATTTTAATACTTTCTTCATCTTTTAGACGATGGAAGTAAACATTAATGCTGCAGTGGCACGGGAAAGATATAAACGAAAAAGAACGTTAATTAATAAAATTATCAGCATATACTGCGATAAAAGCCTCTATCTGGATTATTATTTTATTAGATAAAAATTTTAATAAGTCAAATTAGAAGGCAATTTATAAATATACACAAATAAAATGGTTGAAAACCCCCTCTCTCTATTTTTATCTAATTGCAATATTTATTTACGCTAGTTCTCGGAAAAACACAAGCTGTATTCTCAGGGTGAGTTCAGAATTTAACTATCGCCATAAATTTTAGGTTATTTGACTTGGAGTAGCTCATTTTCTCGCTGTCAGCAGATGACATTAGTAATCTCTATTTGACAGATAACACACAAAATGTCGCCAGTGCACAGCGTATTTGAACGTTTAAACTTTTGGAAATACTGTGAAAACGCGTGAGGTAAGTTATTTGAATTTTCCCGCTTGGCAACGATGATCGGAAAATTCAGCTGATCGGCTGCCGTTCACCTTCGAAGATCGGATGGAAAATTTTATTATTTTAATGTGGCGGAAACTTCCATAAACACTGTCACAGGTACTCTGAGAAGGGTACAATAAAATTCAATGCTTTTTATGTGGGTAAATATTGATTTAATATTTAAAACATGTATTTCACATGGAGCACAATTTAGCCCAACTTTCAAATAATTTAATTCCAAATGTTTTCCCGTTTTTAAACAAAATAGCATCAGGTTGCTAGGTTACCATTGATTTTCTTATGTTAAAGGAAATTAATTTTGATAATGAATGGTCATAAATGGAATAAAATCTGAGTGCATAATTAATATTTACAGTTTCCTTAAATCTAAATTATTGTCTTTTATCTTATAACTAAAACTGTTCGAAAGTGTTGCGCACACAAACGTTTTTTATTTATAATTGTCACTGCTCTGCTCTGCACTATGGCACATTATTTTTAAATTCACTGATTTTTAAGTTCTACATTTTCGCGTCACTATTTTTTTCTCTTCTGTTGCCTTCTTCTAGCATTGCTTTTTGCAATTTTCTATATTATATTATGCTTGATCTTGCTTTACCTTTCTGCTTTGCTCACTATTTTCACTATCCTTTGCTTTTATTTAACAACTACGCTCTTTTTAAAATGCAGATAACAAACCTTTCCTGTCAAATAAATTTTATGTGATCTGGATTTACATGTGCACAAACCTTTCATTTTAATTTATATTAATTTATTTACAAACCAATTCAAACCCTTTGAAATATGCTTTGCCTTTGCGTGCCTTCCTCCAACTAATTTACTGTTTCTTGGATATCATTATCAATGCGTTTAATATTTTACTTTAGTTTAAAATTGCAATTATACAAAATATCCCAACTCTGTGCTTTTTTGAATCGGTTAATTATCTTGCACTGCAGACAGAGCCAAGTTGTGGGCTTAATACCATCTCAATACATTTATTAGTTGCTAGATGAAGTAAAACTACCTCAAATACTCTCCGGTATCGTCTATGCGAGAATACTTCAATTACTGGGCCACATTTCTCGCCATCAAAATAATATGGGGAAAACCACCGTCAAGGGAAAACCATGCGGTAAACGGCGAAGAGGAATATCTCCTCTGATGCGGTCAAACATAACAAAAAGAGTGCTACACGAATCATTCGGCAGGGCTATGGAAATAGTCCAGCATAGGAAAACTTAGAAAACACTAGTGAAGGGTAGTGTTCATACATTAAATGTATAAATGGTGCTGAATCACAACACATCAGTAATGATGTCATGATTAATGATGATGCTGATATTTATTGGTTACAATACTTTTTGCTCCTCACGTATGACACCCGAACAGTACCTTGATAATTGCTATAGTGGGTTCAAGAATGGAATGCACAGCATGAGAATTTGTTAAAAGGTATTAGATACAAATTCGGTTAAATTAGAGAAAATATTTCATCTTCCTATATATCCCTTTGCACAATTCAACTTCGGGTCTTGCACGATATAGGCCTGACATTTTCGCTGTTAGTTTTTCTGTTATATGTTTTAGTGTTTACTTTTATACCCTTTCAGTTTGCGTTTATAAATATTATACGTTCTAAATTTATTACAGAATCGAAACGAGCCTGAAGTGAATTTAGGGATCGGGGGTTTTTTCTAAAATCAGTACCGCATATAGTACTATCGTATCTGAATTAGCAAACATCCGGCGAGATGTTTGCTAACCCTTGATCTGATAAGTACGTGACTTGTCAGTGCTCCAGTAAGTGCATCAGGATAGCCATGTGATGCTCATATTCCACAAATGCCTTGTGATTTTGGTCTTCTGCGGGGCAAAAACCGTAGATGCACGCGAGGAACATTCTCACTGAGGTATTCCATTAGATGCTATATGCAAACGCCACGGGGGCCGCAAACCCCGTGGAAGTATTATCATCCCAAACACGTACTGCTAAATGCCGTAATGTTTATTTATTCTTGTTTGCATGCCTGATTGTGGAATTTGGCTGTTGCGTGTTTACGAGCGATTGTGTGTGATCTCATGACACATAGTCTACTACCCTTAGACCAAAGGGGCGTTGCAGAATCTTTGGGAAAGTAGCCAGCCTGCAAATTTACACATAAAGACTGATCTAAGTCTAGGAAAAAATAAATGAAGCCCGAATCTATGTGCCTACATATAAGTCAATTATTATTCAGTTAAGACAATCTTAGCGTGTGCATTCAACTGAACCATACGTGAATATTATGACAGTGGCCATGGATACATCTTTACTTATCCTAAGGAGATCACCAAAGCTATGAGTAATTTTCAACTACTTAAAGCGGATTTATGCGCAGTCCCATTTCCCATTAAAACGAGGGCGTGGTTCGCCGCAGCTTGATAATACTTTATTATAGCGAGCTATGTCTTCATCAGGAATGCAGGATCAAGGTCAACAAACTTCCTCTCCTATCTTACTGACGCACACGCAGTGATGCCGCTGCATAATATCGACTCCACACTTCCATCGCAACAGGAAATGAATAGATACAACTGAAAGTCGGCTCAAGAAAT